>NC_069400.1:109214357-109311857 GCF_026875155.1 Cherax quadricarinatus
GTGGGAATTATGCAGATCCCTGGTGAGAATGATGCATAAACGTCGAGAAATAATGAATAAACCTGCTTGGAATAGATAATTTTGGTTAATTAGATTACTATTTACAACTATCTTTGTTGGTGTGATACAGCGAGGCGATTAGTAACATCAAATGTTTACTGCACGGGTAAATTTGGTTCTTCTGAGTTATTTAGACACTTGAGTTTCTTTGGATCTCATGTACCCTGTAGACTATTCTATCCTTGCCTCCCTAACCTCCTCTCCTTCCCTCCCCCTTTCCCTCCTCCTTGCCTGCCTTCCCTCCTAGCTTCCTGCCTAACGTTCTGTCTGCCTGCCATCAAGGCTTGGTGACTAGCAACAACTCTCTGCCACCTCGGATTCCTCACCTAAGAGGATCCCACTTTGTTTATATAAGACACTGAAGGTAAGAGAATATGTTTTGTAGTCCTGGAGCAAGAGAGGGAGGACTAGAGACGAGGATGGAGGAGTAGGCATTTTAGAGGGGAAGTGGATGGTTGGGGGAGGGGAAGGGAAGGGTGGATACTGATGTTGCGTCTGGCGTTGTGTTAGGACAATAGTGCCACTTCTCCACCATGGCACTCACACTGCTATTTTGGCACAGCTCTCTCACATTCTCCTTATTTCTGCTGCCTGATGTTTGTGTGTGTTTGCGCCCACCTAGTTGAGGCTCCCAGAAGTCGAGGCCTAGGTTCTGGCACAGACTCTCTTTTACATCGATCAGTTTTAGAGAGTCCTATCATCTTGAGCCTTATCGTACCTGTATTTTAAACTACGGAATATGTCCCGTCACTTCGAAATTAATAATCCGACATTCTTTACCACATTCTTGTTTCAAAATATGTCCTCGTGTTTCTTGTCACGGGCTTTTAAAAATTCTGCCCCTGTCCGCCATTGTGTATCTTGTGCATCGTGATTTAGTCGCCTCTGATTCTCCTGTCTTCTAAGCTCGTCATGTGCAATTTTCTTATTCTCTCCTCGTATGCCAGTCCTCAACTCCTGTCACAGATCATTCCAGTTTTCCTTTCATGTGCAACTTTATACGATGTGCTGTGCGTGTTAGTTATCCTTTGTCCAAGGCACTTACAACTAAGACACTTGACCTGTTGTTTGTATGTGTGCGCGCGCGCGCGTGTGTGTGGGCGTGTGTGTGTGTTTGTGTGTGTGTGGGCGTGTGTGTGTGTAGACGTGGGCGTGTGTGTGTGGGCGTGTGTGTAGACGTGCGTGTGTGTGGGCGTGTGTGTGTGGGCGTGTGTGGGCGTGTGTGTATGCGTGTGTGGGCGTGTGTGTGTAGACGTGGCGTGTGTGTGGGCGTGTGTGTGTGTGTGGGCGTGTGTGTGTGGGCGTGTGTGTGTGTGTGTGTGTGTGTGTGTGTGTGTGTGAGCGTGTGTGTGGACGTGTGTGTGTAGACGTGTGTGGTGTGTGGGGGGGGCGTGTGTGTGGACGTGTGTGTGTAGACGTGTGTGTGTGTGTGTGTGTGTGGGCGTGTGTGTGTGGGCGTGTGTGTGTGTGTGTGTGTGTGTGTGTGTGTGTGTGTGTGTATACTCACCTAGTTGTACTCACCTAGTTGAGGTTGCGGGGTCGAGTCCGAGCTCCTGGCCCCGCCTCTTCACTGATCGCTACTAGGTCACTCTCCCCGAGCCGTGAGCTTTATCATACCTCTGCTTAAAGCTATGTATGGATCCTGCCTCCACTACATCGCTTCCCAAACTATTCCACTTACTGACTACTCTGTGGCTGAAGAAATACTTCCTAACAATCCCTGTGATTCATCTGTGTCTTTAGCTTCCAACTGTGTCCCCTTGTTGCTGTGTCCAAACTCTGGAACATCCTGTCTTTGTCCACCTTGTCAATTCCCCTCAGTATTTTGTATGTCGTTATCATGTCCCCCCTATCTCTCCTGTCCTCCAGTGTCGTCAGGTTGATTTCCCTTAACCTCTCCTCGTAGGACATACCTCTTAGCTCTGGGACTAGTCTTGTTGCAAACCTTTGCACTTTCTCTAGTTTCTGTACGTGCTTGGCTAGGTGTGGGTTCCAAACTGGTGCCGCATACTCCAATATGGGCCTAACGTATACGGTGTACAGGGTCCTGAACGATTCCTTATTAAGATGTCGGAATGCTGTTCTGAGGTTTGCTAGGCGCCCATATGCTGCAGCAGTTATTTGGTTGATGTGCGCTTCAGGAGATGTGCCTGGTGTTATACTCACCCCAAGATCTTTTTCCTTGAGTGAGGTTTGTAGTCTCTGACCCCCTAGACTGTGTGTGTGTGTGTGTGTGTGTGTGGTCACCACTATAACGTTGAAAGCATTTGTCCATATCAAAATGGCTTCTATGGGCAGGAAGCTTCGGCCACTGTCAGCTTCTCTAGTTTACTTCTCTGGTAAAGAGCTTATCCTTGTCTAATCCTGTATGTTAGTTAGTTTTTCAGTTAACAGGGATTTGCTTATAAATTGAGCAAGTGGTGTGCTCAGTACTGTTTCCCCTTCCTTCAGAATCTACTCTGATATATTATATGTTCCCACCGCCTTTGATCTGATCACCTCCATCAGTAGTCTGTACTTCCTCACTTATAGTAATCAGTATGTGGTTATTTTAGCTCATTTTTTTCTCCATATCTATTCTGAAGATTTTTTCTTTATTATTCACACACTTTGGAAGCTTTTGGAAAGTTCTTTTTTTTGTATATTGGTATTAATTGTCTTCTTCATTTCTTAAATCTAACTGCTTGATCCTTTGACGTCATGTTTCCTCAGAGTGTAACTGTCAAACACTTTGAGTCTGCCTTTTGTCCCGTGTGGGGGGAGGGAGGGATTGTACATGTGTGTGAAGGAAGGTGAGTTGTACATGTGTGTGAAGGAAGGAATGGGGCTGTTCATGTGTGGGGGAGGGAGGGGGTTGTATATGTATGTGTGTGTGTTTGGGGAGGGAGATCTTGTTTATGCATGTATGTGTGGGAGAGGAACGAGGTTGCTGGCGTATAATAGAAGAATCACAAAAACGTAAAGAGTACCTGGTGTGGGTGGATTATGACCTAAAGTACCTACTGTGGGTGGATTATGACCTAAAGTACCTACTGTGGGTGGATTATAACCTAAAGTACCCACTTGTGAGTGGATTATGACTTAAAGAGGATAATAGCTTATAAGTATAGTTGCCTGATGCACTGTGTCGACGGAATATGCTGCCAAGAGCATGTAAAATGTTATTTTATGCATGTAACATGTTACTGACTAGCTAAAGATAGGAGAGCCTTGTGCTGAGTATAATATAGTCACATGAAAGGGAATATATTTACAGTGGGTTAAATATAGCAGCATTGTGGTAGAGACAGACTGGTGTTGGGAATAATATACTATAGCTGCCTCGATCAGCTAAGAGGTTACTGCATGAGAATGTGTTTGAGATAAGGCTTAGCAATATTATCAGGAATATAGCAGTGTGGGAAATATTTTAGCAGTATCAAAAGAGATATAGAAGCAACAGTGAGAGAGAAGGGAGGAAAAGAAGTTTATGGGGAAAGAGGAGGCAGGGAAGTAGATGAGGATAGTATAAGGACGGAAGTATGTGAGGGAGAAGGGAGTGGAGTATTTGAAGAGGGAGGGAAGTGTGAAGAGAAATGAGGGAGGGAACTATAAACAGAGGAGGGAGGGAAGCATGGTGAGAGTGAGGTAGGAGGGAGGGAGGAGAGAAGTATGATGGGAGAGAGGATGTAATATGCATGAAGGTATGGCATAGGGAGGAGCTGTGACATTAAGGAAGACTCAACACTAACCTAAAACTCATCCTCCACTTTGGGAGAGTCTGGAGGAGGAAAGGAAGAGGGGAAGAGGAAGGAGGTGAAGGGAGAGGAACAGTGAGACCAGATATTAATTAAAGAGTGAGCAAGAAAATAGATTAATATCAAATTTAATTACAGAAACTGACTCTGATTATAATAATAATAATAATAATAATAATAATAATAATAATAATAATAATACACACAAAATAATTCCTTCATAACAAGAGAAATCTCACCAGAAATGGTACAAATAAAACACCTTGTTCTCTGCTCACACCTTTCACAGCAGGGGAGAGAGAGAGCGCGCAATAACAGGAGAAGAGCTGGAAAATGTACAGCGGTCGTTGACTGCCTGTATAGACGCCACAAAACATTTAGGCACCTGGGAACACCTCTTAGCACTTGAAATGTTCTCTCTCGAACATAAGAAATTCCAGGGTGAACAAGGGTAACCCTTTCACTCTCATTACCCCCAAAAGGGTGCTGCTTCCTTTAGATTAAGGTGTAACAGTATTGACCACTTTAGTCATTTGGTTATGATACCACTTAAATACATATTTAATAGTAAAATAATAATGGGTTAATATAAACAAAACTCTCTTATCTGATATTTTCTGAAAACATATAGTTAACCTTCAGTAACAGTTATCTGATAAACTTAGAGATACAACACAGAGAGATTAATATTAATATTTCGATTAAGCTTACTGGTAAATAAGGTAGATGGGTACCAGGCAGACTGGAGTATTACCATAAGAATAAAATGAATTATAAAATAGAGTAAAGCCTCCACTATTACCTCCCACATAACTAAACAATCTCACAGATTTTCAACACATATCCTTCAAGTGTAAATTTAATTACGAAGACACTTAAGTGACTTCGGTACTAAACTGGAGGCGCTCCTTCATACCTACGTTTGACAATAAACTACAAGTATATACATTGTGGCTGACCAGACCGTCAACTAGGACACCCGACCACAGACCAGGCTGGAACTATCTCAAGGTAATCATGGATATATATTTATAATATAAGGTTAAACGAGATGAGTGAGATAACATCAATTTGAACAAGAGGAAAAATCTAAAAAGTTGAAGAATCTCGGGACAGTAAAGAGGAACAAATTACCAAGAGACGTTTTAAAAGTAGTCTTTCAAGCGAGATGTTATAAGTGCTAAAAGTAATAAAGTGTCTTCAGGTAATAAAATATGAAGCACCTGGAGGGAGAGAGTCGGGATGATCAAAGTAATTAAGAGGGCTGATAAAAGCATTAAGGAGGAGGAGGAGGGAGTAGGGAAAAAGAAGAGGCGGTGAGAGATATTAAGGTTGTTTATCGAGAGACGAGGAGGGGAAGGGTTGGGTCGGTGGGGGGGAGGGGGAGTAGGTGGCCATCACATGACACTCTAGTGTCTACCGCAGTGCCAGCTACCTGCCTTGATATGTTGGCACTGTGCCATGTGTTGACACCCAGAGACAAGGGGAAGTGGAGCTGCAGGTGCTACTTGGTGTGGGAGTTGACTCCCCACATGTCAGGCTGGAGTAAACTCCTCCCCACATGTCAGGCTGGAGTAGACTCCTCCCCACATGTCAGGCTGGAGTAAACTCCTCCCCATATGTCAAGCTGGAGTAAACTCCTCCCCACATGTCAAGCTGGAGTAAACTCCTCCCCACATGTCAGGCTGGATTAGACTCCTCCCCACATGTCAAGCTGGAGTAAACTCCTCCCCACATGTCAGGCTGGAGTAAACTCCTCCCCACATGTCAGGCTGGAATAAACTCCTCCCCATATGTCAAGCTGGAGTAAACTCCTCCCCACATGTCAAGCTGGAGTGAACTCCTCCCCACATGTCAGGCTGGAGTAGACTCCTCCCCACATGTCAGGCTGGAGTAGACTCCTCCCCACATGTCAAGCTGGAGTAAACTCCTCCCCACATGTCAGGCTGGAGTAAACTCCTCCCCACATGTCAAGCTGGAGTAAACTCCTCCCCACATGTCAAGCTGGAGTAAACTCCTCCCCACATGTCAGGCTGGAGTAGACTCCTCCCCACATGTCAAGGCTGGAGTGACTCCTCCCCACATGTCAGGCTGGAGTAGACTCCTCCCCACATGTCAGGCTGGAGTAGACTCCTCCCCACATGTCAAGCCTGCGGCGCTGGAGAAACCTTTCCTCAGAGATCTCAGATGCTTCTCGTTTTGAAGTCCAGAATAAAAATATTTTAGTCCAGATCAAAATATTTTTTCATAAGAATATAGATTGCGGTCTTTATCTAAAGAAAACAGTTTGTGTTATACTTGATACATATGTTGAACAAACGTATGAGTGGGGAGGTTGAGTTTTGGAACCATCGTCGTGGAGTGGGGCCGGTGAGCCTTCTGCAGTGCTCCTCCATTCTTATATTTTTAAGTTGATGGCCTGAAATGTTAAATTTCAATTGCCTATACACGTTTTTTTTTCTAACTTATTGTTTGCACATCATTATCTATGTTAGTCTGTTTAGGTGTTTGACTTATTTGTAATTTACCGTTTTACTAATATTGTTCAAATTGTAGACCAGTAGACCTCCTGCAGTGTACTTTAAGGTATCACTGTGTGAGTTGTCACCTCATCAGCGAGGTATCATTGTACTTTGCAATATAAAATGTGCTTCTCTTGCCTCTTTTTTTCCTGTTCCTCTGAAGATGTGTGTAAAAACAAGCGAAATGCTGTTTTTTCTGTTTATTTTTTTCACTGTTATATATATATATGTGTATTTTTTTTTTTGTATTTGCAGTTATGTGTTTTATTGTCATTTCTAACGTACGTGTACTCGCCTAATTGTGGTTGCAGGGTTCGAGTGTGTGTGTGTATGTGTGTGTGTGTGTGTGTGTCGTGCCGAATAGGTAAAATTGGTCACTTAGCAAGAACTCGATAAAATTTAGTCCTGCCTAAAATTTTCTCTTATACGTTTAAAGATATATATTTTTTTTCATTTATGTTAATGTAAAAATTATAATTTGGTACCAAAAGAACCTTAGAAAACTTACCTAACCTTATTTTAACAAGCGCCATTTAATGTAGCCTAATCCAACTAAATATATTTTAGATAAGTTTACAGTAATTTAATAATAAACAAACACAACGAAATTTTTTTTCGTTAGGTTTAGAAGGATTTTTGCGAAATTATTGCATACACAAATTTTCTGTTGCCATATTCGGCAAGAAGAGCATTGCTATTTAAGCCAAAATCACAAGTTCTACTTATTCTTCCATAAAGTAGATTATATATAAAACTAGCTCTTGGCACTTCCGCCCCGTCGCCAGAGCTTCTTACACATACACTCTCTCGCACAGGAACAAGAGCTTATAGCTGGAAACTAAAGACTTTGATTAGCCACAAGGATCTTAGGAAATAATTTTTTTTGTATCAGGGTGATAAATGGAACGAGCTAGATGATGAAGTGGAAGAGGAAAACTAAGTACACAGTTTCAAGAGTAGGTATGGTAGGGCCTGGGAAACAATAATGCCAGTAATTGTGATTAAAGAGGCAGGACCAGGAGCCATAACTCGACCCCCGCAAACACAACTAGGCGAGTTCACCATAAAATCAGTAAGAACTGAAATTCCTTGTCAAAATAATAGGTCCCATTTATTCTCTCTTGCTCATTTTAATACATTAAGCGGATAAATGTTACCTAGTATACTTTGGAAGATAAATGTTACCTAGTATACTTTGGAAGATAAATGTTACCTAGTATACTTTGGAAGATAAATGTTACCTAGTATACTTTGGAAGATAAATGTTACCTAGTATACTTTGGAAGATAAATGTTACCTAGTATACTTTGGAAGATAAGTGTTACCTAGTATACTTTGGAAGATAAGTGTTACCTAGTATACTTTGGATGATAAATGTTACCTAGTATACCTTGGATGATAAATGTTACCTAGTATACTTTGGATGATAAATTCTCTGATGCAAGTTTGTAATACAGCAGATTACGTACATGTTGCCTTAATACTGTATGTAGGTAAGGCTGAGAAGACTAGAAGTAGGAGCTGCTGGTAGTGAAGGTAGGGAGTATGAGAGCTAGTTAGGGTTGAGGGTAGGCAGTTACGGTCGAGGGTGGACAAAGTTGAGAAATGTGAAAATATAATGATGATTTTGTCCATACAGTACATTATGTTGAACTTAGTATCCATCTGTGTGACCACTCTTGTGACAACTCCTGAGATTGTCCTAACTTAACACAGAAAAAGCAATCTTTGGGTTTACCTCTTGTATACCTACTGATCCTACCTCTTAACTTGCTTCTGTCTTAATATTACTTCCTCCCAGCCTCGGAAGCTCTTTGATACCTTTTATTAAGTCTGTGTGTGGAGCCTCCTCGTTAAATCTATGTATGGAGCCTGCCTCGTTAAATATATACATCGTGAAGGTCATTCCACTTCTTGAACACTCTGAGGCTGAAGAAATGCTGCCTGACATTCCTGTGACTCACATGTTTCTCTAACTTCCAACAGTGCCCTCGTATACACGTTTCTCACCTCATGAACAATCTATCCCTTTCCACCCTATCATTTTTTTCTCTGGTCCTTCTTTCGTTTAATGTTGTTAGGGTCAGTTCATTTAGTTCCTCCATGATTCATTCCTCTTATTCCTAGTACAAGTCTTTTTGGACGCCCCTGTACATTCTCCAGTTTCTTGATATGCTTTATCATTTGTGGGTTTTATGCTGGTGCTGCATATTCAAAGATGGGCCTGTCATGTATCGTATGAATGACTTTGTGTCGAGATTCCTGAAAGCTAATTTTAGATTTGCAAAACTAGTATTCGCTGCTGAGGTTATTCAGTTGATTTGCACCTTAGGCACTAAGTTCTGCACTATGCTTACCCCGACGTCTTTCTCCCGAGTGAGGTTTTCAGCCTGTCTCCGAATCTATATTTAGTTTCCTGTCCTCTTCACCTGTCCCCGGTTTTCTTAACCTTTCATTTGTTGGGGTTGAACTCCAGTAGCTTTGTGTCTGACTAATCGTGCAGTTTATCCAGGACCATTTGTAACCTTTACGTATCCTTATCAATTTTTATTCTCGTTAATTTTAAATCTGTAAACGGGGATTCATATGATTATCTCTTCTTAAAGACAGTAATGGTCCCAATACTTTTCCTCGTGGATCCTCACTTGTTACACTTGCCTTTCTAACACTTCCGACAATCACTTTAATGCGCCGTTTAATCCACTGTTGTCCATTCTGTTATACCTGCCTGCTCCACAAGTTTTTGTACCAGCCACTCTTAGAGTATAGAGTCAAATGCTTTTTTGCAATCCAAGAATATGCACTCCACTCATCCCTCTCTCTTTTCCTGCTTCATTTGCTTTGTCACAAAAGTCCAGTAGATTTGTGAGTGGCTTTGCCATCTCTTCATCCATGCTGTTATACACGTGTGACCTCTGGTTGCCGCTTCTGAAACCACTTCTCTCTAGGTGCTCCACCACTCTCCTGATGTCTTCTCTATAGCGTTACATAGTATGCATGTCATTGGTACTACCCTGTAGTGCTTCCTGTCTCCTCTCTCAAATATTTGGACTACATTTATTGTCTTCTTCATATATATTAACTTGCTGTAAATTTTAGCTGGTTATTTCGACAGCGTCTCTACACCCTTTAGCGGAATCCACGGTGACACTTAATCATTTGACGTATCCAGATCTCACAGAAACGTCTTCGACACTGGTGTTTTCTGTTTCCCCTGAGAAAACCTCCGTAAATGGAAAAGAAGCTGAGTGAGAGTGAAGAGAAGTGAGAATTCAAAGGTTGTGCATGAATGTAAGGGTATGGGGTCCAGAATAAGAGGAAGGAAAGGGGGCAAGAGGCCAAGTGTTGACTCAGGGATTGCGTCTTGGCGGACAGGCGTGGAGCCCACAAGATTTCCTCTTCAAATACGACTCATATCCCCCCTCCTCCCTTCTTCGACCCATCTCCCCTGTACCCCTTCCGTGGGTTTATGGGGGAGATGGCTGCAGGGAAGGGGGGAGCACCTTCAAGAGTGCTCTTCCTGGGCCACTGTGACCCTCGGGTGACACTCACCTTTCATAAGATCACTTTTTTCCTTCCCGCTGCTCCGTTCTTATTTTTCCCCCTCGGGTCACCCTCTAATGCACTACAATATTTATTGTAATATATTTTAATATTAAATTTAAAGTTACATAGTACTTAACAGTAAAAACAACATGGTAGTTAGTACTAGTGACTTAACATGGTGGTATCTACCTGCCGGTATTGTTATTATTAGTATTACTTTATATTATTATTATTAAAAAACGCTAGACCCCAGGAGCTCCCAACATCATAATATAAACTAAGGGACATTAGTGGGTCTACCTGGAGTCTACCTGGAGGTTATTCCGGGGATCAACGCCCCCGCGGCCCGGTCCGCGACCAGGCCTCCCGGTGGATCAGGGCCTGTTCAACCAGGCTGTTATTGCTGGCCGCACGCAGTCTAACGTACGAACCACAGCCCGGCTGATCCGGCACTGACTTTAGGTATCTGTCCAGCTCCCTCTTGAAGGCAGCCAGGGGTTTATTGGTAATTCTCCTTATGCTTGGTGGGAGGCTGTTGAACAGTCTTGGGCTCCGGACACTTATGGTGTTTTCCCTTAGTGTACCAATGGCGCCCCTACTTTTTATTGGGGGTATTTTGCATCGCCTGCCCAGTCTTTTACTTTCGTAGGGAGTGATTTCTGTGTGCAGATTCCTTCCAGGCTCGGCTACTCTACCAGTTAGATGAGTTTCATTGTCTGTGCTATCCGGGAAAGGTATCCCCGTCTCTTCATCAGTGTATGCAGGAGTAGTACAGTGTGTGGCATAGCTTTATAATACAGTTAAATGTTAGTGTTGAAGAATTAAAGATAATCAAAATAGACATTTGCAAGCTATTGCATACAAACTAATATCCCAGTTTTTTTCAATACAAATGGCCGATTTTCACATTATAGTCCAAAACTAATTCGAACTTCCTCTTAGAAACACTATCTTTGAAAGTTTACTAGCCACCAGAAGAGGCATTCTCCAGTTATCACACAAACTGTTCACCCAAAACACACCACTTTAGGTTTGAAGCCGCTCAGAAGTTACATTATCAGCTAATTGGCTTTGAAGATTAGAAGCCGGTCGGATGAAACACGCAAATTGCCCAGTGAAAACCAATACTTTAGTTTTTCCAATTTCTTTAATAAAATTGGTATCTAATTAACCCAAAATCAGTCGAAAACTTTCTCTAAGTAAAATATGCCAATAGGTGCTTGAGCCTTTCCATGTTTACATTACACCAGCGATGAAAATTGAAAGCCGAGTGGATAAGGCGCTCACAAATTATAACGGAAAACGCTAGTTAAAATAAAAACACGTAATTATTTAAACGTTCTCTTTCAGGGATATTGATGCGCTAAGGTTCTGAGGAACTTTGTAGCCAGTGATAACCTAAGAGAAACATTTGAAACTATCTTGGCAAAACCAATAGTGATAGTGTTTAATGTGATGTGAAGACTATACTAGGAGGCACGACTAGTGTGGTTGATGTAGTCATGTGAGAACCTCAATAGTAAGGCCACATTTAAACGATATGTCAGAGGTCTGGTTGGTCAAATGTATAATACTGAGTGTATGGTTGAGGTGTAAAATTTTGTCTTTGACGTGTAGGACCCGTTTTGATATTGTTGTTAATTATTATTATTGTTTTGAGGTAAATGTAAGTTGCTCAGAGTTCATTCGTGTGTTGTATACTGTGATCATCGGGGGTCTATGATACTGATTTTTTTTTTTTATTTTGTGTGTCTGTGTATGTTGTGTGAAGGTAACGATAATGACACACACGTTATTACACTATATAATTTATACACACATTTTTCATTATTTGTCTTCGTAATATTTCCACATGTGAAGGAAATTATATTACACACTTGATCTCAGGTTAGACTGCACACCACCATGGCTGGGTCACCACAGCTGTCCACTCTCCCTCACTAAGTCATGGATGGCAGATGGCCTGCTTTCCCCCCCCCCACACACACATTCTCTCTCTCTCTCTCTCTCTCTCTCTCTCCTCCCTTTCTCTCTCTCTCTCTCTTCTCCTCTCTCTCCTCTCCTCTCTCTCTCTCTCTCTCTCTCTCTCTCCTCTCCACTATGGCACGAGGGAGCGTTATTTCAGCAGTGTGTGAGGTTGGCAGAATAATGGCTGAGTGATCCTGCCCTTCTTTCTTGCCCTGGGCAGTGTGGGGCCCGGACTGCGCCTCATTTGGACTACCTGTATTTTTGTATAGTACCTGGGTGAAAGAACGGGGTGGTGGGATGGTAGAGCTTGTCGCTGGGGCTGTGCAAGGGCCTGGTCGGCTGAGGGCTGTTCAAGGTCCTGGTCGCTGAGCTGTCAAGGGGTGGTTGCTAAAGTACTGGGCGATTTTCTGAAGACCTGGCTGGAAGAATAGAAGATACTGTACTCTAAAAAGAATTTTAGAGAGTTCCAGGTGGAAAAAGGGGAAATAAAAGCAATTACGGAAAAAATGAAAAAAAAAAATATTCATATGCAAAATCCAGGAAAAAAAACCCCAAACCCGGTTTGGGGCTGTTGCTAGACGAGAGGGAAATTTCCCACTGATGGTAATAAAAGAAAAAAGTGAAAACTTAAGGTTATTAAGACTTTTTATCAGTAACCTTTGATTGTTAAAGGCGGGAAACCCAATTTTGGGGAAATTTCCAAAATTTTTCCCGACAAAATCTTAAGGTACTTCAAGGACCCCACGGGCCCCGGGCCCTTACACTCTCCCTCAGGCTCAGACTCCTACCCATCCATGTTTTTAAAGGAAACTGCAAAAAAACCCTATCGCGTGCCTTAAATTTCTAGGGAGAAGGAGCCTTGACAGGGGGTCTTTCCCACAGTCGTTAAAAAAAGTGGGATTTAGTTCCATTTTTACAAAGGTGACAGGAAAGCAGTAGAAACAAACTCCCCAGATTTAAAGCTCTCAGATTTTTTTTAAAAGTGCACTTAGTCCTACTTTTAAAAAGAAATCTGGAAGCTTTTAAGAGGTAAGATCGCTGACCACAGGGTTTCAACATTTTCACAACCCAAAGGCAACAGGGGTTTTTAAAACAGTTCTTTGATGCCTCTTGCAACCATTTGCACCCAATTTATGACTGGATTCACTAAAAAGGCAAAAAAAATTTAAAAAGTTGTAGGCAAAGACTTGCAAACGGTCTTCGACAAAGAGAAAAAGGGTTTGAAATTGGTACACAAAATTTTTGCAAAATAAAATTAACGGGGAAAAAAAATCGTTGGATTTTTTAAATCCCCGGGACAGATAGCATGGAAAGAATTTTTACAAAAACGGGGTTAACCAGAGGTCCCACAGGGAAAAGCTTTGTTCCCCCAAAATACCTTAAAATACTAAGTAAAGAAAGAGGGGTGCATGAGTCCCACAGAAAGATAACTCAATAATTTGTAAGGGGCGAAAGACTTTTCAACGTCTGTTATCATAAAACACAACGGGACATTTCGTCGTTTTTCAAGAGGGAACTTGTTACGTTCCTCAAGTCAGTTTTCTGACCAGCTAGGATGTAATTCGTTTCGTATGATTAAGGTAGCCAGGGAGTTTTAAAAACCTGAAAATTTTTAGACCCTTGGGGCACCAGGGAGGCTTAGTCTGTACCTGGGGCCCCGGGGGAGTTGGGCCTCTGATTAAAATATTTCCGGTATCCGTTTAGGGGGTGAACACTAGGGTTTTTGCCCTTTTTTGCGATTAAATTTTCTTTCCCCCGGTGCCCTGTAAACAGGGGGGGACCCGAAGGGGAGGGGAGACGGTGGGTCTGAAGGGATGAGGGGGGAAGTGACCTGGAAAGGGGGGGGAGACAGTGCCTGCAGGGAGAGGGAGACGGGGACCTGGGAGAGGGTTTGTGATCTTCAGGGAGAAGGAAGGTTTTTGGTTGTGTGGTGAAGGAACTTGCTTCATCTTTGGGGGCAGCTCCCCCCATTTTGGTGTAATTTAAGGAATGAAAGGCTGCTACATTTCCTCTCGCTTTCGTCCCTCTCAAAACCCCTCGTGTTTTACCCTTTCCCCTCAGGGGAGTGTGCAGCAGGAAGCTTATTTGTGGGAATGTTTGGGGACGGGGGGGGGGGGAAAGATTTGGGGTGGATGTGTTTGGGGGAAGGATGTTGTGGTTTTCGGTGGGAGTGATGTATATGTTGTAGGATAGTGTGGGGGAAACGTGTTGGGGGTTTGCAGTGGGGAGTATGTATATTTTGTAGGACGTGGTGGAAGGATGTTTTTTGCGGTGGGAGTGATGATATCATGAGGATGTGTTGGAAAGGATTTTTTGTGGTTGCGGGGGAGTGATGTTTTTGGGGGTAGGATAGTGTGGTGGAAGGATGTTGTGGTTGCGGTGGGAGTGATGTATATGTATGTAGGATAGTGTGGTGGAAGGATTTTGGGTGGTTGCAGTGGGAGGATGTATATGTATGTAGGATTGTGTGGTAAAAAGGATGTTGGGGTTGCGGGGAGTGATGTATATGTATGTGGGAATATGTGGTGGAAGGATGTTGGGGTTTTGGGGTGGGAGTGAGCATATGTATGTGGATAGTGGGGGAAGGGATGTTGTGGTTGCGGTGGGGAGTGAGTATATGTATGTGGATGTGTGTGGAAGGATGTTGTGGTTTTGCGGGGGGGAAGTGTTTGTATATGATGTGGGATGTGTGGGGGAAAGGGTTGTGGTTGCGGTGGGGGGGTGATGCATTGTATGTGGGGATAGTTGGTGGAAGGAATTTGTGGTTGCGGTGGGATAAAGCAATGTGGGATAGTTGGGGAAGGATTTTTGGGTTTGCGGTGGGAGTGATGTATATGTAGTGGGATGTGGGTAAAGGTTTTGTGGTTGCGGTGGGAGTGATCATATGAATGTGGGATAGTGTGGGGGAAGGGGATGTTGTGGTTGGGGTGGGGGTGATGTTAGTTGTAGGATTTTGGGGTGGAAGGATGTGGTTGCAGTGGGGGATGTTTATGTATTGGAAGTGTGGTGGAAGGATGTTGGGGTTGCGGTGGGAGTGGAATGTATATGTATGTAGGAAGTGGGTGGGAATTGTTGTGGTTGCGGGGGAGTATGTATATGTATGTAGGATAGTGTGGGGGGAAAGGTGTTGTGGTTGCGGGGGGAGTAATGTATATGTATGTGGGAAAGTGTGGTGGGGGATGTTGGGCTGCGGGGGAGTGATGTAAGTATGTGGATAGTGGGGTGGAAGGATTTGTGGCTGCGGGGGCGTGATGTTTATGTATGAGGTAGTGGGGGGTGGAAGGATTTGTGGTTGCGGGGGATAATGAATTATGTAGGATAGTGTGGTGGAAGGATGTTGTGGCTGCGGTGGGAGTGATGTATATGTATTAGGTAGTGTGGTGGAAGGATTTTGGGGTGGGGTGGGAGTGATGTATATTATGTGGTAGTGTGGGGAAGGATGTTTTTGGTTGCGGGGGGAGTGATGTTATGTATTTAGGATTTTGTGGTGGAAGGATTTTTGTTTGCATGGGAGTGATGTATATGTATAGTATTTGGGGTGGAAGGATGTGTGGTTCAGGGATGATGTATTTAAATGAGGATGTGTGGTGGAAGGATGTTTGGTTGCGGTGGGAGTGATGTAATTATTAGGATAGTTGGGGGGGGATGTTTGGTTGCGGTGGGAGTGTGTATATGAATGTAGGATGTGTGGTGGAAGGATTTTTGGTTTTTGCGGGGGGAGGATGTATATTATTTTAGGGGTTTTTTGTAAGGATGTTGTGGTTGCGGTGGGAGTGATGTAATTTTATGTAGGATAGTGGGGTTTGGAAGGATGTTTGGTTGCGGTGGGTGGAAATGTATATGTATGTAGGATAGTGTGGGGGAAGGATGTTGTGGTTGCGGGGGGTGTGTTTAGTAGTAGGATAGTGTGGGGGAAGGATGTTTTTGGTTGCGGTGGGAAGTGTTGTTATGTATGTAGGATAGTGTGGTGGAAGGTGTTGGGGTTGCGGTGGGAGTGATGTAAAGTATGTAGGATAGTTGGTGGAAGGATTTTTGGGGTTGCGGGGGAGTGAGTATATGTATGTAGGATAGTGGGGTGGAAGGATGTTGTGGTTCGGGGGGGAGTGATGATATGTTTTAGGATAGTGTGGGGAAGATGTTGGGGTTGCGGGGGAGTGATGTTAGTATGTAGGATAGGGGGTGGGGGAAGGATGTTGTTGGTTGCATGGGATGATGTATATGTATGTGGATAGTGTGGGGGGGGGGATGTTGTGGTTGCAGTGGGGAGTGATGTATATGATGTAGGGTGTGGGGGAAAGGATTTTGGGTTTTTGCGGGGGAGTGTGATATTATGTAGGATAGGGGGTGGGGGGGATGTTGTGGTTGCGGTGGGAGTGATGAATTTGTAGTGGATAGTGTGGTGGAAGGATGTTGTGGTTGAAAAGTGGATGATGTTTTGTTGGGGTAGTGGGGTGGAAGGAGTTGTGGTTGCGGGGGGAGTATGTAATGTATGGGGATAGTGTGTGGAAGGGATTTGTGGTTGCAGGGGAGTGATGTATTGTATGTAGGATATTTGGGTGGAAGGATGTTGTGGTTGCAGTGGGAGTGGTATATGTATGTAGGATAGTGTGGGGGGAAGGATTTGTGGTTGGGGTGGGAGTGATGTATTGTATGTAGGATGTGGGTGGAAGGGTTTGGTTTTTGGTGGGGAGTGTGTATTGTAGGATAGTGGGGTGGAAGGATGTTGTGGTTGTGGTGGGAGTGAGGGTAATGTATGTAGGAATGTGGTGGAGGTTTTGTTTGGTTGGGGTGGGAGTATTGTATAGTATGTGGGATAGTGTGGGGAAGGATTTTTGGGTTGTGGGGGAGTGATGTATATTATGTAGGATAGTGTGGTGGAGGATTTTTTTTTGCAGTGGGGGGAAAGTAAAAGTATGAAAATAGTGTGGTGGAAGGATGTTTGGTTGCGGTGGGAGTGATGATATGTATGTAGGATATGTGGGGGAAAAGGATTTGTGGTTCGGTGGGAGTGAGTATTTTTTTAGTGGGGATAGTGTGGGTGGAAGGATGTTGGGGTTGCAGTGGGAAAAGTGATGTATATTATGAGGATATTGGGGTTGGGGGAAGGGAGTTGGGGTTGCGGTGGGATTTGATGGTAATATAGTAGGATAGTGTGGTGGAAGGATGTTGGGGTTGTGGGGGGAGTGATGTATATTAGTAGGATAGTGTGGTGGAAGGATTTTGTGGTTGCGGTGGGAGGATGATATGATGTGGGTATGTGTGGAAGGTTTGTTGTGGTTTGCGGTTTTGGGAGTAGTATATGATGTGGGATAGTGTGGGGGAAGGATGTTTGGGTTTGCGGGGGGGATGATGTTTGTTGAGGATAGTGTGGGAAAGGGGATGTTGTGGTTGCGGTGGGAGGTTATATGTAGTGGTAGTGTGGTGGAAGGTGTTGGGGTTGCGGTGGGAGTGAGTAATGTATTGATAGGTGGGGAAGGATGTTTGGGGTTGCGGTGGGAGTGTGTATTTTATTTTGGATAGTGTGGTGGAAGGATTTTTTGGGTTGCGGGGGGTGATGTATATGTATGTAGGATAGTGTGGTGGAAGGGGATGTTGGGTTGCGGTGGGGTGATAAAATTTGTATGGGGATAGTGTGGTGGAAGGATTTTGGGTTGCAGTGGAGTGATGTATTGTATGTGGGAAGTGTGGTGGAAGGATGTTGTGGGTTGCAGTGGGAGTGATTTATGTATGTAGGATATGTGGTGAAGGATGTTGTGGTTGAGGGGAGTGAGTATATGTTTGTAGGATAGTGGGGTGGAAGGATGTTGGGTTGCAGTGGGGAGTGATGTTAGTATGTGATAGTGGGGGTGGAAGGTGTTGTGGTTGGTGGGGAGTATGTATATGTATGTAGGATAGTTGGTGGAGGATGTTGGGGTTGCGGGGGGATAAAGTATTGATGTAGGATGTGTGGGGGAAAGGATGTTGTGGTTGCAGTGGGAGTGATGTATATGTTTTAGGTGTGTGGGGGGAAGGATGTTGTGGTTGGGTGGGGAGTGATGTATATGTTGTGGATAGTGGGGTGGAAGAGTGTGGTTGCGGTGGGAGTGATGTATTGTATGTAGGTGTGTGGTGGAAAGGATGTTTGTGGTTGGGGGGGATGATTAAGTATGTGGATAGTGGGTGGTGGGGGGGTTTGTGGTTGCAGTGGGAGTGTGTTTTTGTATGTAGGATAGTGTGGTGGAAGGAGTTGGGGTTGCAGTGGGGGGTGATGTATAGATGTAGGATTGTGGGGAAGGGATTTTGTGGTTGCGGGGGGAGTATGTAATGATGTGGGATAGGTGGGGAAAGGGATTTGTGGTTTGGGGGTGGGAGTGATGTTATGTATGTGGTTAGTGGGGGGGAAGGATGTTGTGGTTGCGGGGGGAGTGATGTATATGTAGTGGATAGTGTGGGGGGGAAGGTGTTGGGGTTTGCGGTGGAGGAGTATATGTATGTGGGAAGTGTGGTGGAAGGTGTTGGGTTGCGGTGGGAGGATGTAATGTATGTAGGATAGTGTGGGGGAAAGGATGTTGTGGTTGAGGGGGAGTGAGTTTGTATGTGGATAGTGGGGGTGGAAGGATTTTGTGGTTGCAGTGGGAGTGTGATAGTATGTAGGATGGTGGGGGAAAGGATTTTGTGGTTGCGGTGGGAGTGATGTATATGTATGTAGGATAGTGTGGTGGAAGGATGTTGTGGTTGCGGTGGGAGTGATGTATATGTATGTAGGATAGTGTGGTGGAAGGATGTTGTGGTTGCGGTGGGAGTGATTTTAAAAGATGTAGGATAGTGGGGTGGGGATGTTGGGTTGCGGGGAGTGATGTATATGTATGTAGGATAGTGTGGTGGAAGGATGTTGTGGTTGCGGTGGGAGTGATGTATATGTATGTAGGATAGTGTGGTGGAAAGGATGTTGTGGTTCCCGGTGGGGGTGATTTATATTATGTAGGATGTGTGGGGGAAGGTGTTGTGGTTCGGTGGAGTGATGTTATTATTGGATAGTGTGGGGGAAGGATGTTGTGGTTGCAGTGGGAAGTGATGATAGAAGTGGATATGGGGTGGAAGGATGTTGTGGTTGCGGTGGGAAAGTTGATGTATTGTATTAGGTATGTGGGGGAAAGGATGTTGTGGTTGCAGTGGGAGTGATGTATATGTATGTAGGATAGTGTGGTGGAAGGATGTTGTGGTTGCAGTGGGAGTGATGTATATGTATGTAGGAAAAGTGTGGGGAAGGATGTTGGGGTTTGCGGGGGGAGTGATTTTTAAATGTATGTGGGATAGGTGGGGAAGGGTTGTGGTTGCGGGGGGAGTGATGATATGTTTTAGGATAGTGTGGTGGAAGGTGTTGGGTTGCGGGGGAGTGATGTATATGTATGTAGGATAGTGTGGTGGAAGGATTTGTGGTTGGGGTTTGGGAAGTGATGTATATTATGTAGGATAGTGTGGGTGGAAGGATGTTGGTTGCAGTGGAGTGATGTATATTATGTAGGATAGTGTGGGGGAAGGATGTTGTGGTTGCGGGGGGAGTGTGTTATGTTTTGGATAGTGTGGGGGAAGGATTTTGTGGTTGCGGTGGGATTTGATGTATATGTTGTAGGATGTGTGGGGGAAAGGGGTGTTGTGGTTGCGGTGGGAGGGGGGAATGTAATGATTAGGATGTGTGGTGGAAGGATTTTGTGGTTGCGGTGGGAGTGATGTATATGTATGTGGGGTAGTTGGGGGAAGGATTTTTGTTGGGGCTGGGGTGATGTATAGTATGTGGAAAAACCCGAAAATAAAAGGAGGGGAAAGTTACTTCTTTACTACAGTAATTTTACAAGAGAAGTATACTAGCTTTTTTAATGCCTCTTCGGCACACGTGTGTGGTGTGTGTGTGTGTGTGTTGTTGTTGTGGTGTGAGCGCGCGCGCGCCCCAAGATTTTAAAACTCGGTTTTGGTTTAAATATAACGCTCTTGCAATAACCTGGAGGTTACCTGGGGGGTTTATTCCGGGGATCAACCCCCCCCGCGGCCCGGTCCATGCAGGCCTCCCGATGGTCGGGCCCCTGATCAACTAGGCGTTCTGCTGGCCGCAGCGTCCAAACGACGAGCCACACCCCGGTGACCCGGCACTGACTTTGGGTATCTGTCCAGCTCTCTTTAAGCAGCCGGGGGTTTTTGGCAATTCCCCAAATGCTTGATGGGGGCGTTAAAACAGTTTGGGGCCCCGGGGAACTTATGGTGTTTTTCCCCTGTGTACCAATGGGCCCCTACTTTTTTATTGGGGGCATTTTATCGCCTGCCCAGTCTTTTAATTTCGTAGGGATGTTTTCTGTGTGCAGATTTGGCTTTTCCTTTCCCCAGTTTTTTCCAGTGTAATTATGAGCATCTCTCCCTCCTGCTTAGATAAACAAGCGAAATTTGTGTATGAAAAATTTTCGAAAAAAACTTCTAAACCTAACGAAAAAAATAAATATTCCACTGTTTTGTTTATTAAATTTTTTTAAACTTATCTAAAATATTTTATTGGATTTAAACAAAATTAAATTGCGTTTGTTATAAAAAAGGTTAGGTAAATTTTCAAAGGTTCCCTTTTTTGGTACAAAAGTTTTAATCTTTATTTTAATATTATTGAAAAAAAACATATCTTTAAACAAAAGAGAAAATTTTAGAAAGGACTTAATTTAAAGGAGTTCTTTCTATTGACCGTTTTACCATTAGGCACGACATATAAAAATATTTTATATATATATATATATATATATATATATATATATTTTTATAATATATATAAAAATATTATATATATAATTTTTTCCTCCCCCCCTTTTACCCCCCCCTTTTCTACCCCCCTTCCCCCTCTCTTCCCCTCCCCCTTTCCTCCCAGTGTAGCACTTTCTCACAAAGAATGAAGCGCTTCGGGCAAACAAACAATTTCTTTTAAAATAACATTCCCAGAAAGAAACGTCTCTGAAAAAAGTAATCGTTCCTCCTCCGTGAAAGAACATTTCTGAAAGTGAAATTTAAAAAAAGATACGAAACTAAACAAAATAATTCTATAAAACAGAGAGAATAAAAGAGAATTGTGAGTAAATGGCTGAAAAGAAATTCTTTGTGAAGAGAGAAGCAGAAAGATGGAAATGTATTAATTAATTAGGAAATATTCACCATGAACGTGCTAACAAATGAATAAATGAATGATTATTTAAATTTTAAATATATGAAATATACATCTGGGTGTGCGTGTATATTAGTGCAGAACTTGGTACATATACTAAGATATACACCATGCTCGTATATTCTTCCTTGAAGCCTTTATATATACACACAATTTATACATATTTCGGTGTATGTACACTGAAATATACACTCAGATACCTGTTTATGCACCGAGATATACACACAGCTGGGTGTTTATACACTATATACACATCTCTCTGTATGTACCCCATGGAAGCCGTTAAGGAAGGTTACTTCAGGCTAGTGAGAGACTCTTCAGTCAAGAAATTGGGCTTGTCTTCCTCTTCCTAGGATTCAACCTGATTGCCTCTTATTTCCCAGGCGCTATGTGCCTCCTATGAGTTTAGCGCTTCCCTTAAATATAATAACTAAATAGTTAAGGGTTGGTAAGAATGAAGCTGAGTAGCATCAAGCAGTACAAGACTAGACAAGATTAGGAAAGTAAGTACCCACTGCTAGGCAGAAAATAGGCCCCGGGGAAATAAAGATACTAGTAGGAAAAAAGAGACCTGGAGGAAATAAAGACGCTGTGATAGGCGGAAAAACAAGACCTCTGGGAAATAAACACTCACTGGTGGACAGACCCACAGACCTAGGTGAAATAGACCAATAAGACCAGAAATATTGAAGACTTCAAAGAACCAGAGACTTTGGTCAAAAATGTTACAATTTACATACAAAAATAGGTAACAAGTGAACCCCAAAATGTTTGGAGAAAACAAAAAGGACTGATCTTAAATGTTGAAGATCATTCTACTGATGGGCGAGGAAGAACACTAAGGGATTACACCATGAGTAAAGACCCACTGGTGAATGACCTGTAGGTTAGTTTTAGGTGAACTGTGAGTAACAGAGAAGAGGAAGGTTCACTGTAAGGTGTAGTGCCTAGGGGAGAGCAAGCGGGGGGAGGGAGGGGTAGAAGAGGAGCGTGCACTGTAGGGTGTCGTGCCTAGGAGAGAGCAAGTGGGGGGGAGGGAGGGGTAGTGCATTGAATAGCGAGGGGAAGAGTGATAAAAGGAGAAACAGAGAGGGATGTAGTAAGGTTGGAGAAGAAAAAAGCCTGGCGGTGCTTGCCTCTAGTCTGGAGGCTGGCGATGGAGGGAGGACCTGGCTCTAGTCTGGAGGCTGATGATAGAGGGAGGGCCTGGCCCTAGTCTGGAGGGTGGAGATGGATGGAGGACCTGGCTCTAGTCTGGAGACTGGAGATGGAGGGAGGGGTTGCTGGTGCCTGACTCTGGTCTGGGGTAGGGAGGAAGGACATGTTGATGCCTGGCTCTGGTCTGGGGGGGAGGCAGGACAATTTGGTGCCTGTCTCTGGTCTGGAAGAGGGAGAGGGAGGGAGGGAGGACATGTTGGTGCCTGACCCTGGTCTTGGGGAGGGAGAGGGAGGGAGGGAGGGAGGGAGAACATGCTGGTGCCTGACTTTGGTCTGGGGAAGGGAAAGGGAGGGAGGGAGGACATGTTTTTGCCTGGCCCTGGTCTGGGAGAGGGAGAGGGAGGGAGGACATGTTTGTGCTTGACTCTGGTCTTGGGGAGGGAGGCGGTAAGGGAGAAGGAGGGAGGACATGCTGGTGCCTGGCTCTGGTCTGGGAGATAAGACGTGGCCGGGGTTGCCTCCAATATTTACCACCTGGCTGGCCTGGGTCGACGCCGCCCCCCGATATTGAAGTAGAGAGAGGAAGAGGGAAGAGAGTGAAAGAGGAGGAAGAGGACGAGAGGAATGGAGAAGAGGAACAGTCAAACAGAGACAAGAGACATAGTTCTTGTCTAGATTCCAGTATAAGAGTTGTGGCTTACCTCTGAACTTTCTTGATCTTCGTTTTGTATGTCTAGATGTGACTGCAACGCTGGTGCAGAGTACTCGAGGATTTGTTGTACGTGTGTGTGTGTTTTTTTACCTGGCTCATGGTCTTGCTTCTTTCTGTTGGCTGACTTGATTTCACCCTTCTGTTATAATACTGTTTGTGCTTCCAGTGTGTCGTTCTCTCGCTAGTTACACTTGTTTGCTGCTGTCTCACTCTACAGTTGTTTAGTGATGTTTCTCAGAGTCATCTGGGAGTTTACATCTGTATCGCCTTGTTCTGGTTCTGCTAGCGCTAAATACACTGGTTTTGTCAACCTCAGAGTATTTTGCATTTCATAATCATGTATCATCTTTTTCTCCGTTCTTTCACCTTCGTGAGGTAAATTCGTGCAGTTTTTGTGTTATTTTGTTCCGTTACTAACCAGGTGACGAACGTTTCTATTTTTTCCAACGAATGTTGTGTTGTAAGTAATAATAAAAGATCGAAAAATATCTTAATTTTATACTGCAAAACGAAATTTTCTGACAGTTACCTATATATAATATTTCTAGAGTTCTTTACGTATTATCTCTTGTGGCACATTTGTTAATGTGAAGATTGTGACTTGTTACCTGGAGGTTACCTGGAGGTTATTCCGGGGATCAACGCCCCCGCGGCCCGGTCCATGACCAGGCCTCCCGATGGATCAGGGCCTGATCAACTAGGCTGTTACTGCTGGCCGCACGCAGTCCAACGTACGAGCCACAGCCCGGCTGATCCGGCACTGACTTTAGGTATCTGTCCAGCTCTCTCTTGAAGGCAGCCAGGGGTTTATTGGCAATTCCCCTAATGCTTGATGGGAGGCTGTTGAACAGTTTTGGGCCCCGGACACTTACGGTGTTTTCCCTTAGTGTACCAATGGCGCCCCTACTTTTTATTGGGGGCATTTTGCATCGCCTGCCCAGTCTTTTACTTTCGTAGGGAGTGATTTCTGTGTGCAGATTTGGGACCATTCCTTCCAAGATTTTCCAAGTGTAGATTATGATTATACTCTCCCTCCTGCGTTCCAACGAGTACAAGTCAAGTGCTTCCAAGCGTTCCCAGTAGTTAAGGTGCTTGACAGAACTTATACGTCCAGTAAAGGATCTCTGTACACACTCTAGATCTGCGATTTCACCTGCTTTGAATGGAGATGTTAATATACAACAGTATTCCAGCCTAGAGAGAACAAGTGATTTGAAAAGGATCATCATGGGCTTGGCATCTCTCGTTTTGAAAGTTCTCATTATCCATCCTATCATTTTCTTTGCACGTGCGATCGTGGCACTGTTGTGATCCTTGAAAGTGAGATCCTCAGACATTACTACTCCCAGGTCCCTTACATTATTTTTCCGCTCTATTGTATGGCCGGAGTCAGTAGTATACTCTGTTCTAGTTATTATCTCCTCCAGTTTTCCATAACGGAGTAGTTGGAATTTGTCCTCATTGAACATCATATTGTTTACCGTTGCCCACTGAAAAACTTTGTGTCTATAATTAAGTCATGAGAGCTCATAGGTGGGTTGATCATGCACTCCTTCATTACTGTGTTGTGTATGTCGTCAAGATGAACACAAACTATTACAGAATGGAAACTTTCAGGGCAGGGCTACCCAATTGGCGGCCCGCGGTCCGAATCCGGACCTTCTGATTGCTGGACCGCGGGCTTCAGGAGGAAACTTAGTTATTACCAGGTTCAGTATCAGATGGTACACGAGAGCGGGATTAATACATTATTCTATCTGAATGGAATGATACACTGAATGGAATACAGTATTCTAGCATAGCTAAATAGTGATATTTTCTTCCAATGGTAATTTATATGTATCCGGACCTTTGCATACATTGGTACTTGTCCAAGTGGACCTTTGCTCATAGTAGTTGAGTAGCCCTGTTATAGGGAGTAAATGGTAAGCTTACTCTCCATAAGCTGGGAAAAGTTTTGTCAAGGAAAGTGTTACTTAAATATAGTTTTCAATTCCGTCATAGTATCATTTTTACGACCTTGTGGGTTAACCTCACGTTCCCGCATGACGTCATGTTCATCTGCCAAAGCTGGACATTCGTTGTTAAAGTGCTGGCAGACAGCATCATGGGACAAACAGTACCATGTTATTGACACAATTTACAATAACACAGCAGTATAAACACTGGAACTTCTTAACGTATTTGAAGTCATGTATATTTTGCTAATGTTTACTCAGTGCACTTTAAACCCAAGATTTTTAAAAGATGAATTGGTATTTTTTATTATTTTATTAATAAATTTTCATTAATTTAATGTCTTAGTGTATTAAAAAACAGGTAAATTATAAAACTATTTCATTAGTCAAACTTCTTTTGTTTTTTATAAATCTCTGAATTCTTTTAATATGTTGAGGAAAACTTGAGAGTTATCGCGAGCATATTTGTAAGCTTTATTAAGCAGCTGCTGCTCTCCTGGGCCTCCCAGGCTTCTCATTGCATGCCTTAATCTTCTATATTTCATACATCATCTAAATTCATTAAAAAATAACATCCTAAGAGAGTGCGGTTCAAGTATTTCGTATATATCGTCGCTACTCTTACTACTACTACTACTACTACTAACTACTACTACTACTACTACTACTACTACTACTACTACTACTACTAACTACTACTAACTACTACTAACTACTACTACTACTACTACTACTACTAACTACTACTACTACTACTACTACTACTACTACTAACTACTACTACTACTACTAACTACTACTACTAACTACTACTACTACTACTACTACTACTACTACTAACTACTACTACTACTAACTACTACTACTACTACTACTACTACTAACTACTACTACTACTACATCATCATCATCCTAGAGTATCTAAGAAACTATTCTTGCTACCCGTGTGATTGATCAAGAGGGCGCCTCCTGGAAGCAGTGTCCTGCACCAACATCATTTTTAAGAGTAAGGAATTTGACGTAGTTTCATCTTATTTGTTGTTTATTTCTGGAGACAATGAATGTAATATTTCTTCTTATCAGACTTCTCGTTCGTTTTCACTATTTTGCATTTCTTTAGACATTTTGCAAACAGTGACATGGGCAGTTGAAGTTTACTAGGGAACTTATCTACACTCACCAACAAATTATTCTTTAAAGCACCGACTGTCTTCCACCGAAGTGGAATATCCTGAAAAAAGAGGAAACGCTTTCACTGTCACCTGGTCAGTGACTGTCCTGCCAGAAGCGTGCCGACATCACACTATTTCGTTTTGCAGTGTAAAATTAATATATTTTTCGAGCTTTTTATTATTATTATTTCGAACACAGCATTCATTGGAAAAAATACAAAAATTACTTCCCACCTCCAGGACTCGCAGATTAGAACTACAACATCCCTGCCCCTTCTGCAGAATATAGGCACTGTACTTCTCGTCTCCTGGACTCGGGAGTCCGGCTAACCAGTTTCCTTGAATCTACTCTGGTAACATTAGTCTCCAGGGAGCTCTGCTTTGAAGCGCTCGCATATAAACTGATCCATCTCTATTACTTTGGCCCCTCGACTTTGTGTCAGTCCTCTTTGTTACCCTTGATCTTCTTGCAGTAAAGAAATGTCAGATCTACTCATACTTCTGTTTTCCCTCTAATTAATAACACGGTAAGTCTCTTTTTGTAAACTACTGATGTAGGATTTACCTCAGATGTAGATACTGAGAGGGACAGGTTTACCTGACAGGGGTGAGGGAGGGAGGTTTACTTGAGAGGGATGAGGGGGAAGTTTACCTGAGAGGGGTGAGGGAGGGACGTTTACCTGAGAGGGATGAGGGGGAAGTTTACCTGAGAGGGGTGAGGGAGGGACGTTTACCTGAGAGGGATGAGGGGAAGTTTACCGGAGAGGGGTGAGGGGGGAGGTTTACCTGAAAGGGGTGAGATGGAGGTTTACCTGAGAGGGATGAGGGAGGGAGGTTTACCTGAGAGGGGTGAGGGAGGGAAGCTTACTAGAGAAGGATGAGGGAGGGAGGTTTACCAGAGTAGGGTGAGGGAGGGAGGGAGGTTTACCAGAGAAGGGTGAGGGAGGGTGGTTTACCAGAGAAGGGTGAGGGAGGGAGGTTTACCTGGGGTGTTTCACTTGTCATCTTTGTCTCTGGTGAGATCCTCTTTAAAGCTACTGTGGTATCTGGCCAAGCTAAGAAAATGAGCCAAGCTAAGAAAATGAGCCAAGGACACCAGCTGTCAGCTAAAGCTAATAACATACTAGCTGGCAGCTAAAGCTAATAACGTACTAGCTGGCAGCTAAAGCTAATAACGTACTAGTTGGCAGCTAAAGCTAATAACGTACTAGCTGGCAGCTAAAGCTAATAACGTACCAGTTGGCAGCTAAACCTAATAACGTACCAGCTGGCAGCTGAAGCTTATAACGTACCAGCTGGCAACTAAAATTAATAACGTACCAGCTGGCAGCTGAAGCTAATAACGTACCAACTGTCAGCCAAAGCTAATAATTTACCAGCTGGCAGTTGAAGCTAATAGCGTCCTAGCTGAAGCTAATAACGTAGCTGCAATAATTGATGTCACCTTCTCAGAATTGCGTCTTAAATCACTGCTAATTAAAGTTTAATTATGTTACAATGAATTTAGTTAAAACTATTGTAACGTGTATTTATAAAGTGGTAAATATATTATTTCTTTGTTTTTTGTTAGTTTCTTTACTGTTATTTGTCGAGATGAGTTTGTCAGTTTGTAAGGGCAAAAAAAAAAAAAAAAAGTGAACTGTTTGTGTGCTGGTGAGGTGTGGATATGGCTGTGGGAAGATTGTGGTGTGGGTATGGGCGTGAGGCGGGTGTGTGGGCGTGGGGAGGCTGGTGTTTGGGAGTAGAGAAACGGGCGTGGGATGGCGGGTATGCTGGTGTAAGGAGGTGGGCGCGGGGGAGCGGTCGTGGGGAGGCGAGCATGTAGGCGTGAGGAAATGGGCGTGTGGGCGTGGGAAGGTGGGCGTGTGGGCGTGGGAAGGCGGGCGTGTGGGCGTGGGGAGGCGGCAAGGGTCACGGAGGTATTGATCGCGGAGCAACAAGTTCCCGAGGAGCCTCTCTTCACCCCTCCCCTCCCTCCCCACCAGTACCCCTCCCCTCACCTAACCCACACCTGATTCCCCCACACCTGTCACCCCCCGCACCTGTCACCCCGGCACCTGTAACTACCGCACCTGTCACCCCCGTACCTGTAACCCCCGCACCTGTCACCCCCGCTCCTGCCACCCCCGCTCCTGTCACCCCCGCACCTGTCACCCCCGCACCTGTCACCCCCGCACCTGTCACCCCCGCACCTGTCACCCCCACACCTGTGACTCCCACACAAAACATGTTCGACCAGTCATCGAGTACGTGGCCACAATATGGAGTCTTTCACCTGGTCAAGCACCAGCTTAAACTCGAAAAAGTGCAAAGGTTTGTAGCCAGACTAGTCTCCGAACTGAGAAGAATGCACCATAGAACCGAACCTGACGACCGTGGGTAGGAGAAGTACTAGAGAAAGACATGATTTCAGCGAACTATATTTTTAGGGGAATTAATAGCGCGGATAATGATGGACTGTTCAAGGTGAAGGAGGAGCATTATGAAGCAGGAGTCACAGGTGACGCAGTGGGTACGTGAAAAGAGGTGTGCGTTGCATGAGGAAGTAGTTGAGGCGCACTCACTATACAGCTTTAAGAGAAGCCTGATAAGCTTCAAGAAACCAGTAATGCTAGGAGGAGGCGGGGCCATGAGCTGATGCTCGACCCCCACAAATACAACTCGGTAATCCCTGGAGCATTCAGCCTCTTACCTTAATAATTCCTCACTCCTTATCCTCTTATCTTTCTACTACCACTCTTCTCATCCTCTCTTACCTTACTACTACCACATTCCTCATCTTGCCTTGCCTTGCCTTAATATTAACTTCAGCACCCCTGATTACTTTCCCAGGTAAATACATCAACGTTGATTTTGCCGCTCACCTACCTTCTTGGGGAGAGAGAGAGAGAGAGAGAGAGAGAGGGAGAGAGAGAGAGAGAGAGAGAGAGAGAGAGAGAGAGAGAGAGAGAGAGGAGAGAGGGGGGGGGGGGGGGAGGGGGGGGGGGGAGGGAGAATGAGGGCAAGGTAGTTGCCATATCTTGCCAGTCTTGTACAACATAACAATGGTTGCCAGCTTTCCAAGGTGCTGTCCTCTGCCGGAATTTGCAGTGAGTTGCCATACTGTCTTTAAATCTTCCCCAGTGACCATCTCTCACTTAGCTAACAGAAATGGGTACACAAATTGCGGTAAATCATCCACAAGATAGATGTTATCCATTGTCATGCTCTCCACCTTGTTTTGACGCTCCTCCTGCTGCCTTACTGTGACTCCCCTTCCATCCCCGTCTCTCCCATCCTCTTCCATCCCTCCTTATTTTCTGTCGTCTCCTAGTGATAGTAACTCCAGCTCTGCTGGAGCGAATCTTTTCAAGTTTCTGTAGGTGATAAACTCTAAATGGAACACTCGGGTATATCCTCGTTGTGTTTCTGAAGTCTCTCAGTTCAGTATGACATATTTCAACACTGCATGTGACCCATCCTCTGTGAAAAAATAGCTTTTCCTTTCACTTTGTTAATATATAGAAGAGGATAGAGTCACACTGCTGATGTATCGAACTTTGATAAATAAAAAAATGCGTAAGATGTTTGTGTCACTGCCATTCCCTTGTTGGCATGACTAAATTGCGGATGCAACAACTGCTCCCCCAGGACGATGATTGCTTCCCCACGCGCTCTCCCTCGCACCACTTATGACACTTAAAAAATCGATACGAGACGTCTAGTTCATGTTTGTCGGTCGAAAAGTACGAGGGGAACCAGTAGATGGAGGTCACCCTTCGTTCCTTCAACGAAAACTCTGATTCCAGAAGTAAGTAAAATGAAGCGTCGTGGAGCAACAGGATGATGCGTAACACAACTAGAGGAAAAGGAGTTGTGATGTGGAAAAGGAGAGACTGACCAAGAGTAGGAGAAAGAGGAGTAGGAAGAAAATGATGAGGAAGGAATAGGAAGAGAATCAAAGATCCATAACTCAGCCACTGTTAGATGCCTAGATTCATTTCTTTCAACAAATTAATGTCAGTGTGCCTTTGAATATAGGTAAAACGGTTTATATTAGGATTGTTGGTACGTATATCTCGTTCTATTTTTCAGACTCCAGAATATCTTTGATCAAAAGTTCTATATGTCCTTAAATCAAATATAATTGTATTTTGCAATTTTCGTAATCTTCAAATGTCTTGAAACTTGTAATTTTTGTATTTTTGAGTGAACAAGTAAGTTAGGTACTTAACCAAGTTTATATGAGGCATTCAGCGCCAGTTAATTTTTGTTTACTGTGTGTGTGTGTGTGTGTGTGTGTGTGTGTGTGTGTGTGTGTGTGTGTGTGTGTGTGTGTGTGTGTGTACTCGCCTAGTTGTACTCACCTACTTGTGGTTGCAGGGGTCGATTCACAGCTCCTGGCCTCTCCTCTTCAACTGGCCGCTACCCGGTCACTCATCCCGCTCCATTAGGTTTATCATACCTCTTCTTTAAGCTATGTATGGATCCTGCGTGTGTGTGTGAGTGCTCGCGTACGGCTCAGACCCTGCTTGTTGCTGTCTCTGTAATTAACATTGGCAGGGGAAGTGTGAGGAAGCAGGGAGAGGGGAGGAGATGAGGTAGCAGAGAGATGGGGCGGAACATTGGGATACCCTGGGGAGAAAAGGGTGAGATGAGTGGGGGCAGAGAGGAAGGGAATGTAAGGATAGACTTACTAGCAGCAGAGAGAGAGAGAGAGAGAGAGAGAGAGAGAGAGGGAGAGATTGAGAGAAAGCATAAATACAAGAGCAAGTGCAAGAGTGGGAGAAAATAAAAAGAAACAATCACAATAACCAACAACCACAACAACCATCAACCACAACAATCACCAACCACAACAATCACCAACCACAGCAACCAACAACCACAACATCGGTAGTAGCATTGTAATTAATGTCAGAAATTTCCCAGTATATTTTACTTGTTCCACCTTCTATTTTGTTCTCGTTTTACTTTTTTTTTCAACTTTTGCAACAACGAAGTAACTTGCAGTCGTGTGTAACTCTTGGCTCAACATTTCCAGTGATCCTTGCTTTATATAACTCTTGGCTCAACATTTCCAGTGATCCTTGCTTATATAACTCTTGGCTCAACATTTCAGTGATCCTTGCTTTATATAACTCTTGGCTCAACATTTCCAGTGATCCTTGCTTTATATAACTCTTGGCTCAACATTTCTAGTGATCCTTGCTTTATATAACTCTTGGCTCAACATTTCTAGTGATCCTTGCTTTATATAACTCTTGGCTCAACATTTCCAGTGATCCTTGCTTTATATAATAACTCTTGACTCAACATTTCCAGTGATCCTTGCTTTACCTGGAGTTTACCTGGAGAGAGTTCCGGGGGCCAACGCCCCCGCGGCCCGGTCTGTGACCAGGCCTCCTGGTGGATCAGAGCCTGATCAACCAGGCTGTAATAACTCTTGACTCAACATTTCCAGTGATCCTTGCTTTATATAATAACTCTTGACTCAACATTTCCAGTGATCCTTGCTTTATATAATAACTCTTGACTCAACATTTCTAGTGATCCTTGCTTTATATAACAACTCTTGATTCAACATTCCTAGTGATCCTTGCTTTATATAACAACTCTTGACTCAACATTTCCAGTGATCCTTGCTTTATATAATAACTCTTGACTCAACATTTCCAGTGATCCTTGCTTTATATAATAACTCTTGACTCAACATTTCCAGTGATCCTTGATTTATATAATAACTCTTGACTCAACATTTCCAGTGATCCTTGCTTTATATAATAACTCTTGACTCAACATTTCCAGTGATCCTTGCTTTATATAATAACTCTTGACTCAACATTTCCAGTGATCCTTGCTTTATATAATAACTCTTGACTCAACATTTCCAGTGATCCTTGCTTTATATAACTCTTGACTCAACATTTCCAGTGATCCTTGCTTTATATAATAACTCTTGACTCAACATTCCTAGTGAATAATCTAGGAATAATCTCATCATTTCCAGTGATCCTTGCTTTATATAACTCTTGACTCAACATTCCTAGTGATCCTTGCTTTATATAAACTCTTGACTCAACATTCCTAGTGATCCTTGCTTTATATAACTCTTGACTCAACATTTCTAGTGATCTTTACATAAATTTCTCGCTTATATTCATCATGTCTTCAGGTAATGGCTGCGAATATTAAGTTTTGGGTTTGTTTGTCACTGAAAATTGCTGCAAATTATGTTTAAATTTTAAATGATTATTATAACAATGCATATGGTATATAGCAGTAATACGCTAACAGTAAGTAACAATAATAATAATATAAATTATTTTATACCTCGCGTAGTTGATGCTTGTTCCAACAATTCACATTTTACAAAATGTTTAATGACCAAGATCACAAACCATAATTTGCATAATTTTATCCAGAAAAAAAATAAAATAAACATGTGATAATTTTTTTTTTCAAGCAACAAGGACACAATTGTTCCGTTGTTAGTGTTGGTCCATGGTGGTATCTTCTTCCTGTACGTCTCTCTTGTTCAGTTCCTTCCTTCCTTCCTTCTCGAGTCCCTGCCAGGTCCTCCCTAGTCCCAGGCTCTTGCCAGGTCTTCCCTAGTAACAGACCCTGCCAGGTGTCTCCTTCCCCCAGGCCTCTAGTAGGTCTTCCTTAGTCTCAGTTCCCTGCCAGATCCTCTTTAGTCCCAGGCCCCTCCCTAGTCCTTTGTGCCTGCCAGGTCTTCCCTAGTCCCACCAGTCTGCCAGGTCTTCTCTAGTCCTTTGTGCCTGCCAGGTCTTCCCTAGTCCCACCAGTCTGCCAGGTCTTCTCTAGTCCTTTGTGCCTGCCAGGTCTTCCCTAGTCCCACCAGTCTGCCAGGTTTTCTCTAGTCCCTTATGCCTGCTAGGTCTTCCCTAATCCCTTGTGCCTATCAGGTCTTCCCTAGTCCCACCAGTCTGCCAGGTATTCTCTAGTCCCACGTGTCTGCTAGGTCTCTCCTAGTCGACTCAGTGGCCAGTACGGTCACTGTCTCTGTATACCCGCCTCTTAAACGTCAGGGCTTCTAGGCCTCTTGGTTTTCCAGCTTCTCCCGCAGCATGTCAGAATTTTAAGTTTGCAGATTCCTTGAATCCAAGTCTCAAGCCATGCCAGGTCCCACACACTAGGTCCCACAGGCCCGGGTGGTCCCTCTGAAGCCAGGTCTAACCCAGGACCCCGGCCCTGATATCACTGGGATGAATTCCTTATTGCTCTTGGGTGTCCTATACACTTTTTTTCGTGCGTTGGGGAAATTCAGATTATCCAATTTACCTTACCTTATAACCTGCCCTCATGCAATCTCCCGCGGCGCCCCCCTCCCCTCCCCTTCCCTCCCTTATTCTCTTTCCCCTTACTCCACCCTCTTTCCCCTCTCTTTTTTCATCAGCAGTCAACCACAGCTCTTCCTCTACCACACCACCACATTATTTCATCACCACAGTACTATCATCGCTACACTGACCACACTCGCTCCCCCACACCACACTCACCTCCCCCTACCCCACACACCACCACACTCACCTCCCCCTACCCCACACACCACCACACTCACCACAATAATTATACAGGTCTGTTGATAGACCTGAATACCACTCAAGCTGAGGGACCTGACAATAATACCCAGAATTGAGCGAGCCTAAGTCACTAAGTTACAGGGCTAGTACAGAATACTTGGAAAACTTGCAAGAAACACTCGCTCTCAGAAGAGTATCCTTGACAGTGTACTCTGTAAAGAGCCGAGAAAAATATTTTGAAGTGAAATTGGCGTTCCATCTGGAGATGAGAAACTTAATTACAGAAAACCAGCACGGATTTAGGAGGTCCTTCCTTTGGAACTTTCCGAAATTCTGATAGACAAGGATGGGTAGACTGCAGGAAGGCATTTGAAACGATACTACACAGGAGAGTAAGCCACAGACTGAAAGAGAGGACACGAGTGCAAGGAAAAAATACTCAGATTAATGCGTATTTAGCGGTAAGGGGAGGAAATATTACGAGCCGTGAAAGTAACCAGTGGGATCCCCCAAGGGTTGGTACTAGGACCTTTACGTAAATAATCTGTCATGGTAGATCATTTCCTATGTATCAGTTAGACTATTTGAGACTAATGAACAAAACAAGACCACTGGAGAACGGAGACGAGCTACAAGAAGACTTGAATAGACTGCAGGAATGGTTGAACAAGTGGTTGCTAGAATTTAACCCAGGTAACTGCAAGATAATGCAAATCAGAGAGAATGACGGAAAACCAGAAAAAGTGTCTAAACTGGGATAGAATTAGTTACAGAAAAGTAAATAAAGAGAAGGACCTGGGAATATTATACTGAACCCATCAGCAGCGTATGCAAAGCTAGCAGAGACTTCACAAATATCGTCAGTGTACTTGGCTTGAGTCAGACAAATTTTATTAAAAAAAAGAAAGACTCAGCTTGGGCATGGAATCCAGAGCTGAGAAATGGACAGTTCGTAATGCGGGGCACAGAAACAAGAGGGCATATTGTAAGTAGAACGTAAGAAAACTAATAAGCTATAGAGATGACAGGAAATATTTCTCCAATCTAAGAGTGGCTGATAAATAAAATGAACTGTATGACGTGGTGGAGGCAAACTCCATACACAGTTCCAAGAAACATAAGGAGAATTATCAATAGACCTCCTGGCTGCCTTCATTGAGAAACCTGGACAGATACTTGAAGTCAGTACCCGATCAGCCGGGCTGTGGTTCGTGGACTACGTGCGGTCAGCACTAAAAGCCTAGTTAATCAGGCCCTGATCCACTGGGAGGCCTGGTCAGGGACCAGGCCGCAAGGGTGTTGACCCCCTGTAACACCCTCCAGGTAGGCCCAGGAGACAAGAACCGTATGTGCCGCCCAATTTGTGAACCTCACGAACACAACTTGAGTACAACGTAGTGAATACTGCCTTCACCACCACAACCACAGTACACTAACACAACACTACCATCATCACTACACTGTATCTTACCGCTACACTACTTCAGCCGGACACAGCCGAGCTCAGCCAGACAACCGTGAAAACACTGGTAGAAAGGTAACATAACAGGTAAAGCCAGGGTGAGAGGGGGAAATTAATCTTAATCTAAGGGGAAGAGAGGAGAGGTTGCAGTGAAAGGGCTTGCAATGAGGGGAAAAGACTTCAGAAAGGGAGAGAAGCTAAGGGAGGAAAAAGTATTATGATTTTTTATTAAATTTTTATACATTAGCAGTATGCTGCCACCCTATTCGTTATGATAGTTACAGTGGGAACGAAAACTAGCTTTGCTGTCCTGTCATATTTGATGACACAGAATGAACTTCACACGAGGTGTTGAGTTCAACACCTCGTGTCAGTCTGCGCTGGGAGACTGCAGTAAGACAATGAAATGATAGTATCAAGTATTCCAGCAAGGATTCATCAGCTACGGCAGTTTTAAAGGTTTCCTTCCAGCAGAACTGGAGTTGCTACCTATCACTTGGGAATTTCCGTCTCTCACTATAGTGTCCCATAAACACGAGACATGAAAATTTATCGAAGATAAATAGACAGGAAGAAAGGGAGGAGAGATGGGACAAGAAACTACAGTTGATAGGGAATAAGGGGATGAAGGAGAGAGAGAATTAGAGGAGTAGAAGTAAGGAACACACTGAGTTTGAGAAGAGTAGGTGTTGTACATATTACATTATCTTAATGGTTGGTCCATCATACACACACAACGAAAAGTTACAGGTTCGTGCATAATACTCTACATATAATGTAAAGTTACCTTCACGGTTCATACATCATATTACACATTTAATGTCATTATTGTTCACCCTAAAATATTTTTGATAACACATAAAATATAATTTGTTTTTAATACAAAATGAATTTATGGTCATTGAATATAAAAAAAAACAGCGTCATAAAAGATTTTTTTAGGTTAGGGGATATACCTGTACAGGGTATATCACTGCAGGATATACCTGTACAGGATATATCACTGCAGGATATACCTGTACAGGATATATTACTGCAGGATATACCTGTACAGGATATATCACTGCAGGATATACCTGTACAGGATATATCACTGGAGGATATACCTGTACAGGATATATCACTGGAGGATATACCTGTACAGGATATATCACTGCAGGATATACCTGTACAGGATATATCACTGCAGGATATACCTGTACAGGATATATCACTGGAGGATATACCTGTACAGGATATATCACTGGAGGATATACCTGTACAGGATATATCACTGGAGGATATACCTGTACAGAATATATCACTGCAGGATATACTTGTACAGAATATATCACTGCAGGATATACTTGTACAGAATATATCACTGGAGGATATACCTGTACAGGATATATCACTGGAGGATATACCTGTACAGAATGTATCACTGCAGGGTATGCCTGTACAGGATATATCACTGGAGGATATACCTGTACAGAATATATCACTGCAGGATATACTTGTACAGAATATATCACTGCAGGATATACTTGTACAGAATATATCACTGGAGGATATACCTGTACAGGATATATCACTGGAGGATATACCTGTACAGGATATATCACTGGAGGATATACCTGTACAGGATATATCACTGCAGGATATACCTGTACAGGATATATAACTGCAGGATATACCTGTACAGAATATATCACTGTAGGATATACCTGTACAGGATATATCACTGGAGGATATACCTGTACAGGATATATCACTGGAGGATATACCTGTACAGGATATATCACTGCAGGATATACCTGTACAGGATATATCACTGCAGGATATACCTGTACAGGAATATCACTGGAGGATATACCTGTACAGGATATATCACTGCAGGATATATCACTGCAGGATATATCACTGCAGGATATATCTCTGCAGGATATACCTGTACAGGATATATCACTGGAGGATATACCTGTACAGGATATATCACTGCAGGATATACCTGTACAGGATATATCACTGCAGGATATACCTGTACAGGATATATCACTGGAGGATATACCTGTACAGGATATATCACTGGAGGATATACCTGTACAGGATATATCACTGCAGGATATGCCTGTACAGAATATATCACTGCAGGGTATGCCTGTACAGGATATATCACCGGAGGATATACCTGTACAGAATACATCACTGCAGGATATGCCTGTACAGGATATATCACTGCAGGATATACCTGTACAGAATATATCACTGGAGGATATACCTGTACAGAATATATCACGGGAGGATATACCTGTACAGGATATATCACTGGAGGATATACCTGTACAGAATATATCACTGCAGGATATACTTGTACAGAATATATTGCTGGAGGATATACCTGTACAGAATACATCACTGCAGGATATACCTGTACAGAATACATCACTGCAGGATATACCTGTACAGAATACATCACTGCAGGATATACCTGTACAGGATATATCACTGCAGGATATACCTGTACAGAATATATCACTGCAGGATATACCTGTACAGAATATATCACTGCAGGATATACCTGTACAGAATATATCACTGCAGGATATACCTGTACAGAATATATCACTGCAGGATATACCTGTACAGGATATATCGCTGCCACTTAAAATATAACGTACATAACGTTAACAGGCGACAATTAAATGTCAGGCAGATATTAGGCTCTGTTGTTGGAGCTTTGATGGTGAACACCAGCCAGTTGTTGGAGCTTTGATGGTGAACACCAGCCAGTTGTTGGAGCTTTGATGGTGAACACCAGCCAGTTGTTGGAGCTTTGATGGTGAACACCAGCCAGTTGTTGGAGCTTTGATGGTGAACACCAGCCAGTTGTTGGAGCTTTGATGGTGAACACCAGCCAGTTGTTGGAGCTTTGATGGTGAACACCAGCCAGTTGTTGGAGCTTTGATGGTGAACACCAGCCAGTTGTTGGAGCTTTGATGGTGAACACCAGCCAGTTGTTGGAGCTTTGATGGTGAACACCAGCCAGTTGTTGGAGCTTTGATGGTGAACACCAGCCAGTTGTTGGAGCTTTGATGGTGAACACCAGCCAGTTGTTGGAGCTTTGATGGTGAACACCATCCAGTTGTTGAGCTTTGATGGTGAACACCAGCCAGTTGTTCAAGCTTTAATGGTGAGCACCAGCCAGTTGTTGGAGCTTTGATGAGCACCAGCTAGATGTTGGAGCTTTGATGGTGAACACCAGCCAGTTGTTGGTGCTTTGATTGTGAACAGCCAGTTGTTGGAGATTTAATGGTGAACACCAACCAACTGTTATAGCTTTGATGGAGAACAACAGCCAGTTGCTGAATATTGCTCACCAGGTATTGGTCGCGCAGCTTCGGGTTTGATTCCCGTTCATTTAAGTAAAATGGTTCATTATAATTTAAATGGTGGTGGGGAAGATCCGTCACTAGCACTGTTGGTTGTGGGGAAGATCCGTCACTAGCACTGTTAGTGGTGGGGAAAATCCGTCACTAGCACTGTTAGTGGAGAAGATCCGTCACTAGCACTGTTAGTGGTGGGGAAGATCCGTCACTAGCACTGTCAGTGGTGGGGAAGATCCGTCACTAGCACTGTTAGTGGTGGGGAAGTTCCGTCACTAGCACTGTTAGTGGTGGGGAAGATCCGTCACTAGCACTGTTAGTGTTGTGGGAAGATCCGTCACTAGCACTGTTAGTGGTGGGGAAGATCCGTCACATAGCACTGTGTAGTGGTGGGGAAGATCCGTCACTAGCACTGTTAGTGGTGGGGAAGATCCGTCACTAGCACTGTTAGTGGTGGGGAAGATCCGTCACTAGCACTGTTAGTGGTGGGGAAGATCCGTCACTAGCACTGTTATGTGGGTGTGGGGGGAAGATCCGTCACTAGCACTGTTAGTGGTGGGAAGATCCGTCACTAGCACTATTATAGATTGGTGGGGAAATCCGTCTACACTAGCACTAGTTAGTGTGGGGAAGATCCGTCACTAGCACTGTTAGTGGTGGGGAAAATCCGTCACTAGCACTGTTAGTGGGTGGGGAAGTTTCCGTCACTAGCACTGTTAGTGGTGGGGAAGATCCGTCACCAGCACTGTTAGTGGTGGGGAAGATCCGTCACTAGCACTGTTAGTGGTGGGGAAGATCCGTCACTAGCACTGTTAGTGGTGAGGAAGATCCGTCACCAGCACTGTTAGTGGTGGGGAAGCACCGTTACTAGCACTGTTGCTAGAGATGGAAGGTGGCCTCTGACACAACAACACCATGACGTCTTGCTGGAGGCTGGGATGTATGGTTTCCCAACTCACTAGTGAGTCCCTCTCACATGTCACGCTATCTCCAGCTGCTACACCTCACTTCTAGCTCCAGTATATAAATCTCCGGCTTCATGCCTCTGCTTTAGTCTAAGGGACTGACCACCCTCTTTATAGGCTCAGGGACTAATTACCTCAAAATTTCATCTCCACTTCTCCTGTTTCCAGTGATTTGTTCGCGTACATTCAACTGAAGAAACCTGCTGCGCAGGCGAAATATTTCGTCAGTAAAGAGTATGTGGTCGCTTTTATAACAATGATCTTTTTTGACAAGCATACCTAACGATTGTAAACACACACACACACACACACACACACACACACACACACACACACACACACACACACACACACACACACACACACACACACACACACACACACACACACACTCGACCCCTGCAACCTCAACTAGGTGAGTACACACACACACACACATACACACACACTCAAATAATGAGGTTCATTATGTTGAATATTAGTGATAGTTGGCAAGAATGTGGTTGACAGTGTGGTTGACAGTGTGGTTGACAGTGTGGTTGATAGTGTGGTTGACAGTGTGGTTAACATTGGTTGACAGTGTGGTTGATAGCGTGGTTGACAGTGTGGTTGATAGCGTGGTTGACATTGTGGTTGATAGTGTGGCTCACGGTGTGGCTGTTAGTGTGGTTGACAGTGTGGTTGATAGTGTGGTTGATAGTGTAGTTGACTGTGGTTGACAGTGTGGTTGATAGTGTGGTTGACAGTGGCTGATAGTGTGGTTGACAGTGTGGTTGATATTGTGGTTGACAGTGTGGTTGACTGTGGTTGACAGTGTGGCTGATAGTGTGGTTGACTGTGGTTGATAGTGTGGTTGACAGTGTGGCTGATAATGTGACTGACAGTGTGGCTGATGGTGTGGTTAACAGTGTGACTGATAGTGTGGTTGACAGTTTAACCGATAGTGTAGCTGATAGTGTGGCTGACAGTGTGGTTGATAGTGTAGCTGATAGTGTGGCTGACAGTGTAGCTGATAGTGTGGCTGACAGTGTGGTTGATAGTGTGGCTGACAGATGAATTATTAATGAAGATAAACGCCACTATGTGTATTATATGTCAGTCACCTTGTTATGACTTGTGGCAGAACCACTGCACCATCACGTGGTACAGTGGAACACAGCGTCTCCAGTGGTACAGTGGAACACAGCGTCTCCAGTGGTACAGTGGAACACAGCGTCTCCAGTGGTACAGTGGAACACAGCGTCTCCAGTGGTACAGTGGAACACAGCGTCTCAAGTGGTACAGTGGAACACAGCGTCTCCAGTGGTACAGTGGAACACAGCGTCTCCAGTGGTACAGTGGAACACAGCGTCTCAAGTGGTACAGTGGAACACAGCGTCTCCAGTGGTACAGTGGAACACAGCGTCTCAAGTGGAACACAGCGTCTCCAGTGGTACAGTGGAACAGCGTCTCCAGTGGTACAGTGGAACACAGCGTCTCCAGTGGTACAGTGGAACAGCGTCTCCAGTGGTACAGGGGAACACAGCGTCTCAATTGGTACAGTGGAACACAGCGTCTCCAGTGGTACAGTGGAACACAGCGTCTCCAGTGGTACAGGGGAACACAGCGTCTCCAGTGGTACAGTGGAACACAGCGTCTCCAGTGGTACAGTGGAACACAGCGTCTCCAGTGGTACAGTGGAACACAGCGTCTCAAGTGGTACATGGGAACACAGCGTCTCCAGTGGTACAGTGGAACACAGCGTCTCAAGTGGTACAGGGGAACACAGCGTCTCCAGTGGTACAGTGGAACACAGCGTCTCAAGTGGTACAGTGGAGCACAGCGTCTCCAGTGGTACAGTGGAACACAGCGTCTCCAGTGGTACAGTGGAACACAGCGTCTCAAGTGGTACAGTGAAACACAGCGTCTCCAGTGGTACAGTGGAACACAGCGTCTCCAGTGGTACAGTGGAACACAGCGTCTCCAGTGGTACAGTGGAACACAGCGTCTCCAGTGGTACAGTGGAACACAGCGTCTCCAGTGGTACAGGGGAACACAGCGTCTCCAGTGGTACAGTGGAACACAGCGTCTCCAGTGGTACAGGGGAACACAGCGTCTCCAGTGGTACAATGGAACACAGCATCTCCAGTGGTACAGTGGAACACAGCGTCTCCAGTGGTACAGGGGAACACAGCGTCTCCAGTGGTACAGTGGAACACAGCATCTCCAGTGGTACAGTGGAACACAGCGTCTCCAGTGGTACAGTGGAACACAGCGTCTCAAGTGGAACACAGCGTCTCCAGTGATACATTGGAACACAGCGTCTCCAGTGGTACAGTGGAACACAGCGTCTCCAGTGGTACAGTGGAACACAGCGTCTCCAGTGGTACAATGGAACACAGCATCTCAAGTGGTACAGTGGAACACAGCGTCTCCAGTGGTACAGTGGAACACAGCGTCTCCATTGATACATTGGAACACAGCGTCTCCAGTGGTACAGTGGAACACAGCGTCTCCAGTGGTACAGTGGAACACAGCGTCTCCAGTGGTACAGTGGAACACAGCGTCTCCAGTGGTACAATGGAACACAGCATCTCAAGTGGTACAGTGGAACACAGCGTCTCCAGTGGTACAGTGGAACACAGCGTCTCCAGTGGTACAGTGGAACACAGCGTCTCAAGTGGTACAGTGGAGCACAGCGTCTCCAGTGGTACAGTGGAACACAGCATCTCAAGTGGTACAGTGGAACACAGCATCTCAAGTGGTACAGTGGAACACAGCGTCTCAAGTGGAACACAGCGTCTCAAGTGATACAATGGAACACGGCGTCTCAAGTGGTACATGGGAACACAGCGCCTCAAGTGGTACATTGTAACATGGCGTCTCCAGTGGTACAGTGGAACACAGCGTCTCCAGTGGTACAGTGGAACACAGCGTCTCCAGTGATACATTAGAACACAGCGTCTCAAGTGGTACAGGGGAACACAGCGTCTAAGTGGTACAGTGGAACACAGCGTCTCCAGTGATACATTAGAACACAGCGTCTCAAGTGGTACAGCGGAACACAGCGCCTCAAGTGGTACAGGGGAACACAGCGCCTCAAGTGGTACAGGGGAACACAGCGTCTCAAGTGGTACAGGGGAACAAGCGTCTCAAGTGGTACAGGGGAGCACAGCGTCTCAAGTGGTACAGGGGAACAAGCGTCTCAAGTGGTACAGGGGAGCACAGCGTCTCAAGTGGTACAGCGGAACACAGCGCCTCAAGTGGTACAGGGGAACACAGCGTCTCAAGTGGTACAGGGGAACACAGCGTCTCAAGTGGTACAGCGGAACACAGCGCCTCAAGTGGTACAGGGGAACACAGCGTCTCAAGTGGTACAGGGGAACACAGCGTCTCAAGTGGTACAGGGGAACACAGCGCCTCAAGTGGTACAGCGGAACACAGCGCCTCAAGTGGTACAGGGGAACACAGCGTCTCAAGTGGTACAGGGGAACACAGCGTCTCAAGTGGTACAGGGGAACACAGCGCCTCAAGTGGTACAGCGGAACACAGCGCCTCAAGTGGTACAGGGGAACACAGCGTCTCAAGTGGTACAGGGGAACACAGCGTCTCAAGTGGTACAGCGGAACACAGCGCCTCAAGTGGTACAGGGGAACACAGCGTCTCAAGTGGTACAGGGGAACACTCCTCAAGTGGCAGCTTTATCAAGTGGTACAGATAAATAAGTGATACAGAGGAACACAAGACGAGCACTTCTTTAGCTCTTCATTTTTTGTGTTATAAAGCCAGATTGATGCATATATTTTGTCTTTATCACCACTTGTGTATAATGGATTGTTATTGTTCTGATGTGTCGTTGTTGTTTGTTCTTATTGTATGTCTTTGTTACTTACGAACTTAATACGTTATTTTAGTTCATATTATTGATATATATATATATATTATATATATATATATATATATATATATATATATATATATATATATATATATATATATATATATATATATATATATATATATATATATATATATATATATATATGCAGTAAGATAAGAGTAAACAAGTGATATCACAATATGCAAAAGGACCACTGTGAAAAATGAAAAAAAATAGTGACCTTCCAAGCTCTTCCGTGATTTCTCACATTATCTAGGAACGTGTCATTATCGGATGTCTTTATTGGACGTATCTATGTCGGATGTACCTATGTCGGATAAGTTTTTGTCGGACGTATCTGTGTCGGACGTCTTCTTTGAACGTGTCTTTGTCGGACGTATTTATGTAGTCTTTGTTGGACGTGCCTTTGTCGGACGTGTCTTTGTTGGTCGTGTCTTTGTCGGACGTGTCTTTGTCGGACGTGTCTTTGTCGGACGTGTCTTTGTCCGACGTGTCTTTGTCCGACGTGTCTTTGTCGGACGTGTCTTTGTCGGGCATCTTTGTCGGACGTATCTATGTCGGACAAGTCTTTGTCGGGCGTCTTTGTTGGACGTGTCTTTGTCGGACGTGTTTTTGTTGTACTTGTTTTAGAGAGATTGTGTGGGACGTGTTTTTCAGTTTTTATAAACTTTTTGTGGGGAGTTTTACTTGTTTTATTTGACTTGTTTTTGTCAGACGTGATTTTTTTCACCTCACAGAGAGAGAGAGACAGAGACAGACAGACAGAGAGAGAGACAGAGACAGAGAGAGACAGACAGAGACAGAGAGAGAAAGAGAGACAGACAGAGGGAGAGAGATTTAATATACATATTACATATGAATAAAGCTAGGTTATTTACTATGTACTTTTATTAAAAATTTGAAGTTGAGAATTAAGAATCCATCCAAGGAGAGTCCTAAATCGAGTAATTCCGGGGAGAATCCTGAGGAGAGTCCAACTGAGGACTGTTTCTTGTTCATTTCTAGGCTGCCTTTGTGTTGTTCAAGTGTAAGCTGACTTTGTGTTCCTTGTTCAAAAGAGAGGCATTTATAGGCGTATCAGAAGAGGGGATGGGCAGTTAAGAAATCAATATATTCAATTAAAGAGAGAAATAAAGAAAGGAATAAGAAAAGCAAAAAGGGATTATGAGGCTAAGGTCGCAAGGGATTCGAACACTAACCCAAAAGGGTTCTTTCAGGTATACAGAAGTAAGATTAGAGACAAGACAGGTCCACTTAAGAGTAACTCAGGTCAAATCACTGACAGTGATAGGGATATGTGTGAAATTTGCAATTCTTACTCCCTCTCAGTTTTTACTCAGGAACATACTAGCGAAATTCCAGAAATAAATTATGTAGAACAGGACGGTAATAAACTATGCACGATTGCAGTAACTAGTGACATGGTCCTCAGACGAATAGAAGTCCTCAGGTTGTTCTTCAACTCGATAAATACAAGTTATTAGAATCAATTATAGCTGACATTATCAGAAGTCACCTTGAAGAGCATAACTTGATAAATGAATCTCAGCATGGATTCACGAGAGGTCGTTCCTGCCTGACAAACTTACTGACGTTCTTCAATAGAACATTTGAGGCAGTTGACAGTGATAAGGAATATGATATTGTTTATTTGGATTTTAGTAAAGCCTTCGACAATGTACCTCACAAGAGACTCTTAAGAAAAGTGGCAGCTCATGGTATAGGAGGTAAAGTTCTAGCATGGATTGAGGCATGGGTTACCAATAGAAAGCAGAGAGTTACCATTAATGGAGTGAAATCTGAATGGAGATTAGTCACTAGTGGCGTTCCACAAGGATCAGTTTTAGGCCCTCTCTTGTTCATAATTTACATTAATGACCTTGATGAAGGGATTACTAGTGACATGAGTAAGTTTGCTGATGATACAAAGATAGGCCGTATAATTCACTCTGAGGAAGATATCAATGAACTCCAGGACGATTAGGACAAATTAATGTCTTGGTCTGAAAAATGGCAGATGAAGTTCAATGTGGATAAGTGTAAGATACTTGCCCTTGGTAATGAAAATAACCCTCGAAGCTATAATCTAGGTGAAGTAGAGCTTGATCATACAGAATGTGAAAAAGACTTGGGAGTCATGGTAAGCAGAAATCTAAAGCCAAGACAGCAGTGCCTTAGTGTGCGCAACAAGGCCAACAGATTACTTGGATTTATCTCAAGAAGTATAAGTAACAGAAGTCCAAAAGTTATTTTACAGCTCTATACATGGAAATAAATGGTATAAAATACCGACACAATGGAAATATAAACACAAATGCAGTATAATGTGATCCTTTATTGACAACGTTTCACCCACACAGTGGGCTTTTTCAAGTCACACACGGATCTACCTGGGGTGGAAGGTACGGGAGCTTTTATAGTCATGTTCAGAATGTTGAGGTCAGGTGGAGAATGCTGCATCTGATGATCTACCGGGTGGGGTTATAGAGTCTTGGGTAGCTAGGCAGGGGTATTGGACAAGTTGTGAGTAGACCTTCTGCAGTGTTCTATGTTCTTATGTGGGATAGCGATGAAGAAGTTTCTTGGCGAGTGGTTCAGCTATGTTATAGAAGCCATTGTTCTGGTTGAAATTGTTGGTTATAGAGATAAGCGATGATTCCAGGATTCTTCTGTATTGAGTGTTGTCTTCTGTGGCTATAAGTCTTGAGTTTCTGTAGTTAATTAAATGGTTGTGTGAATTGCGATGTTGTACACAGGCATTCCTTGTATCGTCAGTCCTGCTTGCATATTGGTGTTCTGAAATACGTGTTTGGAGGTCTCTTGATGTTTCGCCCACATATAATTTGTTGCAGTCATTACAAGGGATTATGTATACCCCTGCAGAGGATGGAGGCTTGTCCTGTCTACTACTGGTGATGTCCTTGATGGTCGTGGTTGTGGAGGTAGATACTTGGAATGATGTTTTGGCAAAGATGTTGGAAACATGTTTGGCAATGGAGTTGGTGGGAAGGACTATGTATCTCTTCTCGGCAGTGTCTTCTCTGGGTGTGTTGAAGATGTTTAATGCCCGCCGTCTGCAGTCTCTGATGAAGTGACGAGGATAGTGGAGTTTAGAAAATACTTGTTCAATTATAGTGCATTCTTCCTCAAGGAACTCGTTGCTGCAGATTCTGAGTGCACGCAGGAAGAAGCCTATAATTACACCACGTTTGGTTTTGGTGTCGTGGTGAGAGTAGAAGTGGAGAAGATCGTTTTGGTTGGTGGGTTTTCGATAGCCTTTAAAACGAAGTTCGTGGTCAGCTTTGCAGAGGAGAACATCAAGGAAAGGAAGAGTGTTGTCGACTTCTTCTTCAAGTGTGAACTGGATTGAAGGCTCGACCCGGTTGAGCTTGTCTTGGAGAGCTTGAACGTTGAAGCGTTTAGGAGTTATGAGGAGAATGTCGTCAACATAACGGAGCCAGGTGACAGACGAAGGAATAATGGTGGAGAAACGTTCGGCTTCTAGATGTTCCATGTATAGGTTTGCCAGGACTGCACTGGAAGGTACTCCCGTACCTTCCAACCCCAGGTAGATCCGTGTGTGACTTGAAAAAGCCCACTGTGTGGGTGAAACGTTGTCAATAAAGGATCACATTATACTGCATTTGTGTTTATATTTCCAGCTCTATACATCACTAGTGAGGCCTCATTTAGATTATGCTGCTCAGTTTTGGTCCCCTTACTACAGGATGGACATAGACTCATGAGAGAACATACAGAGAAGAATGACTAAAATGATTTACTGTGTAAGGAACCTCCCGTATGAAGATAGCATTGTTCCATGGAACAATGCTCTTCTCCAGACTGAGGGACTGACCACCTCAAAACTTTAAGGGTGATGGACTGATTACATCGTCTTCAAGTATCTTCTGCTTCTATCAACTTTTCTGTACTCGACTGAAGAAGCCTACTGTGTAGGCGAAACGTTTCGAAATAAAGATACCTAACTGTTGCATATGTGTCTTACCTAACAATGAATCCCTTGTTAATAATTTAGAAGTTTCAGAGGAACTGGGTGCTAGCGACCACAAATCAATTACATTTAGCATTGAATGGAAGTATGATAGTAGGGATAACTCAGTAACAGTCCCAGATTTTCGCTTAGCAGATTACGATGGGCTTAGAGAACACTTATCATCTGTTGACTGGGGTAACGAAGAGAGCTATCAATATGACAGTTTTCTGAACACAATACATGCTGCTCAAAGAACGTTTATCCCTTATAAAGAAATTAGATCAAATAGAAATGACCCAAAATGGATGAATAATAGGCTGAAATATCTACTAGGGCATAAGAAAGGAATTTATAGGCGTATCAAAAGAGGCGAGGGTCATCTTATGAATCAGTATATTGACATTAAGAGGGACATTAAAAAGGGGATAAGAAAAGCTTAAAGGGACTATGAAATTAAAGTTGCTAGGGATTCTAAAACTAACCCAAAAAGTTTTTTCCAGGTATATAGAACAAAAGTCAGAGATAAGATAGGTCCCCTTAAAAATAACTATGGGCATCTTACTGACAAAGAGAATGAAATGTGCTCGATTTTAAATAATTATTTTCTCTCGGTTTTTACACAGGAAGACACTAATAATATTCCGGTAATTAATTTTTATAGTGGGCCAGAAGAAGATAAATTATGTAACATCACAGTCACTAGTGAAATGGTTGTGAAGCAGATAGACCGACTGAAGCAAAATAAGTCACCGGGTCCTGATGAGGTTTTTTCAAGGGTTCTAAAGGAATGCAAAATGGAAGTCTGTGAACCATTAACTAATATTTTTAATTTATCTCTTCAAACAGGTTTAGTGTCTGATATAAGAACATAAGATGGCTAATGTAATTCCTATTTTTAAAACAGGGGACAAGTCGTTACCGTCAAATTACCCCCCAATAAGCCTGACCTCAATTGTAGGCAAATCTTTTCAACATATCACTACAAACGGGCATGGTGCCAGATAAGTGGAAAATGGCAAATGTGATAGCTATTTTCAAAACAGGTGACAGGTCCTTAGCTTCGAACTATAGACCAATAAGCCTAACCTCCATAGTGGGAAGATTTATGGAATCAATAATTGCCGAGGCAGTTCGTAGCCACCTTGAAAATCATAAATTAATCAACGAATCTCAGCATGGTTTTACAAAGGGGCGTTCCTGCTTTACGAATTTATTAACTTTTTTCACTAAGGTATTTGAGGAGGTAGCTCATGGTAATGAATATGATATTGTGTATATGGACTTCAGTAAGGCTTTTGACAGGGTCCCACATCAGAGACTATTGAGGAAAATTAAAGCACATGGAATAGGAGGAGAATTTTTTTCCTGGATAGAGGCATGGTTGACAAATAGGCAGCAGAGAGTTTGCATAAATGGGGAGAAATCAGAGTGGGGAAGCGTTACGAGCGGTGTTCCACAGGGGTCAGTGTTGGGCCCCCTGCTGTTCACAATCTACATAAACGACATAGATGAGGGCATAAAGAGCGACATCGGCAAGTTTGCCGATGACACCAAAATAGGCCGTCGAATTCATTCTGACGAGGACATTCGAGCACTCCAGGAAGATTTGAATAGACTGATGCAGTGGTCGGAGAAGTGGCAGATGCAGTTTAATATAGACAAATGCCAAAGTTCTAAATGTTGGACAGGACAATAAACCATGCCACATATAAACTAAATAATGTAGATCTTAATATTACGGATTGCGAAAAAGATTTAGGAGTTCTGGTTAGCAGTAATCTGAAACGAAGACAACAGTGCATAAGTGTTCGCAATAAAGCTAATAGAATCCTTGGCTTCATATCAAGAAGCATAAATAATAGGAGTCCTCAGGTTGTTCTTCAACTCTATACATCCTTGGTTAGGCCTCATTTAGATTATGCTGCACAGTTTTGGTCACCGTATTACAGGATGGATATAAATTCTCTGGAAAATGTACAAAGGAGGATGACAAATTGTGCAAAGAAAGGTATAAAATACCGACAATATGAAAGTTAAGACACATGTGCAACATCTGGATATCTTTATTGTAGTAGACGTTTCGCCATCCAGTGGCTTTATCAATACAGATTCTAGGACATAATAGGAAGACAGTAGAACTATATACAAAAGATGAGGTAATCAGTCCCTCGGCCTTGGAGTTAGTGTTCACAGCATCGTGGTGGAGGAGAGTCTGGAGCAAAGGCAAGAAGAACTGGCGCTTTTTATAGGCGTCAGTGAATGGGACGGGCAGCAGACGAGGTCAGTCACTGGTAGGCGGGATTCCCCAGTGGAAGTAGGTCCTTCCCAAAGAGATGGGTTAGTTGCAGCAGCCTGTGAAGAAGGTCTTGTAGATGTCCTCTGAACCAAGTTCCATGATGTTTGCAGTGTCTGACAAGTTGTGCAAAGAAAGGTATAAAATACCGACAATATGAAAGTTAAGACACATGTGCAACATCTGGATATCTTTATTGTAGTAGACGTTTCGCCATCCAGTGGCTTTATCAATACAGATTCTAGGACATAATAGGAAGACAGTAGAACTATATACAAAAGATGAGGTAATCAGTCCCTCGGCCTTGGAGTTGATCCCATGTATCAGAAACCTTCCCTATGAGGATAGACTAAGGGCCCTGAATCTGCACTTTCTAGAAAGACGTAGAATTAGGAGGGATATGATTGAGGTGTATAAATGGAAGACAGGAATAAATAAAGGGGATGTAAATAGTGTGCTGAAAATATCTAGCCTAGACAGGACTCGCAGCAATGGTTTTAAGTTGGAAAAATTCAGATTCAGGAAGGATATAGGAAAGTACTGGTTTGGTAATAGAGTTGTGGATGAGTGGAACAAACTCCCAAGTACAGTCCTAGAGGCCAGAACATTGTGTAGCTTTAAAAATAGGTTGGATAAATACATGAGTGGATGTGGGTGGGTGTGAGTTGGACCTGATAGCTTGTGCTACCAGGTCGGTTGCCGTGTTCCTCCCTTAAGTCAATGTGACCTGACCTGACTAGGTTGGGTGCATTGGCTTAAGCCGGTAGGAGACTTGGACCTGCCTCGCATGGGCCAGTAGGCCTTCTGCAGTGTTCCTTCGTTCTTATGTTCTTATGTTCTTAAATTACTAGAGTCAATTATAGCTCAGATTATAAGAAGCCATCTCGATAAGCATAGCTTGATTATTGATACTCAGCATGGATTCACAAGAGGCCGGTCTTGTCTAACTAATTTATTAACTTTCTTCAGTAAAGCTTTTGAGGCTGTTGACCACGATAAAGAATTTTATATTATTTACTTAGATTTTAGTAAGGCATTTGATAGAGTTCCACACCAAAGACTGTTGAAGAAAGTAGCAGCTCATGGCATTGGGGGAAGGGTGCTCTCGTGGATCGAATCATGGCTCACAGACAGGAAGCAGAGAGTGTCCATAAATGGGGTTAAATCCGAGTGGGGATCAGTAACAAGTGGCGTTCCACAGGGATCAGTTGGTTTAGAAAGACACGTAAGCAAACACTATAACATATTTATTAGAAAACGTTTCGGTCCTGGGACCTTGATCACTTCTAACATACAGAGGTAGAAAGACTATATATATATAGGCGGAGAGTGAGATGTGACGCACGTGACCTGAGGAATGTCATAAGAACATAAGAATGGAGGAACACTGTAGAAGGCCTACTGGCCCATGCGAGGCAGGTCCTTATCAAAACAAGTGTTATAGTGATAAATTAGACACATATGCAACTCTTGGGTATCTTTATTGAGGAAACGTTTCGCCACACAGTGGCTTCATCAGTCCATATGCAGGAGAAACTTGAAGAACAGGAGGAGAATGAGGTAATCAGTCCCTCAACCTTGAGTCGATGTGTTCAGTCCATCAATCTTGAATATTCTATTCAAGATTGATGGACTGAAAACCGACAAGTTGAAAAATTGAGACACTTATGAAACACATGGGAATCTTTATTGAAAAAAACGTTCCCCACAAGGGCTTATCAGTCCAATACAAAGTAGAATTGGGTAAGGAGAGTAGAAGTTTGAGGATCAGCCCCTAAAACCTGGATTCGATGTTTTTCATCCATCACTCTTGTAGGAAGTGCAGCATGGGGCCAAAAAGGTGGTTTAATACGGGTGAGATGGTTAAGCAGGGGGAGGCGGTCACAGTGGGCCCTGCCACGGGGTAAGTGGGTCGTGCCCAAAGGGGTTGGGCAAGCGTTGAAGTCTTTGACGAAGACCCATGTGTTGCGTGTCTGACAATGTGAAAAAGGGTTTTTTTAAAACCGACAATTGAAGAATTGAACATTTTAAAATGACCCCAACCTCCCCCTGCTTCAATCATCTCACCGCAGTAAAAAAAGCCACCTCCGGGCCTAGCTGCACTTCCTAAAAGATGATGGACTGAAACTCAACCATTTGGGGGACTGATTCCCCAAAAACTTCTACTCTCCTTCCCCACTTCTATTTTTGTATTGGATGATAAAGCCCTTTTCAAACTTTCTTCAAAAAAGGGTTCCCATGTGTTGCATAAGTGTCTAAATTTCTTCAACTTGTGGGTTTTCAAAACCATCATCACAACGTAAAGAATGAAAAACAAAGGAATTTTAAGATATCTCATTTAAAAAACATTTGTAAGGGTTTGGGAAAAAAATATGAAATGGTGATTTATTAATCAGTTTGGTCCCTCCCTGGGATGAGCGTGCTTCCTCTAAAAGTGTATTTTTATGATGGGACCCTATCCCCTTCTTTTAAAATGTTTCAGTGTGTGAATGGTTTGAAAAACCCACAAGTTTAAGATTGAACACTTATCAGCATATGGGAATCTTTATTCAGGGAAACGTTTCGCCACACAGTGGGTTCATCAGTCCAATACAAAGAGGAAGGGGTAAAGGGGAGGAGGGGAATGAGGGAATCATCCCCCAATCAACCCTCAACCTGGAGTCGTTTGTGTTCAGTCCATCAATCTTTTTAAAATTTGTACAGATGGGGCCGAAGACGTGGCCTTTTATACTGTAGTTGAGGTGACGTGAAGAAAGATGGGGGCGGGGTCAAAATTTGGAAACCACCCACTAGTCGAATTTTTGGGGGGTCTTCGCCCAAAGGGTTTGAAAAGCGTTGAAGAATTCTTTTTTAACAAGCCCCCAAAGATGCTGCCGTGCCCTGATTTTTTGTGATGAATGGTTTGAAAAACCGACAATTTGAAGTTTGAGACACTTACCCACTTTGGGGGAATCTTTATTCGGGAAAAAGGGTTTCGCCCACAGTGGCTTCCCTCTTCCAATACAAAGAGGAAGGCAAAGGAAAAGGAAAGGAAAAATGAGGTAATCAGTCCCTCAACCGGGGAGTCAAATGTGTTCAGTCCATAAAATCTTGTAGAATGTAAGCAAAAAGGGCCCGTAAAACCGGGGTTTATATACTGTATGAGGTTGACGGGGGAAAGCAGATGGAGGCGGGGTCTTTGTGGTACCATCCACTAGTCGAAGTAGGTCTTCGCCCAAAAGGTTGAACAAGCGTTGAAGAATTCTTTGTAACGCCCCCAAAGTGCGCCGTGTCTGAAGTTGTGATAATGGTTTTAAAAAACCGAAAAAGTTGAAATTGAGAACTTTTTGGCAGCTTTTTGGAATCTTTTTTCAGGAAACGTTTCGCCCACAGGGGCTTCATCAGTCCAATCCCAAAGGGGAAAGGGGCTTTAAGGAGAGGGGGGAAAATGGGGAAAATCATTCCCTAAACCCTGGAGTCGAGGGTTTTCAGCCCACCCAATCTTGTAGAATGTCAGCATAGGGCCGAAAGACGTGGCTTAATACGGGTAGTGGGGACGTGAAGCAAGGAAAGGGGGGGTCTTAGTGGTCCAAACCACTATTTCGAAGTAGGTTTTTCGCCCCAAAGGTTTGAACAAGCGTTAAAATTTTTTGAAACAAGACCCCATGATGCGCCGTGTTTTGACAGTTGTAAATGAATGGTTTAAAAAAACCGACAATTTTAAAGATTGAGACACTTTTTCACAATAAAAAATCTTTTTCGGGAAAAAACGTTTCGCCACACAGGGGTTTTCATCAGTAAATTTCAAAGGGGAAAGGCGTAAGGAGAGGAGGAGAATGGGGTTTAATCATCCCCCCCCCCCCCCCCAACCTGGAGTCGATGTTTTTCAGCCCATCAATTTTTGAAAGAATGTACAGCATAGGGCCGTAGACTTTTGGCTTATATACTGTAGGGGGGGTGACGTGAAGCGATGGAGGCGGGGTCAAAAGGGGAAACCAAACCCAAATAGTCAAAATTAGGCCCTTTTCCCAAAGGGTTTGAACAAGCGTTGAAGAATTTTTTGTAAAAAAGGGACCCCATGATGCCCCGGGTGTCGACAGTTGTAAATGAAGGGTTTGAAAAACCGACAATTTTGGAAAAATTGGGGAACTTATGCAGCATAGGGGAAATTCTTTATTCAGAAACTTTTCGCCAAACGGGTTGGCTTCATCAGTCCAATACAAAGAGGAAGGCGTAAGGAGAGGAGGAGAATGAGGTAACAGCCCCAAAACCCGGGTTTTTCGATGTGTTCACCATCAATCTTGTAAAATGTACAGCTGGGGCCGAAAGGACTGGCTTATTACGGGTAGTGAGGTACGTGAAGCAGATGGAGGCGGGGTCATAGTGGTCCACCCCCTATAAAAAGTAGGTCTTCGTCCAAAGGTTGAACAAGCGTTGAAAAATTTCTTTGTAAAAACCCCAAATGATGCTGCCGGTCGACAGTTGTGATGAAGGGTTAAAAAAACCGCCCAAGTTGAAGATTGGGGGACATTAAATCAGCATAGGGGAAAACTTTATTCAGGAACGTTTGGGCCACACAGGGGGCTTCATCGCCCCAATACAAAGGGGAAAGGGCCCGAAAGGGAAAGAGGAGGAGAATGAGGAAATCAGCCCCCCTCAACCTGGAGTCGTTGTGTTCAGTCCATCAATCTTGTAAAAATGAACACCCTTGGGGCCGTAGACGTGGTTTTATATACTGTAGAGGTAACGTGAACAGATGGAGGGGGGGTTCATAGGGGTTTACCATCCACTAGTCGAAGTAGGCTTCGTCCAAAGGTTGAAAAAACTTTAAAGAATTTTTTGGGTAAAAAAGCCCCAAAGATGCTGCCGTGTCGACAGTTTGTGATGAAGGGGTTTAAAAAACCGACAATTTAAAAAGTTTGAGCCCACTTATGCAGCAAAAGGGGAATCTTTATTCGGAAACTTTTCCCGCCAAAACAGGGGGTTTTCTTTCAGCCAATACAAAGGGGAAAGGCGTAAGGAGAGGGGAAAAAATGGGGGTAATCGGGTCCCTCAAGGGAGTCGATGTGTTCATTCCATAAAATCTTGTAAAATGTACAGCATGGGGCCGTAAAAATTTGGTTGGGGGACTGTTTACCTCATTCTCCTCCTCTCCTTACCCCTTTTCCCTCTTTGTATTGGACTGATGAAGCCACTGTGTGGCAAAAACTTTTTCCTGAAAAAAGGATTCCCAAAAGTTTCATAAGGTCTCAATCTTCAATTTTCGTCGGTTTTTTAAAAACCCTTTTCATCACAACTTCAACCGCAGCATCATGGGGTTTGTTAAAAAGAATTCTTCAACGTTTGTTAAACCCTTTTGGACGAAGACCACTTCGACTAGTGGAGGGTTTACCACTACCCCCCGGGCCTCCATCGCTTCACGTCACCTCACAAACAGTATATAAGCCACGTCTAGGGCCCCTATGCTGTACATTCTCCAAGTTTAAAAGGCCCTGAACAAAATCGACCCCCAGGTTGAGGGACTTTTTTCCTCATTCTCCTCCTCTCCTTACGCCTTCCTCTTTGTTTTGGGAGGGATGAAGCCACTGTGGGGCGAAACTTTTCCTGAATAAAGATTCCCATATGCTGCATAATTTGGTCTCAATCTTCAACTTGTCGGTTTTTCAAACCTTCATCACAACGCCCCAGCAGGGAAAAGAAATAAAGGGGTTCTTGTTACAAAAAATTTTCTTCAACGCTTGTTAAACCCTTTGGCGAAGCCCTCCCTTCGACATGGGTGGAACCACAAGGGCCCCCGCCTCCATCTGCTTCACGTCACCTCCCCTACAGTATATAAGCCAGTCTAGGGCCCCTTTATGTTTGACATTCTACAAGATTGATGGACTAAAACACATCGACCCCCGGGTTTGGGGGACTGATTACCTCATTCTCCTCCTCTCCTTACGCCTTCCTCTTTGAAATTGGACTGATGAAGCCACTGTTGGGCGAAACTTTTTCCTGAATAAAGTTTCCCCATTCCCTGCATAAGTGTCTCAATCTTCAATTTGGGTGGGTTTTTCAAACCTTTCCCCATCACAACTGCCCAACACGGCAGCATCTGGGGCTTGTTACAAAAAATTTCTTCAACGCTTGTTCAACCTTTGGACAAGGACCTACTTGACTAGTGGAGGGTTTACCCACTAGCCCCCGCCTCCATCGCTTCACTAAACCTCATTTTTTTTAAACCCAAGTATAAAGCCAGTCTAGGGCCCAATGCTGTCCCCATTTTACAAGATTGATGGATTTAAAACCCCATCGACCCGGGTTTGAGGGACGGGGGTTACCTCATTTCCTCCTCTCCTTAGGGCCTTTCCTTTCTTTTTTAGGGGACTGATGAAGCCACTGTTGGCAAAACTTTTTCCTAAATAAAGTTTCCCTATGTTTGCTAAGTGTCTCAACCCCTTCAACTTTCGGTTTTTCAAACCTTTCACAAAAACTGCAGACCCGGCGGGCATCGGGGTCTTGTTACAAAAAATTTTCTTCAACCTTGTTAAAACCTTTTTGGACAAAAGACCAAATTCAAACTAGGGGGAGGGTTAACCACTTGCCCCGCCTCCATCTGTTTCACTACCCACTACAGAATATAAGCCCTTTCTACGGCCCTATGCTGTCCCTTCTCCCAAGTTTGGGAAGGCTAAAACACATCGACTCCAGGTTGAGGGATGACACCTAAATTCTCCTCTCTCCCTTACCCTTCCTCTTTGTTTGGACGATGAAGCCACTGTGTGGCGAAACTTTCCCTGAATAAAGTTTCCCCCATATCCCTGCTAAGGGGTCTCAATCTTCAATTTGTCGGTTTTTAAAAACCAAATTCCCTTTCACAACTGTCAGACACGGCGGGCATCGGGGGTCTTGTTACAAAGAAATTCTTAAAACGCTTGTTAAACCCTTTTGGAAAAAGCCCCCAAATTCGACTAGTGGAGGGGGTACCACAATAAACCCGCCTCCATCGGGCTTCACGTCACCTCACTACTTTAAAAAAGCCAGTCTACGGCCCTAGCTGTACATTCTACAAGATTGAGGGGACTGAACACATCGACCCCCGGGTTGAGGGACGATTACCTCATTTCCCCCTCTCCTTACGCCTTCCCCTTTGAAATTGGACTGATGAAGCCACTGGGGGGGCAAAAAACTTTTTCCTGAAAAAAGATTCCCATTTTCCTGTAAGTGCCCAAATTTTTAAATTTGTGGGTTTTTAAAACCCAATTCATCAAAACGGGTCAGACACGGCAGCATCAGGGGGGTCTTTTTCCCAAAAAATTCTCAACGCTTGTTCAACCTTTGGCGTCCCCTATTTTCGACTAGTGGATGGTACCACTAAACCCCCCCTCCATCTGCTTCCGTCACCTAAATAAAATATATAAGCCACGTCTACGGCCCTATGTGTCATTCTACAAGTTTGAGGGACTAAACAAATCGACTCCGGGTTTGGGGACTGATTACCTCTTTTCTCCCCCCTTTTCCTTAGGGCCTTTCCCTCTTTGTATTTGGACGATGAACCCAAGTGTGGCGAAACTTTTCCCCTGAAAAAAAATTCCCTATGCTGCATAAGTGCTAAAATGTTTCAGGGGTTTTTTCCAAAGTATTTGTATATTAAAGGGAAAATAAAAGAATTTTTCCCGGGGGGAGTGTGGGGAAATTTGTTCACCTTTGGATACAATTTTCACTAAGTACATCTAAAATTTGAACACTTCGTGGTGGATTAAAAATTTAAAAAGGGTTTATAAAATCCCGAAAATTGTTTCAGACTTCGGAACAATGTTTTCCCCTCCAGACTGGGGACTGACCACCTCAAAACTTTAAGGGTGATGGACTGATTACATGGGTTTTCAAGTCTCTTTCTGCTTCTATAAAACTTTTCTGTACCGACTGAAGAAGCCAACTGTGTAGGCGAAACTTTTCCCCGAAATAAAATATCAAACTGTTGCAAATGTGTTTACCTAACCCCTTTTCTTTGGTGGGGTACGGGTGAGGGGCCCTAGGTGGGGGGTTTAGTACCTAGATGCTGGGTGAGGACCTAGGGCGGGGTGGGCATTGAATGGGGGCGAGAAACCGGGGTTTCCGGGTTTTGACCCCCGGGTTTTCCTGGGTGAAAAGTAAACAGGACAGAATTACAGCGGCCTTTTTTTTTTTAGATCACAATATTTAGCCCAAAAATATCTTTTTACAGTCTGCGGGTATTTTTTGCCCTGGAAGTTATAGGGAGTGAAGGCATTTTAAAAAGGAAAATTTTGGGGGAGGGGTTTGGGTGTTGGGATATTTTAAAAATTTTAAAAAAGAAGGTTTTAAAAATTCTTGATGGTACATTGTTTTGTTACTAGTGTGATTTTTTGTAATTTTTAAGGAGGCCCTTTTTTGGGGGAAAACTGGGTGGGGGGGAGGGTAGGGGGTTTGTGGATAGAGAGGGTGGGTGAGGAGTAGAACGGGGGGGGGGGAGGGGTTTAGGGGGGGTGGGGGGAAAGTTAGATAGTGTTGAGACAGAAAGAGAACAGCAAAACAGAGACAGGGAGGCAGGCAGACTGGGTGTTGGGGTGTTTGTGTGTGTAACCCACCAATGTGAACCGTACAAGGTCACACTACCTGTTATTTAAAAAATCCAAAACGGGCGCATTTTCCCGGGGAAATTGTGTCAGCGACAAAAATTTTTTCCACACTTACTTAAATTTTTTCAAAATTTTACTTAATTTTTTTTCCCCCCTCACCCGACAATAATTGACTCTAACATTGAATCCTGAAATGCCTAACACCAGGAACACTGCAAACCTTTTAATTGTTTTATCCCGTCCTAGTGTAATAAATTAATTTTTTGAAGTTTGGTAAAAACGAGTGTAGATGGTGGGGAAAGGGTTTTGGTGTTGTTTATAGTGGTAGTGTTGTGGTGTTGGGGGTCTGGTTTTTGGTGCGGTGGTGGGGGGAAGCCAGGGGTTTAAAAGGGTTTTTAGTACGTGGGTTTTGTGGTAGTGGTGGTGGGGGTGTTTTAAATCGAGAGTTGTGGGGGAGAATTTTTAAGGGGGGAAAGAGGGGTTTTGAGATTGGGGGGAAAAATTGGGGGGGTATTACTACAAGTGCTACCTAACGTTCTTCTTCGTTTTTAAAAACCAATATTGAAGCTAAATAGCTATTGCCACTTGCCATTAACGTCCCCGCCACAACTACAAAAAACATCCTCGGGGGAAAAAATAATAAAATGGTTAGAAACTTTAAAAATTTTTTATGATTTTTTTTTTTTATTTTTGCTCCCCAAACAAAATTAAAAAAAAATTTAAACTATCGAAGAATTTAAAAAACTTTTTTAGTTTTTAAAATTTAGGAGAAAACATCTTCAGGTGACCCTTTTTTATTATTATTTTATTATTATTATTTTTAATTTTTAAATTTTTATAATAATAATAATAATAATAATAAAATAATTTGAACATATTTTAAAAGGGAGAATGTTTAAAGCGGCAAATTTTTAAAAATTATTAAATATTATAAATATTTATTTATATATATAAATTTTTTTTAAAAAATATATATATATATATATAATATATTTTATTTTAAAAATATATAAAATATTATAAAATATTTTTTATATATAATATAAATATATATATTTTAATTTTATAAATATAAAATGTATAAAAGTGGGGTGTGTGTGTGTGTGTTTGGCGTGCCGAATAGGTAAAAATTTGGGGGCTTAGCAAGAACTCATTTAAAATTAAGTCCTTTCTAAAATTTTTTTTTATACTTTTAAAGAATATATTTTTCATTTTTGTTAATGTTAAAAAAATTTAAAAATTTTGACCAGTAGGGTCTTGAAAACTTAAACCAACCTTTTAACCAAACGTAATTTTAAATTTTTTTCCCAATCCAAAAAATATAATTTTTGATAAGTTTACAATAATTTAAGAATAAACCAAAAACAAAGAAATAAAATTTTTTTCGTTAGGTTCAGAATGATTTATGCGAAAATTTTTTCCCTACCCCAAATTTTCGCCCTTTTATTGTTCGGCAAGAAGAGCCCCCGTTTAAAAATCAAAACGCAAGTTTTACCTAATTCCCACACAATAAGAGAAGAAGAAAAACTTTATAAAACGGGTGCTTAAAGGGGCGTGGTTGGAAATGTGGATTTCAAGAAACAGATGATTGCTGATGGGTTTTGAATGAAAAGAATTGGATTTTTCCCGGCCTAAACGGGAAAAAAAGCTGAAGGGGGGTAGGAGAGTTTCAGTGGGGGGAAAAAAATGGGATTAAATTTGGAGTATCTGAGAGAGTTAGAGCAAAGGAAGGGGTGCAGTAATGTTAAATGATCAGTTAAGGAAGGAGAAAAGAGAAAATGAATGTGTAAATTTTAAAAATTATGTTGGTTTAAAAAGTAAAGGTTGGATGCGAGAAGTGGGTCAAAATTTAAACGTGGGATTCACCTGGAGAAGAGAGGAATGCAGAGGAGAGAGAGGGGATTTTGGGGGAAGTTAATTTTAATGTATAGGGGCCTTTGAACCAAATGAGAGAGTAAAGGGTTTGGGGGGGCCCGAATTTCTAAAGTAGGAGAAAATTTTAGAGAGGGTGGGGTAGGTAAGTTTGGGGGGGCCAGGTGTAAATTTATAATGGGGGGCCCCTTTTAATTTAAAAATTTTTATAGAAAGGGGTTTAGTTAAAGGTAATACATTTTAAAAAAAAAGAGGATAAATAAAATATACACGGAAAAATTTATGTAGGGCGAAATGACCGGGAGTTTTGGGGGATTATGTATTGGTAGATAAAAGACTGTTGAGTAGACTTCAGGATGTAATGTTTTTTAAGGGGGCCCCAGATAAAAACAGATCACTTTTGAAGTTAAAAAGGGAGATGGGATACAAGGAAAAGAAGCATCAGGAAAAAAGGGGAAAGGTTTAAGGTTTATAAACTAAAAGGGAGGCAGTTAGGGTAAGATTAAACAGTATTGGAGGAAAAGATGGGCTAAAGGGGAGCTTGGGGAATGGGGGGCGAAAAAGGTATGGGGTAGGTTTTTAAAAAATTTGTGTTAGAGTGTTCGCAGAATTTTTTGGTTACAGGAAAGTGGGTGGGGGAAAGGGAAAAGGAGCGATTGGTGGAATGAAGATTTTAAAGAAATTTGTAAGGGAAAAAAGTTAGCAAAAAGAAAGTTTTTTTAAAAAAGTAAAAAGTGGGTGCAAGGGGGGAAGGTTTTAGGAGAAAAAGAGAGAGATTAAGGGGAAATGGGTGAAGCAAAAGTAAAAAAGGGGCCAAAAAGAGAGTGGGTGAAGGGTTTTCAAAAAAAAATTTTTTTTGGAAAAAAAGAAAAAATTTTGGAGTGAGAAACAAGTTATGAATGCCTAGAGAACAAATGGGTTTGTCAGTTAAAAATAGGAGGGGGAGAGTTTTTAAATGGAGAGTTAGAGGTATTGGGAAGAGGGGGGGAATATTTTGAGGGGAAATTTTTTAAATGTTGTGAAAATAGGGAAGCTGTGATTTTGTTTGGGATAGGGCAAGGAGGAAAAAACATCTTTTTTTAAGTGAAAGGGAAAAGCCAGTTGTGAGTGTGGGGGAAGTTCGTGAGGCAGTAGGTAAAAAGGGAAAAGGGGGTTTAAGGGGAGCCGGGATTGATGGGAAAAAAAGATAGAAAATGTTAAAAAGGGGGATGGGGGTTAGTTTTGGGGGTGGTTGGTGCAATTAAATTTTTTTTAAAATTTTTGGAAAGGGTAAGGTACCCCAAAGGGGTTGGGGAGTGGGGCAAGCATAATTCCTTTGTTTTAAAAAAGGGAAAGGGGATAAAAGGAGTGCAAAAATTAAAAGGGGGATAAAGTCGTTGAGTTGTACCTGGTAAAGTGTATGGTAGAGTTATAAAATTTAAAGAATTAAATAAAACGGGAATAGGATAGCAATGAACCCAAGGGGGGATTTAAAGGGAAAAGGGAGGGGGTGTGTGGACCAGGTTTTTTACAGTAAACCCCCTAAGGAACAGATTTTAGATAAGGCTTTAAAAAGGGCCCTTTTTGGGTTTTAAAAGGGTTTGGAAAAGGCGGGAGGCCCGGGGGATAGGGGGGCCCTTTTGGCAAAATGTTGCAAGTGTATGGTGTAGGAGGGGGGTTAAATGAAAACAGGAAGAGATTTTACGAGGATATGAGGCCAAGTTTGAGTATGTAGGGAAGATGGGGAAAATTTTTTTCCCAAATTTTAAAATAGGCCCCTTTGACAAGGGTGTGTGATGTCACCTGGTTGTTTAATAATTTTTTAGATGGGGTTTTTTTTAAAAGGGAAATAAATGCGAGGGTTTTTGGCAAGAGGGGGTGGAGTTAAAAGATAAAGAATCACACACAAAGTGGGGGGTTGTCACGCTGCTCTTTGCTGGGTGAACTTCTTTTGGGGGAAATTTTGAAAGAAGCTGCAAGATTGGTGGATGAATTTGGTAGGGTTGCAAAAGAAGAAAAATTAAAGGTGAATACAGGGAAAAAAATAAGGGTTTTGAGGATAACAAAAAGATTAGGGGATTTAAAGATTGAATATCAGATTAGGGAGGAGAGAGAGTATGGGGGGAGGGAAGTATTCAAATTTTGGGGTGGGAAGGGGTCAGCGGTTGGGTCTTTAAAGATGAGGTGAAACATAGAAATTTTTGAGGGAAAAAAAGTGAGGGGGGTGGCCCCTTAGGAGTCTGTGGAGACAAAGAACTTTTTTTCCCCTTTGGGGGCAAAGAGGGGAATGTATGAGAAATATAGTTTTAACCCAAAGTCTTTATATGGGGGGGAAGCGGGGGGTGAAAGAATGTTTTTCAGCGAGGGGGAAAAAGGCGGAGGCAGTGGAGATGTTCCCTTCGAGGGCAAAGTGGGGGTGAATAAAAATGCAGAGAAAATTTGTAGTTGGAAGTTTGTAGGAGGTGGGGGTTACCAAAAATGTTTGTCCCTAGGGCCCGGAGGAAGGGGTTGGGTTGGGGGGGTTCGGACATGTTAAAAGAAATGGAAACGAAAAAAAAATACTTAAGGAAAATGTATCAGTTTTGGGAGTGGAAGGGAAAGGGGGGGGTAAAGGGGGCGGGGGCCAAGGAAGGGTTGGGGGGAGGGGGTTTAAAAGGGGTTTTTTTGGGGCGAGGGCCCGGGGCTTTCCCGCCAGGCATGCTTGGGGCGGTTTGATATGAGTGAAGGGGGGACAAATGGTTTTTTAAAACTTGACGTGCCCGTTTTGGGGTGTTTAGCAAAATAACTTTTTAAGGGGTTAGGGGGAAAACCGGGGGGGGCCGGACTTGAGGGCCGGGGGAAGGGAAGTACAGTTTCCTGCACTCTGAAGGCGGGGGGGGTTAATGTTGCAGTTTAAAAACGTAGGGGTAAAGACCCCTTTTGGGAAAACAGTGAAGGAGTGAATTTTGGGTTTAAAGTTTTTCTTTTTTTCCGGGCCACCCTGCCTTTGGGGGGGGAACGGCCAGTGTGATAATAAAAAAAAAAAAAGAATATATATTTAAAAATATATATATAAATTTATATAAATATTATAAAAATATATAATATAAAATATATATTTAAAATATATATATATAATAAATATTTTTAAAATATATATATGGTGTTTTGTTTTGGGGGAACTAATACACTATACAATGGAAAAAAATTTGGCCCAAAACTCACTTTGCCCTACCCTAAGTTGCGGTGCTGATCCCTCCCCTCCCCCCTCCCCCCTCCCCCCTCCCCCTCCCCCCTCCCCCCTCCCCCCCCCCCCTCCCCCCCCCTCCCCTCCCCCTCCCCCCCCCTCTCCCTCCCCCTCCCCCTCCCCCCTCCCCCCTCCCCCTCCCCCTCCCCCCTCCCCCTCCCCCCCCCCTCCCCAAGATACATGTTTGGCCACTTGCTGCTTCTGAAATACACAAACGAACTCCCTATAAACGCCTCATAAATGAACTTTCTGTAATGTGTAAATGAACTTCTGGAAGAAATTTCATAGTACTTATCACTGCTTTTTTTTGACGTTAAACTAAGAAGAAAGATAAATAAGAGGATAGTGAGAGTCTTCAAGATAACTTACAAGTTGCAGACGCGGTAATGGTAGACGCTACAAGTATCTAATTTTGACAAATATAAAATAATGAAAATAGGAAGGGGAATGTCGTGTGGGTTGAGAGACTATAGATAACATTAAAGGAGAAAGACAAATATATCACCAGAAACATACATCAATATTATGGTTCCAGCGGCACATGCAGGTCAAGCTAAGAAAAGAACTTCTTTTAGGAACCTTAGTAGAAACTATTTAAGACATTATACATAACTTATGTTTGGGACGTTGTGGAAGCTGTGTCGCTAGCTCGGATCCTGCCCCTGATGACGCATTATAAACACTCCAGGTTTAATGGTTCGTGTCTACACTGGTACTAAAGTGGATAGACTTCGAGGAGACACTAAAGAAACACGTCTTAATAACCAGAAAAAAGAGAACCAGGGAGGATGGGATGTGATCATTATATACACAAAACTCTGGGACTAAGTAGTTGATAGGCAGACTATTTGAGAGTCACGGGGCGTAAGCCAGAGGACAGACAAGGTAGGTAAAGACGTAGATGAGTCTTAGCGACGTCAGAAAGTATTTTATTTAGTCTCGGTATGGTAAATGGAACATATATGACGAAACAGAAGCAAATATCAAGCAGTTTTAATTAAGAGTAGACATGATAAGATTTTTAACCCCTGAGGGTTAGCCACCCAGGATAACCCAAGACAGTGCGTCATCGAGGACTGTCTAATTTATTTCCATTGGGGTCCTCACTCTTGTCCCCCAGGATGTGACTAACACCCAGGTACCTATTTGCTGCTAGGTGAACATGACAACAGGTGTAAGGAAACACGTCGAAATGTTTCCACCCCGCTGGGAATCGAACCCGGGCCCTCCGTGTGTGAAGCGAGAGCTTTAGCCACCGGGGCACCCGAGCTTTGAATCGACCTCTGCAAGCACACGAGCGTGAGTACACCCCCAAGATAGTGAGCCACAGGTTAGGGGGCAGGGTATCACCCCAGTACACCCTGAGGGCCACCACCGGGGCAGGGTAACACCCCAGTACACCCTGAGGGCCACCACCGGCCATTCATGTCTAAGACGTTGATCTGGTGCGTGTAGCATTTTCTGCGGTAAGAAACACTACACCCTTAACCTCCCACCGCTCTTGCTCGTTATATTAGAAATGGAGGCTTAATTGTCCGTGAGGGAGGGGGAGGGAGGGGCGTAAGAGGAGGGAGGCTTGGTGTGAGTGAAAGAGGAAGTTAAGAGGAAGAGTGGGGATTAGGCAGTAGAAGAAAGTGGAGGAGGAGGGGGATTAGAGAAAGGTGGGAGAGGGGAAATGGGGAAGAAGCCCTAGTAATGATGGGATGGCGGGGAATGTTGGACGGGAGAGAGAATGTATGAAGGAACTTGAGCTAGTATGGAGATGACAGTGCTCTGCTAGCCTTAGGCAAAGACCCACAATGTACTATCACTGGAATTAGTCCTGCAGCAAAGGGTTAGCAGGTAACTATCGCTTCACCTAGGGAACACAGAAGTGATACTTTGACACACACAAAAAAAAACTAATCTGAAGAAGGTAAATATGTACTTTAAATGCACTGTGTAACGGTGAACCCACCACAAGAGTAACTTAGTGATAATATATGGGTATTCTCCTTGCCTCATGCATGGCAGGAGACTTGATAGTGAACAGTGTAGTAAATAAATCATATGCCAGGTTAAAGCTCCTCTGTTTACCTGGAGTTTACCTGGAGAGAGTTCCGGGGGTCAACGCCCCCGCGGCCCGGTCTGTGACCAGGCCTCTGTAGAGACAATGTCTACTTACTGAGACTCGCAGGACGCTATGTCTAACTCTTATACAATGTTATGTAGATTATTCTTGTTCTTCGTGGTATCTGCTCTAACAAAAAATGAAAAAACGGACTTCAAAATATCCCGAAAAAGATGGTAAGAGTCATCCTGGACCTGGGTCCATGTTAACGTGTAGGCCAGGATGAATTACAACAGATGGAATTACTGAGTGTTGAGGATAAGTTAAGACAGCCGAAACTAAAATCACGTTTATAAAACTGTTCAGAATATCTTGCTGCAAATGTAGTACCTGCAGTAGCTGGTCAGGCCTCAAACACCTTCTGTTTATTTTTTTATATTACAGAGCAGTAAAGAAATAGAATGGATTACCTGAGCATGTCAAGGCCACGCTCAGCTTAAACCAGCTTAGGAAGGAAGCTAAAAGGTTCCTAATGAATAAGTTACAGAAAGGAAGGAAAGTAATTTCTTGTATAGTTAACATTCGTTTATTTATTATATTACGCTGATTTTCTCTGTTTGATATTCACGTAAAACCTGCACACTGAAATTACTACTACAGTGAAAAGCAGAGGAGCGACGAGTACACTGAGAGAACTCAAAAATGTCAAAGAACCACTATTCAACTCCCTTCATGCGTAAGGAGATCAACAGCAAACTCTTGGCTGTCTTTAAAATAAATTACTCAGAACAATTCTTGATCAACCGGGTTCTGGTACATGCATTGGACTGCAGTCGGCGTGCACTAACAGCTTGATCGATGAAGCTAGCAACAAGGAGGCCTGGAGGCAACTGGGAGACTTCCGAAAGTCACCGCCCCCGTGGTGACCTTCGGAAGCAACTCCAAGTTAACTACTCAGTTAACTTTATCCCTATTGTATCTCTCTATTGTATTGTAACTGATTTCATGCAGTTGATTTATTTATTTTATTTGTATGGTTATAATCATGACTGATTTTTACTGTATCTAATACCTAGGTTGCCACTAGGAAAATATTACAAGGATCCCAATAGAATTAAGTCGCTGTTTTTTTTTTTTTGGTTATACTGGAGGATAATTTACACACATGTTACCTTGTAAGGCATTTGTAATCATTCAAAACTTCTTTATTTGTAATCGTGTAAGGGAAACAGAAAGGGAGGTTGAAATTGGAGAGGGTAGTAGGATGGTAGGGAGGAGCCAAAGAGGGAAGAATTAGAGAGGGCGAAAACTGCATTGTAGGAAGGGTTCCTGCTGACCAGTGTCTCCCTACCTGCTGACCAGTGTCTCCCTACCTGCTGACCAGTGTCTCCCTACCTGCTGACCAGTGTCTCCCTACCTGCTGACCAGTGTCTCCCTACCTGCTGACCAGTGTCTCCCTACCTGCTGACCAGTGTCTCCCTACCTGCTGACCAGTGTCTCCCTACCTGCTGACCAGTGTCTCCCTACCTGCTGACCAGTGTCTCCCTACCTGCTGACCAGTGTCTCCCTACCTGCTTTCCCTCACTGCAGCAATACATCCTTCATTTTAAGACTACTGAAAATTTTTCCACGTCTAGTATTAGTGAAAGCTCATCTTTCATATTACTGTTCTTATGAAAGTTCATTCTTTACTTACGTCAATTCTCAGGTTCCGCTGCTACACTCGGAGGCCACAGCTACTCTCCTGTAAATATTACTGCATCCCTTTTAAAAGACACTACAGGCGTAAATCGCCGCTACACTATCACACATAGCGTCCAGAATTGTATAAGCCGCCTCTACACTTGTGTATATGGTAGCTGCTTTTGTTTAAATCGCTGCTACTATAGTAAATTGCCTATATAACATTCTTACATTATGTCAGTGCATCACTTTTCCAAGTTTGTCTAATTTATTGAAAGAGAAGACAAAGTTGCTCTTTTGAAAGTCGATGATAGAAACTGAAGGTAGGTTTACCTAATTTTCACACATATTTTCACCCGCGTTGTTAAATTTGCTTTTACTTGTGTCACAACAAGCTCTCAGAGTGGGAGGAAGGGGATAAACCGTAGTGCTTGTGACTTTTGTTTTCTCATATTAAAATAATGCTTTCATTGGTATGTCAGAGGTATTGCTATGCCAGAGGAGCAGAAGCAGCAGTGACAATGATGATAACTTTGGTAGTTGTGAGACAGTTTGATTTATGCCGTATTGGCATGTGATAATTAAAATAGTTTCGCAGGTATATTTGACGAAGATCAGACGTAACATCAGTAGCAACCACCATAGCGAATCACCAACAATATTAGGAGCTGCTGTTGCTGCTGCTGATTACTAGGGTACTTTTGCTGCTGCTGATACTAAAGTTGCTACTACGCTGTTGTTGATTTTGATTGTAGTTTCTATGGGTGGGTCGTAAACACTGGGTGCTAATCACTAGTGAAATTTGCGGTTGGTTGCACTGGCCGTCAGATGAAGTAATTCGTCAATTAGCAAGTCGGAAAATGACACTTAGTTAAATCGATAATTGAAAAATTTATTTACGCCTTAAGACGTGTTTATTTATATATCACAAAATATATTGTATATGATATTTTGTGATTGCTAAAATCCAGTGGTAAGAGGGAGATAATCAATGTAAGCTGGATCGGGAAAATCAGGATAATCTCCAGTGGTCGGAGATTTATCGGTGAGGGAGGCTTGAGGAAGATGAGAAATGCGAAGATAAGGAAAAGGAGCGAGGCCGGGGGTGGGAGGGAGGATGAAAAAGAGGACAAGGAGGATGGAGGAGGTGGTGGTCAGGTATGAGATACCAGGCAAAGAGATGGCAAATCAGAGGAAAAATGGGGAGATGGAAAGGAAAAAGCGGTGAAAATAGAAGAGGAAATAAGAGAGGGAGGTGGGAGAGGTAGGGCAAGGAGGAGCAAGAGGAGGGGGCTTTAGAGATGCTGCTGAATAATTCTGTAGGTACGTGGCCAAGCGTGCTCCCACCTGTGCCACCCCCACCCCCACCTGCTGATGGTGTTTCCCCTCCCAACCTATCCCCCACCACCTGCTGATGGTGTTTCCCCTCCCAACCTCTCGCCCCCACTTTCCTACATCTCTACCTGAACACCGAGGAATGGAAGGGAGGAAGGAAGGTGTTGTTATGATGGAGGGGTGAGGAGGGAGGGAGGGGAAGGGCGGTACAACAGTGAGAGGTTATGATGCCCATCCATGCTAAACGGTCACTTCCCTCCACCACCGTCCCTTGCTGGAGGGAGAGAGAGTCGAGTTCTCCAACACTGTCTCCACCATCACACGTCCCTTCCTTGATGGAGACATAGATCAGATCATTAGATTGCCACCATCATCACTAATGTCACCACTATACCATCACTGCTGCCACCATCACCACTCACCGCCACAACCACCAACATTGTAACCAGACAATAATAAGTAGAACTGACTATGTTTGATGAAAGCAGTGGAATATGAATCTTCCAGTGTCCTGAGTGGATGACAGCAGTGGAACATGACTCTTCCAGTGCCATGAGTGGATGACAGCAGTGGAACATGACTCTTCCAGTGTCCTGAGTGGATGACAGCAGTGGAACATGACTCTTCCAGTGTCCTGAGTGGATGACAGCAGTGGAACATGACTCTTCCAGTGTCCTGAGTGGATGACAGCAGTGGAACATGACTCTTCCAGTGTCCTGAGTGGATGACAGCAGTGGAACATAAATCTTCCAGTGCCATGAGTGGATGACAGCAGTGAAACTCAATTTGTCTCATGTCATGATTGTGGTTCAGACAGACACTACAAGGTGGGCAAGAGAATCATCTGCTGTCCTTGCATTTTTGAGAATATAAATCAAAGTATCGAGAAAAAACTGTGATATTTTATCAATATAGACTGTAAACCTCCTCCCCCTCCTCTTTTCTCTCCCCCTCTTCTTCCCCCCTTCTCTTTCTCCTCCCCTTCCTCTCTCTTAGGTGATTGCAATTACCACAGGTGAGCTTCCCGTCCCTACTTACTTCACATGTAACCTCTGTAAAAACAAATGAGCCACAAGAACTTTACCATTACATAATTAAGCGTCCAGTTATCAGTGACTTTAGGCCTGGTGGAATGAGGTACATGGAACTGTGTAAATAAATAATTTATATACTCTGCCATGTATGAGTATATCCTCATTGTCTATCTTGAATTTGCTGGCTGTAATTAGCGCAGCAGCGCAGTGATGTCACAGTTGCATGCTAGTCTATACTATACCAGGTATATATAAATATATAAACACACACACCCACACACACACACACACACAACAACATATATTATATAATTTATATATATATATATATATATATATATATATATATATATATATTTTTATTTATCACACTGGCCGATTCCCCCCAAGGCAGGGTGGCCCGAAAAAGAAAAACTTTCACCATCATTCACTCCATCACTGTCTTGCCAGAAGGGTGCTTTACACTACAGTTTTTAAACTGCAACATTAACACCCCTCCTTCAGAGTGCAGGCACTGTACTTCCCATCTCCAGGACTCAAGTCCGGCCTGCCGGTTTCCCTGAATCCCTTCATAAATGTTACTTTGCTCACACTCCAACAGCACGTCAGTATTAAAAACCACTTGTCTCCATTCACTCATCAAACACGCTCACGCATGCCTGCTGGAAGTCCAAGCCCTCGCACACAAAACCTCCTTTACCCCCTCCCTCCAACCTTTCCTAGGCCGACCCCTACCCCGCCTTCCTTCCACTACAGACTGATACACTCTTGAAGTCATTCTGTTTCGCTCCATTCTCTCTACATGTCCGAACCACCTCAACAACCCTTCCTCAGCCCTCTGGACAACAGTTTTGGTAATCCCGCACTCCTCCTAACTTCCAAAATACGAATTCTCTGCATTATATTCACACCACACAATGCCCTCAGACATGACATCTCCACTGCCTCCAGCCTTCTCCTCGCTGCAACATTCATCACCCATGCTTCACACCCATTTAAGAGCGTTGGTAAAACTATACTCTCATACATTCCCCTCTTTGCCTCCAAGGACAAAGTTCTTTGTCTCCACAGACTCCTAAGTGCACCACTCACTCTTTTTCCCTCATCAATTCTATGATTCACCTCATCTTTCATATACCCATCCGCTGACACGTCCACTCCCAAATATCTGAATACGTTCACCTCCTCCATACTCTCTCCTCCAATCTGATATTCAATCTTTCATCACCTAATCTTTTTGTTATCCTCATAACCTTACTCTTTCCTGTATTCACCTTTAATTTTCTTCTTTTGTACACTCTACCAAATTCATCCACCAATCTCTGCAACTTCTCTTCAGAATCTCCCAAGAGCACAGTGTCATCAGCAAAAAGCAGCTGTGACAACTCCCACTTTGTGTGTGATTCTTTATCTTTTAACTCCACGCCTCTTGCCAAGACCCTCGCATTTACTTCTCTTACAACCCCATCTATAAATATATTAAACAACCACGGTGACATCACACATCCTTGTCTAAGGCCTACTTTTACTGGGAAAATTTTCCCTCTTTCCTACATACTCTAACTTGAGCCTCACTATCCTCGTAAAAACTCTTCACTGCTTTCAGTAACCTACCTCCTACACCATACACTTGCAACATCTGCCACATTGCCCCCCCTATCCACCCTGTCATACGCCTTTTCCAAATCCATAAATGCCACAAAGACCTCTTTAGCCTTATCTAAATACTGTTCACTTATATGTTTCTCTGTAAACACCTGGTCCACACACCCCTACCTTTCCTAAAGCCTCCTTGTTCATCTGCTATCCTATTCTCCGTCTTACTCTTAATTCTTTCAATTATAACTCTACCATTACACTTTACCAGGTATACTCAACGTTTATCCCCTATAATTTTTGCACTCTCTTTTATCCCCTTTGCCTTTATACAAAGGAACTATGCATGCTCTCTGCCAATCCCTAGGTACCTTAACCCTCTTCCATACATTTATTAAATAATTGCACCAACCACTCCAAAACTATTTCCCTACCTGCTTTTAACATTTCTATCTTTATCCCATCAATCCCGGCTGCCTTACCCCCTTTCATTTACTACTGCCTCACGAACTTCCCCACACACTCACAACTGGCTCTTCCTCACCTACAAGATGTTATTCCTCCTTGCCTTATACACGAAATCACAGCTTCCCTATCTTCATCAACATTTAACAATTCCTCAAAATATTCCCTCCATCTTCCCAATACCTCTAACTCTCCATTTAATAATCTCTCCTTCCTATTTTTAACTGACAAATCCATTTGTTCTCTAGGCTTTCTTAACTTGTTAATCTCACTCCAAAACTTTTTCTTATTTTCAACAAAATTTGTTGATAACATCTCACCCACTCTCTCATTTGCTCTCTTTTTACATGCTTCACCACTCTCTTAACCTCTCTCTTTTTCTCCATATACTCTTCCCTCCTTGCATCACTTCTACTTTGTAAAAACTTCTCATATGCTAACTTTTTCTCCCTTACTACTCTCTTCACATCATCATATATATATATATACTATATATATATACATATATATATATATTACGTATATATATATATTAATATATATATATATATATATATAATATATATATATATATATATATAATATATATATAATATATATATATATATTATATATTATATAATTATTAGGTATAATATCTATATATATGATATCATATATATATATATCATTTCTATTATATAAGTTATATATGAGATCCCATTAATATATATATATCAGATCTATTAATATATACTACTACGACAAAATAATCTTTATATAATATATATAATATCATAATACTATCCCTACTGGATCCCATTAGTTATAATGTCATGCCGAATATTAAACTGGTAGGTAGCAAGAACTCATTAAAATAAGTCCCTTCCAAAATTTTCTCTTGTACTGTAAAGATAGTTTATTTCATTATGTAATGTAAAAAATTTAATTTTTGCACCAAGCGAATCTTAGAAAACTTTACCTAACCTTATTATACACAAGACAATTCTATTTTAGCCTAACCCAACTAAATTATATTTTAGATTTGTTTACAATAATTTAATACTAAGCAAACCCAGTGAAATATATTGTTTTTCGTTAGTTTCAGATGATTTGGTATTTAAATCTTTCATTACAAAATTTCACTTGTTCTAATGGGCAAGATGAGCGTTGCTATTAAGGCCAAGATCGAAGTTTTGCTATTCCGGCACGACATCTATTCATATAATAGTAATTTATATAGTATTATATAATATTATAGATATTGATAATATATATTATATATATTAATAATTTATATTATCGTGCGAATAGGTAAAATTGGTCAGTTAGCAAGAACCTTAAAATTATGTCCTTTCTGAAAATTTTCTCTATACGTTTTAAAGATATTATTTTCTCATTTATGTGAGGTTTACTTTAAAAAATTATAATTTTGTACCAAAAGAACCTTAGAAAACTTACCTAACCTTATTATAACAAACACAATTAGTTTAATCCAACTAAATATATTTTAGATAAGTTTACAATGACTCAAGAAATCGTATGACACGATTGCAATAAACCATACCCCCGGCCGGGATTGAACCCGCGGTCATAGAGTCTCAAAACTCCAGCCCGTCGCGTTAGCCACTAGACCAGCTAGCCACAATAAGATTCATCCAACTAGGTATATTTCTACACATAGGAAAGATAGCACAGGCACCTCTGGGGACCACAAATGCAGTTTTTTACAGACGGGAAACTCCAGCTGCGTGGCCGTGACGAACTCTAGCTAAAAGCGACGGGCTGGAGTTTTGAGACTCTATGACCGCGGGTTCAATCCCGGCCCGGGGGTTTTTGGTTTATTTGCAATCGTGTCATTACGATTTCTTGAGTCATGTTGACGGCAGTGAAGGGACTTGAGCTAGAGTTCGTCACGGCCACGCTAGCTGGAGATTCGTCTGTAAAAAACTTGCATTTGTGGTCACAGAGGTGCCTGTGCTATCTTTCCTATGGTGTAGAAATATACCTAGTTGGATGAATCTTATTGTGGCTAGCTGTCTAGTGGGGTAACGGGGACGGGCTGGAGTTTTGAGACTCTATGACCGCGGGTTCAATCCCGGCCGGGGGTATGGTTTAAGTTTACAATAATTTAATAATGAACACAATGAAATATATTTTTTTCGTTAGGTTCAGAATGATTTTTGCGAAATTTTTGCATACACAAATTTTCGTTTGCCTTATTCGGCAAGAAGAGCGTTGCTGTTGGAGTCAGAGTCTCAAGTTTTACCTATTCGGCACGACATATACGACATATATATATATATATATTTATATATATTTATATTAAAATATATATATATTTTTATATATATATATATATATATATTATATATATAATTTTAGGTTGCCTCCGCTCTTAGATGATGGAGATCCTTTATATAAATGCCATTTCTCCTGTGTATGGGATAAGTTATCATTGGAGGAGATTCCCATGTAACAGTAATAGTAGCTCCAGCTCTGCTGGTAGACATTTCACGTACTTGTAGCTGATGAACCCATCATAGAATATTTGACGATATCCTCATTACCTCCCTACTGGAGTCCCCCATCTCAGGCTGACAGATTTCAATACGTAATTCATCCTCAGTGATGGAATGTGACAGGGAAACATACCTAGGTCCCCCCCCCCCACCACTCTATAACTGTCACATAGAGTAGCAACACGCTGCAGATGCATCAAAGTTTGTTAAAAATATATATTTTTTTTTCTCCCTCTCCCTCTCCTTCCTTTCTTTCCCTTCCCTCTCTCGTATTGCTCCAGGCTCATTTTCAGTGCTTCTTCATATATATTTCTTCATCCTGTGTTTCTCCGCTTCGACCCTGGACTATGGTTGGGCCATGCAGAGGCTTATGACCGCCAGTTCGTATTTTAAAGTCCCTTTCTTTTAAGTAAATAACAGACCAGTGGGTACAGCGATCGGCGAAAGGCCTTGTATCAACCTGCATTTATCTACAGCACTGCAGATTCCTCTTGCCAAGAGAGGCAGGAGGCAGGTACAATGTTGTAGATAAATTGTTTAGCGACACTTGGGAACCTTTATTGTAGTAACGTTTCGCCACACACCGTGGCTTCATCAGTCCACTACAAAGAAGAATAGCGAAGATTAGGAGGAGATTGAAGTAATCAGTCCCTCAGCCTGGAATCGATGTAATCAGTCCGTCAATCTTGATTAATGGACTGATTACATCGACTCCAGGCTGAGGGACTGATTACCTCAATCTCTTTCTGATCTTCACTATTCTTCTTTGTATTGGACTGATAAAGTCACTGTGTGGCGAAATGTTTCTACAATAAAGGTACCCAAGTGTTGCCAATGTGTCTAATTTATCAGGTACAGTGTTCCTCGCTGCGTCAAACACAGAGCGGCTGGCGTAGAAAGAACGCAGATGTAATATTGAAGGGCTGTCGGTGGTGCGGGGAAGCTTTTCCTCTCGTGTTATCTCTGGGGCGCCTAAGGCGGACGTCGATGGTATCTAGCGGGGCTGGTATCGGCTGACGCTGGTATCGGGAGCCAGCGTGGGTGCAGCCAGTCGCTTGCACGTCCACACGCCGGAAACACACGGGAAATTGAACTTGCGGCTCGGGGAGGAGAGGTAGAGATTGTGGCAAGAGCAACAGACAGGGCACGGGAGGGTAAGGAAGAGGAAGAGAATGCTGGAAGGAAGGGGAGTGGGGGTAAATGAGGCTGGAAGGAAGGGGGGAAAGGTAGAAGTGGCTAGATGGAAGGGGAGGGAATAAGAGAGGTTGGATAAAAAGAGGAGGGTACAGAAACAGCTGGAAAGAAGGAGAATGGATGAGGGTAGAAAGGGCTTGAAGGAAGTGGGGTGTAGGAAGGTAGATGTGGATGTGTGGGAGGGGGGAGAGGAGCAGAAGTTACAGCTTGACTGATTTATCTGTTATGAGTGACAGTTGATGTGTTGATGGATAACTGTATAGGTGAGTGTTAAGTGTTACCTGTTGATGGATAACTGTACAGGCGAGTCTGTTGAGTGTTACATAATGATGGGTCTCGGTTGACCAGCTTCTGTTGACGCCTGAGATTCTGATGATGGCAAGTTTCCCATTAGTCGTCAGTGTCACACACGTGACCGTGGTGTCAGGTATCATGTGCAGTAAGTGGCTATGGTGTCATCGTCTCGTTAAGTGGTTTTCCTGTTGACAGTGAGCTGGATGGTCTGAACACGGGTATTCCAAAGGATCCTTCTCAAAGTCACCAATTTTTGCGTTACATTGCGGGAGATTTAATTTCCTGAGGGTAAGGTCCATCCAGTGTGATCTTGATGACCAGGTCAGTGTGTCTCAGTGATACATGAGCCATCCAATGTGACTTGATACCATGCATGTGTATCTCACTGTTACATGAGCCATCCAGTGTGATCTTGATGACCAGGTCAGTGTGTCTCAGTGATACATGAGCCATCCAATGTGACTTGATACCAGGCCTGTGTATCTCACTGATACATGAGCCATCCAGTGTGGTCTTGATGACCAGGTCAGTGTATCTCAGTGATACATACTTGCCAGACAGTTTCAGCCGCCTTGAGTGAGTCTTATCAGTATATAGCAAATTTCCAGTATCTTTTTTTAAGGAATAACATTTTTTTGCTTTTTGGGTTTTGCAGGTTCTAGTGTAACGGCTGTGTTGCGGTTCTAATGATAGCAGTGCGTTGTTGCAGGTTCTATGAAGTGCGTTGTTGCGGGGTTCTAGTGTAGCAGTGCTGTTTTTTTCATTTCTAATAAGCATGCGAGTTCAGGTTCTGTGATAGCATGCTGTTGTTGCGGGTTTCAAATGATAGCAGTGCGTTTTTGGGTTCTAGTGATAGCAGTCGTTTTTTTTCCCTTAATAAAAATATTTGTCTATTTACCCCAGGCCCCTTTATGTTCCTTGTTCATTATTTTCAGTGCACACGGGAAGCGGGATGACCTGGAACGTGATTTTAAGGGTTGCTTTAATGAAAAATCCCACTCTGTGCAAGTTTATTATTGTCACGAAGGTGATTCATGTTATGATTAATTCTTTGCCTATCAGATATGATAAAGAAAATTGGGGCGAGTAGTGACCGAGGAAAGGATTTTCACTGACTTCTGTTTTTTATTTTCGGGTTTTGGGGTTAGAAACCCAAGAGTAAAATCAAAGCTTTTTTATTACCAAAATCACACCACTTCAAGACACTCAAAAATGTGGTTAATTTTTTTGTACTCTAAATTAGGGGGAAAGGAAAAAGTGGAAAGAGTTTATAGAGGGTTTTTTTTAAAACACACACAACATACCAACAAATAATGCAACCTTCCCACTTGAGTGGTTCATAGCAATAAACCACCGCCACCCCCCTGACCCCCCCCCCAAAGCGCTACCAGCACCACCCTAACTCTACTTCTATCACCATCACCCCCTCCACCACCCCAGCTATTTTCCCCCTTCCGCTCCCCCTTTGACTCACGGCAGTAATTACATGTCATTACAGGGGTGGAACCTGGTCTGTTTATTTTCCCTTGGTCCCCCGTATTAAGTAGGCATTATGTCGCCCAATTACACACCTGTCTTAACTCTTAGCCTTATCGGTTTTTCCTGAGTTTGAAAGGCCTGTAGGCGGAGCAAGGTACGGTGATTGGTTGGGCAGTTAATTTTTGGGAGCAAGGGGTTTGGGGAGTGTTGGTGGGGGGGCTGTTAGGGGGGAAAGTAAGGGTAGCGTGACGATAGAAATAATATGGTAGTAAAATGACGGTTTGGTAATTGCGTTAATAGGGGGTGATGGTGAGCGGGTTTTTAATGTGGGTCGTTGCTGACGGTGAAAAATGTACTTGACATTTATTTCCTTAGAGGAAATGTTTTTGTATTCGTCGGGTTTTGGGTTGATTTCCACAGGTATAAGGTTATAGTGATAGCAACAAACCATTAGAGGAACAGAAACAAGAGACAGACACACCCCAAATTTTGGTTTTTGTAGGGGTTTTGAAATTTGGAATACTTAATGGGATAGAGAATGAGGGGAGCTAATAGGGGATTACTTTAGTTGGAGAAGGGATAGAAGGACAAATAAGGTTAAAAGGTTTTTCTTTTATACATAAGAATTATCGTTCCCCTCAAAAGAACAGGGGTATCTGAGCCGCCGAGAAAAATAAGAAAAGGAAGCAAGAGTAACGAGGGGGGAGGAAGCCTCCCAAAAAAGACTTTGATGAAAAAAAAAAAATTTAAAGCGTATGGAAAAAAAAAATTTCCCGGGGGGAATTCCCCAAAATGTTTAACAGAATACTCTGAATTTTATTTAAATTTTTTTTTTTATCAAATAGCTGGTGTCTTATTTTTTTTAATAAGATCTTGACGTAACTTTAATGTTATGTTGTTTATATTTCTCATAAATGGACGTGAAGCACACAGGGGTTTAAAAAAATATGACCAAAAGGTGGCCAAAATCTTTGCATTTTTTTTTATTATCATTGTATGTCAAACTCCCGAAGTAATTGAAACCCAAGCTAAACCGGGGTTTTTAAAGCTGTCAATCAGTCTGTTCACTTGCAAGTTGCCCCGTAAGTTTTTTATCAATTCTTTATATAGTGATAGATTATGATCACTGCTTTCAATTTTTTTAGATTCTTTTTTTTTTTTTATTCGCCGGTTTTTCCCCCGGCTGGGGCTTTTCCAAGTATGCCCCGGCCTTGGGTCCCATCTGGGGAGTGTCTCGAGATTAAGTCCCCCATGGGAGGAGGTACATACCTCCTCTCTTTGGGACCAATGCCCCCGGGCCTACCCCAAATTCCCCCCCCCTCACGGGGGCTCTTTGGGGAAAAGGGGCCTTTGGTCTGCCTCTCCCCCCTAAAGGGGCCGGGGGGTGGCATTTTTTAGACTGCAGAGGTTTGAAAGCTCAGCTCTTTCAGATTCATTATTTCTCTTTCCAAAATTTTAATTCCTATACTTACATAATTACCCAAGTTCTGCTTTTTCCCTTTCAGGAAAATTTTTAACTATCGTAAGCTTCTTTTTAAAACCTGGTCTTCAGTGAATATGCATCTTTAATCAAGACCCTTCTTGTAGAACCGTTAATAATCGGGGGGCAACTAGATCAAAAGAAAACTTTATTATCTTGGGAGACAAAATTCATTTTTGCATGTAAACCCCATTGTTAATTATCAGCCAAACTCTGCATGATTCTATTTTTATGTATGAGGTGACCAAAGGGCAGGTAGCCTCCCAGTAGACCCTGCTTGCATCCAACAGGTAAAAAATTTATGATATAACATTTAAGCAAGGAATTTCTTGAGCAGTTGTCTTTACAAGGATTTTAAAAAAGGGAAATTTATTAGGATAATTTTTTTGGAAGGTTTAAGAATTTATATTTAAATCCAACTTCCCGTTAATAAAAATTTTAAAAATTACAGGGATTGCTGTTTTACAACCCATTTAAATCTGTTGTATTTACTTCTGAATTTATTAATGTTTACAGTGACAATGTCGGGTTTTAATTTTCTTAATTTTTTTTAGCAGCTGCAAAAAATCTCAGTTCCCCTATCATTGTATTTAGGATAAAAACTTTTTTCTCATGTGAAAACCTTGGTAATTTAAGTACACCCAAAAAAGAATTCGATGGCTTCGTTTTGCATCAGCTCCAGGCAAGAGAATTTTCATTAGCTAACATTAATTGGGTGCAGCGAAAAATCATTTAAATTCTAATGTGGGCCATGTCTAAACTTTTTTGGGGGGTTTATTCTAGAAAATCGCAATTTTACATGTTGAAATTTATGTAACTGTATTGTGTACCTGTACCTAAAAAATTTACGCTTTCTAAATTTTTGTTTTTACCCATAGTTAAGGTTGTAGTCAGCAACAAGAAAAAATAAGATGGGGGGACCTAAAAACAGATGAAGGGGAAAGAAAGGGAAAAGAGAGAGAAGAAGGAAGAAGAGAGAGAGGAAGAGAGAGAGAGGGAAGAGGGGGAGAGAAGAAGGAGAGGGAGAGAAGAGAGGGGAAGAGAAGAGGGGGAAAGAGAGGAGAGAAGAGAAAAAAATCTGCAAAACACAGGAGGTGCTGAAACAAATCCTATCCACCCTCCCAGGAAAACCTAGGCTGTGCTCTCGCTGTCCCCGGGAAGGGGGACACGCCTACAACGCCTGCGAAAAACCAGTGTAATATAGCACAAGAAAGGACATCAGGAGGACCGTGTGGGAAAAAAAAGGAATTAAAACGGGGAAAGGGCCCCCCTTTTTAGAGACCTTTCTCAGAAAAACAAAAAGCAGATCTCTGAATTGGTAAAACAAACTCCACGTCACCCATTTTACTACCCTACCCCCCCGCAGATGGTATTGTGCCTTATACAAGACCACAGCCCAAATCCCTGCAGTCCTCAGTACCCTACCCTTAAAGGGCGGGCCCCTTTTCTTTCCCCTACACACCCACCACCTCAAGCTGACCACTTCATCGAGGGCCGTCTATAGCACCCTGTGGGCCCAAACATTAGGGGTTTCATTACTAATGTTGGAGAGCTCACACATAGTTTTGTGAACACTCGACGCCCCCGACATGATAGTGTTGTTGAAACATTTTTGGATACAGGACTCCAGAAAATTTTGCAAGAATTGCGGGCACCCCCTCAGGTGAGAAGAGACAGGAAAGGGAAGGAGGAGTGTTGCTGTGTGCTTCTCTAAAGTGTTCTCCCCAGCAATTGAGTTGCCACCCTACACTCTTGAAAAAAATGTTCTTCAAGCTCTGAAAAACACTATACCTTAAACAGCTTTTGCAATGTAAAACTCAGGAAAACATGCAGACCCCATCAAGTTCCTAATGAAAAAATTACTCCCTTCTGCACAAAAACGTCAAATATTAAATTGTTGGTGACCTCAACCACCCTTTTACAGGGGTTTGATGACCTTTTTGCTGTTTGACATGAGAACCTTTGTTATTCCCCCCTCATATCTCTGGCCCCCCCTTGACCCAGTAGTGAGTATCTGGAGAAGGCATATCACTTGTCAACCCCTCGGCACGTTGGTCGTCCCCGACCACAAGGCTGTTTTTTCACACTTAAAATCCCAACAAACGGGGGGAGGAGTCCACACCCCAACCTGGCTATGGGAAAGAGGGAAATTTTGGGCCCGCCCCTTTGCTCTGACTCGCCACCACCGATTGGAATGTCTTTTCCCCGGGGGGTGACAACCCAAATGAAAGCCTTCATGGACTAATCCTAATCACAACAAGAACCTTTTCCCCACCGGGAAAGTGACAAAGCCTACAACAGCCTTTGGGTTTGGGTTTCGTTTTAAGAGGTGCTACGCTAAGTACAAAGCAGGCGAAAAGGGAAAAAAACATCCTACCACCTATAACAGGAACTTTCACACGCAAACCCTTTGGCATATGGGTGCGTTCAAAAGTGGGCCTTTCAAATGGGGGGTGGACACTAAAAAAAGCTAGCTCAGGTAGGGTAGGCTCCAAAACCTGGTGGTCCCTGGGCAAGGACAGACAAAGGTTATCTGCCTGAGACTCATTCCCCCTAAACGACAGGATGGGGGCCACCCTATAGTGCAAGAGAAAGGGGGACCTCTTTGCTGAACACTTTGCTACCAAAATGCAAGTTTTCCTGATCCCGCAAGGGACCCTCCTTGGGTACGCAAAAACTGTTCCCAAAAAGACAGTGGTGACAATAAGGCGGAGGAGGTGCATTTCCCTTTTTAAAATCGCTTAACCCCAAAAAAAGGCGTGGGCCCAGACAAATTGGCCCAAGATTTTTTTGAATTGGGAGAAACCCGTAGCAGCACCTCTAACCGCATCTTTCAGCACTGCCTAGTACAGTGTAAAATGGCCCCCTCTATGGGAAAGAGGAAATATAGTCCCGTTCACAAAAAAAAGCAGAGCAGAAATCACAACTACAGACCCTGTCACTCCTGTCAATCACGGTAAGATCCTTTAGAAATAATCTCAAAACAAATACAGAGTTTTTTTTAATACCATCACTACTTTGTGTCGCCAATGGTTTTTAGGAAAGGGGTTTCCTGCTGCGATCTGTTGTTAAACCCTCCACAAGTGGCACCCTCAGGATGAAAACCAAGTCACTGTGTGAGCATGGACATTCTGGCGCTTTTGACCGGTTTTTGGGACCAGGGCCTTTTAGCAAAACTTCAAGCCTGGGAATTTCAGGCCACGCTATGTCTCCCCATGGTAGATCTCAAGTGTAGTTCTCAATGAACGGAATCAGCAAGACATCCCATTGGGGGAAGTTTCCACAAAGGGAGGTGCTGGGGCCATTGTTAGGAATGTCTACTTCAACGACCTTTTCATCTCATCCCCGAATCCAGCATATGCAGACGACTGTAAACCCGACATCATTATCCAAAGAAAAATGCCCCCTGCTCTAAGCTCATCATCACCGCTGAGAGCTATATCGCTTTGGGGGAAAAAGATGGCAAATAAATTTGCACCTGGAAAACGCAAAAGATGATCGTTCTAGCACCATGATGGGAATGCTGGTGCATATAACGTGAATGGGGGGGTTTGGCCCCCGGAGAAAATTTAATCCTTGGGGGGAAATTTGCTCCAAACTAACCATGAAAAACCATGTTTAAAATTTGCAAAAAAAGGCAGCCCGGAACTTCGCATTTCCCCTATCCCAAACTGCTTTACAGTAGGGGTTTTCAAGATCCTTTCGAGGCGCAAATACGCTCACCCTTGAGTAGCTCCATTTCTTGGGTTTTTCCCCCCCCCCCCTCTCATCTGCATGCTTTACGAGTAAAAACAGGCATCTCTCGCCAGGACCCATCCTGGAAATCTTCTTTCAGCAAGCCTTCAACATAGGAGGGATGTGGGTGGCCTTACTGTTATGTACAAGCTAAATTGTCAAAATACCACACTTTGGGTCCAATTCGAGGACAGCGTGAAACAAAATTTTTTTGCCACAAGTCGGGCAAAAAAGCGCAACTTCACTCTGTTTTACCCTTCTCCAAACATCACTCCATCTAGATCATACATACCCCGGGTGACTCGGTTGAAACATTCGTACAGCAAAAAAAATGCAACAGATTAAAGTCATTGACAAATGAAAATGCTGGCCCAAAGGCTCCATTTTATCCTGTTCCCACTTTAGTCCCCCCAACAATAAAAAAGCTTTCAAATGACTATGTAGGTAAACAGCTCTTAGTTGCCCAAAAAGTTTTGGAATCCTTTAACCCGTAAATAGCTTTCAATAAATAGGGATCCTTAACCTTGTCAAACCCCGTGAAAAAAAAAAAAAAACAAGCACCCCACAGAGAGGGAACCTTCCCCGCACCCTTGACGTTTATAGGCTGTAGCAAGTGGGTATCTTTCCAAAAAAACCCGTATTTGCCTACATACTCCGTCCTTTTTAAAAGATTACCCCTTTCCCCCCGCTCCCCCCTATCCACCCCTCACCCCCGTCATCCCCCATACTTTCCCCTTTCTTTTTCCCTCAGTTTTCAAACCCCCTAAAATTTAACCCAAAAGCAGATCTAATTCACCCCTGTTTCAACTCTCCCCCCAAACCTTTTTCCTTACCACTCTTTTCGCCCCTAGCCCCCGAACTACCATCCCGTCTAAAATCATATAACCTTGACCCTTCTTTCTCCTCCCCCACCACTCATTGACAGAAGGGGCTCCAGTATCCAGTGAGGAAAATGTAACTCCACAGTTTCCCAGTTTTTCTGGCGCTAGGAACATTTGGGAAAGTTTTGGGGTGTTTGATAATTTTAAAAAAATTTTTTAAAATTTTTTTCCCCCAAAAAAAAAAAAAAAAATTTTTAATTAATTTTAAAAAACCCCTAAAACCCCCCAAAATAAAACCCATTTTGAATTACCCTGCCAAATTTAGGGATTTTAAAAAAAAAACCTTGTATAGAATTTTAAATTAAATACAGAAAAAATTTCAAAAAATTTGGGTTTTAAAAATTCAAAAAAAACCCGTTAAACCAACTAAATTTAAAACTTAAACAAAATTTTCCAATTATCTGTGAAAGGAAAAAAAAATAGGTGTGAAGGGAGTAAGAAAGGAAATGGTGGGAAGTGGCATTATTCATTAATTGTATGCGGAGTTTTGAAGAGATTACCAGCCTCTTCAGAGACTAGAAAGGTGTATGAGACAATAACAGAGTAGTGGCACAATTACCGAATCAGAGATATAAAAAACTGATCATTGGGATTTTAATTAGCATCAGTAATTCTAGCCAATAATAGATAGTGGGTGTTTAATTACATGAAAATAAACTTGGTAAAATGGAAATCACTTGGAGGACCAGAATTTTCAAGAATTAATTAAATTAATGAAAGCTGTAATGGAAAAGTTCATGAGACAACAGTTAGACTCAACAAGACAATGATGATTACCTATAAATTGTCTGTAGACGATTCTGATGGTCAGTGCCGCCTCGGCCTGGTCTCAGACTAGGTCTTCCTGTGGACAAGGTGATCAGTTAGGTTGTTAGTGCTGGTCAAACAGTTCAATTTATGCAACACAGCCCGGCTGAGCTGGAACTAAATTAAGGAGCTCATCCAGTTTCCTCCTGAAGACAGTCAGGGAGTGTGTTGGTAATTCCCCTCGTGTATGATGGCTGGGTGTTGAAAAATCTTGCTCCCTTTATGCTTGTTAACTTCTTTTAAGGTACTCACTGCAACTCAGCTTTTCATTAGAAGTATTTTGCGCTATCTACTGATCCTCTTAGTTTTGCATTGAGTGATTTGGGTGAGCAGATTAGGGACTAATGCCTCCAGAATTTTTCATGTGTAAATTGTCTCTTTTGCTTACATTCCAGTGAGTACGATTGAAGGGAATGCATGTACTTCTAATAATATAGATGCTCGACTGAATTTATACGGGAAGTGAAGGTTCTTTGTACATTCTCCTGCATTAAAAGACGGTATTAGTGTACATCAATATTCCACTCTGGAGAGAGCAACTGTTATTACAAGGTGATGACACACCAGCAATAGTAGATGTGATCTTCACCCTAAATAAAGCAAAAATAGAAGAAATTAATTAAGAACTCTTATGAGTCACTGACTACAGGGTCCTAAGTTTCGACTACCTGCTCAAGCTTACAATGAAGAGATAAGAGGGTAAAAATGGGAAAAACAGGCTGTAGTCGAGGTAATTACTCAGGGGTAAGAGGTTTCCTAAATGAAAAGAAGTGAGAGAGAAAAATGGAGCTTAGAAAAGAGATTGAGTAAGAAAAGAAATAGAAAATTCATTGAAAGTGGAAGTGTGTGTAATTGATTTTTTCTTGTATTTTCACCTATCACTGAGAGGAGTCCTGTGTTTCACTTTTCTTTCCTTTTTTCCCCTACCCATATTCATCTTTCTCTCCCCCTCTTATGTTACCTATCTTCCTATCTCCCACTTTATTACCCCCTCTCGTCCCTCTTCCCCTCTTCATGGCGTTAGTGATGAGGAGGGTGTAGAATAAATCCAGCCAAAAAAAAAGTTCTGTAGGCACAAAGAAGATACCTCCTCCTGCTGCTGACGCCACCGCCGCCTCCTCCGCCGCCTCCGCCGCCTCCGCCGCCTCCGCCGCCCGCTCGCCTCCGCCGCCTCCGCCGCCTCCGCCGCCGCCAGAGAAAAAGTAAAAGTATTTAATAGTAAATAAGACCACTAGATCAGCCAGATGTCAACGAGTCTGTGACAGTTTTGTAACCCAATAGGCCGTAAGCAATAACCTGTTTGGTGACAGTATGAACAGATAATTCCTGCGTGAGATAAACCACACTTTCGAGGTTCGGTAGACGCTGTGTATACGATACTGTCATTTGCTTCCCCTCCAGCAACCACTTTTAAGAGGTTCGCCAAAGCCCTGCTTCCTCAGCTTCTTTCCACTGCTTGCCCCTCTAGCTCCTGCTTCCCCTCTAGCTCCTGCTTCCCCTCTAGCTCCTGCTTCCCCTCAATCTTCTCTCCATTCTATCTCCCCTCCATCCCCACCTCCTTTCGTCTTTCCTTCTCACTCAACACTAATAAGTGGTTTTCTTTGTTGTATCGAGCACACTCCACTCTATCCCTCTCCTCTTCCCCTTCTCACTCCCCCTCAGTCCATGTCTACTTTTCTCTCACTCTTTTTTGTCCTCTTCTAGTCTTCCTCAAACATCTGTACGGAAGCTGGAATAATGAAGTGTAGGCGCTCTAACTGGGCAGTCTCTACCCTTTTGTCGAAGAACCATCCCAATACCCGAAGCCTCAGCCCCTTCCCTGTCGAAGCCATATCCCTCTTCTCCTCCCCAAGCCCCATCCCTCTCCTCTCTATGCTCATTCCTCTCTTCGCCAAGCCCCATTACTGTCCTCCCTGAAGGTCCATCTGTCCCCCCTCACTCAGCAGGTGTGGGAGGAAGCCATACCTGTGTCCACTATGGCAGGTGTCTATCGCATATCACCTCTGTTGTTTCCCCTTTAACTTCTGCACACGGAGGCAGAGCGTGGGAGAAAATGGGAAGGTAGAAAAAAAAAAAAGAGAGGGAAGAGGGACCAGTTTGATGTTTGCATCAAGAGGTGTAAAACACGATGTGATTTGTTGATATTTTTTTTAAAATGGGTTGGAAATGCAGCTTGGGTAAGCCGGCGGTTAGTTAACAGGTATGACCTACACCTGCGTCAGGAAACAAGTAACTTACCCTAAGAAAATACTACTACAACCGTACACAATACCGACCATCTTCTTTTAATTGTAATGAGTTCTTAGGTAATATTGTTCAGTAAGGTTAAATTTAACTTTATGTATAAAACGACAGCAGAGGCGGATTCAGAAATGTTATTCATCTCTTGTAGACACTTGTAACATTGGTTTTTTTACGTTGCCTCGCTTAGGATGTTCGTCTCTCTCAAGATATTACCACCTGCAGTGTGGCAACAATCTTTATATACCAAAGACGGGATTATTTCCCTCCTCAGACTTCTACTGAATCACCCATCTCTCTCTCTCTTCCATCTTCTTTCCGTCTTCCCCAGGTAATTCACACTTCCTACGCCGCTCCTTTCCCTCCTCGTCCTACTCTCCTCTTCTCGCCCTTCCCTTCTCGCCCTACCCCCCTTCCCCACAATCATCCATTATCCTTACCTTTTCCATCTTTCTAATTTTGTCCTTTCATCTTATCAGAGTTTATCTCCGTAACTCTTGCTTCTCACCCACCTTAAATCTCCCCGCACTCTCCAATCCTCCATCTCTCTCCAATCCTCTCTCTCTCTCCAATCCTCTCTCTCCAATTTTTCTTCTCCTCGATCCTTCCAATTTTCCCTATCTTCATGTTCCTTTTCTTTCATCGTTACTTGCCCTTCTCTTCTCTCCCCAACATTCTTCACACTATTGCTCTCCATCATTCTTCCAACTTTCCACTCCAACACGATCTCTCTCTCTTAACTTCCCTTTCTCCAGCATTCTTTAGTCTTCCTTTTCCCCAACTCTCTTCTGCCTCCTCTTCTTTCATAACTCTCTCCACTCCCCATAATTCCTTCGTCTCTCTCATAACTAACCCTCTTCCCTACAACTCCCTGCAGTCTCAAAACTCCTCCACCTCCATAACTCCTTCCAGTAATCTATAACTCCCTGCAGTCCTCCATAGCTCCCTCATCCTCCACCATTCATCTTCCTCGTCCTCTACATTAATCTTCTTCGTCCTCCACCATTCATCTCCCTCGTCCTCCACCATTCATCTCCCATCGTCCTCCACCATTCATCTCCTCGTCCTCCACCATTCATCTCCTCGTCCTCCACCATTCATCTCCCTCGTCCTCCACCATTCATCTCCCTCGTCCTCCACCATTCATCTTCCTCGTCCTCCACCATTCATCTTCCTCGTCCTCCACATTCATCTTCTCGTCCTCCACATTCATCTTCCTCGTCCTCCACCATTCATCTTCCTCGTCTCCACCTTTCATCTTCCTCGTCCTCCACCATCATCTCCCTCGTCCTCCACCATTCATCTCCCTCGTCCTCTCCACCATTCATCTCCCTCGTCCTCCACATTCATCTCCCTCGTCCTCCACCATTCATCTTCCTCGTCCTCCACCATTCATCTTCTCGTCTCCACATTCATCTTCCTCGTCCTCCACCATTCATCTTCCTCGTCCTCCACCATTCATCTCCCTCGTCCTCCACCATTCATCTCCCTCGTCCTCCACCATTCATCTCCCTCGTCTCCACCATTCATCTCCCTCGTCCTCCACCATTCATCTTCTCGTCCTCCACCATTCATCTCCTCGTCCTCCACCATTCATCTCCTCGTTCCTCCACATTCATCTCCCTCGTCTCCACCATTCATTCCCTCTCCTCCACATTCATCCTCCCTCGTCTCACCATTCATCTCCCTCGTCCTCCCACCATTCATCTCACTCGTCCTCCACCATTCATCTCCCTCGCCTCCACCATTCATCTCCTCTCCCTCCACCATTCATCTCCCTCGTCCTCCACCATTCATCTCCTCGTCCCACCATCATTCCCTCGTCCTCACATTCATCTCCCTCGTCTCCACCATATCTCCCTCGTCCTCACCATTCATCTCCTCGTCCTCACCATTCATCTCCCTCGTCCTCCACCATTCTCTCCCTCGTCCTCCACCATTCATCTTCCTCGTCCTCCACCATTCATCTTCCTCGTCCTCCACCATTCATCTCCCTCGTCCTCCACCATTCATCTCCCTCGTCCTCCACCATTCATCTCCCTCGTCCTCCACCATTCATCTCCCTCGTCCTCCACCATTCATCTCCCTCGTCCTCCACCATTCATCTCCCTCGTCCTCCACCATTCATCTCCCTCGTCCTCCACCATTCATCTTCCTCGTCCTCCACCATTCATCTCCCTCGTCCTCCACCATTCATCTTCCTCGTCCTCCACCATTCATCTTCCTCGTCCTCCACCATTCATCTCCCTCGTCCTCCTCCACTCGTCTTGGTAAATGTGGCGCTGCTTCTCAATAGGAAGGAAGGAAGGGGGGAGGAGGGGGAAGAGGGGATGAATGAGTTGGAAAGGTGGGGAGGGGAAGGGGGAATCGAGAGTCGCTAGGTTCGTATTCTTTGTATTGTTCCCCTCATCCTCCCCTTCCCCTCCCTCCTCCCCTTACCCTTCCTCCTCCCTCCATCCCTGACTCCCAGCATTGTTCCCTCCCCATGGGTGAGGAGTTGTTTGAGAACAGTCTTCCTTTCCTCTACCTCCCCCTCACCTGCTTTCTCTCTCCCTTCCCCTCCCCCTTACATCCCTTGCCCCTCCCCCTTATCTCCCTTCCCCCTCCCCCTTCATCTGCCTTCTTCCTCTCCCTTACCTGGCTTCTCCCTCCACCTCACCTGCCTTTTTTTTCTCACCCGTCTTCTCTCTCCCTCACCTCCCTCTCCCTTATCCGCCTTCTTTCTTTCTTTCTCCCTCTTTCTCTCCTTATTTTTTCACCACCTCCCACGTGCTTCTCTTTAGTCTTCATCTCTTCTCTTTGTATTTTTTCTCTCTTGTACATCTGCCTCTTCCTCTCATTACCTCTTCTTCTGACCGCTTTCCTCTTCCTCTGAATACTCGCCCATCTCTTCCTTCTCATCTCCCACCCTCCCCACTCTTATTTCCTCCCATCATCCTACACCCTATCATTTTGTTTTGCTGCCTTAATCCTGCCCGTCTTACCTGGAGGTTATTCCGGGGATCAACGCCCCCGCGGCCCGGTCCATGACCAGGCCTCCCGATGGATCAGGGCCTGATCAACTAGGCTGTTACTGCTGGCCGCACGCAGTCCAACGTACGAGCCACAGCCCGGCTGATCCGGCACTGACTTTAGGTATCTGTCCAGCTCTCTCTTGAAGGCAGCCAGGGGTTTATTGGCAATTCCCCTAATGCTAGATGGGAGGCTGTTGAACAGTTTTGGGCCCCGGACACTTATGGTGTTTTCTCTTAGTGTACCAATGGCGCCCCTACTTTTTATTGGGGGCATTTTGCATCGCCTGCCCAGTCTTTTACTTTCGTAGGGAGTGATTTCTGTGTGCAGATTTGGGACCATTCCTTCCAAGATTTTCCAAGTGTAGATTATGACATATCTCTCCCTCCTGCGTTCCAACGAGTACAAGTCAAGTGCTTCCAAGCGTTCCCAGTAGTTAAGGTGCTTGACAGAACTTATACGTGCAGTAAAGGATCTCTGTACACTCTCTAGATCTGCGATTTCACCTGCTTTGAATGGAGATGTTGAGTGCCCTCCTGCCCAGGAGCTGCTTCTAGGTGGGAAGGGAAGAGAGAGGGAAGGGGAAATGGACTGTAAGGTCTTGGGGAGGGTATGGGAAGGGAAGGGTTACGGGTGGGGGAAGGGAGGGGAGGCTGGGTCTGCTCTCTGTCTGGCCGATTACACACTTGGAGGAGTTCATCGATCCCAGCAACGTGAGAACTAAGCCCCCTTCCCCCCCCATCACCCCTTCCCCTACCATCACCCTTCCCCTACCATCACCCCTTCCCCTACCATCACCCCCTCCCACCATCACCCTTTCCCCTACCATCACCCTTCCTACCCTCACCCCCCTTTCCCCACCCCTCTGCCCCTCCTCACCATCACCCCCCCCTACATACCCTCCCCCCCACACCCTTCCCTACCATCTGCCCCCTCCTACCATCACCCCTCCCCTACCATCACCCTCTCCCCACCATCACCCCCTTCCCTACCATCAGCCCCTCCCCACCATCACCCCTCTTCCCTACCATCAGCCCCTCCCCACCATCACCACCTCCCCTACCATCACCCCATTACCCAACCATCACCACCCCTACCATAACCCCCTCCCCACCATCATCCTCCTCCCCTACCATCACCCCCTCCCCACCATCACCCCTCCCCACCATACCCCCTCCCCACCATCACCCCTCCCTACCATAACCCCTCCCCAATATCACCCTCGCCAACCCTCACCGCCTTCCCCTACCATCAAAACCCTCCTCCCCACACCCCCTACCCTACCCCACCCCAACATTACCATCACCTCCCCTACCATCAGCGCCTCCCCCAACACCCACCTCCCCTACCATCAGACCCCTTCCCCCAACACCCCCTCCCTACCATCCCCTCCTTTACCATCATCCCCTCCCCTACCAACCCGTCCCTACCATCAGCCCCTCCCCAACACCCCCCCCTTCCATCAGCCCCTCCCTCAACACCACCTCCCCTTCATCACCCCCTCTACCTCATCCCTCCCCTACCATCATCCTCTCCCCCACATCACCCCCTCCCCTACCATGCACCCTCCCCCAACACCCACCCCCCTACCATCAGCCTCTCCCAACACCCACCTCCCTACCATCACCCCCTCCCCAACACCCACCCCCCCTACCATCACCCCTCCTCTACCATCATCCCCTCCCCTACCATCATCCTCCCCCCTACCATAAACCCCTCCCTTACCATCAAGCCTTCCCCCAACACCCACCTCCCCTACCATCACCCCTCCCCAACAACCACCCCCCCTACCATCACCCCCCCCACCATCACCCTTTTCCCAAACCATCACCCCCCCCCCTACCATCAGCCCCCTCCCCACCATCACCCCCCCCCTACCATCACCCCTTCCCTACCATCACCCTTCCCCCACCACACCCTCTTCCCTACCATCAGCCCCCTCCCCCCCATCCCCCACCTCCCTACCATCACCCATACCCAACCATCCCCAACCTCCCCTACCATGACCCCCTCCCCTACCATCACCCCCTCCCCTACCATCACCCCCTCCCTACCATCACCCTCTCCCTACCATCACCCCCTCCCCACCATCACCCCCCCTCCCCAATATCACCCTCTGCCCTACCATCACCGTTTCCCCACTACCATCAGCCCCTCCCCAACACTCGCCCCCCCTTCCAACACCCCATACCCTACCATCACCCTCCCCTACCATCAGCCCCTCCCCCAACACCCACCTCCCCTACCATCAGCCCCTCCCCAACCCCACCCCTACCACACCCCTCTACCATCATCCCCTCCCCTACCATCACCCTCTTCCCTACCATCAGCCCCCTCCCCACCATCACCACCTCCCTACCAAAACCCCCCTCCCCTACCATCATCCTCTCCCCTACCATAAACCCTCCCCTACCATCCCCCCTTCCCCTACCAAACCCCCCCACCCCCTCCCCACCATCACCCTCTTCCCTACCATCACCCCCCTCCCCTCCCATCACCCACCTCCCCTACCATCACCCCATACCCAACCATCACCACCTCCCCTACCATCATCCTCTCCCCTACCATCACTCCCTCCCTACCATCATCCTCCCCTACCATCACCCCCCCCCACCATCACCCCCTCCCCAATATCACCCTCTTCCCTACCATCACCGCTTCCCTACCATCAGCCCTCCCCAACACTCGCCTCCCCTTCCAACACCCAATACCCTCCCATCACCCCTCCCCAAACCATCAGCCCCTCCCCCAACACCCACCTCCCTACCTTTCAGCCCCTCCCCAACACCCACCTCCCCTCCCATCAGCCCCCCCAACACCCCCCTCCCCTACCATCACCCCTCCCTACCATCACCCCTCCCCTACCATAACCCCTCCCTACCATAACCCTCCCCTACCATCACCCCTCCGCATCACCCCCTCCTCTACACCCCTCCCTATCACCCCCTCCTCTAACCATCCCCTCCCCCAACCCCCTCCCTTACCATCACCCCTACCATCCACCCTCCTCCCACATCACCTCCCACCCTACCATCACCCCCTCCCCTCCACCTTACATCACCTCATCCCATCCCAACTCTACCATCATCCCCTCCCCAACCTCACTCCTCCATTACCCCTCCCCTACCAGCACCCCCTCCCCTACCATTCATCCCCTCATTACCATCACCCTCCCAGCACCCCTCCCCTACCATAATCCCCTCTGTATCACCCCTCCCACACACCCCTCCCCGACCAACCACTCTTACCTCCCCCTACCACATCTCCTCCCGCCCTTTCACATCTCCTTCCCTTTACCTCACCCCTTCACTCCTACCATCTTATCGCTCCCTACCTTCTTCCTCTTACATTTCCTTTCTCCGTTACCCATCCTCTTGATCCCATCCATTACTTTCTCCCCTACCAGCACACCTCACCTTTATCCCCTTCTTTTTCCCCTATCCATGCACCCCTTCCCGACTTCTTCTTACCTCCTTCACTCTCTCTTCCTTTCATATTCTACTTTCCTTCCCTTCCGTCTTACTACCCTTACTCTTCTTTTATCGCTCCCCCCTACTCTTACCTTACATACCTTTCCTATCCTCCCCGTACCTTGCCTACCATACTTTCCACCTACCTACACATATTTCCACCCTTTCCCATACCATTCCCTTCCTCCTGCTTACCTCTGCATACCTCCTGCCTTTCCTCCTACTTCTGCACCTCCTACCGTCCTTACTACCTTCCCTTTTTACCTACCACCTACCACCTACCTGACCTACCTGACCTACCTACCTACCTACCTACCTACCTACCTACCTACCTACCTACCTACCTACCTACCTGCCTGCCTACCTACCTGCCTACCTACCTGCCTGCCTACCTACCTACCTACCTACCTACCTGCCTACCTACCTACCTGACCTACCTACCTACCTACCTGCCTACCTACCTGCCTACCTACCTACCTACCTACCTACCTACCTACCTACCTACCTACCTACCTACCTACCTGCCTACCTACCTACCTGCCTACCTACCTGCCTACCTACCTACCTACCTACCTACCTACCTACCTACCTACCTACCTACCTACCTACCTACTTACCTGCCTGCCTACTTACCTGCCTGCCTACCTACCTACTTACCCACCTATTTTCCTATCTACCCACCTACTAACCTACCTACCTGGTATTACCTGGCGATAATAGCGTGGATCATCACAATTAAGCACCGCAGACTGGCTGAGCAGGAATAATCTGGTGTAATTTAAGTTCCTTCTTGAAGATAGAGAGACGCTGGTATCTCCTCTTGTTTCTGATGGTCAAGTTGCTTCTTCAAGACAGGGATATGGGACAGCCTTAAACTTTCGATGTTAATGAATTGTCTATTAGTGTACTTAAAATGTTCTTTTGCTTTTCATTTGGGAATTTTGGGCGGTCTACCATGCGTCCAGCTATGTCAAGAAATTTCGGTGTGAGATTTGGAGTCAGTCCCCCAGGATTTTCAGATTTATATTATGTATTATTTCTCGTGACCACTATTGGGAGCACAGTTGAGGGATTTTAGGTATTTACATTTATTAAGGTGTTTGTATGAATGCCACCAGTGAAGACTGCATAGGTTCCACATATGTAGTTTTGCTTACTTTATATACAGCTGTTATGTCATGCAGTATTCCAGTCTAAAAAGTACCTGGTACAGTCTGAAGTACCTGTTACAGTCTGAAGTACCTGTTACAGTCTGAAGTACCTGTTACAGTCTGAAGTACCTGGTACAGTCTGAAGTACCTGTTACAGTCTGAAGTACCTGGTACAGTCTGAAGTACCTGGTACAGTCTGAAGTACCTGGTACAGTCTGAAGTACCTGTTACAGTCTGAAGTACATGGTACAGTCTGAAGTACCTGGTTTTACAGTTTGAAGTATCTGTTACAGTCTGAAGTACCTGGTACAGTCTGAAGTACCTGGTACAGTCTGAAGTACCTGCTACAGTCTGAAGTACATGTCTGAAGTACCTGTTACAGTCTGAAGTACATGGTACAGTCTGAAGTACCTGTTACAGTCTGAAGTACCTGTTACAGTCTGAAGTACATGGTACAGTCTGAAGTACCTGTTACAGTCTGAAGTACCTGTTACAGTCTGAAGTACCTGGTACAGTCTGAAGTACCTGGTACAGTCTGAAGTACCTGTTACAGTCTGAAGTACCTGGTACAGTCTGAAGTACCTGTTACAGTCTGAAGTACATGTCTGAAGTACCTGTTACAGTCTGAAGTACATGTCTGAAGTACCTGTTACAGTCTGAAGTACCTGGTACAGTCTGAAGTACCTGTTACAGTCTGAAGTGCCTGGCACAGTCTGAAGTACCTGTTACAGTCTGAAGTACCTGTTACAGTCTGAAGTACCTGTTACAGTCTGAAGTACCTGTTACAGTCTGAAGTACCTGGTACAGTCTGAAGTACCTGTTACAGTCTGAAGTACCTGGTACAGTCTGAAGTACCTGTTACAGTCTGAAGTACCTGTTACAGTCTGAAGTACCTGGATACAGTCTGAAGTACCTGGTACAGTCTGAAGTACCTGGTACATTCTGGAGAGTACCTGGTATAGTCTAAAGAGTACCCGCTGGAGTCTGGAGTACTTGCTATAGTCTGGAGAGTACCTGCTTTAGTCTGGAGTACCTGCTATAATCTGGAGAGTACCTGCTATAGTGTGGAGAGTACCTGGTATAGTGTGGAGAGTACCTGGTATAGTGTGGAGAGTACCTGGTATAGTGTGGAGAGTACCTGGTATAGTGTGGAGAGTACCTGGTATAGTGGAGAGTACCTGGTATAGTGTGGAGAGTACCTGGTATAGTGTGGAGAGTACCTGTATGTTGAAAGTACGGGTATGTGGGAGAGTACCTGCTATAGTGTGGAGAGTACCTGGTATAGTGTGGAGAGTACCTGGTATAGTGTGGAGAGTACCTGCTATAGTGTGGAGAGTACCTGGTAGTGTGGAGAGTACCTGGTATAGTGTGGAGAGTACCTGGTATAGTGTGGAGAGTACCTGGTATAGTGTGAATACCTGGTATAGTGTGGAGAGTACCTGGTATAGTGTGAATACCTGGTATAGTGTGGAGAGTACCTGGTACAGTGTGGAGAGTACCTGGTATAGTATGGAGAGTACCTGGTATAGTGTGGAGAGTACCTGCTATAGTGGAGAGTACTTGCTATAGTGTGGAGAGTACCTGGTATAGTGTGGAGAGTACCTGCTATAGTATGGAGAGTACCTGGTATAGTGTGGAGAGTACCTGGTATAGTGTGGAGAGTACCTGGTATAGTGTGGAGAGTACGTGGTATAGTGTGGAGAGTACGTGGTATAGTGTGGAGAGTACGTGGTATAGTGTGGAGAGTACGTGGTATAGTGTGGAGAGTACCTGGTATAGTGTGGAGAGTACGTGGTATAGTGTGGAGAGTACGTGGTATAGTGTGGAGAGTACGTGGTATAGTGTGGAGAGTACCTGGTATAATGTGGAGAGTACCTGTATAGTGGAAGTCCGGGTATGTGTGAGAGTACCTGGTATAGTATGGAGAGTACCTGGTATAGTGTGGAGATTTACTGGTATAGTGTGGAAGGGGTACGTGCTATAGTGTGGAGAGTACCTGGTATAGTGTGGAGAGTACCTGGTATAGTGTGGAGAGTACCTGTAGTGTGGAGAGTACCTGGTATAGTGTGGAGAGTACCTGGTAGTGTGGAGAGTACCTGGTAGTGTGGAGAGTACCTGGTATAGTGTGGAGAGTACCTGGTAGTGTGGAGAGTACCTGGTATAGTGTGGAGAGTACGTGGTATAGTGTGGAGAGTACGTGGTATAGTGTGGAGAGTACCTGGTATAGTGTGGAGAGTACCGGGTATAGTGTGGAGAGTACCTGGTATAGTATGGAGAGTACCTGGTATAGTGTGGAGAGTACCTGGTATAGTGTGGAGAGTACGTGCTATAGTGTGGAGAGTACGTGGTATAGTGTGGAGAGTACCTGGTATAGTGTAGAGAGTACGTGGTATAGTGTGGAGAGTACGTAGTATAGTGTGGAGAGTACCTGGTATAGTGTGGAGAAAAAGTACCTTTGGTATAGTGTGAGATAACAACCTATTCAATACCGGTGAATCAACAAGACTTGGACTGGGAGAGTACGGTGAATCAACAAGACTGGACTGGAGAGTACCGGTGAATCAACAAGACCTAGACTGGGAGAGTACCGGTGAATCAACAAGACTTGGACTGGGAGAGTACCGGTGAATCAACAAGACCTGGACTTGGAGAGTACCGGTGAATCAACAAGACCTGGACTTGGAGAGTACTGGTGAATCAACAAGACTTGGACTGGGAGAGCACTGGTGAATCAACAAGTCCTGGACTGGGAGAGTACTGGTGAATCAACAAGACCTGGACTGGGAGAGTACTGGTGAATCAACAAGACCTGGACTGGGAGAGTACTGGTGAATCAACAAGACCTGGACTGGGAGAGTTCTGGTGAATCAACAAGACTTTTACTGGGAGAGTACTGGTGAATCAACAAGACCTTGACTGGGAGAGTACTGGTGAATCAACAAGACCTGCACTGGGAGAGTACCTGGTATAGTGTGGAGAGTACCTGGTATAGTATGGAAAGTACGTGGTATAGTGTGGAGAGTACCTGGTATAGTGTGGAGAGTACCTGGTATAGTGTGGAGAGTACGTGGTATAGTGTGGAGAGTACGTGGTATAGTGTGGAGAGTACCTTATATAGTATGGAGAGTACCTGGTATAGTGTGGAGAGTACCTGGTATAGTGTGGAGAGTACCTGGTACAGTGTGGAGAGTACCTGGTATAGTGTGGAGAGTACCTGGTAATATGTGGAGAGTACCTGGTAGTGTGGAGAGTACGTGGTATAGTGTGGAGAGTACCTGGTATAGTGGTGGAGAGTACCTGTATAGTGATGGAGAGTACCTGGTATAGTGTGGAGAGTACCTGGTATAGTGTGGAGAGTACGTGTAGTGGGGAGGTAGATGTTACCTGGTATTAATACGTGGTGGAGAGTACCTGGTATTAGTGTGGAGAGTACCTGGTATAGTGTGGAGAGTACCTGGTATAGTGTGGAGAGTACCTGGTATAGTGTGGAGAGTACCTGGTATAGTGTGGAGAGTACCTGGTATAGTGTGGAGAGTACCTGGTATAGTGTGGAGAGTACCTGGTAGAGTGGAGAGTACCTGGTATAGTGTGGAGAGTACGTGGTATAGTGTGGAGAGTACGTGGTATAGTGTGGAAAGTACCTGGTATAGTGTGGAGAGTACCTGGTATAGTTTGGAGAGTACCTGGTATAGTGTGGAGAGTACCTGGTAGTATGAAGAGTACGTGGTATAGTGTGGAGAGTACGTGGTATAGTGTGGAGAGTACCTGGTATAGTGTGGAGAGTACCGGGTATAGTGTGGAGAGTACCTGGTATAGTTTGGAGAGTACCTGATATAGTGTGGAGAGTACCTGGTAGTATGAAGAGTACGTGGTATAGTGTGGAGAGTACGTGGTATAGCGTGGAGAGTACGTGGTATAGTGTGGAGAGTACCTGGTATAGTGTGGAGAGTACCTGGTATAGTGT
>NC_069400.1:109316857-109449357 GCF_026875155.1 Cherax quadricarinatus
GTCCTGGCTTGTGTAAATGTTGTGATTCCGTGTTTTGCAATGTTAACATTCTCAGAGCTGGTGTAGAGTGTTAAATTTATCGGTATTTTTCTATATAAGTTTATGCTGCCTTTACATTTCGACTTTTGAAATATTTTTGTGTCTATAATATCCTGAAATCAATGTGTACCTCAGCAGACATATTTTACACTGCTTATGTTATAACAACATTATTGTCATTCTCCTCACAGCCAAAGTTGACACTCTTAAAGCATGGTTCATTATTCTCACCATCTCCCATCCCCTGTCATCCTAGTTGAGGGAGCTAGGATAGAAGGCTTCATCTCAGCATCCCAGCTGTTTACCCACCGCTATAACCCTCTATGTTCTCCTTTCACTAACCCCTTTTCCCTCCCAATCACTTCCTCCCTTTCCCCTCCCACTCATTCTCTCCACTCCCTTCTTTCTCCTCCCACTCCATTTTCCCCTCCCACTCCCTTCCCTTTCCCTTCCACTCTACCCTTTCCCCTCCCACTCCCCGCTCCCCACACTGGTCGCCTGCACACTGTGAAACCTGTTTCCAATTATTTGCCTCGTGTGTGCTATCGATTGAATATGAATCCTACCTCGGCCTCCTACCCTGTCCTCCTACCCTGGCCTCCAACCAGGGCCCCCAACCCTGGCCTCCAACCAGGACCTCCTACCCAGGCCTCCTAAGAGGGCTTTCTACCCTGGTCTCCAACCAGGACCTCCTACCCTGGCCACCCAACAGGGCCTCCTACCCTGGCCTCCAACCAGGGCCTCCTACCCTGGCCTCCAACCAGGGCTCCCAACCCTGGCCTCCTAACAGGGCTTCCTACCTTGGCCTCCAACCAGGACCTCCTACCCTGGCCTCCTAACAGGGCCTCCTACCCTGGCCTCCTAACAGGGCCTCCTACCCTGGCCTCCAACCAGGGCCTCCTACCCTGGCCTCCAACCAGGGCCTCCTACCCTGGCCTCCAACCAGGGCCTCCTACCCTGGCCTAAAACCAGGGCTCCCAACCCTGGCCTCCTAACAGGGCTTCCTACCTTGGCCTCCAACCAGGACCTCCTACCCTGGCCTCCTAACAGGGCCTCCTACCCTGGCCTCCTAACAGGGCCTCCTACCCTGGCCTCCAACCAGGGCCTCCTACCCTGGCCTCCAACCAGGGCCTCCTACCCTGGCCTCCAACCAGGGCCTCCTACCCTGGCCTCCAACCAGGGCCTCCTACCCTGGCCTCCAACCAGGGCCTCCTACCCTGGCATTCAACTTTGACTGTAGGTATTCTTTTCCCATCCCAGGTGATGTACACTGTTAATGTACCAGCACTGGTATGTAAATGAATGGTTCAGAGAACCGACAAGTTGATAAATTAGACACATGTGCAACACTTGGGTATCTTTAATGAGGAAACGTTTCGCGCCACAGTGGCTTCATCAGTCCATACAAAGGAGAATGGCGAAGAACTGATTACCTCAAAACTCCTGTTCTTCACCATTCTCCTTTGTATGGACTGATGAAGCCACTGTGTGGCGAAACGTTTCCTCAATAATGATACCCAAGTGTTGCACATATGTCTAATTTGTCACCAGCACTGGTGTTGTACCAACACTTTTAATGTACCAACATTGGTGGTGTACCAATATTGGAGATGTACCAGCGCTGGTGGTGTGCTAACGCTGGTGGTATACCAACACTACTGTACCAACACTGGTGATGTACGAACAGTGATGGTGTACCAATACTTAAGATGTACTAGCACTGGTGTACCAACACTGGTGATGTACGAACAGTGATGGTGTACCAATGCTTAAGATGTGCTAGCACTGGTGTACCAACACTGGTGGTGTACCAACAGTGATGGTGTACCAATACTTAAGATGTACTAGCACTGGTGTACCAACATTGGTGGTGTACCAACAGTGATGGTGTACCAATACTTAAGATGTACTAGCACTGGTGTACCAACATTGGTGGTGTACCAGTACTGACTATTATCTTCATCTTCAGATAAAACACAGAAATATTTAAGAAAGAATATTGGGAATGTTGGGAATGGTATTTAACTTGCAGCTGTCAGATCAACCTAAGGCCAGCTGCTGTATCTATCGTACCATCTGCTGTACCACCTCTTCAGTAATGTTATAGTTAGCTAGAGGCGAGAGTCACTCAGACAATGGGTTGATTTCAGTTCCTTGTTTTTTCGTGCTTGTCTCATTAATTTCCTGCTAAGGAATTTTACGTTCTTGGCAAAGCAAGTCGGGGAAAACTGCGTCGAAATGCCCAAGAATTTTTTGTCCACATCTGGGCATAACATTTTTGTTATATTTCCTATTTACCTTCGTTTCGTTCACAGATTCTTTATTTTATCAATGTAATTTTCAAGTAATTACTAGTTAGTATTGTCAGACATGATAGTCATTAGCAACAACACAGTAAAATAAGCAGAATTATATATAAAAAAAAAATTTATGCGCAGTCTTCTATTGTTACCAGGAAAAACAAATGAGAATCTCTTAAATCGGCCCTGATAGGATAATACTGCGAGCGGACGGCCGAAAAGTTCAACCCAAGTACCCGGAGTGAAAGTTATTTTTATGCCGGGTGTTATATCTTGGTAATACATGAACTACCAGCTACAGGTGTTACGAATCATTATTAATAAACGCTAGATGTAAGTGTTTTGGTAATTGATCATCTGTTGGCTACATTTCCTATAAAATCTTGGTAATTTATACTGCTAGCTACAGCTGTTGTTATCCTTACTAGCAAGTAAACAGTAACTACTGTTGTTAGGATGTTTTTCTGAAAACGTAATCTGTTATATCTGTAATGTTTTTCTTAACGGTTAAATGGTTAATATAATACTGTACTAGTGCTTTGTTTTAATGTTTCACGTTGCTTTAATCGTTAATCATGTAATACTGTTAGTGTTGAGCGTTCTCGTTAGAACATATTAGTGTTTGTAGTGCTTAAGAGAACCATAAGTTTAGCTTCAGCACAGCACATTTGTTTTAGCGTCTAATCACAGTAGACATATTAGTGTTGTCAGCGCTCTCAGCACAGCAACGATATTAGTGTTGTCAGCGCTCTCAGTATAGCAACCATATTAGTGTTGTCAGCGCTCTCAGCACAGCAACCATATTAGTGTTGTCAGCGCTCTCTAGCAACAAGGGCACGATACAATTATGGTTGTGTTGTCAGCGCTCTCAGAACAGCAACGATATTAGTGTTATGTTGTCAGCACTCTCAGCAGAGCAACATTATTTGTGTTGTCAGCCTTTCAGCACAGCAGCGATATTAGGGTTGTCAGCCCTCTCAGCAACGTTATTAGGGTGTTGTCAGCCCTCTCAGCAACGTTATTAGTGTTGTGTTGTCAGCGCTTTCAGCATAGCAACGATATTTGTGTTGTGTTGTCAGTGCTTTCAGCATAGCAACGATATTAGTGTTGTCAGCGCTCTCAGCAGAATGACGTTGTTTCAAGCCTGGTGAATAAAGAGGACTGTTGATAGACACTTCGAGACGGTTCAGGAGTTTCATTGCGAAACGTTTTCCTACGAGTGACTTTTTCAATCCTGAAAGCTGAAGCCATTCATGACGAAACGTTTCGCCAATAAACGTCTTGAAGTGTTCCTGAGCGTGTATCTGCACACTGTGGGTATCACCGTACTTGTCCTCCAGCCAAGACTGTGTTGACTGACTTGTGGTGGTTGAAAATGGGTTATGACCTGGCGGTATTCCTGGAGTGACTGGTGGTCTCTTTAATATGGCAACCACGACAAGAAGATGGCTAACAAGATTAACACAGAGCTTCCACGGTCTTTGAGGTGGTGCTTAAAATAATCCCAGGACAATCAAGGCCAGAAATGGCAACTAATATTAATGAAAGAAAGGTAATTGCTCTCAAAATACCCAAGACTGTCTAGGGATGGACAGAACCCCCGCGGAAATTGTAAACTTTGCCCAAAATAACTGGAAATTATTGTAATGTATCAGAATGGTTTATTAATAATTAATTTGAAAGTTAATCCAGTAACTTTTCCTTAGTGGAAATGGTAAATGGAATGGGTAAGAGGAATTATTATACTACTTTTGAATTCACATTAACAAGACTATATTTAATAATCCTGGATACACCCACAATGTGCGGTTACCCTAGTGTATATAATAGTGTATATAATAGGTACATTGTTTCTCTGTCATATTACCTCACACATCTTGGGTTGTAGGCATGAAGAACTTAAAATGTGTCAGCCTGGTGTATAGTAGAGAGTTATCAAACTTTCCACTAAAAGTTCAGTAACAACGGCAGCTTCATAGGTTACGTTCCAGCAGAACTGGAGTTACTAGTACTGTAGAATAAGGAAGAATGAGACAAGAATGAACTGCTGTTCTCTACCGCACCATTCTCCCTCCCCCACTATCCCTCCCCCCACTATCCCTCCCCCCACTATCCCTCCCCCCCACTCTCCCTCCCTCACCCTTCCCATACAAATCCACTTGTGGAAACCTGTCAGCATACATAAAAAATTTTGTTTATGCACTTGAATCCAAATGCATAAACCCTGCATGACAAGATTTATATATATATTATATATATATATATATATATATATATATATATATATATATATATATATATATTTAGATGTTCCGCGTTACTGGAGAACAAGTATACGGGAAAACTAAGGTTTTTCACAGGGACAAACTCTTAGGATATACATGAGTAATGCGGATATTTTGAGAATGAATTTGAATAAACATTTCAGTGTTCTATTTTTATCGGTTTATTCAGGGAAGAAGAATAGTAGAGTGACGAGAGGAGAAATGGAGGAAGAGGAAGCAAGAAAAACGGGAACAGAACCACAAGAAGAGGAGGAGAATTGTGATTAACTGCTAAACATTAGATGGTTGCATTAGTCATCAGCATAAACAGCTAAACTATTTTTATGCTCATGTAAAAGTGGCACGAAGAATCGAGCTTCTATGTTTGTGAAACGTGATTCAACTATACCGTAGAGTTCACGCTGGCTGCCTGGTGTGGTAGCTCTCGTCCATCCTGGGACACAGGATACACGCACAGTAGTTTGAGGTGATCTTATCCATCCTGGGAGAGGATTCTTACTGAGCTGTTAAACCAGAGAGAAGAGAGTAAGAGTGATTGTATAAGCTCACTGATTTGCATTAGTCGAGTCTCAAATCCTGACCGCACTTTCTTTCTGGCTCATTCCTGAGTGGAGGACTCAGGTGTATATGTGTGTGTGTGTGTGTGTGAATGTTATTGTGTAATTATTTCGTATTACATCGTAGGGTTTAAATGTTTCTTCAGTTCTTTGGTTCACGTCTTGACTTCCTTAGTTGACGTGATCTGTTTACAATGATATAATGTAAATATTTCTAAATGTGTGAAGAGATTTAGTGTGCACTGTGTTATGTCCTGCTCTCTTCTGCTTCATTACTCCTCTAACGTTATAAATGTATTTCCTGACCTCTCTGTATCTTAGCTGGCTGTTGTTCACTGTTACGATTTCTTCATACATTTTTTCTAGCTATGTTTATCTTATACTTCCTCATGTTGTGTCCATGTTCTCTTTGATTCCTGTCTCAGTCTAAGTTGTGTAGTTCTCTTAAAATAGCTTTGTATTCTTTCTATCCTAGTTTGTATATGCGAATGCTAACCTAGCTGAGTAGGCGGAGTTAAAACATAGCTGCTGGCCCTAATACTAACGACCACTTTTACTCATTACTGGCCTCGAGCATCCAATCATACTAGATGATGTTAGCATGCATCATATCATGCTGGTCCTACTTGCTCGCTATGCTGGAAAGGTATTTCTTTATATCCTGGTGCCTTATCTGCGCCCTCAGCTGCCATCTACATACACTGGCCGCTGCATATTAAGAAGCTTCTCCCGCCCCTCTTACTTCAATCCCCTGATTATTTACATGTTAGGATCATGTCATAACGGGGTTGACTTTATTTTACTCTCGTTAATTTGAGTTTAAGTTTCGTCTCGTAGTTATGACCTCCTCACTTCCGGTATCTGTCTCGTCGCGAATATTTGAATTTTATCGAGTTAATTGAAATTAATATATTTTTTTAAATGGCTTATTGAGACAGTGCCAAGTCAGCTACCAAGAGAAAAATAAAATTAAATGTTTCACATTTTTTTTTTACTTTGCAGCAACTCTCCCTAAATAATTGTGGAGCCGATATATTATAAAATCCCAATTTTCAGTTTTATTTTGGTATTGTCCGCAAAATAGGATATGAAAGTGTACGAGGGTTATTAGTGAGGTGCCAGGACAGTGCTTTGAGGTACTGCCAGAGACGAAGGAAAGTAGCAAAGATGCCGACACTCACTGAAGGCACTGACTACAAAGCTTGAGTAACAAAGGTGCCAGGATAGTGCCTGGCAGTACCGGAATCTCTCCTCACTCTCAGTAATGTTTTGATAGAGATTATTCAACACTTTACTTTACACTATGATTTTTAATCTCGTGTTATAAACTTTTATTCCACAATCACAGCCAAACACCTTTATAGTCTTAGATACTTTTAAGAGCGGCTGGTTTTCTCTCTCTCTCTCTCTCTCTCTCTCTCTCTCTCTCTCTCAAAACTTTTTTTATCTGGAATTTGCATACGTTAAAACTTTTTTTTTTTTTGCTTATTCCATGAATGACTTTTTGTTCCTTTTGTTTAAGTTTCTATTTTATCTCCGTAATTTCATTGTGTAAGGTTTCCTTTCTTTTTGTATTAGTTTTATTATTGACACAAAAAACGCTGAAACAATACGAGTTATCAGCCATCCTTTGTTTGGGAATTTATTTTGTAGTTTGTCTTTGTTTTTTAGCAGTCGAGTTACTCCTGTGTAGCTTTGTGTGTTGATTATCTATACTTGATATCGTTCTAATTTTTCTTTGTGGTAAATAATACATACAGGCTGTGTGTGTGTGTGTGTGTGTGTGTGTGTGTGTGTGTGTGTGTGTGTGTGTGTGTGTGTGTGTGTGTGTGTCACCGGTTTTGGAGTTATTACGCTCACCTGACTAACATTATCTGTTGATATTTCTTGGGATCGTAACATATGAATTTATTCTTGTTTTTGCATATTTTGTCTCGTGGAGATTGTGATTAATATTTAATATTGTATTGGTGATCCTCGTGTATCCTGTTAGCGTCCCATTGTTCGTGAAGATAAAATCTAGAGTGTCATCATTTAGAGAAGTTCATTTGCCTCTTATTACGGAGTCTTGACAGTCTTTGAAGTTCTCTAATATATGTTTCTTCATTACTTTTATCAAGAGAGGATTTTCTTATTTTTTTATATTTTCCGCTTCCGTTTTGGGTTAAATTCTTTTAGGGGGATAATAGATGCAACATTTTCTAGGCTTCCTAGATAATTTTCAATGATTCATATCTCCACGGTGAGTTACCGACGGTGATTCGAATATCGGATAATTCGCCAGTGTTTGTTCTTATAATTTACAGAAATAAGTCGCGTACAGACGTACATCTCGCCCTGCTTGTTTACTGATTCATTAATTCTTTGTTATTTGTATTTTGTGCTCCTTATAAAGGAGTTGTGGCGTAATTAACATGTTTGGCGTACATATTTTAATCAACTTGTTTATCTTGTTTATTTACTTTGTTTAGGGGGCTATAGAGAAGCCCCAACATTTTCCCCACAACATAACACATCCTCCATCGCTCAACATTAATGTGTAGCTTCTAGCTCTTCCTGTCTCACCTCTTATTCTTCCCTATTCCACACTCCCCTTTCCCTTCCCTACTCCCATTTCATTTAACTTTTTGAGTTTGAATTTGATTCCCTAGCGGCTGAATACTTGTTTTTAGTCGTCGTTCGATACTTTGTGTTGTGTGGATGCATTTTATCTTCAGTTGAGTCTTCCAACATGCCTGGAGTTTCTTACACATATGACTTCCTTCAGGAAGTCAGAGTCTGCTTTGTAAGCTCTGTCTTCGTGTTACATTTGTTATGGAAAATTATTTGGCCCTTTTATTGACAGCCGTTTGATGGGTCATGGCTGAAAGACTTCCGACTTAATGATCGTTGTCTGGAGTGTGAACGGAGGTTCTGGCTTGCCGTTCAACGCTTTAAGTTATATCCAACAACAAAGGATATATGTTTTTGGCTTCCTCCCTTACAATACATACTGGACTGCAGCCCATATGGGCGTGGAGGAAACTCATCCTCAAACTGGTTTTTGGTGGCGTGTGTGTGAGGCCTTACCACCGCGTGCCACCTGGACTGGGAAGGGAACCAGTGGTGGGGATTATTAATGTGAACATGAGCAGGTAGGGGTGCCAGACTTGGCCGAGACCGTGCTTGTGAACTCCCCGCGTCCCGACGTTTTTGTCAAGTGTTCCTTAAATAAACAACAAAGAGAACTTGCTATGAGGCACGGCCGGTGGCGACGTCCTTCGTTCGTTGTGCTGGTGGCGACGATGTCTCTTTTATTTAGCAAAATTAGATACATGGCTGTATGCTGCTTCCTTACTTTGTGATAGTTACAGTGTGGGAACACAAGCTAGTTATGTGTCCCTGTCATATTCCATCACACAGAATGGGTTGCATATATAAAGCAGTGAGATGTGTTACCCTGAGCTGGGAGACTTAAGTTTTGTCATGGGTATCTTGTCAGGTATTCCGCGCAAGTAGATACATCAGCTTTAAATCATTTAATTTCAGCAGAGTTGTAGTTACTGTTACGTGGGAATTACCATCTTTTACGATCGTCTATTCCCTCTCCTACTCTCCCCTCCCCTTCCCTTTCCCCCACCATCTCTCCCTCGCGAACGAAAAGGAATTTATGTCATCACAAAAAGAAAAAAACGCGGTACGCCTGGCACTGTTAAGTTTGTCGTTACTTCCCCCTACTCCTCCCTCTCCCCACGCGTATTGCTGTGCGGTGATCGTGCTGTTGCGGCGTCCGTGGCTGTTGCTGCTTGTCATTGCTACTGCTATTTTCGCTTGCAGCTGTTTTTGCCTCTTTTGGTGCTGCAGCTGCTGCTGCTATTTCTGTCGTTGCTGCAGCTGTTACTACTCTTGCTGCCGCTGTTACTGTTGCTGCCTCTTGTTATTGCTACTAGCGTTGTTGTCACCACCACCGCCCTTCTGCTAGTTAGAAACGAACCTCTGTGTATACGAGCAAAGCTAGGAGATGAGACTAGTATTGACAGTGTGAGGAAGAAAATACGGTACTACGAGACTGAAAACCATACGAAAAGAAATAGAGGAGACATCATCATAACATAAAAAATACTCGTTGGATCAGAGTTTGCAGATAGGGACTGAGGGGTTGAGATTCGAGGAGAGGGAGCCATGGTATGGAGATGATGACTGAAAATAATGACACTCAGTATATGGAACTTTTATTGACGATGTTTCGGATATTACGTGGGCGAAACATCGTTGATAATTTTTCTATGTAATCAGACAACTAATACTATCATATATCAGAGAGGACTGAGAGAACGTTATACATGATACCAAGATTCACTTAGAGAACGTTATACATGATACCTAGATTCACTTAGAGAACGTTATACATGATACCTAGACTTAAAGATTATAAATACGTCCTGCAGAGCATAACGTAAATATTGAATATTAAATTAAATATGTAAAAATATGTTCTTGAGGAAATGGCAGTGCACCTCATCATTCTGAAGTACAAGTTGGAATGGCAGTGCACCTCATTATTCTGAAGAACAAGTTGGAATGGCAGTGCACCTCATTATTCTGAAGAACAAGTTGGAATGGCAGTGCACCTCATCATTCTGAAGAACAAGTTGGAATGGCAGTGCACCTCATCATTCTGAAGAACAAGTTGGAATGGCAGTGCACCTCATCATTCTTAAGTACAAGTTTAGATCACAGTAGCTCATTCTTTTCACAAGATTTACTGAAATAACTAAACCGCTTTAAATAAAGAAAATGTGCTGATGAAAATATATTTCGAGAGAAAACCTTAATAATCTACAATAATATAATGAAAGTCATATTGTTAAAGGAATAGAAGAGTCAGAATGTAGAAGTAAAGACAGAGGCATAGGACACCAGTTAAGCACTAGCTGTTGGACCAAACACTGTCTTCACAGCTGTAACACATTTGTGTTAGTGATGAATAGGTTGGAATGTACAACCAGTATTCTCAAAACTCTACATTTGGGTGTAATCTGCCACCAGCTTTCTGTGGGAGTCAAATTTGAGTGCTGTCGTGCGAGCATTCTCCAGAGGTTTCCTTTGCTTTCTCCAAAACATTCTATGGAATTTGTACCTATCTTACTCGAAGCTACATGAGTGGGAGTCTATTATCAGCATAGCCGGGAATAAATTTTGATGGTTGTAGCTACCGGGTAGAGACTACTCGTAGCTACCCTGGTTTGTGACTAGACTTGCAGAAACTACTTGTTGCCAGTGAAGTTCGGGTCCAGACTGTGCATCATTGATGGTTATTGACCGGTGGCTGGAAAATTAGTCGCCCAGGTACCAACGCGCATCTCCAAGGTCACCTGTGGCTCTCTCTGAAGGTCACCTGTGGCTCAGTAAAGGTCACCTGTAGCTCAGTAAAGATCACCTGTGGCTCTCTCTGAAGGTCACCTGTGGCTCAGTAAAGATCACCTGTGGCTCTCTCTGAAGGTCACCTGTGGCTCAGTAAAGATCACCTGTGGCTCAGTAAAGATCACCTGTGGCTCATAAAGGTCATCTGTGACTCTCTGGGGGGTCACGTGTGCCTCAATAACGGTCGCCTGTGGCTCATTAATTGCAAGTGCGTCATGGGAAAACTTACAAAAAATTGCCGGGAACCACTTCAACTGCAGCTTCCCAGTCTATATATATAAAGATTTCTGCACGTGTTTAGTTTTGTTGAGAAGTTTCAATTAGAGGTAGCCTGGCGGGGCGGGTGAGGGAGCTTGGGGCAGCACAAGGCGCAGGTGAGGGAGCTTTGGGCAGCACAAGGCGCAGGTGAGGGAGCTTGGGGAGCACAAGGCGCAGGTGAGGGAGCTTGGGGCAGCACAAGGCGCAGGTGAGGGAGCTTGGGGCAGCACAAGGCGCAGGTGAGGGAGCTTGGGGCAGCACAAGGCGCAGGTGAGGGAGCTTGGGCAGCACAAGGCGCAGGTGAGGGAGCTTGGGGCAGCACAAGGCGCAGGTGAGGGAGCTTGGGCAGCACAAGGTGCAGGTGAGGGAGCTTGGGCAGCACAAGGCGCAGGTGAGGGAGCTTGGGGCAGCACAAGGCGCAGGTGAGGGAGCTTGGGGCAGCACAAGGCGCAGGTGAGGGAGCTTGGGGCAGCACAGTGCAGGTAAGGGAATTGGGATAGCACAAGACGCAGGTAGGAGATGGGATAGCACAGGCGCAGGTGAGGGAGATTGGGATAACACAAGGCACAGGTGAGGGAGATTGGGATAGCACAAGGCGCAGGTGAGGGAGATTGGGATAGCACAAGACGCAGGTGGGGATTGGTGACAGGCCAGGTGAGGGAGATTGGGATAGCACAAGGCGCAGGTGAGGGAGATTGGGGTAGCACAAGGCGCAGGTGAGGGAGATTGGGATAGCACAAGGCGCAGGTGAGGGAGATTGGGGGTTGCACGCGTATAAATATTGGATGCAGTAGGGCAAGCACCAGCTCCAGCAAGCTAGCACTTAGCGCTCCCAGCTCAATCTGCCTCTCCTAGTGCTGACGTTATGTTTAATACGGCGTTCAACGTTGGTTACAACACTTGGCTGGTGTAATGAAGACGATGGTTCGTATGTGAGACCTGGATGTGGTGTACTCCACATTATTTAGGGAGCAGCTTCGTGCCAAGGAATGTGATTAATGTGAGGAATGTTGCATATGTGACGCGTCCTACACACGTTTTTCTCCTCTTATTCCTCATCAACGTTAGCGTCCTTTTTTGTTCTTAATGCAGAATCCCCCCTGTTACTCTGAGAGGGGTCGCCGACCCCTCCATGTATATCTGTGTCATGCATGCAGATGTGTCCTCCATATGCGTATGTGGGTGTGTACCACACAGGTCTCTCTCTTGTGTGGGAGCAGGTGTGGTGCATACAGGTGTCCACATGTGTGTGCAAGTGATACACTTGTATTTACATTAGGTTTGGTGCATATATGTTTGTCATCCTTAAATCAGTTCCTGATTAGCCGGGTTGTGGTGCATACGTTGGTCTGCGGGTGGGGGACACCAACAGCTTAATTGATCAGGCCAGCAACCAGGAAGCCTGGTCTGGGACCGGGCCGCGGAGGCGCTGACCTCTGGCAGTGGCTTCATGTGTAACTACCTGTGCAGTACAATAGGTGGGGTGTGTGTAATACACCGAGTGTGGTCACACCAGGTGTGTAGTGTATAATACACAGTGTGTAGTCACGTGTGCATCCCTCCCTGTGTGCGTATCCCAGATAACGTGCAACACTTGGGTATCTTTAATAAGGAAACGTTTCGCCACACAGTGGCTTCATCAGTCCATACAAAGGAGAATGGTGAACGACAGGGCGAAACGTTTCCTCAATGAAGATACCCCAGTGTTGTACATGTGTTTTATTTATTAAACAACGTGTGTGTATTAAGTTGTGGATGTAAAGGTCAAGTCTGAGCTCCTGGGCCCGCCTCTCTGTTGGCCGCTACTGGTTTGACTCTTCTGGTTGCGTGAGCCCTGTCATACTTATTCTTAGAGATATGTATAGATTCTACCTTCTACCATATCGCTGTCTAGGTCGTTCCACTTTCTGACCTTTCTAAGGCTCAATAATTGTTTTGAAACATCCCTATGATTCGTATACCTGCGACTCGCCTCTCAAACCGACTCCCTATCCACCCTGGATATTTTTCACCGTTGGTTCTTTTGTCCTCTGGTGTCATCAGATTTAGCTCTAGTCCCTCCTCATAGATCATACCCCCCAGCTAAGGGATTAGTCTCGATGCAAACCTTTGTTCTTTTTCTAGTTCTTTACGTGCTTTCCTAGACATAGGATAGCATGCTCCAAGATGGGCCTACCATATCCCTCATATAAGGTCATGAATACTTCTTGTTGTTATTCCTGAAAGCTACCCTTAAATTTAAAGTCTCGCATTTGCTGCAGCGATTATTCGCTTGAAGTGTGCCTCAGGCGGAATGCTCGGAATTATACTTGTCCCAAAGTCCTTCTCTTTCACGTAGTTTTCCACTTTGTCTCCCGAGCCTGTAGACTATTTCTGGACGTCTTTGCTCGTCTCTGATTTTCATAACTTTTCATTTGCTGGGGTTGAATTCCAATAGCCATTTGTCAGACCAATTTATCTAGATCCATGTAGACTTTCCTGATCTACTTCTGTTTGTATTCTTCTCATTTGTTTCACACTTTCTGCGAACAGGAAACCATCCTAGCTGTTGTTTATGAATCCTCTTCTTTCCAAGTGCTCCACTACTCTTTTGAAAATTTTCTGCATAACTTTACATATTGTGTATGTTAGTGACACTGGCCTGTAGTTCTTTGCCACATGTCTTTTCCCCCTTTTAAATACTGAGACTACATTCACTGTTCCACACCTCTGGCAGTTGCTTTTTTTCAATCGATTTGTTGAGAATCGCTGCTAGTGGTTCACACAGTTCCTCTGTTCCCTCTCACAGAACACACTATCTAGCTCACTCAGTAGCCTCTTTACCTCACCTCACCATTGTGTTCAGCACTTATTGGTACAGTCTCTAGGACTCTGGCAATGTTTTTGGTTCTACTGAGAATACCTCCCTAAATCATTTATTCAACTGGTCACAGAATTCCTGGTCATTCAACATTTCGTCCTGTGTTCATGGACTCTGACAATACTTCCTTAGAATTGCTGCCCCAGTTATTTGGTCTCTGGTTTCCCATTACTCTTCGAGTTTTGCCACTGCCCACATTGAAAAAAAAATTCTTACTTTCTGCCCTCGTGTACTCACCTATTTATGGTTGCAGGGATCGAGTTGTGGGTGTGTGTATGTATGTATCTGGACACACACCAGGTGTCTACACCGGTGTTCATCTCTACAACAACTCTCCACCAGGATGTAACTTGCGTGTTAGCCCAAACATTTGCATATACTACACTCCTACATTTGTCTCCTTCTCCCTTCCTCTTTGCCCTCCCTCGTTTCGTCCGATCTTCCCTCCCCTTTTCTTCGTCCTTTCGTCCATCTCTGGTTCCCTCCCTCCCTCCCTCCCTCCCTCCCTCCCCAGGTGTGGAGAAATGTACACAACAGTGAAGGTGTTTCTTATATTTACTGCCTTTTAAGTTGGAACACAAATAAGTTTACACACTGGTTGATAATTTATCTGTTGTGCGTCACCCTCATAACTCTGCACCCCCTCCCTCCCCTCCCATCCCCTCCCCTCCCTTCCCATCCCATCCCATCCCATCCCAACCACCCCCACACTACCCCGTCCCCCTCCCACCTCCACACTATCCTCATCTCTCCCACACCCAGCGAATATGATGCTGGAGGAGGGTGAAAGGAGAGATGATGGGAGAGGGACAAAGAAAAGAGATGATGGGAGAGGGACAGCGAGAAAGAAATAATGGGAGAGGGGAAACAATACCGAGGGATTAATTTTCTCTGTGAGGCCTGTTGCAAGTTTTCCACTAAGTTGAAGATATCTGTAACCCTGACACCTCTCTCTCTCTCTCTCTCTCTCTCTCTCTCTCTCTCTCTCCTCTCCTCTCCTCTCTCTCTCTCTCTCTCTCTCTCTCTCTCTCTCTCTCTCTCTCGTACAACAGAAAATTAAGTGCAGGTAACAACCTACAGTCATTCACGGTTATCAGAATTTGTTACAATTCTCATGTGATATTATCCCTGGTAATCATGTCGCTAAGACAGGATTTCCTTTGTCTTTCAGGTGAGTTCTGCTGAGGAAAAGAACCGTCTGCTCTCTCTCCTCCACCTCCAACCCTCTCCTCCCGTAAGTAAATGACTTTAATTTTAATATAATGACACTTGTAGCCATGATAATGACTCTTTGTATTGCAGAGAGAGAGCTGCGTGTATCATGTAGAGAGCTGCGTGTATCATGTAGAGAGCTGCGTGTACAGTAGAGAGCGTGCGTGTATCTGTAGTAGAGCTGCGTGTATCATGTAGAAGAGCTCGTGTATATGTAGAGAGCTGCGTGTATCATGTAGAGAGCTGCGTGTATCATGTAGAGAGCTGCGTGTATCATGTAGAGAGCTGCGTGTATCATGTAGAGAGCTGCCTGTGTCGTGTGTCATGTAAAGAGCTACGTTTGTCGTGTAATTGTAGAAGGTAGGAGTAACTACTGGTGTGTCATGTAGAGAGAGAGAGAGAGAGAGAGAGAGAGAGAGAGAGAGAGAGAGAGAGAGAGAGAGAGAGAGAGAGGCTATAGTAAGGAAGTTGATAGAGCTGCTGGAGAAGTGTGAAGTAGCAAGACTCTGGCACTCTCCTCCAAGTTTACAATGCTTCCCGTGTGTCATAACACCCCATCATACTTCTGAGGAACATTACGTGTAATGGGTGGAGAGGTAAGTGTTTGTAAAGGAAACTGATTGTTGTAGGCTTGTTATTCACTGTAGAGTACTGTTTTCTTGCCCTCACTACATTTCTAGGACAGGGAATACAAGTACGACACACGTGAGCAACATCCCAATTCCTGAAACTGTCACTTTTGCCGCAACATCCTTGTGGCACTCACTACAATGCTGGGAGGCTGCAACACATGTTTCTGGCACTCTCACCACGATGCTGGGAGGCTGCAACACGTTTCTGGCACTCTCACAACGATGCTGGGAGACTGCGACACGTTTCTGGCACTCTCACAACGATGCTGGGAGACTGCAACACGTTTCTGGCACAATCACCACGATGATGGGAGGCTTAACGCGCTCATCTTTGTGGCACTCTCACCACGATGCTGGGAGGCTGCAGCTCATCTTTGTGGCACTCTCACCGCGATGCTGGGAGGCTGCAGCTCATCTTTGTGGCACTCTCACCACGATGCTGGGAGGCTCTAGCGCATCTTTGTGGCACTCTCACCACGATACTGGGAGGCTGCAACAAATGTTTGTGGCACTCTCACCACGATGCTGGGAGGCTGCAGCGCATCTTTGTGGCACTCACCACGATACTGGGAGGCTGCAACAAATGTTTGTGGCACTCTCACCACGATACTGGGAGGCTGCAACACATCTTTCTGGCACTCTCACCACGATGCTGTGAGGGGACAACACATCCTGTGGCTTTCTCACTACAATATGACTAGTTAATGGTCCAAGTCGGACCGAAACGTCGTCATAGGTTTCAGTCTCCTATGTGCCGGTTATTTGTGTAGTGTGCCGGAGGGTGCAACACATCTTTGTGGCACTCTCACTGCCTCACTACAAGATACTTTTAGGGTGCTTGTGAAGGCGAGCGACCACGGAATAGTTGAAGCAGAAATATCTGTCGAGGCCAGCACTAGCTGCAACATAAACACTGGTTAATATTCGCATAAGGGCTCGGCTGAAGGCTGGTGTATCTGGGAGATATGTTTGAGGACTCTCCGTCAGAACAAAGAGCTCTCGCAGATCAATGGAAATCACAGTAAGAATAGCTGCATTGAACCTGCACATTCCCATCAGCCAATCACGCAAAAAACACAACGCGTTGGTTCGACAAGAGAAACTACCTAATCAGAAAGTTTATCGATCGCGAACGTGCCACCATCATGCACCAATGGAACTCGTAAACCAAAGAGAAGAAGAGCTATCTGTCTTTATCAGGAAGAAATTGAAGCTTAGCAAAAACCACGTGCCCGAAACAATTATCGCAAGACGCTTGAGAAATATTTTCGGAACAAGAGTAAATATTTACGCGTTCCCTCGTTGGGACCATAGCTGTAGCTTATGGCGGAAAACCAAGACCGGAGAATAAACATGTGATAGTACATGAGAAAAGCAGATATTAAAGAGGAAACCATACCCCCGGCCGGGATTGAACCCGCGGTCATAGAGTCTCAAAACTCCAGCCCGTCGCGTTAGCCACTAGACCAGCTAGCCACAATAAGATTCATCCAACTAGGTATATTTCTACACCATAGGAAGGTTAGCACAGGCACCTCTGTGACCACAAATGCAAGTTTTTACAGACGAATCTCCAGCTAGCGTGGCCGTGACGAACTCTAGCTCAAGTCCCTTCACTGCCGTCAATATGACTTAAGAAATCGTAATGGCACGATTGCTAGCTGGTCTAGTGGCTAACGCGACGGGCTGGAGTTTTGAGACTCTATGACCGCGGGTTCAATCCCGGCCGGGGGTATGGTTTGTTTGCAATCGTGCCATTACGATTTCTTAAGTCATTAAAGAGGACTTTAGTCTATGCCAAGGCTATCTGTTAAGGGGTGTCTATAGTGAGGCTATCCGTACTTGTGTTTACATAGTTACGGACAGGATAACAGTGTGAAGGCTCTCTCCTCTCTACTCGTTTTTCCGGTTCATCTTGCCGCCTTGAGAAAGTTAAAAATAAAATCAGTGCTACATAGAAAATTATGCATTGAGATATAAATAAGGTAGAAGTTGTGATAATTGTATTTGTCACAACTACAATTTCCACAACTTCCAATACTTCATCTGTTAATACCTATGCTTCTACAAGGTCGCTACCACCATCACCTGTATCTGTGACCTTATCGAAATGCTTACCACAGAAATGTTTAAATATTCCTAAGAAATATACCTTAGACTCTTGAAGTAATTTTAAAGAATACTTCTTATCAGAAGTATTTGTTGAAAATATGGCTTAAAAATGTGTTGTAGAAACAATGGTCACAAGCGCACCTTGGGAATAATAGCTAATAATACTTATGGAAATACACGTTAGAATTTCCTTGGAAAAATTACCAAAAAATATTTTTTAAAAATATTCTGCAGAATTAAACTCTTAAAATATATTTTGAACTCGACATTTGAGATTTTTTAGCTAATTTAAATAGAGAGGGAGAGAGAGAGAGAGAGAGAGAGAGAGAGAGAGAGAGAGAGAGAAACTAGACCCACCTTCACCTGGTATTGCACAGGTGTAGCTAGGCACCCCTCGCACCGTTGCTCAAATTCGTACCGTAATCGTCCCCATCAGATTTTCGCCACCTCGTCCCCTCCTCGTCCCCTCCTCTTCCATATTCGCGGAAACTGGCGGAATAGATTTTAGATTTTTTTCGGGAGTTTGGCGCGGGTGTGTGGGCGGCGTTGCATGCGGGTGTACGGGCGTGAGAACGAGGGCTGACACGCCTGCTGCATCCCTAGCCACCAGGGCGGATTTAAAACGGAAAGCCGATTATCTGAGCCCCGGGGTCTCTGCTCTCTGGGGAATGGCAGGAGGGGAGGAGAGAGAGCGAGAGGCAGAAATGAGGATTTAAGGGGTGGCAGTGGACCATATAGGGAATGAGGGAGTAAGGGTTAGGAAAAGGTACAAGACCAAAAGGGAAAATTTATTTAGAGTAAAGAGTAAAAATGTAGGTAAGAGAAAAAGGGAGATACAGGTAAGAATAAAATGGAAAATACAAGAATAAAAGGGGAAATAAACGTAATAAAAGGGAAAATACAAGTAAAAAGGTGGAAACATAGGTAAGAGCAAAGGGGAAAAAAGCAAAAGGAGAATATAAGGGTAAAATAAGAGGGTAAAAATGGAGAGAAGTGTGTAAACAACAAATGTGGAGGGTGGACATGAGGTATATATGAGAAAAAATGGAATTTTGGACGTTTGTGGAATGAAGTGTGTATGGGAGAGGGTGCGAGGCGTGTAATGGGGATTATAAAGAAGAAGCATGAGGGAAGGGGAGTCAGGAGGAGGAATTGGGAGTTTAAGTAATTTCCTGGAGAGGGATTTATGGAAGACTGTGTGACGGGAAGAACTCATTAATGGGTTGTGAGGTGAAGGGAGGGAGGTGAAGACACAAGCGTGATTGGCGAGTGAAAAACGAATAGGGAAGAAGGAAGAATTGGGAAAAAAAACGGATGAGGAGGAAAACTGAATAGGGATGAATGAATTGAAAGACAGTAATGAGACGGAATGTAGAGGTAGAAGAGGGAAAATAAATGAGAAAGAGCGAATGAGGCTGAAAAACAAAACAGACAAGAATACCGGATAGTGGACGAAGACAAAATAAGGATAAAAAAAAAAAACGGAGAAGAGCAAATGGAGTAGAGAATGGGTCGGCTGCTCAACAAAATTACTAAAAATATCCACAAATAAAAATCTCGTCGTATGTAACATAGAATAAAATATCTGAAAAACTGTTTAAACCAAAAATTCCTTGATGCATTTTATAGAATGCACTTTAGTGTAATTTGTGGGCAGATGCAGCCGAGTGTAATTCCCCTAATGGATGGAATTAAATAGGATTTTGTAATGTTTGTAATTAATTGTAATAACTTTAAAGTCGATTTGTGTACAAATATACAACTCAAGAATGGTCTGTCTCTCTGTCTCTCTCTCTTTACAAAGTGAAATAACTGAAATTTGTGTTCTTGGGCATCATAAAGCTAACTGTAGTCTATTGGAGGACTTTGATCACACGTACTTGCAGCATTTCTTGTTCTTGATGCCGTCACTCGTACAAATTCTAGTTTGGTGTGCAAAACACTGGGATTTGTGTATGTTAGGAAATAATTGAGATGAGTACTGTGCCTAGAGGAATTGTTTTTTTTTTTTACGCATTTCCTCATATTTCACATCTGTTGAAGCAGTGAAAAACTTGCAAAGGTGTCTAGATCTGATTCATGTCCCCAGCGTGGCTTGGTCACCATGTTCAGTTACTTGTACTTCGTCCGCGACTTGTTGCATTACACAAGTTACATTAAATATTGCGCTTAACTCTACTTATCATTCATTTATAACTATGAGCAATACACACACAACACACCACACACACACCACACACCACACACACACACACACACACCACACACACACACACCAACACAACACACACACACACACACACACACAACACCACACACACACAACACACACACACAACACACACACACACACACACACAAACACACAAAACACACAACAACACATAACACACACACACACATTATTATAATTATAATCATGGGGGACCGCTAAACCCGTAGGATTATACAGCACATGTGGGGATGGAAGGTATTCAGGCTCAATTAAGGGAACTGGAGCACAGATCCAATTCCCTAGATCAAGAGCACCTCACCAGCGTCAAGGAACCTCCCTTAAGGGGACTGAGAGTGAGAGAGAGAGAGAGAGAGAGAGAGAGAGAGAGAGAGAGAGAGAGAGAGAGAGAGAGAGAGAGAGAGAGAAAGTAAGAGAGTGAGCGGGACGGGGCGACAGGCAGAAGCAGACATCTTGGATTACCGTCTACCTAATTACCACCCACCAGTTTATTCACAACAAATTGGGATAGTTACAATCGGCTTAAAATTTAAATGTCAAGTACAACGCTGGGTAATAGAGACATAAATTTGTTGCAGTTCTGAATATTTGTTTTTATACTAAATGCGATTTTGTAATTCTGGTGCGAGTATATGAGAGATGTGTAATTTATATTATACCATATGTGATGATGATATTAACGTAATGTGAGTATTGACGTTATGTATGTGGTGCCCAATAGGTAAAACTTGCGATTTTGGCTTAAATAGCAACGCTCTTCTTGCCGAATAAGGCAAGCGAAAATTTGCGTATGCAATAATTTCGCAAAAATCTTTCTAAACCTAACGAAAAAAATATATATTTCATTGTGTTTATTATTAAATTATTGTAAACTTATCAAAAATATATTTAGTTGGATTTGGCTAAATTAAATTGCGCTTCTTATAATAAGGTCAGGGAAGTTTTCTAAGATTCTTTTTGCACAAAATTATTAATTTTTACATTAACATACATGAAAAAAATATATATCTTTAAACGTATAGGAGAAAATTTTAGAAATTACTTAATTTTAAACGAGTTCTTGCTATATATAATTTATATTAATAATATATATATATATATATATATATATATATATATATATATATATATATATATATATATATATATATATATATATATATATATATATATATATATATATTATATATTATTAGTGGTTCCGGGATCATCACGCCCGTGGCCTGGTCTCAGGCCAGGCCTAAATTAAAAATAAATTTTATTACAAACTAGGAAGCCTGCCAGAGTGCAAAACATTCAATAGGCTTTTGTTTCACTCTGATATGATTTCACCCTTTGTATGTATTAATGCAGTGAATACACTAAGGGGAAAACTCAACAAGTGTGAAGGGACCTAGGCTCATCACCCTTCCTTCATAAATAAGGGAGATTATGAACATACCTCTTGGTGTCCTCAGGAGAGAACCAGACAAATTCCTCTGGTGAGTACCTGATCAGTTGGGCTGTGGTGCATACGTTGGACTTCTTGCGGATAGCACCAACAGCCTGGATGATCACGTCATCTATCAGGTCTGGGATCGGGCATCGGGGATCTTGATCCTCGAAGCACACTCAAGGTAGACTCCCTGGATGGTTGTTATCTACCAACCTCAGCATTATTTTACCTGTTACTAAATCCCTGGCCCATGGCCGGGTTCCGAGAGTAGTCAAACTCTCGAAGCTCTTCAAAGGTATATCAAAGGTATATACCAGTATGAAGGAAATATGAACGGGTTATCTTTTAATATGCAACATGTTTTGTGTAATTTGTGTTAGGTAATAAATGTAATATTAACCTTGTACTTGATTCCAGTTGTCTTAATTCTTTTCGTTGTGGAGGAGATGTTCTTGACCGCACAGTGAAGTTCACTGGAGGTGATGTTCTTGACCGCACAGTGAAGTTCACTGGAGGTGATGTTCTTGACCGCACAGTGAAGTTCACTGGAGGGATGTTCTTGACCGCACAGTGAAGTTCACTGGAGGAGATGTTCTTGACCGCACAGTGAAGTTCACTGGAGGTGATGTTCTTGACCGCACAGTGAAGTTCACTGGAGGTGATGTTCTTGACCGCACAGTGAAGTTCACTGGAGGTGATGTTCTTGACGCACAGTGAAGTTCACTGGAGGTGATGTTCTTGACCGCACAGTGAAGTTCACTGGAGGTGATGTTCTTGACCGCACAGTGAAGTTCACTGGAGGTGATGTTCTTGACCGCACAGTGAAGTTCACTGGAAGTGATGTTCTTGACCGCACAGTGAAGTTCACTGGAGGTGATGTTCTTGACCGCACAGTGAAGTTCACTGGAAGTGATGTTCTTGACCGCACAGTGAAGTTCACTGGAGGTGATCTTGACCGCACAGTGAAGTTCACTGGAGGAGATGTTCTTGACCGTACAGTGAAGTTCACTGGAGGTGATGTTCTTGACCGCACAGTGAAGTTCACTGAAGGTGATGTTCTTGACCTCACAGTGAAGTTCACTGGAGGTGATCTTGACCGCACAGTGAAGTTCACTGGAGATGTTCTTGACCGTACAGTGAAGTTCACTGGAGGTGATGTTCTTGACCGTACAGTGAAGTTCACTGGAGGTGATGTTCTTGACCGCACAGTGAAGTTCACTGGAGGTGATGTTCTTGACCGTACAGTGAAGTTCACTGGAGGTGATGTTTTTGACCGCACAGTGAAGTTCACTGGAGGTGATGTTTTTGACCGCACAGTGAAGTTCACTGGAGGTGATGTTCTTGACCGCACAGTGAAGTTCACTGGAGGTGATGTTCTTGACCGCACAGTGAAGTTCACTGGAGGTGATGTTCTTGACCGCACAGTGAAGTTCACTGGAGGTGATGTTCTTGACCGCACAGTGAAGTTCACTGGAGGTGATGTTCTTGACCGCACAGTGAAGTTCACTGGAGGTGATGTTCTTGACCGCACAGTGAAGTTCACTGGAGGTGATGTTCTTGACCGCACAGTGAAGTTCACTGGAGGTGATGTTCTTGACCACACAGTGAAGTTCACTGGAGGTGATCTTGACCGCACAGTGAAGTTCACTGGAGGTGATGTTCTTGACCGCACAGTGAAGTTCACTGGAGGTGATGTTCTTGACCGCACAGTGAAGTTCACTGGAGGTGATGTTCTTGACCGCACAGTGAAGTTCACTGGAGGTGGTGATCCTGACCGCACAGTGAAGTTCACTGGAGGTGATGTTCTTGACCGCACAGTGAAGTTCACTGGAGGTGATGTTCTTGACCACACAGTGAAGTTCACTGGAGGTGATCTTGACCGCACAGTGAAGTTCACTGGAGGTGATCTTGACCGCACAGTGAAGTTCACTGGAGGTGATGTTCTTGACCGCACAGTGAAGTTCACTGGAGGTGATGTTCTTGACCGCACAGTGAAGTTCACTGGAGGTGATGTTCTTGACCGCACAGTGAAGTTCACTTCATTTTTTTTTTAAGATATACTGAAAGACTTGCAGATAGAGGAAGAAAGTGAAGATGGAAAGTAGTGGATTTGGTTAGTGACTGTAGCGGTCAGTGACAGTAGTGGTCAGTGACAGTAGTGGCCAGTGACAGTAGTGGTCAGTGACAGTAGTGGTCAGTGACAGTAGTGGTCAGTGACAGTAGTGGTCAGTGACAGTAGTGGTGGTAGCAACACAGCCTAAGGTTGGGTCAGGGAGTTGTGGGGGTAGTATTATTGGAGTCACGGCTGGACGCTTCTGGTGGGAGGGGGTGAACTGGGGTGAAGGTGGAGTGGTGAGGCTTCCTTCTGCACTGGAGGGACTTCACAACCTCCTCCAGCCCCTCCTACACTAGCGTCTCTACTCCTTCCCTCCCTCTACTTCTCCCTCCCTCTACTTCTCCCTCCCTCTACTTCTCCCTCCCTCTACTTCTCCCTCCCTTTACTTTTCCCTCCCTTTACTTCTCCCTCACTTGTAACTTCTTATTAAAATTAATATCAATCGCCCTCATCACTGTTTAATTCCAAAGATCGAAATTTGTCTTCTGTATATTACCTTATATAAACATGCTTTTAATATACAATAATATATATTATATATATATATATATATATATATATATATATATATATATATATATATATATATATATATATATATATATATTCGAACGCACATGCTTGTACTTTTTTTAATAACATTGTATAACCTTCAATAAATATGCATTTTATGCCATGACATATATTTTTTTTTATGTTCACGAATAAATCCAGTTTGATCGTCCTGAGCTAAAATACAAGCAATAATTTGGTTCGCTATTCCACGTGTTAATCTTTGCTACGCCAAAATTTAACAAGGTAATCAAACTAAAAATTTGGTGTACCAGAGGGGGATAAACGAGGTCAGAACTGGCATGTAGTTTGTCGTGTGCCTGGAACACCAACACGGCTATTAATGACCTTTTACGGCTACCATGTCAGTCATTCTATTTTTATGCTGCCCCTTTCCGCTACCTAGTGGAGAGTAGCGTTTTATGTTATGTCATTTACAATCTGTCTAGATGTGCAACTACCTAGTTGAATTAAAGAGTTTTCAGCTCTATTTATGTTTTTGTTGTGATCTACAATTGTTGTAGTTTTTATTAAGTGTGTGTAAAGTATTTTTGCGTCTACTGTTTGGATCTCGGTTTCTCGACTATGAAGTTGTATACATTTCTTCTAATGTTACTTAGTCATCTGGGTCGTAAGTGTCCTTAATGCCATTCGTTTTGAATCGACTGTCCTTGGACACGCTGTTTACTTTTTGTATTGCAAAAATGTCAATTTTTGTAATAGATGGTTTGGGAATACCGATAAATTGTACTTGACAAGCATTCACAATCAGCAGCTGGAAACTTTGAGACGGTGTTTCTAACTGGTGCTTGTAAGACAGTGTTTCTAACTGGTGATTGTAAGTGTTTCTAACTGGTGATTGCAAGACATTTTTTTCTAACTGGGGCTTGTAAACTGTGTTTTCTAAATGTGATTGTAGTGTTTCTAAAATGGGATTGCAAGACATTGTTTCTAACTGGTGTTTGTAAGACTGTGTTTCTAACTGGTGTTTGTAAAACACTTTCTAACTGGTGCTTGTAAGAATGTGTTTCTAACTGGTGCTTGTAAGACTGTTTCTAACTGGTGTTTGTAAAACACTTTCTAACTGGTGCTTGTAAGAATGTGTTTCTAACTGGTGCTTGTAAGACTGTTTCTAACTGGTGTTTTTAAAACACTTTCAACTGGGGCTTGTAAGAATGTGTTTCTAACTGGTGTGAAGACTGTTTTTTAATGGGGTTTGTAAAACACTTTTTAAATGGGGCTTGTAAAAATTGTTTCTAACTGTGCTTGTAAACTGTTTCTAACTGGTTTGTAAACACTTTCTAACTGGGGCTTGTAAGAATTTTTTTCAACTGGTGCTTTTAAAACGGTTTCTAACTGGGCTTGTAAAAAAATGTGTTTCTAACTGGGATTGTAAGTGTTTCTAACTGGGGATTGTAAACAGTTTTCAACTGGGCTTGTAAGACTGTTTTTTAACTGGTGTTTGTAAAACACTTTCAAAATGGGCTGTAAGCTGTGTTTCTAACTGGTGCTTGTAAGACTGTTTCTAACTGGGGATTGTAAGACATTTTTTTAAACTGGGGCTTATAAGACGTGTTTTTTAATGGGGCTTGTAAATTTTTTTAACTGGGTGCTTTTAAGACACTGCTAACTGGGTTCGAATCTGTTTCTAAATGGGGTTTGTAAAACACTTTCTAACTGGTGCTTGTAAGCTGTTTTTTTAACTGGTGTTTAAACAGTGTTTCAACTGGTGCTTGTAAGACAGTGTTTCTAACTGGTGTTGTAAGACACTGTTTCTAATGGTGTTCGTAACTTGTGTTTCTAAACTGGTGCTTGTAAACGTTTCTAACGGGGCTTGTAAGACACGTTTCAAGGTGTTTTTGTAACTTGTTTCAACTGGGGCTTGTAAGACACTGTTTCTAAATGGGGTTCGAATTGTGTTTCTAATGGTGCTTGTAAACTGTTTCTAACTGGGGCTTGTAAACACGTTTTTTAACGGTGTTCTAATTGTTTCTAACTGGTGCTTTTTAAACACTGTTTCTAACGGTTTCGAAAATTGTTTTTAACTGGGGCTTGTAAATGTTTCTAATGGCTTGTGCGTCTTCTATCACAACAAAATGTCGTTATAGAGAAAAAAATTCCAGTACCTTGACTGGAAAAATTACCAAAAAACCCGCACGGAGGAATCGAAATATATTGCGATGTTTCGCCTGACCGGGCCATTTGGGGTAGTCACGTTTGTGATATTATTGGGTTTAGGTTGGGCCCAAACATCGTCATAAGTTCTGTTCTTAAGTGGTTTTTTATGTCAGTTGTTGTAGTGTTTTGAGGTTGCTTGGTCAATCTTTCTTCACGGTTTTCCTTCTAATATCCCGTAATAAATAATGGCAAGCCTCTGGACTCTTCGTTTGTTTCTTTGTTTTTTTTATGTTGTGTCACTCCGGGGCCTGTTTCTGTCACTCCCGGGCGCCGTTGCTGTACTCCAGGGCTGCCCGTTGCGTCCCCAGGGGGCCTGTTGCTGTCACGCCCCGGGGTCCTGTTCTGCACGGCCCGGGGTGCCCCGTTTCTGTCACGCCGGGCTGCCCGTTTCGTCAGCCCGGCGTTTGTTTCTGTCACGCCCGGGGTGTTTTTTTGCTGTCACGCCAGGGTGTTGTTGCTGTCACGCCAGGCTCCCTGTTTGCTGTCACTCCAGGGCTCCCTTTTTGCTGTCCGCCAGGGGCTGGTTTTTTGCGTCACCCCCCGGGCTGCCTTTGCTGCCCCAGGACTCCCTTTGCTGTCACGCCAGGCTCCCTGTTGCTGTCCCCAGGGCTGCCTGTTGCTGCCCCAGGCTGTTTTTTTGCGTCACGCCAGGGCTGCCTGTTGCGTCACGCCGGGTGCTTTTGCACGCCAGGGCCCCTGTTCTGTCCGCCAGGTGCCTTTTTTTGCGTCACCCCGGGCTGCCTTTTGCTGTCACGCCGGGGTTCCCTGTTGCTGCCCCGGGGCTGCCTGTTGCTTCCGCCGGGGGGTACCTTTGCTTCACTCCAGGGCTCCCTGTTGCTGTCACCCCAGGGATGCCTGTTTCTATCATCCAAGGCTGAATTTTCTGTAAACGCCGGGTTTTGACTTTTGCTGTCACCCCGGGGCTCCTGTTGCTGTCACCCCGGGTTTTCTGTTCGTCACCCGGGGTTTGCCTGTTGCTGTCACGCCGGGGTTGCCTGTTGCTGTCACGCCCAGGGCTGCCGTTGTATCCTCCGGGGCGCCTGTTCTGTCACGCCGGGGTTGCCGTTCGTCACGCCAGGGTTGCCTTTTTTGCTGTCACCCCGGGGCTGCCGTTGCGTACGCCGGGGCTGCCTGTTGTATCACTCCAGGCTGCCGTTTTTTTACTTTTTGAAGTCAACTTATTCTTATACAGTCTAGCGAACAGTGGCAGTGTTATTCGGGTAACATGATCCTCTGGGAGAGAATTAGGTGAATTCATCCCAGGTTTTCTCATTTTTGATTCTCTTGATTTTATGGTCCACTCTGGAAAACATTTTTTCTGAGTTTAAACCCTCGCATTTTCATGACTTTTTTATTTTCTGTGTTGAATTCGCCAGTCACTTTCTACCCAAACCTTTTTCTGATCCCGGGCTTTTTTTTAATTTAAAACTCCCCTTTGGTTTCTTATTTTTTACATTTGTTTTTCATAGTAGGCTTAAAACGCACATTTTTAGGACTGCAGAGAAATCATTTGCATGCATATCAGGGAGTAGCACTGGTCCCACGAGGAACCAGTGCTATTCCCTAACCCAGAGACACCAGAAAAAACCAAGCGTGTCGGCTGTGGTTCCACCAGCTTCTGCCTTCAGAACGGATGATATGAGATAAGGCAACTTGAGAGATAGTCTTGAATGACATATTTGACGATATCCCCATTGCCCTACTGAATTCTCCCAGCCCCGGCTGACAGATTGTAACATTGCCGTCATGTTGACGGCAGTGAAGGGACTTGAGCTAGAGTTCGTCACGGCCACGCTAGCTGGAGATTCGTCTGTAAAAACTTGCATTTGTGGTCACAGAGGTGCCTGTGCTAACTTTCCTATGGTGTAGAAATATACCTAGTTGGATGAATCTTATTGTGGCTAGCTGGTCTAGTGGCTAACGCGACGGGCTGGAGTTTTGAGACTCTATGACCGCGGGTTCAATCCCGGCCGGGGGTATGGTTTGTTTGCAATCGTGTCATTACGATTTCTTGAGTCATGTGTAACCTATCCTATGTAACTGTCATATAGAAACAAGGTAGCAGCACACTGCTGATCTATCCAGTTTTCCTAAATATACAAGAAAGTTGATTATACCTGGTCGAGCCATGCTGTTTTTAAGAAAATTTTCATTATAGTTCGAATCCTGAAAATGTGAAATCTCGATAATGGGTTGAGTTTTTAGAATGGGACTGAACCTACAGTACAAGGCTTAACCTCCAGCTTGGAGCTGAACCTACAGCATGAGGCTTAACCTCTAGCATGGGGCCAAACCTCCGACCTGGAAATGGAGCACAGGGAATTCAAAATGAAAGTATTGCGAACATAGCAGCAGTCAAGACCACACAAATAATGTACAACACGCAAACGTTGTTGTTTCTACGGTAATTTGTCCTTGTAGAGTTATTACCTCTTTCCCCACTTTACATTCCCCCTATCCGTGACACACACTCCATTTATATCCCCCTGGTCCCCTATCCATCCTTTTTATCTCCCATGAGCACCCCTCCCTCTTGATTTTCCTCTTTTTCACTTTTCCTTTTACCCGTATTATACATCACCTGACACCATCTTGTCCTCTAGTCTCGTCTTCACTCCGTGCATCCTACCAGCACTCATACTTCACCTCTCCCTATTTACTCTCAAAGAGTTACTGATGTATAGTCATCTAAATTACCACACCCCTATCAGTCTCTCCATCCCCCCCCATCACCCTCCCCTATTTTTCTCTCTCTCCCTCTCTCTCTCACTCAAGGATATTCAGTTTGTTAACGTTTCAGATGATTCTTCATCCATCATTAGAATACAAAAATATATTACAATAAACGTAAAGCACGACTTTTAAAACATTAAAAATTCTAAGAGCATAAATTTATTATTTAGGTCCAGGTAGACATAATTTCAATTAGCATGCATATTAACATGTGTATAATAACCCAACTAAGATAATGTAATTTATATGACTTACAACAGACTTAAATTGACTTACCTTTGTATATAATTAACGTATTTTAAAAAAAAGAGAAGATTAAGCTAAAAATTTCTGAACCAAATTCAGTAATTTAAATAAAAAATAAAGGGAAATGCTATACAAGTAATACAATATTAATTATAAAGTTTAATGGTAACAGTAAAGTATAATAGATGGTAACAATAAAGTATAATAGATAATAACACTAAAGTATAATAGATGGTACATAAAGCTATAAAGTAACAATAAGTTAATAGTTGACAATAAAGTATAATAGATGGTAACACTAAAGTATAATAGATGACAATAAAGTATAATAGATAGTAACACTAAAGTATAATAGATGTAACATAAAGTATAATAGATAATAAGATATAACTAACTAAAGTATAATAGATAGTAACAATAAAGTATAATAGATAGTAACAATAAAGTATAATAGATAGTAACAATAAAGTATAATAGACAGTAACAATAAAGTATAATAGATAGTAACAATAAAGTATAATAGACAGTAACAATAAAGTATAATAGATAGTAACAATAAAGTATAATAGACAGTAAAGTATAAAGTAATAATAGTATAATAGTAACAATAAAGTATAATAGACAGTAACAATAAAGTATAATAGTAACAATAAAGTATAATAGTAACAATAAAGTATAATAGACAGTAACAATAAAGTATAATAGATAGTAACAATAAAGTATAATAGACAGTAACAATAAAGTATAATAGACAGTAACAATAAAGTATAATAGACAGTAACAATAAAGTATAATAGTAACAATAAAGTATAATAGTAACAATAAAGTATAATAGACAGTAATAATACTAACACAACTTAGACTTCAAGTTGACACAATTTTAATGAAAGTTCCCAAAGCTAATGATTTCGGATCCTAATTAATTTGGTATTAATACTGTTGCATTACTTCACTAATACTTGTATAGAATTCCAGTTTTATTTTTTTCTACCTAAATTATTGAATTTGTTTCTGAAATTTCTCTTGTGTAAAACGCGTTAGTTTTATACAAAGGTAAGTAAATGTAAGTTTGTTGTAAATCAAATAGATTAAATTGTGTTACTTAGTTCATGCTGTAGATAAGCATAAATGAAAAAAATATATCTTTAAACGTGTAAGAGAAAATTTTAGAAAGGACTTAATTTGAAATGAGTTCTTGCTAATTGACCAGTTTAACCTTTTCGGCACTAGACACACACACACACACACACACACACACACACACACACACACACACACACACACACACACACACACACACACACGCACGCACGCACGCTCCCCCAACCCCAATATTCTTGCAGGACCACAGTGATAGAAAAGAAGCTGAAAGTTTGGTACACAAACGCGGACGGAATAACGAATAAACATTGGGAGTGGCACGAAAGAATCAGTGAGAAATCCCCAGACATCATAGCAGTCACAGAAACAAAACTCGCTGAGACAATAACAGACGCAATCATCCCACCGGGATATCAGATCCTGAGAAAAGATAGGAGTGGAGGGGGAGGAGGAGTTGCACTGCTCATAAGAAACCGATGGGGATTTGAGGAAATGGAAGGCATGGACGTGATTGGAGAAAGAGACTACATAGGTACAATTCAGTCTGGAGAACATAAAGTAGTCATTGGAGTGATGTATAACCCACCACAGAACTGCAGGAGGCCAAGAGAGGAGTACGAAAAAAACAACAGGGCGATGGTGGACACACTGGCTGAGGTGGCAAGAAGAGCTCACTCGAGCAGAGCAAAGTTACTGGTAATGGGCGATTTCAACCACAGGGAGATCGACTGGGAAAACCTGGAGCCACATGGGGGTCCTGAAACATGGAGAGCCAAGATGATGGATGTGGTAGTTGAAAACCTCATTCATCAACATGTCAGGGACACTACCAGAGAGAGAGGGGAGGATGAGCCAGCAAGACTGGATCTTGTGTTCAGCCTGAGCAGTTCGGACATTGAGGACATCACTTACGAGAGGCCCCTTGGAGCTAGCGATCACGTGGTTCTGAGTTTTGATTATATAGTAGAGTTACAAGTGGAGAAGGAAACAGGAACTGAATGGGAAAAGCCAAACTACAAAAGGGGGGATTACACAGGTATGAGGAACTTCCTGCAGGAGGTTCAGTGGGACAGAGACCTGGTAGGAAAATCAGTAAACGAGATGATGGAATATGTAGCAACAAAGTGCAAGGAGGCAGAGGAAAGATTTGTTCCCAAGGGAAACAGAAATAACAGGAAGACCAAAGCGAGTCCTTGGTTTACCGAAGGTGTAGGGAGGCAAAAACTAAGTGCACCAGAGAATGGAAAAGGTATAGGAGGCAAAGGACCCAGGAAAATAAGGAGATTAGTAGAAGAGCCAGAAACGAGTACGCACAGATAAGGAGGGAGGCCCAGCGACAGTACAAAAACGACATAGAATCGAAAGTCAAGTCTGACCCGAAACTGCTGTATAGCCACATTAGGAGGAAGACAACAGTCAAAGACCAGGTGATAAGGCTGAGGAAAGATGGTGGAGAACTTACAAGAAACGATCAAGAGGTATGTGAGGAGCTCAACATGAGATTTAAGGAAGTATTTACAGTGGAGACAGGAAGGCCTCTCGGGGGACAGACCAGATGGGGACACCAGCAAGGAATATACCAACAAGTGTTGGATGACATACAGATGAGGAGGAGGTGAAGAAACTGCTAAGGGACATCGATACCTCAAAGGCAATGGGACCGGACAACATCTCTCCGTGAGTCCTTAGAGAGGGAGCGGATACGTTGTGTGTGCCACTTACCACAATCTTCACGTCCCTGGAAACTGGGCAACTACCTGAGGTATGGAAGACGGCGGATGTAGTTCCCATTTTTAAAAATGGAGACAGAAAAGAGGCACTAAACTATAGACCTGTGTCACTGACGTGTATAGTATACAAAATTATGGAGAATATTATCAGGAGGACAGTGGTGGAGCACCTGGAACGGAACAAGAGTATAAGCGCCAACCAGCATGGATTCATGGAAGGAAAATCCTGTGTCACAAACCTAATGGAGTTTTATGATAAAGTAACAGAAGTAAGACACGAGAGAGAGGGGTGGGTTGATTGCATCTTCTTGGACTGCAAGAAGGCCTTTGACACAGTTCCTCACAATAGATTAGTGCAGAAGCTAGAGGATCAGGCTCATATAACAGGAAGGGCACTGCAGTGGATCAGAGAATACCTGACAGGGAGGCAACAACGAGTCATGGTACGTAATGATGTATCACAATGGGCACCTGTGACGAGCGGGGTCCCACAGGGGTCGGTCCTAGGACCAGTGCTATTTTTGGTATATGTGAATGACATGATGGAAGGGTTAGACTCAGAAGTGTCCCTGTTTGCAGACGATGTGAAGTTAATGAGGAGAATTAAATCAGATGAGGACCAGGCAGGACTTCAAAGAGACCTGGACAGACTGGACACCTGGTCCAGCAACTGGCTTCTCGAATTTAATCCTGCCAAATGCAAAGTCATGAAGATAGGGGAAGGACAAAGAAGACCGCAGGTAGAGTATAGGCTAGGTGGCCAAAGACTGCAAACCTCGCTCAAGGAGAAAGATTTTGGAGTGAGTATAACACCGAACATGTCTCCGGAAGCACACATCAGCCAGGTAACTGCTGCAGCATATGTGTGCCTGGCAAACCTGAGAACAGCGTTCCGATACCTTAATAAGGAATCGTTCAAGACACTGTACACCGTGTACGTCAGGCCCATACTGGAGTATGCAGCACCTGTTTGGAACCCGCACTTGATAAAGCACGTCAAGAAACTAGAGAAAGTGCAAAGGTTTGCGACAAGGTTAGTTCCAGAGCTAAGGGGAATGTCTCATGAAGAAAGGTTAAGGGAAATCGGCCTAACGACACTAGAAGACAGGAGGGTCAGGGGAGACATGATAACGACATATAAAATACTGCGTGGAATAGACAACGTGGACAGACAGGATGTTCCAGGGAGGGGACACAGAAACAAGAGGTCACAATTGGAAGTTGAAGACACAGATGAGTCAGAGAGATATTAGGAAGTATTTCTTCAGTCATAGAGTTGTCAAGCAGTGAAATAACCTAGAAAGTGATAGGGATCTGGACAGGCTGCAGACCTGGTCCAGCAATTGGCTCCTGGAGTTCAATCCCGCCAAGTGCAAAGTCATGAAGATTGGGGAAGGGCAAAGAAGACCGCAGACGGAGTACAGTCTAGGGGGTCAGAGACTACAAACCTCACTCAAGGAAAAAGATCTTGGGGTGAGTATAACACCAGGCACATCTCCTGAAGCGCACATCAACCAAATAACTGCTGCAGCATATGGGCGCCTTGCAAACCTCAGAACAGCATTCCGACATCTTAATAAGGAGTCGTTCAGGACCCTGTACACCGTGTACGTTAGGCCCATATTGGAGTATGCGGCACCAGTTTGGAACCCACACCTAGCCAAGCATGTAAAGAAACTAGAGAAAGTGCAACGGTTTGCCACAAGACTAGTCCCAGAGCTAAGAGGTATGTCCTACGAGGAGAGGTTAAGGGAAATCAACCTGACGACACTGGAGGACAGGAGAGATAGGGGGGACATGATAACGACTTACAAAATACTGAGAGGAATTGACAAGGTGGACAAAGACAGGATGTTTCAGAGACTGGACACAGCAACAAGGGGACACAGTTGGAAGTTGAAGACACAGATGAATCACAGGGATGTTAGGAAGTATTTCTTCAGCCACAGAGTAGTCAGGAAGTGGAATAGTTTGGGAAGCGATGTAGTGGAGGCAGGATCCATACATAGCTTTAAGCAGAAGTATGATAAAGCTCAAGGTTCAGGGAGAGTGACCAAGTAGCGACCAGTGAAGAGGCGGGACCAGGAGCTTGGACTCGACCCCTGCAACCTCAACTAGGTGAGTATAACTAGGTGAGTACACACACATGACATGATAACGACATTCAAAATACTGAGAGGAATTGACAAGGTGGACAAAGACAGGATGTTCCAGAGATGGGACACAGCAACAAGGGGACACAGTTGGAAGTTGAAGACACAGATGAATCACAGGGATGTTAGGAAGTATTTCTTCAGCCACAGAGTAGTCAGGAAGTGGAATAGTTTGGGAAGCGATGTAGTGGAGGCAGGATCCATACATAGCTTTAAGCAGAAGTATGATAAAGCTCAAGGTTCAGGGAGAGTGACCAAGTAGCGACCAGTGAAGAGGCGGGACCAGGAGCTTGGACTCGACCCCTGCAACCTCAACTAGGTGAGTACACATATGCACACCTCTCTCTCTCTCTCTCTCTCCATATATATATATATATATATATATATATATATATATATATATATATATATATATATATATATATATATGCATATGCAATAAGATCACAGTAAACAGGTGATTTCAGAATATGTAAAACAACACTGTGAAAGAATAGAGAAATTCCAAGCGCTTTCGTGACTACTCACATTGTTCCTTGAAAATGTGAGTAGTCACGAATGCGCTTGGAATTTCTCTATTCTTTCACAGTGGTTGTTTTGCATATATATATATATATATATATATATATATATATATATATATATATATATATATATATATATATATATATATAATATATATGCGCAAGGAATTCGCAAGAGCAGGCGAAATATACACAAACACTGATCTCTGGCTGAAGGAGACTCGAACCTACGAACCTTGGAACAAGGTACGCAGTGCTTTACCAATCTACCCACACTGGACCAATACCTTGGAGTCGAGCTTGCGCTAGACTTTGATCCAAGGCAGCCAGCTTTCAGAGAGAAGGCTTACAGCTTTTCATCTCATCCCCTGCATGCATCAGCATTACTAGATATTAACAATGCAAGGAATTCGCAAGAGCAGGCGAAATATACACAAACACTGATCTCTGGCTGAAGGAGACTCGAACCTGTCTGCGATTGTTTTATATATATATATATATATATATATATATATATATATATATATATATATATATATATATATTATATATATATATATAGATGGGGTCCACCTCTGGTGTAAATTGTGGGACCCATAGCCTCGGAGATGTGGATAAAAAGGCTTCAAGGAAGAATATTTGGATTTCTTCCTGAAGCCGTTTGAATATTCCACTTCCCCTACCACCCCATCTTTTAATATATATTTTTTTTACCAATAGGAATATTTTATTACATAATATGGTACAGAAGATTTAAGAGATACATTGTTGATATAAAGGTGGCATATAAGGTACATGTTGTTACGTGTGTATCACCGATTATAAGGCGAAAATCTCATCCAGCTCCTCAGAGCTGGGGCGTGTGCCCAGAATACAGCGGGCATTACCCCTTTGAACAGCCGCACTGAGCCGCTGGAACAGAAAACTAGCTGCCCTGGGATCCCTAGTTACCCTGATGAGTCTTTTTTCCAGCTCCTTAAGGAATTTAGATGCACTCTTTCCCCATGAGCCAAGGGTCTCTGAGCCTATGGGAACAAACATATAATGATGGGCAAGTTCTCCATATTTTCTAGACTTTTGGGACTCCCTAAAGCTGGCAGCTGCCCCTCCTTCCTCCCTGGTGTACTGGAGATAGGTATCAGCCAAGGTAGATGCACATGTATAGTCCCACACCACCTGCTTCCCATCTGTCCAGGCTTGAAGGGTGATACCATCTGGACGCTTCTGTCTGCCATCAGATCTGCATAGTTAGGGTGGCTCCCTTACTGCTGGGCATCCAGCTGTTGTGAGGCTCCTCCTGATACATACAATCCACAGTAGGATTCGAACCTGCACACACTGCATCAAAGTACGCATTACTTTAGCCACACAGCCAGATCCCATTGGTAGTGGCGAGCGGTGCTCCTCCAGCCCACCCCCAACCCCACACCTCGACAACTGTAAATGAGCGGCAGAACAGAAAGGTGTTCTGTACTTGTGAACACTCACAGTGTGGGGTCAAGAGGTTACTGCTCTTGGTGTTCATTACCTGCTGCCTCTTGTCTCTCCACCCTCATCACTGTGTGCAGGTAAGAGGCAACACCTGCCTCTCACTCATACCTCATACCACTCATACCACACGTCTTTAATTGCCATCTGTAACTACTCACCTTCATTGTCATCTATAATTGCCCACGTTCATTAATTGCCACCTATAATTAGGTGTGAAACCCATACTTGTCATTAGTGAAATCCGTAGCTGCCTCCCATAAAGGGAAGCTCTTACCCCTTATAATAATTTATAAACTCTCCCCCTCCCTCCCGCTGATAAGCAAAAAAAAAAAAAAAAAATAACGTGGATTTGCAAACAAAAACAATCTGTTATTCCATTTACCTCGAGTAATTGTTGGTCCAGCGCCAGCTGTTATGTAGTGTACACCAGTGTAGTGTACACCAGTGTAGTGTACAACAGTGTACACCAGTGTAGTGTACAACAGTGTAGTGTACACCAGTGTACACCAGTGTAGTGTACAACAGTGTAGTGTACACCAGTGTAGTGTACAACAGTGTAGTGTACACCAGTGTACACCAGTGTAGTGTACAACAGTGTAGTGTACACCAGTGTACACCAGTGTAGTGTACAACAGTGTAGTGTACACCAGTGTAGTGTACACCAGTGTAGTGTACACCAGTGTACACCAGTGTAGTGTACAGTGTACACCAGTAAACCAGTGTAGTGTACACCAGTGTAGTGTACACCAGTGTACACCAGTGTAGTGTACAGTGTACACCAGTGTAGTGTACAGTGTACACCAGTGTTCACCAGTGTAGTGTACACCAGTGTACACCAGAGTAGTGTACACCAGTGTAGTATACACCAGTGTAGTGTACAACAGTGTAGTGTACAACAGTGTAGTGTACACCAGTGTAGTGTACAACAGTGTAGTGTACAACAGTGTAGTGTGCACCAGTGTAGTGTACAACAGTGTAGTGTACAACAGTGTAGTGTACACCAGTGTAGTGTACAACACTAGTGTAGTGTACACCAGTGTACACCAGTGTAGTGTACACCAGTGTACACCAGTGTAGTGTACAGTGTAGTGTACACCAGTGTAGTGTACAGTGTACACCAGTGTAGTGTACACCAGTGTAGTGTACACCATCAGTGTAGTATACAACACCAGTGTAGTGTACACCACCAGTGTAGTGTACACCAGTGTAGTGTACAACACCAGTGTAGTGTACACCAGTGTAGTGTACAGTGTAGTGTACACCAGTGTAGTGTACAGTGTAGTTTACAACACCAGTGTAGTGTACACCATTGTAGTGTACACCAGTGTAGTGTACACCAGTGTAGTGTACAACACCAATGTAGTGTACACCAATGTAGTGTACACCAGTGTAGTGTACACCATTGTAGTGTACACCATTGTAGTGTACACCAGTGCAGTGTACAACACCAGTGTAGTGTATAACACCAGTGTAGTGTACACCAGTGTAGTGTACAACAGTGTAGTGTACACCAGTGTAGTGTACAATACCAGTGTAGTGTACACCAGTGTAGTGTACACCAGTGTAGTGTACAACACCAGTATAGTGTACAACACCAGTGTAGTGTACACCACCAGTGTAGTGTACACCAGTGTAGTGTACAACAGTGTAGTGTACAACACCAGTGTAGTGTACAGTGTAGTGTACACCAGTGTAGTGTACAACACCAATGTAGTGTACACCAGTGTAGTGTACACCACCAGTGTAGTGTACACCAGTGTAGTGTACACCAGAGTAGTGTACACCAGTGTAGTGTACAACAGTGTAGTGTACAACAACAGTGTAGTGTACACCAGTGTAGTGTACAACAGTGTAGTGTACAACAACAGTGTAGTGTACAACACCAGTGTAGTGTATAACAGTGTAGTGTACAACAACAGTGTAGTGTACAACACCAGTGTAATGTACAACAGTGTAGTGTACAACAACAGTGTAGTGTACAACACCAGTGTAGTGTATAACAGTGTAGTGTACAACAACAGTGTAGTGTACAACAATGTAGTGTACAACAGTGTAGTGTACAACAGTGTAGTGTACAACACCAGTGTAGTGTACAACAGTGTAGTGTACAACACCAGTGTAGTGTACAACACCAGTGTAGTGTACAACAGTGTAGTGTACAACAGTGTAGTGTACAACAGTGTAGTGTACAACACCAGTGTAGTGTACAACAACAGTGTAGTGTACAACAGTGTAGTGTACAACAGTGTAGTGTACAACAACAGTGTAGTGTACAACAGTGTAGTGTACAACAGTGTAGTGTACAACAACAGTGTAGTGTACAACAACAGTGTAGTGTATAACAGTGTAGTGTACAACAACAGTGTAGTGTACAACAGTGTAGTGTACAACAGTGTAGTGTACAACAACAGTGTAGTGTACAACAGTGTAGTGTACAACAACAGTGTAGTGTACAACAGTGTAGTGTACAACAACAGTGTAGTGTACAACAGTGTAGTGTACAACAGTGTAGTGTACAACAACAGTGTAGTGTACAACAACAGTGTAGTGTACAACAGTGTAGTGTACAACAGTGTAGTGTACAACACCAGTGTAGTGTACAACACCAGTGTAGTGTACAACACCAGTGTAGTGTGCAACACCAGTGTAGTGTACAACACCAGTGTACTGTACAACACCAGTGTAGTGTACAACACCAGTGCAGTGTACAACAGTGTAGTGTACAACACCAGTGTAGTGTACAACACCAGTGCAGTGTACAACACCAGTGTAGTGTACAACACCAGTGTAGTGTACAACACCATGCAGTGTACAACAGTGTAGTGTACAACACCAGTGTAGTGTACAACACCAGTGTAGTGTACAACACCAGTGTAGTGTACAACACCAGTGCAGTGTACAACACCAGTGTAGTGTACAACACCTGTGTAGTGTACAACACCAGTGCAGTGTACAACAGTGTAGTGTACAACACCAGTGTAGTGTACAACACCAGTGCAGTGTACAACACCAGTGTAGTGTACAACACCTGTGTAGTGTACAACACCAGTGCAGTGTACAACAGTGTAGTGTACAACACCAGTGTAGTGTACACCAGTGTAGTGTACAACACCAGTGTAGTGTACAACACCAGTGTAGTGTACACCAGTGTAGTGTACAACACCAGTGTAGTGTACAACAGTGTAGTGTACAACACCAGTGTAGTGTACAACAGTGTAGTGTACACCAGTGCAGTGTACAACACCAGTGTAGTGTACAACACCAGTGTAGTGTACAACAGTGTAGTGTACAACACCAGTGTAGTGTACAACACCAGTGCAGTGTACAACACCAGTGTAGTGTACAACACCAGTGCAGTGTACAACAGTGCAGTGTACAACAGTGCAGTGTACAACAGTGTAGTGTACAACAGTGTAGTGTACAACACCAGTGTAGTGTACAACAGTGTAGTGTACAACACCAGTTTAGTGTACAACACCAGTGCAGTGTACTACAGTGTAGTGTACACCACCAGTGTAGTGTACAACACCAGTGTAGTGTACAACAGTGTAGTGTACAACACCAGTGTAGTGTACAACACCAGTGCAGTGTACAACAGTGTAGTGTACACCACCAGTTTAGTGTACAACACCAGTGCAGTGTACAACAGTAGTGTACAACAGTGTAGTGTACAACAGTGTAGTGTACAACACCAGTGTAGTGTACAACAGTGTAGTGTACAACAGTGTAGTGTACAACACCAGTGTAGTGTACAACAGTGTAGTGTACAACAGTGTAGTGTACAACACCAGTGCAGTGTACAACAGTGTAGTGTACACCACCAGTGAAGTGTACAACACCAGTGCAGTGTACAACAGTAGTGTACAACACCAGTGTAGTGTACAACAGTGTAGTGTACAACACCAGTGTAGTGTACAACAGTGTAGTGTACACCAGTGTAGTGTACAACACAGTGCAGTGTACAACAGTGTAGTGTACACCACCAGTGTAGTGTACAACACCAGTGCAGTGTACAACAGTAGTGTACAACAACAGTGTAGTGTACAACACCAGTGCAGTGTACAACAGTAGTGTACAACAACAGTGTAGTGTACAACACAGTGCAGTGTACAACAGTGTAGTGTACAACAACAGTGTAGTGTACAACACCAGTGCAGTGTACACCACCAGTGTAGTGTACAACACCAGTGTAGTGTACAACAGTGTAATGTACAACAGTGTAGTGTACAACAGTGTAGTGTACAACAGTGTAATGTACAACAGTAGTGTACAACAGTGTAGTGTACAACAGTGTAGTGTACAACAGTGTAGTGTACACCAGTGTAGTGTACAACACCAGTGTAGTGTACAACAGTGTAATGTACAACAGTGTAGTGTACAACAGTGTAGTGTACAACAGTGTAGTGTACACCACCAGTGTAGTGTACAACACCAGTGTAGTGTACAACAGTGTAATGTACAACAGTGTAGTGTACAACACCAGTGTAGTGTACAACAGTGTAATGTACAACAGTGTAGTGTACAACAGTGTAGTGTACAACACCAGTGTAGTGTACAACAGTGTAATGTACAACAGTGTAGTGTACAAGTGTAGTGTACAACAGTGTAATGTACAACAGTGTAGTGTACAACAGTGTAGTGTACAACAGTGTAGTGTACAACAGTGTAATGTACAACAGTGTAATGTACAACAGTGTAGTGTACAACAGTGTAGTGTACAACACCAGTGTAGTGTACAACAGTGTAATGTACAACAGTGTAGTGTACAACAGTGTAGTGTACAACAGTGTAATGTACAACAGTGTAGTGTACAACAGTGTAGTGTACAACAGTGTAGTGTACAACAGTGTAATGTACAACAGTGTAGTGTACACCAGTGTAGTGTACAACACCAGTGTAGTGTACAACAGTGTAATGTACAACAGTGTAGTGTACAACAGTGTAGTGTACAACAGTGTAATGTACAACAGTGTAATGTACAACAGTGTAGTGTACAACAGTGTAGTGTACAACAGTGTAGTGTACAACAGTGTAATGTACAACAGTGTAGTGTACACCAGTGTAGTGTACAACACCAGTGTAGTGTACAACAGTGTAATGTACAACAGTGTAGTGCACAACAGTGTAGTGTACAACAGTGTAATGTACAACAGTGTAGTGTACAACAGTGTAGTGTACAACAGTGTAATGTACAACAGTGTAGTGTACAACAGTGTAGTGTACAACAGTGTAGTGTACAACAGTGTAGTGTACAACACCAGTGCAGTGTACACCACCAGTGTAGTGTACACCACCAGTGTAGTGTACAACACCAGTGTAGTGTACAACACCAGTGTAGTGTACAACAGTGTAATGTACAACAGTGTAGTGTACAACAGTGTAATGTACAACAGTGTAGTGTACAACAGTGTAGTGTACAACAGTGTAGTGTACAACAGTGTAGTGTACAACAGTGTAGTGTACAACAGTGTAGTGTAAAACACCAGTGTAGTGTACAACAGTTATTATGTAGAACACTGGTACAGTAAAGTGTGTACAACAAATGTTTTATAAAGAACAGATATTTCATGGAAGTTGTATAGAGAGGTAATCGCGAGTTATTAAAAAGTAGTTATTTATTAGAACACTCGTGTACAAATATAGAACGCAGGTGTTGTATGGAAGTGTTCTTTTGTAGAACACATGACTGAATGTAACAACCCGTTTAAAAATACAAGCTCTCGTATGTATGTTCATGTTATTTTATTCTCTATCTCCCATTTTTTAGTTGGATTATTTTTGTCAGATATAAATTGAAAGCGGACAGCGAGGTTGAATGTTGAAAATGGAAATTGGTTGTAATATTATCGGTGATTGGTTGAACTTTTGTTTTTCAGGAAGATACCCGAGTCCAGTGTTGAAATGGCTGGCAGAGTGTGTGTGTGTGTGTGTGTGTGTGTGTGTGTGTGTGTCTGTGTGTGTGTGTGTGTGTGTGTGTATGTGTGTGTAGTTAGATACCTGCTTACCTAGTTGTATGTAGTTGTACTCGGAGGGGTCGGTTCATAGCTGCTAGCCCAAACTTTTAACTCCCTTCGACAGATTCTAGGGATTCCTGGTGTCCAGGGCGCGATCGTATCTACTTGTGAAACTTTGTAAATTACTTGCCTCTACCACCTCTACATCTAGTACATTCCGCATAGTGCCCTTAAGCTGGAAAAGTACTTCCCAGTGGGAGATTCATCTGTAAAAACTTGCATTTGTGGTCACAGTGGACCCCATGCTAACCTCCCTATGGTGTATAAATATACCTAGTGGGATGAATCTTATTGTAGTCAGCTGGCCCAGTGGCTTACGCGCTGGCCTGAAGTTTTACGACTCACTTGATGCAAGTTAAAGCCCCACCCGTACCGTGGTTTGTGTATGCCATGCTCAGGTTCTTCCTGGTTCTCTCCTCTAGTGTTGTTTGAATTCCTTGAGTTGTTCGTCGTAGACATTTTTTTAATTAACATCACACGAATACCTTTTACATCCAACACTTAAATACTTGGATCAGGAACTGGAGTGTTTCTACACAGGGCTGGAACGTTATGTTACACAGGATAACCTTCCAGCAAGACGAGTTTTCTAACACATTTTTTCCCTGGATGTGAACACAACAGTCGACTGACACACAGGTACCTACTTTTACTGGTAAGTAGACAGGGGCAACAGGGGTGTAAGGAAACTGCCCCATATGTTTCTCTGTGCTAGGAAATTAAATTTAGGACTTTGGGATTGTGGATTGAATGTGTGTAGGGGGGGGGGGGGTTTATCGCCTGTTTATTTTTTTACGGTCACAGAAACCTTGTTCCCCCACAACAGTACAACACCAAACCCCCTCACTCTTACTAATTTCTCCCAACCATTTCCCCATTTTTTTCCCACTAACTCCCTTTTCCCAACCTTTCCCCCCTCCCCCCACTAACCCCTTTCCCAGTCTTTCCCCCCCCTATTTTTCCACTAACCCCCTTTTCCAACCTTTTTCCCCCTGCACTTCCCCCACTAACTCTTCTCCAACCTTTTCCCTTCCCATCTCTCCACTAACTTTTCCCCCCCTAATAGCAGGGTTGGTGCTGAAGGGTATTGTGTACACTGAGAGTCACGTCGGGAAATTCGCCCCATTGTGTAAAATTTTTTAAAGGGGCTGCCTGTTAACCCTGCGGCAGGAGTCCTCCCCCCCCTCTCCAAGTGAGCTGCTGAATTGTGAGCACGCCGTCGCCCAACGCCCTCCTCCTGGCACGCCCACACGCCTGCTCGCCAAAACCTTCCATACCCCAAAACCCCCTGCCCTCCCTCACGCCTCCATACTCTTTACTTGTTGACTCAGTGTTTTTTCATTTCACGGGGTGTCTTGAGGGTGGCGGCTTCCGCCCCCATGATGTAAAGTGTTTTCTTTGTTTGTTGCACAGGAATATCTCGGTGCGCTGCTGACTAATTAACCTTTCTTTATCACCCCTTTTCCCCTTTCCCTCTCCCTATTTTCCAAATTTTTATGGAAAAAAAAATACTCGGTGTAGAGAATCCTTTTGATACAACTTTCGCCCAGGGCTAAACTTAAAATGTCAACGGGAATGAAAGATAACACTTATATGAGAAACGAGCACCATGTGTTAGGTTAGGAGAAAGAAATCACATGTGACCCTGAAATTAAAAAAATCAATATAGGTGTGGGGCAGGGTTTCACAAGAGGCCGGTCTTGTTAACAATTTTATTAACTTTCTTCAGTAAAGCTTTTGAGGCTGTTGCCACAATAAAGAATTTAAATTTTTATTTACTTAATTTAGTAAGGTTTTTGATAGAGTTCCGCACCATGACTGTTAAAGAAAGTGCACCCCCAGGGCTTTGGGGGAAAAGTGCTCTCGGATCGGTCGGGGCTCATGACGGAAGCGAGAGTGTCCATAAATGGGTTAAAATCCGAGGGGGGATCGAAAACAAGTGGTTTCCACAGGGACAGTTTTGGGGCCCTTTTGTTGTTTAAAATAAATATAAATATTTTGATAGGAATTACTATGATATGACAAATTCCCCCGATACACAAAGATAGGGGGGATAATTGTTTCAAACGTAGATTTAGGGAACTTAGGGGGACTAAAACAACTTTTTCTTGGTCAGAAAATGGGAGAGAGTTCAATGAATAATGCAAGGTTTTTGAAGCTTTGGGGGTGCCCATAACCCTAGTACTTTTAAATTAAAAAAGTAGAACTTTGCCATACAGATTGCGAAAAAAGGGCTTGGGGGTTTTGGTGAGCAGAACCCCAAAAACCCAAGACAGCAATGCCTAAAACGACAAAAGGCAAATAGATTACTGGGGTTTATACAAGAAGTGTAAGCAACAGAAGTCCCAAAGGGCTACTGCACTTTTTACATTTAGTAAGGCCTCACCTTGATTTCAGCCAGTTTTGGGGCTCGTATTACAAAAAATGGACATAAATTCGTTAGAAAACATTCAGGTAGGATACTAAATTAATACATAGCATCAAAATCTTCCTTTTGAAGAAAGATTGAAACTCTTTTTACATTCACTTGTTTTTGACAAGATGAGGGGGAGACTATCGAAGTGTAAAAGTGGAAGATAGGATTTAAAAAAGGGGATATTAATAAGGTCTTAGATGTCTCTCCAAGAGGAAAACCCCCAGTAATGATTTAAATTAGATAAGTTTAGATTTAAAAGGGCAAAAGGAAGTATTGGTTTGGGAAAAAAAGGGTAGTTATGATGGCAGTCTACCGTGGGTTTTGGGCTAGACTTTGGGGAGTTTCAAATCTAGGTTGATAATCAGAGTGGAAGGGTTGGATTTGATGGGGCTTTCACTCAAGCTTTTTTTCTTGGGGACATTGAAAAATTGGGGTTGGGTAAATTTTTGTTGTGGGGGTAAATTTTAAAGGCCTGCCCAGTTTGGGGGAGCAGGCCCCTCATTTTCCTCCTTTCTTATTTTTTATGATTTATTTAATATAGTTAATGGTCCCCCAACATGTAAAATTTTAAAATTTTGCTGAGTGAATTTTTGGAAGTGGATCACTGTTGCTTTCAAAATTCTTCTCTTAACCCTGTCTTTCCTATGGTGTAACTGTTGTACTCTTTCCCAGTCCATGACGTGAGAATGAAGGTTGCGACGGACGACGCAACCCTTGTTGTTTTATCCCTCCTGCAGGCATATTTATGTTCCTGAAGGTCTCTGCCGGTCTCCCTGACACAATTTATCGCATCCACCACACTATATGCTCTGTACTCCTCTGTGCAAATACGTCTAGGTCTAAGGCTTCTGGTGATCTCTCTGATAGTTTTGGTAGTAAGGACTGCTACATCCATGTTAGCTTTTCAAAGAATTGGGGCGACGGTGATGTCAGTCTGCCCGGTGGGGAGGACCAGTCATCTCTCGTTGTTGGATCTTCTTTGGGTGTGCTGTGTATGAGGAAGGCTGTCTGTCTGCAGGAGTGAACAATGTGTGTTTGGAACTTTAAGCTGGCAAATACCTCCTGAATGTATTCTTGTTCTTCTCAGAGATACTTATCACTGTAAATTCTGAGTGCTCGGAGGAAGAAACCTAACTCCCTGCTTGGTTTTGAGGTCATAGTGGGAGAATTAGTGTATTAGGTTACCTGTATTGTTTCTGCATCTGTGGGTAGTATCATCTAAAGAGGCACGTAAGTCCCACCGTCTTCTAATAACATGTTCGCTTTTGCACTATACTCTACCTTGTCCATAATTATTATCGCATATGCTTTGTCTGCTTTCGTAAGGTGAAGTCTCGGATCTTTCCTTAATTCATGGTATAACTTTCGTTAATTCATGGTATAACTTAACAAATATATGAGGACAATTGTGTTGCAGAGGTCCTTTGCTCAGACCTCTGCAACACATTTGTCCTCAAGTATTTGTTAAGTTATACCATGAATTAAGGAAAAATCCTGGACTTCACCTAACGAAACAGACAAAACAAATGCGATAATAATTATGGACAAGGTAGAATATAGTGGAAAAATGAGCATATTGTGAGAAGACAGGGGTACTTACGTGCTCCTTAATGTACTTGAGCGTAAGATTTTCTGATCTGGTTACCTACAGTTTCCGAAGATTATTCTTCTGTTACAGTTTTTGTCTTTATCTTTTCCATGATAAGATTAGCTGAAATTTATTATTATTATTATTATTGATTTTTTTCCGTAGCGCATCAGTTTAAATTAATCATTATTAATCTGCATATAATTTCCCGTGGCCCACTTGAAGTTCTGGTTTACATCGACTTGGAGGTTCGTTACGTTATCAATAGATACCAGTCTCATAGATTCTATTATCATTTGTGATAGATGATCCAGTGTCAAAATTTGTCTTACTCTGTTAGATAAGAAAATGCGAGGGGGAGAGAGAGAGAGAGAGAGTTAGTTATGAGTACTGTGTCTTGAGCAATGGATATTTTCTTTATGGAAACCTCTGATTGTACATTACTTGACTATTGCTCGTAGTCCAGTTTGTTAGGAAGCTAAAGATCCAGTTTTCCACTTTTCCAGGAATTTCTTTTGCACGCGTTGCGTGTTCTGTTAAGCTGTGATTACACTTGACAAAGGCTTTTATAGCCTGTATATATTACGTCAGTATTTTACTTAACTTCCATTGCGTTTAGAATCATATATTGGTGTGTAATGGTGAATATTAGCGTAGAGGATCGTCCTCACAACACGTCATCAGCTGTGCAAATGTGGTATTTTAATACCTTAGATGCTATGCTTTTAACACTCGTTAAAACCGACTTTGTCATAACTCTTCTCGTGTTAACATTAAATATTGACTTCTGGACCATTTATTGTTTATCTTGTACGACATTTATTATCTTGTACAATCATTATTTATTCCTCTTAATTTGGCGTTGCGTAACCAGTGTACGTGCTGCCACCACCGCAGAGGTGATCAGAGAAGAGATGAGTGTGGTGGAAGGTGAAATTTAATGAGAAATACTTTATCAAGAGTTGTGTTTGTGTTAAGCTACCGCTCTGGTTCGTCTCTTACATACGGCAAGATGTGAGCTCTTGTGAAGGTCGCTGAGGCGCGGGCTGGGCTCAAAAGGTGTGTACCTTACTAAAACATCTCCTTTTTTGTGCGTCTCTAAAAAGATGTTTGTATAACGGCAGTCGCTCAGGAGAACTCATCACCCACACTTCATTCAACGAACCCCACTCCCTCTCCCTCTTTAAACATTCTTCTGCTGTGTATCTATGCGTCTGTGTATGCGTGTTTACATACATACATACATACTACATACATAATACATACATACATAATACATATATATATATATATATATATATATATATATATATATATATATATATATATATATATATATATATAAACACAGTAGTTATATCTGTTTGATCTTTCAGTGTATCACATCACTTGTGCGTTAATGTCCACAGTGAGACATCTCTTCCTTTCACATGTGCCTGACCTGTTGGAGATACTGTTACGCTCACGAACAGTACATGGGAGTAAATATTTACTTCCCTATGGTTCGTATGGTACAATTATCAATCGTTACCTTATATGTATGTGTGCACAATAATATGTGCGCGCCCACCACCCCACCCTTACCCCCTACTCCTCACACAACCCCTCATGCTGTACCACCACACCATTTGTTTTCTCCCCACAAGGTGTACTCCGCCTCAGATGTGGCTCTACATGGCACTGCAATAATTCACAAATGAACCCCAGAACTTTGTGTTCGCTATACGACTTCCTCTCCTGAATGCCTTCCTATTTCCCCCCGTTACGTATAAGATGCGGGTATTAGATAATTTCCGATGGATACTTTTAAACTTAGTGGTGGTGGTGGAACACCTCACAAGGACATTATGTGTGTGGGTTGGGTTGGTTGGTTCTAATGATCAGAGTGGACACAACTCAGCAGCTGAGATTTATGTTCGTAATATTGGATACTGGTGTTCAGAAAGTGAGGCTCTTATTAAACCTTTAGCAGTGATATTAATGGTTTTATCACCGGGCAATTCAAGTTTATTATTATTGTGACTTTTCGTGGCTGGCGGCCATCCAAGTAGCATCACCCAGGCATCAAGTAACACACACACACACACACACACACACACACACACACACACACACACACACACACACACACACACAAACACACACACACACACACATACACATACACATACACACACACACACACACACACCCCAACAGATGAATCACAGGGATGTTAGGAAGTATTTCTTCAGCCACAGAGTAGTCAGTAAGTGGAATAGTTTGGGAAGCGATGTAGTGGAGGCAGGATCCATACATAGCTTTAAGCAGAGGTATGATAAAGCTCACGGTTCAGGGAGAGTGACCTAGTAGCGATCAGAGTGAAGAGGCGGGGCCAGGAGCTCGGACTCGACCCCCGCAACCTCAACTAGGTGAGTACAACTAGGTGAGTACACACACACACCCCACACCCACACACACACACACACACACACACACACACACACACAAATTAACTAACTAACCCACAGGCACTGTGTGCTTCTATCAACAGTCTTCAAGTCTGGCAACTGCCGGAGGTGTGGAAGACAGCAAATGTAGTCCCAAGTTTTAAGAAAGGAAACAGACATGTAGCGTTAAATTACAGACCAGTGTCAGTGACAAGTATAGTATGTAAAGTTATCGGAGAAGGTTATTAGAAGAGTGGTAGAGGCCTAGAGTGAAGTGGGTTTAAGCATGACAACCAGCACGGCTTTAGGGATGGAAAATCCTGCGTCACAAACTTAAAGTTCTACGACAGTCCTGCTGCAGTTCTATGAAAAGTTAACAGAAGTTAAGCAGGGGAGAGAGAGTTGGGTAGATTGTATTTTCTTGGACTATATGAAGGCTTTTGACAGATTACCGCATGAGACTGGCACAAAAGCTAGCGAAAATGGTAGAAATGACATAGAAACCACTACAGTGGATCAAGGCATGTATGATGAGTGGGGTTCCACAGGAATCAGTACTAGGGCCGGTACTGTTTCTTGCATACGTGAACGGCATGACGGAGGGAATAGAGTCAGAGATAATCCTGTTCGCAGATGACGTGAAACTTATGAGAATACAAGCAGACGTGGGCTAGGAAAGGCTACAAACGGATCTGGACAGGCTGCAGGTCTGATCTCACAAATGACTCCTAGAGTTTAACCCCAGCAAGTGCAGTTATGAAGTTTGGGGAAGGGCAAAGAAGATCGCAGACGGAGTACAGGCTCTGGGGATAAGGCTACAAACCTTACTCAAGGAGGACTTTATGGTGAGTATTATACCGAAGATAACACTTGAGGCGCATTTGCTGCAACAAATGCGCATCTGGTAAATCTAAGAATAGATTTTCGACATGCAAGTAAGGAGTCATTCGCGACATTATACACCGTGTACGTCAAGCCCATATTGGAGTACGCAGCATCAGTATGGAATCTACACCTGGCCAAGCATGTCAAGAAATTAGAGAAAGTGCAGAGGTTTACATAGAGACTAATTAAAGAGCTAAGGAGTATGTCCTATGCGGAGAGCTTCAGGGAACTCAGCCTGGTGACACAGGAGGATTGGGCAAGCGGGTTATATTGACAGGGTGAATAGTGACAGTATTGTTTGAGAGATGGGAAACAGGAACACGAGACCACAACTGGAAGTTGAAAACTCAGATGAGTCATAGGAATGTTAGGAAGTATTTATTCAGCCTTACAGTGGTTAGGAAGTAGAACGAATTGGCGAGTGAAATGGTAGAGGCAGGATCCAGGAGAGAGTGAATCTAGTAGCGTCCAGCGAAGAAGTGGGGCCCGGAGCTGTGATTCGACCACTGCAATCACCCAGGTTACTGAGAAACACACACACACAGGCTGTTGTGAACAATCACACAAGTTTCTGAGGACAACACAACACACAGGTTGCTGGGAACAACACAACACACGGGTTGCTTAGGACAGTACAACACACGGGTTGCATAGGACAACAACACACAGATTGTGAGGACTAAACAGCACTTATTCACTTTGCTGAGGACAACACAACACACAGGCTAATGAGGACACAACCCACATATGGATTGCTGGGAATAACACAGTGCACAGCTGAGAATACAACACCCACAGACCACAGCCGAGAATGCTGAACCAAACAAGACAGATTTCCAGTGTAGCAGTATCATTTATGGTACACAACTACACTTACTGTAACCTGATACCATTTAAAAACTAACCTCCAGAATCCTGTAAAATATTCATGGGTGGAGTTTGCCTCTACATTTCAGCAGTATAACCACCACAGTGAGAAAATATAACGCTGGAAACAGCGTTTCCACCAGGTAAATGCTGGTAATTTTCGAAGGTGTTCTGACAGCTCATTCCAATTATAACGCTCGCTGAAATTACCAAATAGTTTGTGATGCTGGGATGCAAGGCAGCGGGCGGCCTGGGGAGCCTCCCTCCTCAACAACAATGTCACCTCAAATTGTGTCATGCTCTCCAGTATACATGCTTATTAATAGTTTTATAAATAAGTCGAAGTTATATTAAATAGAAATTCAACAATATTAATCAGTAAAATGGAATAATAATTAATAATAGCATTTAATGATAATGAAATTAAGTACTTGAAGAGTATTTGAGTAGGTTGAGGCGGCGCCAACACCCGCCTTCCAAGAATCCTCCACCAGGTAGGTATCTTGGAGTACAGTACTTCTGTTTGGTGCAGGTAGATGCTGGCCCACGTGTCTTGGCACAGATGACCGCCTGCTTTTAACTACCGGCCAGGCTGCTACGAGGGTAATTAAGGTGTACATTGGATGTCCGTGTGCAACTCTGGCAGGGCCGGCCAGCCATCTAGCCAGCCAGCCAGCCAGCCAGCCAACCAGCCACCACAGCCAAATAGTCAGCCTGAACTCTGCCACAAGGCTATTTATAAAGGACAGGTGTACGGACGCATTGTTTTCCTCAACCTGCGAAATTACACTCCCCTTCCCCTCCCACCAAACTCGCTTGCTACCTTAGTCCAAATTTCTCTCCACCTTTCGCCTTCCAATATCTTTTGCTTTTCTCTTCTATATATAATTTTTGTTAATTTGCTCTGTTATAATTGAAATCTCTTCAGTATATTTCTGTTTCTCTTGTGAACGGAATAGACTATCATGAGAGAAGGTAATTCCCAATTAATAATACTTTTATTTCTCCTGGAATGAAACTTTTAGAGTTTCCGTAGTTGAACGTTTAATACTTGATGTTCTCACTGTTTTACTGAAGTCTCTCAACTTAGGTTGACATATTTCAACATTTATAAACTCTAATCTTCGTGATGAAATATAACAGGGAAACATAGCTTTTGTGCCCAGAATAAAATAGCGCATCATTCGTATATCCAATTTTATTTAACAGCTCAAACTAATCGGGAACATGAGCAAAGTGTGTGTATTATAGTGGAAGGAGATACTTTATTGTATTTTTTTAGGGAAATAAGGTACATCAGCATTGCGCTACCTTGTTCTACATAATGGTTAACTTGTGGGAGCGAAAACTGGCTGTATTTCCCTGTGGTGTTCCATCACACACGATGAGTTTCATACATGATAAAATGAAATATGCCAGCATGAGCTGGGAGACTTCAGGAGAACGATGAGGATATTACCAAACACCAGCACTGCTATATGGATGCGGAACATAGATTTTAAATGTTGCAGCGAGGGGGAGGTTGGACTCAGTGGAGATGTAATGGTTGAGGGCAGTGTGTGGTACAAATATTATGCAAAGAATTCGTAGCTCGGAGATTAGAAGTTGTGGGGTTACTAAGGTTATTTTTCAGAGGGATGATGATGGTTTGGACATTTTGAGTGGATGGAGCAAAATAGGTTGAATAGGAGGGTGTATAAATCCTGGGTGAAGGGAAGGAAAGATAGGGGTCATCATACAGTAGGAACGGTAAAGGGGGTTTCAGGTGCTAGGGGCTTGGATATCCAACAGGCTTGTGTAAGCGTGTTAAGAGTGAATGCAGGCAAGTGGTTTTAATGACTGGACACATTGATGGAGGGCATGAAAGTTAACGTTTATGAAGGGATTCAGGGAAATGGGTTAGCCGGATTGGGGCTCTTGAAGTGATATCAGTACACTTGTGATCAAACAGAGGTTGAGGGAGAGACGGTGAAAGTGTTGACAGTGATACACGTCTCTAGTTGTGTTATTTACTTAAAGTAGCGACTGAGAAAAAGCATTTTCTTGAACTAATATAAATTAAAAAAAAAAGGAGGGCACCATACCTGTATCACTCTCATTGACCCCCCTTTCCACCTGCACCCCTCCCCACCTGCACCCCTCCCCACCTGCACCCCTCCCCACCTGCCCCCCTCCCCACCTGCCCCCCTCCCCACCTGCACCCCTCCCCACCTGCACCCCTCCCCACCTGCCCCCCTCCCCACCTACACCCCTCCCCACCTACACCCCTCCCCACCTGCCTTCCTCCGCACCTACACCCCTCCCCACCTGCACCCCTCCCCAACCCACACTACAACCACCCCATGCCCACACTACAACCACCCCATGCCCACACTACAACCACCCCATGCCCACACTACAACTTCCCCATGCCCACACTACAACCACCCCATGCCCACACTACAACCACCCCATGCCCACACTACAACCACCCCATGCCCACACTACAACTTCCCCATGCCCACACTACAACCACCCCATGCCCACACTACAACCACCCCATGCCCACACTACAACCACCCCATGCCCACACTACAACCACCCCATGCCCACGCTACAACCACCCCATGCCCACACTACAACCACCCCATGCCCACACTACAACCACCCCATGCCCACACTACAACCACCCCATGCCCACACTTCAACCACCCCATGCCCACACTACAACCACCCCATGCCCACACTTCAACCACCCCATGCCCACACTACAACCACCCCATGCCCACACTTCAACCACCCTATGTCCACACTACAACCACCCCATGCCCACACTACAACCACCCCATGCCCACACTTCAACCACCCATGTCCACACTACAACCACCCATGCCCACACTACAACCACCCCATGCCCACACTACAACCACCCCATGCCCACACTACAACCACCCCATGCCCACACTACAACCACTCCATGCCCACACTACAACCACGCCATGCCACACTACAACCACCCCATGCCCACACTACAACCACCCCATGCCCACACTTCAACCACCCCATGCCCACACTACAACCACCCCATGCCCACACTTCAACCACCCATGTCCACACTACAACCACCCCATGCCCACACTACAACCACCCCATGCCCACTTCAACCACCCCATGTCCACACTACAACCACCCCATGCCCACTCTACAACCACCCCATGCCCACACTACAACCACCCCATGTCCACACTACAACCCCCCATGCCCACACTACAACCACCCCATGCCCACACTACAACCACCCCATGCCCACACTACAACCACCCCATGCCCACACTACAACCAACCCATGCCCACACTACAACCACCCCATGCCCACACTTCAACCACCCCATGCCCACACTTCAACCACCCCATGCCCACACTTCAACCACCCCATGTCCACACTACAACCACCCCATGCCCACACTACAACCACCCCATGCCCACACTTCAACCACCCCATGTCCACACTACAAACACCCATGCCCACACTACAACCACCCCATGCCCACACTACAACCACCCATGCCCACACTACAACCACCCCATGCCCACACTTCAAACACCCCATGCCCACACTACAACCACCCCATGCCCACACTTCAACCACCCATGTCCACACTACAACCACCCCATGCCCACACTACAACCACCCCATGCCCACACTTCAACCACCCCATGTCCACACTACAACCACCCCATGCCCACACTACAACCACCCCATGCCCACACTACAACCACCCCATGCCCACACTACAACCACCCCATGCCCACACTACAACCACCCCATGCCCACACTACAACCACCCCATGCCCACGCTACAACCACCCCATGCCCACACTACAACCACCCCATGCCCACACTACAACCACCCCATGCCCACACTACAACCACCCCATGCCCACACTACAACCACCCCATGCCCACACAACCACCCCATGCCCACACTACAACCACCCCATGCCCACACAACCACCCCATGCCCACACCTTCAGACCATAGCGCCACTAACATTTTTTAAAATGTAGAAAGTCCTATTGTTGTGAAAATAAAGGAGGAGCGTGTGTAAAGGTAAACATGGTGGCACCCTTGGCATGTGGCGCCATCCACCCCTTGACACCCCAGGGATCTGAGGGAGCCAGGGAGCCAGGGAGCGTGGGCTGGAGACAGGAATGGAGAGATGGAAGACGAGGGAATGAAGAAAGAGATACAAGAATACGGAATGAAGCAAGAGATGGACGACAGGAAAGGAATGAAAAAAGGGAGGAAAGAGAGGTAATGCGTGAAAGAAGGGGAGAAAGGGAGGGTGTGAAGGAAAATTGAGTACAGGTAGGGACGAATTATAGTGAAGGGAGGGAGGAAGAGAAGTGAAGGGAGGGGAGGGAAGGGAAGAAAGGGGGGAAGGAGGGAAGTGAAAATAAGACAGTTCTCGTCCTCTATTAAGGAGGAAGGGGAGAAGGATAGGAAAAGAAGGGAAAGGTGGGAAGGGAGGGAAGGTTGCCGAAATTGGTAGACTACTAAGAGTCAAGAGGATTGGGTAAGGGATTGGATAAATATATCAGTATTATAAAGTGGGTTATTTGGGAAGGATTAAAGTGGATTATGGGCATTAGGGAAAGGATTATAGAGGATTGGGGATGTTGGGAGAAGTATTATAGAGGATCAAGTGTGTTGGGAAGATTATAGAGGTTCGAGAGTCTTGAGATAAGGATTGTAGAGGCTCAGGAGTATTGAGAGAGGATTATAGAGGATCATGTGTATCGAACGAAGAATTATAGATGATGAAGAGTGTTGGTAGAAGAATTATAGATGATGAAGAGTGTTGGTAGAAGAATTATAGATGATGAAGAGTGTTGGTAGAAGAATTATAGAATGAGAGTGTTGAAAGATTATAGATGATGAAGTAGATGTGTTAGAAGATATAGATGATGAGAGTGTTGGTGAAGAATTATAGATGATGAAGAGTGTTGGGGTAGAAAATATCGAATGAAAGTGTGGACAGATATGAAACTGACTTTGAAAGTGAGAGTGATGGTAAGATCTGAAGGGTAGGTGGTGGACAGTGATCTGATAGTGGTGTGGTGGACAGTGATCTGAGAGTGTGGTGGTGGACAGTGATCTGAGGTGGTAGTGGTGGACAGTGATCTGAGAGTGGTAGTGAAGGACAGTGATCTGAGAGTGGGAGGGGTGGACAGTGATCTGAGAGTGGTGAGAGGATGACAGTGATCTGAGAGTGGTGGGTGGACAGTGATCTGAGAGTGGGTGTGGTGGACAGGGGGATCGAGAGTGGAGTGGTGGACAGTGATCATGAGTGTATGGTGGACAGTGATCTGAGAGTGGTAGTGGTGGACAGTGATCTGAGAGTGGTAGTGGTGGACGGGTGATCTGAAAAAGTGGTAGGTGGGAAGTGAACTGAGAAGTGGTAGTGGTGGACAGGGGATCTGAGAGTGGTGGTGGGACAGTGATCTGAGAGGGGTGGTGGTGGACAGTGATCTGAGAGTGGTAGTGTGGACAGTGATCTGAAGAGTGGTATGGTGGACAGTGATCTGAGAGTGGTGGTTGGGACAGTGATCTAGGGGTGGTAGTGGTGGGACAGTGATCTGAGAGTGGTGTGTGGACAGTGTTTCTGAGAGTGGTGTGGAGGAAGTGATCTGAGATGGTAGTGGGGACAGGTGATTGAGAGAGGTGTGGTGGACAGTGATCTGAGAGTGGTAGTGATGGACAGTGATCTGATTTGGTAGTGGATGGACAGTGATCTGAGAGGGGTGTTGGTGGAAAAGTGAATGCTGAGAGTGGTGTGGGTGACAGTGATCTGAGAGTGGTAGTGGTGGACAGTGATCTGAGAGTGGTGGTGGTGGACAGTGATCTGAGAGTGGTGGTGGTGGACAGTGATCTGAGAGTGGTAGTGGTGGACAGTGATCTGAGAGTGGTGGTGGTGGACAGTGATCTGAGAGTGGTAGTGGTGGACAGTGATCTGAGAGTGGTAGTGGTGGACAGTGATCTGAGAGTGGTGGTGGTGGACAGTGATCTGAGAGTGGTAGTGGTGGACAGTGATCTGAGAGTGGTAGTGGTGGACAGTGATCTGAGAGTGGTAGTGGTGGACATGATCTGAGAGTGGGGTGGTGGACAGTGATCTGAGAGTGGTGTGGGTGGACAGTGATCTGAGAGTGGTGGTGGTGGACAGTGATCTGAGAGTGGTGGTGGTGACAGTGATCTGAGAGTGGTAAGTGATGAGGTGGAGTGGTGGACAGTGATCTGAGAGTGGTGGTGGTGGACAGTGATCTGAGAGTGGTGGTGGTGGACAGTGATCTGAGAGTGGTGGTGGTGGACAGTGATCTGAGAGTGGTGGTGGTGGACAGTGATCTGAGAGTAGTGGGTGGTGACAGTGATCTGAGATGGTGTGTGGACAGTGATCTGAGAGTGGTAGTGGTGGACAGTGATCTGAGAGTGGTGGTGGTGGACAGTGATCTGAGAGTGGTAGTGGTGGACAGTGATCTGAGAGTGGTAGTGGTGGACAGTGATCTGAGAGTGGTAGTGGGGTGCTGGTGGTGGGACAGTGATCTGAGAGTGGGTGGTGGACAGTGATCTGAGAGTGGTAGTGGTGGAAGTGATCTGAGAGTGGTAGATGGACAGTGATCTAGAGTGGTAGTGGTGGACAGTGATCTGAGAGTGGTGGTGGTGGACAGTGATCTGAGAGTGGTGGTGATGGACAGTGATCTGAGAATGGTGGTGGTGGACAGTGATCTGAGAGTGGTAGTGATGGTGGTGATGGACAGTGATCTGAGAGTGGTGATGGACAGTGATCTGAGAGTGGTAGTGGTGGACAGTGATCTGAGAGTGGTAGTGGTGGACAGTGATCTGAGAGTGGTGGTGGTGGACAGTGATCTGAGAGTGGTGGTGGTGGACAGTGATCTGAGAGTGGTAGTGATGGTGGTGATGGACAGTGATCTGAGAGTGGTGGTGGTGGACAGTGATCTGAGAGTGGTGGTGGTGGGCAGTGATCTGAGAGTGGTGGTGGACAGTGATCTGAGAGTGGTGGTGGTGGACAGTGATCTGAGAGTGGTGTGGTGGACAGTGACTGAGAGTGGTGGTGGTGGACAGTGATCTGAGAGGGGGTTTTATGGTGGGACAGTGATCTGAGAGTGGTGGTGGTGGACAGTGATCTGAGGGGGTGGTGGTGGACAGTGATCTGAGGGTGGGTACAGGGGTCTAGGTGGGTGGACAGTGATCTGAAGTGGTAGTGGTGGTAGTGACATGAACTGGGTGGTAGTTGGGTGGTGGTGGACAGTGATCTGAGAGTGGTAGTGGTGGTGGTGGACAGTGATCTGAAAGTGGTAGTGGTGGTAGACAGTGATCTGAGAGTGGTAGTGGTGGACAGTGATCTGAGGGTGGTGGTGGTGGACAGTGATCTGAGAGTGTTGTGGTGGTGGTGGACAGTGATCTGAGAGTGGTAGTGGTGGAGAGTGTTCTAATGGTGGTGGTGGACAATGATCTGAGGTGGTGGTGTGGTGGACATTTGATCTGAGGAGTGGTGGTGGTGGACAGTGATCTGAGAGTGGTGGTGGTGGACAATGATCTGAGGGTGGTAGTGATGGACAGTGATCTGAGGGTGGTAGTGGTGGTGGACAGTGATCTGAGAGTGGTAGTGGTGGACAGTGATCTGAGAGTGTTAGGTGGTGGTGGACAGTGATCTGATAGTGGTAGTGGTGGTGGTGGACAGTGATCTCAGGGTGGTGGTGGTGGACAGTGATCTAGTGTGGTGTGGTGGACAGTGATCTGAGAGTGGTGTGGTGGACAGTGATCTGAGAGTGGTAGTGGTGGTCAGTGTGAGAGTGAGTGTGCTGAGAGTGGTAGTGGTGGTGGAGAGTGATCTGAGAGTGGTATATGTGGTGGACAGTGATCTGAGGAGTGGTGGTGGTGGACAGTGATCTGAGAGTGGTAGTGGTGCTGGTGACAGTGATCTGAGAGTGGTAGTTGGTTGGACAGTGATCTGAGGTGGTAGTGGTGGACAGTGATCTGAGAGTGGTTTAATAGAGTGGTGGTGGACAGTGATCTGAGAGGGGTGGTGGTGGACATGATCTGAGGGTGGTAGTGATGGACATTGATCTGAGGGTGGTAAGATTGGTGGTGGTGGACAGTGATCTGAAGTGTAGTGGTGGTGGTGGACAGTGATCTGAGAGTGGTGGTGGTGGTGGGACAGTGATCTGAGAGTGGTAGTGGTGGTGATGGTGGTGGTGGTGGACAGTGATCTGAGTGTGGTAGTGGTGGTGGTGGTGGACAGTGATCTGAGAGTGGTGGTGGTGGACAGTGATCTGAGAGTGGTAGTGGTGCTGGTGGTGGACAGTGATCTGAGAGTGGTAGTGGTGCTGGTGGTGGACAGTGATCTGAGAGTGGTGTGGTGGACAGTGATCTGAGAGTGGTAGTGGGCGGGTGGGGACAGTGATCTGAGAGTGGTAGTGGTGGACAGTGATCTGAGAGTGGTAGTGGGGGCAGTGATTGAAGTGACTGAGAGTGGTGATTGGTGTGGTGGTGGACAGTGATCTGAGAGTGGTGGTGGTGGACAGTGATCTGAGAGTGGTAGTGGTGCTTGGTGGGTGGACAGTGATCTGAGAGTGGTAGTGTGGGTGCTGGTGGTGGGACAGTGATCTGAGAGTGGTAGTGTGTGCTGGTGGTGGACAGTGATCTGAGAGTGGTAGTGGTTGGTGGACAGTGATCTGAGAGTGGTGGTGGTGGACAAGAAACTGAAGTCATGGTTGGACATGTCTTGGTGTGGGTGTCCATGGAAGGATTGAGATGTATGATGGACACTGATGAACAACGTGGAGATGGTGGTGGAGGTCAAGATAATGGTGGAGGACATGCATGAGGAGGGGGGTAGAGAGAACAGGTGGGAGGGCCATGATGGAGGACGTGGAGGGTGAGAGGACAGGTGGGAGGGCCATGATGGAGGACGTGGAGGGTGAGAGGACAGGTGGGAGGGCCATGATGGAGGACGGTGGAGGGTGAGAGAGCAGGTGGGAGGGCCATGATGAGGACGTGGAGGTGGAAGAGAACAGGTGGTAGGGCATGATGGAGGACGTGGAGGGGTGAGAGGACAGGTGGGAGGGCCATAATAGAGGACGTGGAGGGTGAAGAGGTACAGGTGGGAGGGCCATGATGGAGGACGTGGAGGGTGAGAGAACAGGTGGGAGGGCCATGATGGAGGACGTGGAGGGTGAGAGGACAGGTGGGAGGGCCATGATGGAGGACGTGGAGGGTGAGAGGACAGGTGGGAGGGCCATGATGGAGGACGTGGAGGGTGACAGGGACAGGTGGGAGGGCCATGATGGAGACGTGGAGGGTGAGGGGACAGGTGGTGGGGCCATGATGGAGGACGTGGGAGGGGGGAGAGGACAGGTGGGAGGGGCCATGATGTGGGGAGTGGATGGGTGAGAGACAGGTTGGTGGGAGGGCCATGATGGGGGACGTGGGGGTGAGAGAGAGGGTGGTGAGGGGCCATGATGGGGGACGTGGAGGTTGAGGGGAAAGGTGGGAGGGCCATAATATGAGGACGTGGGGGGTGAGAAGGACAGGTGGGAGGGCCATGATGGAGGACGTGGATGGTGAGAAGGACAGGTGGGAGGGCCATGATGGAGGGCGTGGAGGGTGACAGTGATCTGGTGGGAGGGCATGAGTGGAAAGGACGATGGAGGGTGGAGTAGAACAGTGGTGAGGGCCAGTGATGAAGGGAGTGGGGTGGTGGACAGGTGAACAGGTGGGAGGGGCCAGTGATGAGACGTGGAGGTGAGAAACAGTGGTGAGGGCCATGATGAGGAGTGGGGGTGAGAGATTGACAGGTTGGGTGGGCCATGTGGAGGACTGGAGAGTGTAGAGGACAGGTGGGAGAGGTCCTAGGAGGTCGTATGGTGGAAGAGACAGGTGGGGGGATGTGGAGGACTTGGAGTGAGAGGAGGTGGGGGGGCCATGATGGAGGAGTGGTGGTGAGAGGAAAAGTTGGGAGGGCCATGAGGGAAAGGACGAGGAGTGGTGATTGAGAACAGGTGGGAGGCCATGATGTGAGGACAGGATGAGAGGACAGGTGGGGGGCATAATTAGAGGACGTGGAGGTGAGAGGACCAGGTGGGAGGGCCATGATAAGGACGTGGAGGGAATGAGAGACAGGTGGGAGGAGCATGATGGAGGAGTGGAGGGTGAGAGGACAGATGGAGGGATGATGGAGGACTGGAGGTGAGAGGACAGGTGGGATGGGGACATGATGGAGAGTGGGGGTGAGAGAACAGGTGGAAGGATGAGAGGTAGTGAGGGTGAGAGGACAGGTGGAGGGCATGATGGAGGACGTAGGAGGGAGGGATGACAGGTGGGAAGTATAGGACATGTTAGACGGTCGATAACATTATATAATGAATAGTAACTCTCACACACTAAATTTGAGGAGTAAGGACAGTGCAACATTGGTAAGAAAAATGTCAACACTGGTAGAACATGTGCAAATGGTAAGGCACAGTGAACACTGGTGGGGAACATGTGAACACTTTGGGTGAGAGACAGTGCAAATGGTAAGACATGTGCAACACTGGTGAGACAATGTCAAACTTGGTGAGACAAAAAGTGAACACATGGTAAGACAGGGTGCAACATTGGTGTGAAGACACATGTGAAACACACTTGGAAGGCAATGTGACAATGGTAAGGCAATTGCAAAGGACTTGGTAAGAACATGTGAAGCACTTGTAAGACACATGGGTGGAACAGTGGTAGGACACATGTGCAACACTTGGAAGACAACATGTGGCAGCACTTGGAAGGCACGGGGTAGAACACTGGGTAAGGCCATGTGCAGACTGGTAAGACACTGTGCAACACTTGGAAGGACTATGAGAACACTTGGTAAGACACATGTGCAAACTTGGAGGAGACACATGTGCAACATGGGAAAGGCACATGGAACACTTGGGAAGTACACATGTGCAAACACTTGGTAAGACACATGTGCAACACTTGGGTAAGGCACATGTGCAACACTTGGTAAGGCACATGTGCAACACTTGGTAAGACACATGTGCAACACTTGGTAAGGCACATGTGCAACACTTGGTAAGGCACATGTGCAACACTTGGTAAGACACATGTGCAACACTTGGTAAGGCACATGTGCAACACTTGGTAAGGCACATGTGCAACACTTGGTAAGACACATGTGCAACACTTGGTAAGACACATGTGCAACACTTGGTAAGACACATGTGCAACACTTGGTAAGGCACATGTGCAACACTTGGTGAGACACATGTGCAACACTTGGTAAGCACATGTGCAACACTTGGTAAGACACATGTGCAACACTTGGTAAGGCACATGTGCAACACTTGGTAAGGCACATGTGCAACACTTGGTAAGGCACATGTGCAACACTTGGTAAGACACATGTGCAACACTTGGTAAGGCACATGTGCAACACTTGGTAAGGCACATGTGCAACACTTGGTAAGGCACATGTGCAACACTTGGTAAGGGCACATGTGCAACACTTGGTAAGACACATGTGCAACACTTGGTAAGGCACATGTGCAAACACTTGGTAAGGCACATGTGCAACACTTGGTAAGGCACATGTGCAACACTTGGTAAGGCACATGTGCAACACTTGGTAAGGCACATGTGCAACACTTGGTAAGACACATGTGCAACACTTGGTAAGGCACATGTGCAACACTTGGTAAGGCACATGTGCAACACTTGGTAAGGCACATGTGCAACACTTGGTAAGGCACATGTGCAACACTTGGTAAGACACATGGGGCAACACTTGGTAAGACACATGTGCAACACTTGGTAAGACACATGTGCAACACTTGGTAAGGCACATGTGCAACACTTGGTAAGACACATGTGCAACTCCTAGATGAGTAACACATATCTGTACCTTAAATGAGAGAGACGAGTACATGTGCAACATTTAAATGGGATAGGTACATGTGCAACATTTAAATGGGATAGATACATGTGCAACATTTAAATGGGATAGGTACATGTGCAACATTTAAATGGGATAGGTACATGTGCAACATTTAAATGGGATAGGTACATGTGCAACATTTAAATGGGATAGATACATGTGCAACATTTAAATGGGATAGATACATGTGCAACATTTAAATGGGATAGATACATGTGCAACATTTAAATGGGATAGATACATGTGCAACATTTAAATGGGATAGGTACATGTGCAACATTTAAATGGGATAGGTACATGTGCAACATTTAAATGGGATATATACATGTGCAACATTTAAATGGGATAGATACATGTGCAACATTTAAATGGGATAGATACATGTGCAACATTTAAATGGGATAGTACATGTGCAACATTTAAATGGGATAGATACATGTGCAACATTTAAATGGGATAGATACATGTGCAACATTTAAATGGGATAGATACATGTGCAACATTTAAATGGGATAGATACATGTGCAACATTTAAATGGGATAGATACATGTGCAACATTTAAATGGGATAGATACATGTGCAACATTTAAATGGATAGATACATGTGCAACATTTAAATGGGATAGTAATGTGCAACATTTATATTTTAGGTATAGTTACTTGCACTGATGTTAAGGGATAACTTGTTGCAACTCTTACTTTTGTAGTTTATTCATCCTGCAACATTTCTTCAGGGATACTGTTTGAGACTCCTTACATTTCTTAGTTTATCTCCTGTCGCTGATTGTCTCAGGATACTTGTTTGAACTCTTACATTGCTTTAGTTATTCTCCATGTCGCATGATTTAATGGGATACTGTTTGAGAACTCACTTATATTACTTTAGTTTATTCTCCCTCTGCTGATTGTCTTCAATACTTTTGGTTTGAGACTCTTACATTTTTTAGTTTATTTCCACTGTCTGCTGATGTCTTCAGGGATACTTGTTTAGACTCCTACTATTCTTTAGTTTATTCCCTGTTGCTGATTGTCTTCAGGGATACTTGTTAGACTCCTTACTTTTATAGTTTATTCTCCCTGTCTGCTGATTGTCTCAGGGATTACTTGTTTAGACTCTTACTTTCTTTAGTTTATTCTCCCTGTCTGCTGATTGTCTTCAGGGATACTTGTTTGAGACTCCTTACTTTCTTTAGTTTATTCTCCCTGTCTGCTGATTGTCTTCAGGGATACTTGTTTGAGACTCCTTACTTTCTTTAGTTTATTCTCCCTGTCTGCTGATTGTCTTCAGGGATACTTGTTTGAGACTCCTTACTTTCTTTAGTTTATTCTCCCTGTCTGCTGATTGTCTTCAGGGATACTTGTTTGAGACTCCTTACTTTCTTTAGTTTATTCTCCCTGTCTGCTGATTGTCTTCAGGGATACTTGTTTGAGACTCCTTACTTTCTTTAGTTTATTCTCCCTGTCTGCTGATTGTCTTCAGGGATACTTGTTTGAGACTCCTTACTTTCTTTAGTTTATTCTCCCTGTCTGCTGATTGTCTTCAGGGATACTTGTTTGAGACTCCTTACTTTCTTTAGTTTATTCTCCCTGTCTGCTGATTGTCTTCAGGGATACTTGTTTGAGACATCTCTTACTTTCTTTAGTTTTTTTTCTCTCCTGTCTGGCTGATTGTCTTCAGGGATACTTGTTTGAGACTCCTTACTTTCTTTAGTTTATTCTCCCTGTCTGCTGATTGTCTTCAGGGATACTTGTTTGAGACTCCTTACTTTCTTTAGTTTATTCTCCCTGTCTGCTGATTGTCTTCAGGGATACTTGTTTGAGACTCCTTACTTTCTTTAGTTTATTCTCCCTGTCTGCTGATTGTCTTCAGGGATACTTGTTTGAGACTCCTTACTTTCTTTAGTTTATTCTCCCTGTCTGCTGATTGTCTTCAGGGATACTTGTTTGAGACTCCTTACTTTCTTTAGTTTATTCTCCCTGTCTGCTGATTGTCTTCAGGGATACTTGTTTGAGACTCCTTACTTTCTTTAGTTTATTCTCCCTGTCTGCTGATTGTCTTCAGGGATACTTGTTTGAGACTCCTTACTTTCTTTAGTTTATTCTCCCTGTCTGCTGATTGTCTTCAGGGATACTTGTTTGAGACTCCTTACTTTCTTTAGTTTATTCTCCCTGTCTGCTGATTGTCTTCAGGGATACTTGTTTGAGACTCCCTGGGTATTCCTCTTCATCTTGAGGTCTCGTCTGCCTACCCACCCGCGGGAATACTAACATTCACTTTGCTCAGTACCACCTGTGGCATGCATTACCCTCAGTTTCATCACCATTGGCATTATTTACCCCTCCCTCATTGGCATGGTCTACCTCTCAGTGGTACCTAACATATGTGGCATGGTCTACCCTCACTGGTAACACCTGTGGCATGATCTACCCTCACTAGTAACATCTGCGGCATGCCCTACTCTCAGTTGTAACACCAGTGGCATGATCTGCCCTAGATGAATAGTTTAAATGGCAGGTGATAGTGACAATGATGTAATCATTGTAATGGTGATAATAAGGTAGGCTAGTTCATTGTGCACAACATATGGCTAGTTCATTGTGCACAACATATGGCTAGTTCATTGTGCACAACATATGGCTAGTTCATTGTGCACAACATATGGCTAGTTCATTGTGCACAACATATGGCTAGTTTATTGTGCACAACATATGGCTAGTTCATTGTGCACAACATATGGCTAGTTCATTGTGCACAACACATGGCTAGTTCATTGTGCACCACATGGCTAGTTCATTGTGCACCACATATGGCTAGTTCATTGTGCACCACACATGGCTAGTTCATTGTGCACAACATATGGCTAGTTCATTGTGCACAACATATGGCTAGTTATTGTGCACCACACATGGCTAGTTCATTGTGCACAACATATGGCTAGTTCATTTGTGCACCACACATGGCTAGTCATTGTGCACAACATATGGCTAGTTCATTGTGCACAACATATGGCTAGTTCATTGTGCACAACATATGGCTAGTTTGTTGTGCACCACATATGGCTAGTTCATTGTGCACAACATATGGCTAGTTCATTGTGCACAACATATGGCTAGTTCATTGTGCACAACATATGGCTAGTTCATTGTGCACCACACATGGCTAGTTCATTGTGCACCACATATGGCTAGTTTGTTGTGCACCACATATGGCTAGTTTGTTGTGCACCACACATGGCTAGTTTGTTGTGCACCACATATGGCTAGTTTGTTGTGCACCACATATGGCTAGTTTGTTGTGCACCACACATGGCTAGTTGTGCACCACAATGGCTAGTTTGTTGTGCACCACAATGGCTAGTTGTGCACCAACATGCTATTTGTTGTGCTACACTATCTAGTTTGTGCACCACACATGGCTAGTTTGTTGTGCACCACATATGGCTAGTTTGTTGTCCACATATGGCTAGTTTGTTGTGCACCACACATGGCTAGTTTGTTGTGCACCACATATGGCTAGTTTATTGTGCACCACATATGGCTAGTTTGTTGTGCACCACGTATGGCTAGTTTATTGTGCACCACACATGGCTAGTTGTGCACCACATATGGCTAGTTTGTGCACCACATATGGCTAGTTGTGCACCACATATGGCTAGTTTGTTGTGCACCACATATGGCTAGTTTGTTGTGCACCACATATGGCTAGTTGTGCACCACGTATGGCTAGTTGTGCACCACATATGGCTAGTTGTGCACCACATATGGCTAGTTTGTTGTGCACCACATATGGCTAGTTGTTGTGCACGTATGGCTAGTTTGTTGTGCACCACATATGGCTAGTGTGTTGTGCACCACACATGGCTAGTTTGTTGTGCACCACACATGGCTAGTTTGTTGTGCACCACACATGGCTAGTTTGTGCAGCACACATGGCTAGTTTGTGCAGCACATATGGCTAGTTTGTTGTGCACCACATATGGCTAGTTTTTTGTGCACCACACATGGCTAGTTTGTTGTGCACCACACATGGCTAGTTTTTTGTGCACCACACATGGCTAGTTTGCTGTGCACCACACATGGCTAGTTTGTTGTGCAGCACATATGGCTAGTTGTGCACCACACATGGCTAGTTTGTCGTGCACCATATGTGGCTAGTTGTGCACCACACATGACTAGTTTGTTGTGAACTACACATGGCTAGTTGTGCACCACACATGGCTAGTTTATTGTGCACCACACATGGCTAGTTTGTTGTGCAGCACACATGGCTAGTTTGTTGTGCATCACATATGGCTAGTTTGTTGTGCAGCACATATGGCTAGTTTGTTGTGCACCACACATGGCTAGTTTGTTGTGCACCACACATGGCTAGTTGTGCACCACACATGGCTAGTTTGTTGTGCACCACACATGGCTAGTTTGTTGTGCAGCACATATGGCTAGTTGTGCACCACACATGGCTAGTTTATTGTGCACATGTGCATTTTGTGTTGTAAGAGAATATAAACACACACACAGTCGTACAAACTACGGACCTAACAGGAACACACTGAGAATTTAAATATTAGGTCATTTATACAATTATGTCTATATATATTACAAGAGAATGTGTTCAAAGTTTCTTATATCTAATTTTCCTCAGTAAGATACTTTGATATATAAATTTTTCCTCTGTATCGCTATATTTCTTAAGAAATGGACAATCAAGCAGTGTTGAAGAAAGTGACTAAGGCTGACTGCATGAATTATAATTAGTGTGAGCACTGTGTATATGCCAAACTGATATGTATTTGTAACCCAGCCTGAGCCTGACAACCACATCTGTTAGTCTGTTTACAATGAAAGTTGCTCCCTAAGTGGACTTGTATACGTATCTGGGTTCATATTATCGTATTTCCTTATAAATGTGCTGAAGACTGTAATCATATTATTGTGACATTCAGATTCATTACTTCGATCGCTAAATATTTCTGATAGTGAATGCAACTAAGGGTTTTTGAGACGTTTCAACAAGCTTCTGAGTGTTGACATAGTAGATGACTTTATCTTGCTAATAAATGGATGGAGAATATGGTGTGCTTGTTGATACTTTAAATTAAACACAGATGTGATCAGTCTTAAGTTGATTACCTTTTGTCTGAGTTTCATTAAGAAACTGAATAACATCTTTATATACCAACGTGAGGTACAATAGAATATTAATTAACGGGATTTCGACAAAGGTTATAGATGTTGAATTGATAAAGATGGAAAAGACAGAATTAAGAAATCTAGCAACGTCGGAAACAACACGACGGAGAGAGAGAGAGAGAGAGAGAGAGAGAGAGAGCTAGCAAGGAGCCATGACCTGTCAATAAAGGTAGATAATGCTTGATGGGGCGATGGTATGGCATGAATCACGAACGTACGTGTGTTGGGGAGAGGGTTGAACCCTGCCTCCTTAGTCCGCCTCTTAACTTTCGATTGACTGGCGTAGTTTAGATCATTCCTCTTGTTCAGTACTCTTAAAACGTAAGGATACTGTCTGATATCTCTGCTTCACCTGGGTACTCAGCTTCTGTTAGTGCTGCCTTATATCTGTTTATCTGCTGTGTACATCTCTCGAGGTATTTTGTATGTCAGTATTATGTATCCTACTGGTTGCAAATTTTGCTCTCTTTTAATGTCTTTGTAATGCCTGTATATCCTCTTCTTTTACATTCCTTTAATGTAGGTAAGTATAATTCATAGGGTGTTTACCTGGAGAGAGTTCCGGGGGTCAACGCCCGGGCGGCCCGGTCTGTGACCAGTCCTCATAGTTCTTACACCATGACTCCGGAACCAGTCTGATATCATTTTGATTCATCTCTTATTAAAGCTTCCGAAAGTAGTTGTAACTTTCGTTAGATTTGCACATGCTAATGACGTTATTACATTTGTGTTCTTCGGGAGACAGGTTTAACATGCTGATTACCCTAGATCCTTATCGTGTACTGATGTTTTGAGCTGCTCCCTCGCATGTCTTATCATCTTTCTCCAGCACCCAATTTGAATATTTTGTATTTGCTGCGGTTGAACTCAAGTAGCCACTTGTTTGACCATTCTTGCAATATATTCAAGACTTCTTGTAGTTCTTTAATGGCGTCCTTCGTTCATATACTCCTCAAAAGTTTTGCATCCATAGTCAGTGACAGATAAGAGTGAGAGATATGGTAGGAAGTGCAAAAAAAAACCAGTAGGCGCAATAAAAGAACATTGTATCAACATCCGTGGTCCCAGACTTTCCAACATCTTACTAGAAGAGATCAGAAACACTGCTGGGACAAGTCTAGAAATCTTCAAGAGGAAACTGGACAGGTATCTTCTTCAAGTTCAAGGTTAACTAGGCTGTGATGGATATGTGGTCCAGCGGGCCACCAGCAGCAACAGCCGAGCCTGATCCAAGGCCAAGCTCCGAGAGTAGAAAAACTGTAGAACCTCGTCAAAGGTAAAGGTAAGATAAACTCCTACATACTAGCACCTTAACAGTCACCCTGATGTACATCCTCAGTTTGTGTGTGAGGTACTGTATCACAGACTTTGCTGTGGCCAAGGAAACTGTGTTATCCTGCTCAACTTTCCTTTTCCTGACTGCTGTGTGTTAGCATGTCATAGGCCTCTGTTGAATCTTTGTCAGAATTTGGTTTTTGTGAATCTGTGTTGTATTGCGTAATGAAGTATAACCCTCTAGTCTCCCCCGGTGGTGCACTCATCTCCTGCTCATTATCTTATCCATGATGCTTGTGAGGGGTTAATTTAGTTTATGACCTCTTGTTTATCATCATTAAAACATCAGAACTGCTTGTGGAGCATCACAACACTTGAGATGTACTCAGTGGCATACAGCAGTCTAAATGTACTCAGTGGCGCAATTCTTTGAATATACTTAGCGGAACAGAGCTCTGGATGTACTCACTGGAACATCACTAAATATACCCAGTGGAACACAGCACTCTAAATGTATTCACTGGAATAACAATGAATGTACTCAGCGGAACAGAGCACTTTGGATGAGTAGGAAGCATGATGGGGCATGTGGTGTGATGGTAGTAAAATTTCAGGATGCAGAAATTAGTGGGATTCACAGTTGTTCACAAGCGTTCTTTATTATGTCTTGGGTAAGTAGGTGTCCAAGCTGGGAAAGAAGGCCCCTCTGCAGGAGCCTAAGTGTATTTACATGATCTCAAGTAGGTGTGTCAGGTAGGTAACTTGGGTGTCTTGAACAGTTAGGTGGCTTAGGTAGGTGTCTTGAGTAGGTTGGATGGTGTGGGCAGGAGAGGCGGCTGTGCTGGCAGTGAAATGTTTACAACTGGGATATTTGAAATTCTTGAGCGGCAGCGAAGAGCTTCTCGATTGTGGGGGAATGTCTTCGGGGCGCACGGCCCCCTCGCCCTGATTGTGGCGAAATGACTATAGTGCCCCGCTCCCCGATTGTGGCGGAATGTCTGCAGAGTACGCAGTCTCTACGCCATAATTTTCGTGCTACGTTGACGTTAGCTACCTCTTATTAAAAGCAAGATGGTGGTCTTGTGCGTGGAACCTGCAGGTCGTTTCGTGCGTTAAAACTCCAGGTGGTCTCGTGGTGGAGCCTGCAGGACGTCTCGTGCGTGGGGAACGCCAGCTGGTCATGTGCATGGAGCCTGCAGATTTTGGTGTTCCATATCGTGGGATGGTATGGTGGGGAAGGGAACGAGGCTAGCAACATTACTCTCTGAGGGGAAGCTTCCGGCGGCCACACACACTGCCAGAACCCTCACCTCCTCCATTAGTTAGCTGGTTTGTGGCGCTGCAGGAATGTGACAATAACCCAGAAATAACCCAGGACTAGCAGCAGAGAGGGGGCTTAAGGTGGGGGTAAAGCGGGGCATGGCTCTGTTCTTTTCTGGGCCCCCCCCCTCCCTCAGCTACAGGGGCCCCTTATCAGTGTCACTCTGACCCTTGGAGCCCCCGACCCTTGGAGAGGTGTAATTAGTGCACCAAGAACAATGCAGTGATATTACCAGCGTTGGTCAAGGGGCTCCTCAGGTATATGTTATCAGGCCAAATAATTCTTTAGCGATACACAGATTACGGCTCCCGCCTCTGTGAAGGTGCCAGGGAGTGCCACGGAGCTGCCAGTACCGGCAAACGGCGTGAAGCACCTGGGCTTGGCTTAGAGGGTTACTGTGTACGACCTGTGATGGAAGGCACTATCAGGGACCTGCCTACGAGAGGTTATGACCCCTGGCATTCATGAGAGGTCATAACCCCTGGCACTCAGAGGTCATGAGTGTGGCATCCATACAAATAGTGTACGAAAAACTTCGCTGGCCGACCTGGAACAAGAGGTTAAGAGCAAGAATGAGAAGCACAAACCGCAACTGACCCTCAGTAAAAATGAAATATTCACAGGGCTCTCCACAATTCAAAATTACAAGTTGGTGGCTTGGTGGAGAGCCTGCTCATGGTCGTGCTTGGAGGCAGGTCTTGGAGGCGGAGGGGAGGGAGGGAGGGCATTGTTACAGGGAAGGGCTGGTGGACTCAAGGAGGAAGGGACTAGTGGACTCAAGGAGGGAGGGACTAGTGGACTCAAGGAGGGAGGGAGGGAGGGGAATGCGACTCCCTCTTGAGCGCCCAGCCTGAAGCTCTACAAGTATTGCTGTTTAAAGCAGTATACTGAAAATTCTTTTCCAACGTATCAAGTCTTGGTACACGTTAAGCCTTGGGGCATCGTCGTCCGGCTCTTTAAACCTGACGGCTTGAGAATACAAGTTGACGGAAAATTGTATTCCAACTTAGAGGTTCACGGCAAAAAAATCGTTGAGGAAATCCTTGATTTAAACGAATTATCTTTTGAGAGTAAGTGTTAAAATATACTTCTTGTTATGCTACTGCTCGAGCGCACTCTTCAACTGCTGAAGAAACAAGATGACGATAAGATGGTTTTATTTACTACAGTAATAAATTTATTACTGACTCGTGTTCAAGTATATCTGTATAAAACGATATTCACAGGTGTGGGTTGTTACTAACATTGAAATGGTGTCCCGCAGCTCGGTTGGTAACGCACTCAACTCACACACTAAGTGTCCGTTGTTCGATTCCCGGAACGAGTGGAAACACTGGGCGTGTTTCTTTACACCTGCTGTCTCTGTTCGCCTAGCAGCAAGTAGGTACCTAGGTGTTAGCCGAATAGTGTGGGTGGCATCCTGGGGGTGGTGGTAGTATACCTTAGATAGGGCTGGGCTTTGAAATGACCTGATGTAAGGATAATAGTTCTTAGCTTGTAAAATTGATGTGTAAAGGAAAAATGATACAGTAATCTTTGTACGAATGAAAAGGACAGCAGGCACTAATGTTGACTGGGACATACATTCATACATACATACATACATACATACATACATACATATATATATACATATATACATACATGCGGCATAGTGATAGATTAGTGAAAGATGATACACATTCTTGAAAATAAACTAAACTGGCGGAAAAGGTAAGTTATTATTACATTCACGGGGAAGCGCTAAACCTTGGGGATTAAACAGCGCCTGTGCAACGGGATTCAATCGAATTTGATCCTAGGAATGTCTGGTATATTGTCGAGACATAGACAATAAATACACTGTGAACAGCTCTCAGTTATTTTATACAACTGATTATTTGCCTACAGTCACCCAAAATACCCAGAACTCACCATGTAGCGTTGGCTGATCTCTAAGTTCCTTCCTAGGCAATAGAAATCAGAGTTAGTGTGAAATAAGAAATGTCAGGATTGGTGAATACCAGCGGAGTCCCACTAGGGTCCCTCCTGATAACTGATAATGCATACTTCCTCCCAAGCCTAAAATAATTTTTTTAATTGATCAAGAGGACAGGAGAGGAGACACTATATGGATGATGAATGCTTCGGACTCATATAATGAGAGTTTTTTTTAAACATTACGCTAAACCTGTGAGCACGTAACGTAACAACCTCGTCAGCGTTCATCAGCCTAGTAAATCAAAAATGGCTTTCTGATAGCTAATCAAAGACGCCTTGAGAACATTATATACTGCATATTATATCCAATCCTGCTAGTACCAGATCTAATGAGCAAAAGCTACGAAGATTATGTACACGAACTAGAGCTCGTAACACTAGAGGAAAAAGGAGACATGATCGCTAACAATGCAAGTCATTCATGGCAAGGAGTTGTGGAGGCTCTGTCCACTGGCTGTAAGACAGACACAGCTTTAGAGTTTGCACCGAAGTGGCTAGTTTATTGTGCACCCCATATCCATCAAGTGGACGGTAGTGGCTAGTTTATTGTGCACCCCATATCCATCAAGTGGACAGTAGTGGCTAGTTTATTGTGCACCCCATATCCATCAAGTGGACGGTAGTGGCTAGTTTATTGTGCACCCCATATCCATCAAGTGGACGATAGTGGCTAGTTTATTGTGTGCCCCATATCCATCCGTGGCTAGTTTATTGTGCACTCAGTATCCATCCTGTGGACGGTAGTGCAAGACCATATGAATACATAAAAGGCCTTGGAACTAGGTCAAAAAAGGGTTAACAGGGGTACATTTAGATTTAGAACCTACAGTTGACTAATATGTTGCAAACCATTTTAGGATTTTTTTTAATGTCTGGTATCTTATTTTCTTAAACTTGATCTATAGGGCGTATATACTTTTGATATCCCTGAATATTTAACCTATGTGTCATTATTCTGATCTCTCGTAATTAATACTAATTATATATCTAGGCTCCTCCATAGGGGTAAGGTGGTTCTCACTTATTTTCAATTTATTTTTGGTTTGCTAAATAATGGTTCCATACTGAAAACCAAAACCTTGTCATTGTGGTTATATACAAGCCTCCGGATGCAACTTCCCAGCAATTCCAGGAACAGCTTTTGAAAATTGACCACTGTCTGGAAAATCTCCGAACTCCTGCCCCAAACATCTTGCTGCTGGGAGATTTCAACTTGAGACACCTAAAATGGAGGAGTGTAACAAATAATATTTTAGCAGAGATCTCCCCAGGAGGCAGCTCAGATGAAAATTCATCAGACAGAACACAAAGAGTAATAGTAAACAGAGTAAAGCCCGAAGCAGCTACTGTGCAAAGCTCTGTTCTACAAGACACAGTACTCGCTCCCATCATATTCCTCATCCTCATATCTGACATAGAGATGGAAGCCATAGCTCCGTGTCTTCCTTTACGGATGACACCCGAATTGCCATGACAGTGACCTCCATCGACCAAATCTTCAAATGGGCCACTCAAAATAATGTGAAGTTCAATGAAGAGAAATTTCAACTACTCAGATATGGAAAATTTGAGGAAATTAAAACTGTATCAGGGTACACAACAAATTCCAAGTTATAATAGAGCGAAAAAGTAATGTGAAGGAACTGGGAGTGATAATGTACGAAGATCTCGCCTTCAAAGACCACAGCAATGTATCTACCGCATCTGCTACAAAAATGATAGGATGGATAATAAGAACCTTCAAAACTGGGGCTGCCAAGGCCATGATGATTCTCTTCCAATTGTTTGTTCTCTCTCGGCTGGAATACTGCTGTACGCTAACTTTGTACACTCTCCAGGTCAGCGAAATTGCTGACCTGGAGAGTGTACAAAGAAATTTCACAGCACACACAAGTACGATAAGGCACCTAAATTACTAGGAACGGTTGAAGTTTCTTGATTTGTATTCCCTGGAATGCGGGCGAGAGAGATACATTATAATACACACTTAGAAAATCCTAGAGGGATTAGTACCAAACTTGCACACAAAAATCACTCCCTATGAAAGCAAAAGACTCGGCAGGAAATGCAACATTCCCCCAATGAAAAGCAGGGGCACCACGACACAATAAGTGTCAGGGGCCTAAGACTATTCAACTGCCTCCCGACATACATAAGGGGGATTACCAATAGACTCCTGGCTGTCTTCAAGAAGGCTTTGAGCAGGCACCTAAAGTCAGTACCTGACCAGCCGGTCTGTGGTTCGTACGTCAGTTTGCGTGCGGCCAGCAGTAACAGCCTGGTTGATTAGACCCAGCCTAGTTGATCCATCACGAGGTCTGGTCTCAGACCGGGCCACGGGGGCGTTGACCCCTGAAACCCTCGCCAGGTATACTGAAGTTACATAGTCGAGGTTTGTTCTCACGTGGTTTCTATAGAATATGCTTAGGCTTGATAATCTGACATAAACTGTGGATATTTGTGTGGAGGGGAAGAAAGGTGATTACGAATACCTAGTTGTAATTTTCTGTTTTAAGTAGGAATTTATGGTTACTGGACTACTGCTTATTCACTATCTTCCGTCGTCGTTTATTCCCCATAGTGTATTCATTATAATAATATTAATCTCTGAAGCTCATTTCACTAGTCAATTCCTGGAGTTGTAAAGATATTGTTTTGACAATTTTCACAGTTCAGTACTGCATCCCTGTGTCTCCCCCAGGATAGGATATAAACAGAATAAACGTAAGTTTCAGAGGTGTGATAGACTATGTAGTTGATCTTGTGACCGCTTCTTCTTCAGGTTATTTATCTTAATGAGAAAGACTTGTAAAATACACTGCTCGGATGTTCAAGGAGTTTGAAAAGATTTAATTGCGATAATATCGTGAATATTGTTCGGTTAAAACAGTTATTTTATCTTTTTGAAATGTATATTTATATTTCCTTGTCCAGAGGGCTGAGGAAGGGTTGTTGAGGTGGTTCGGACATGTAGAGAGAATGGAGCGAAACAGAATGACTTCAAGAGTGTATCAGTCTGTAGTGGAAGGAAGGCGGGGTAGGGGTCGGCCTAGGAAAGGTTGGAGGGAGGGGGTAAAGGAGGTTTTGTGTGCGAGGGGCTTGGACTTCCAGCAGGCATGCGTGAGCGTGTTTGATGGGAGTGAATGGAGACAAATGGTTTTTAATACTTGACGTGCTGTTGGAGTGTGAGCAAAGTAACATTTATGAAGGGATTCAGGGAAACCGGCAGGCCGGACTTGAGTCCTGGAGATGGGAAGTACAGTGCCTGCACTCTGAAGGAGGGGTGTTAATGTTGCAGTTTAAAAACTGTAGTGTAAAGCTATCATGTGAGAGTTCGATGCGTGGATTAGGGTAGAAATACTCACGTAGGCTGTTATACGTATATTGGCGATATGTGAAGAGAGACCTGCCAGCCGTTACCTATCTCCTTGCTACCACTCGATATACTAACTAGCCGGGCTGCCCAGTACCCCGTAGTGGGTCTTTGAATACTGCTGAGGTCAGCACAATATGAAGTCCGTGACTCAAGACGGTTGGTCGTGATTCAACGGACGGTTACTGGTAACTGGTTACTACTGAGACTGGTAACTGGTTACTACTACTGAGAAAGCACCCTTCTGGCAAGACAGTGATGGAGTGAATGATGGTAAAAGTTTTTCTTTTTCGGGCCACCCTGCCTTGGTGGGAATCGGCCAGTGTGATAATAAAAAAATAAATTTACATTTTTGCGTGTGAGAGAGAAGAATGTACTAATCGTTCGTATTTGTAACTTATATACAGACTCTGCTCCAAAGGCGTTTCGTTTGGGAGATTCTCTGGCCGAGGATGAGGTAGTTCAGTAGCAGCAGCAACTGGGAGGTGTTGTACAAGGCTCCACCTGTCTTCTCTTGTCGCTTTCTCACATACGGTTTTCAGCAGATTTCTCGATTCATGTTATTTAGGTTTGGTTAGTCTATCGTCTTTTAATAAAACTTAGCCAGGTACACCACAACGTTAATAAATTAAACATATAGAGGGGATACAACGCTTTGACGGATGAACGGAAATTGTGGACCCACCATACACACTAAACTACACCGTCAGATAATTACTGTTTAAGGCTCGTGAAGTCACCAATTTGACTGCCCATAGCAACAGTGACATGTTGACTGTTATTAAGAGGATGGGCTGTGTACACCGTCAGGTCGTAATGGATTTGTCTCTGTCGATGAGTGTCTTTGGTCTTGTTTTTCTTAATTAAACATGTTTATGCTATAGAAATAGTGTATATTTTCAAGAATCTGTAATATTTAAGAATTTTGCTGAAAACGTACGTTGTAATAACGTATATATTGTTTTCATATTTTCAAAATGTATTTATAAATAAATTTTGATTGAATTTTCCTTTTTCAGTATTAAAAAAAAGAGAGAGGTAATATGTTGGGATTAAGAGATCTGTGTTGTTGATTGGGGCCGAGAGGGAGGGGAGAGGAGAGGGGATCAGGAGGGGACAGTGTTAGGGAAAGCATTTGGGTGGGTGTCTGACAGGGAGGAGGGAAGGGGGGACGAAGCCAAGTTTATTCTCATTATGTGTGATCACACCCACCATGTTATGTCAGGTGAAGATAGAGAGGTCAAACGTGTTGAAATTAGGTAAAAACAGGTGGACGCATATTGACAGAATGAATGTAAATTTCAGAGGTAAAACATTAATGTACAAGGATAAACAGATATAATAATGCAGATAGAGATAGAAATAAACATGTCTACAGATAAATAGAGAGAGAGAGAGGGGATACGAGAGGGCTGGTTACCTGGATACCTGGAGGTTATTCCGGGGATCAACGCCCCCGCGGCCCGGTCCATGACCAGGCCTCCCGATGGATCAGGGCCTGATCAACTAGGCTGTTACTGCTGGCCGCACGCAGTCCAACGTACGAGCCACAGCCCGGCTGATCCGGCACTGACTTTAGGTATCTGTCCAGCTCTCTCTTGAAGGCAGCCAGGGGTTTATTGGCAATTCCCCTAATGCTTGATGGGAGGCTGTTGAACAGTCTTGGGCCCCGGACACTTATGGTGTTTTTCCTTAGTGTACCAATGGCGCCCCTACTTTTTATTGGGGGCATTTTGCATCAAGCTGCACAGCTTGATTAGTTCTTTTATTTAACCAGAGTCTTTAGCACAGAGATATGATAAAGCTCTTGGAGCATGGCGAGAGTGGACCTAGTAGCGGCCAGCGAAGAGGCGGGTCCAGGACTCCTGCAACCACAAATAAGTGAGAGCACGCGCGCGCGCGCACACACACACACACACACACACACACACACACACACACACACACACACACACACACACACACACACACACACACACACACACATACTCATACTCATACTCACACACATACAGAAGAGCTCACTCGAGCAGAGTAAAGTTACTGGTAATGGGCGATTTCAACCACAGGGAGATCGACTGGGAAAACCTGGAGCCACATGGGGGTCCCGAAACATGGAGAGCCAAGATGTTGGATGTGGTACTTGAAAACCTCATGCATCAACATGTCAGGGACACAACCAGAGAGAGAGGGGAGGATGAGCCAGCAAGACTGGATCTTGTGTTCACCCTGAGCAGTTCAGACATCGAGGACATCACTTACGAGAGGCCCCTTGGAGCTAGCGATCATGTGGTTCTGAGTTTTGACTATATAGTAGAGTTACAAGTGGAGAAGGTAACAGGAACTGAAGGGGACAGGCCAAACTATAAAAGGGGGGACTACACAGGTATGAGAAACTTCCTGCAGGAGGTTCAGTGGGACAGAGAAATGGTAGGAAAATCAGTAAACGAGATGATGGAATATGTGGCAACAAGTGCAAGGAGGCAGAGGAAAGTTTTGTTCCCAAGGGAAACAGAAATAATAGGAAGACCAAAACGAGTCCTTGGTTTACCCGAAGGTGTAGGGAGGCAAAAACTAAGTGCAACAGAGAATGGAAAAGGTACAGGAGGCATAGGACCCAGGAAAACAAGGAGATTAGTAGAAGAGCCAGAAACGAGTATGCGCAGATAAGGAGGGAGGCCCAGCGACAGTATGAAAACGACATAGCATCGAAAGTCAAATCTGACCCGAAACTGCTGTATAGCCACATTAGGAGGAAGACAACAGTCAAGGACCAGGTGATAAGGCTGAGGAAAGAAGGTGGAGAACTCACAAGAAACGATCAAGAGTATGTGAGGAGCTCAACACGAGATTTAAGGAAGTATTTACAGTAGAGACAGGAAGGACTCTGGGGGAACAGACCAGATGGGGACACCAACAAGGAATACACCAACAAGTGTTGGACGACATACATACAGATGAGGAGGAGGTGAAGAAACTGCTAAGGGACATCGATACCTCAAAGGCAATGGGACCGGACAACATCTCTCCATGGGTCCTTAGAGAGGGAGCAGATATGTTGTGCGTACCACTTACCACAATCTTCAACACATCCCTGGAAACTGGGCAACTACCTGAGGTATGGAAGACGGCAAATGTAGTTCCCATTTTCAAAAAAGGAGACAGAAAAGAGGCACTAAACTATAGACCTGTGTCATTGACGTGTATAGTATGCAAAATTATGGAGAAGATTATCAGGAGGAGAGTGGTGGAGCACCTGGAACGGAACAGGAGTATAAATGCCAACCAGCACGGATTCACGGAAGACAAATCCTGTGTCACAAACCTTCTGGAGTTTTATGATAAAATAACAGAAGTAAGACTTAAGAAATCGTAATGACACGATTGCAAATAAACCATACCCCCGGCCGGGATTGAACCCGCGGTCATAGAGTCTCAAAACTCCAGCCCGTCGCGCTAACCACTAGACCAGCTAGCCACAATAAGATTCATCCAACTAGGTATATTTCTACACCATAGGAAAGTTAGCACAGGCACCTCTGTGACCACAAATGCAAGTTTTTACAGACGAATCTCCAGTAAAGGGACTTGAGCTAGAGTTCGTCACGGCCACGCTAGCTGGAGATTCGTCTGTAAAAACTTGCATTTGTGGTCACAGAGGTGCCTGTGCTAACTTTCCTATGGTGTAGAAATATCCCTTTAGTTGGATGAATCTTATTGTGGCTAGCTGGTCTAGTGGTTAGCGCGACGGGCTGGAGTTTTGAGACTCTATGACCGGGGGTTCAACCCCGGGCCGGGGGTATGGTTTAAACAGAAGTAAGACAAGAGAGAGAGGGGTGGGTTGATTGCATCTTCTTGGACTGCAAGAAGGCTTTTGACACAGTCCTCACAAGAGATTAGTGCAGAAGCTAGAGAAATCAGGCGCATATAACAGGAAGGGCACTGCAATGGATCAGAGAATACCTGACAGGGAGGCAACAACGAGTCATGGTACGTAATGATGTATCACAGTGGGCACCTGTGACGAGCGGGGTCCCACAGGGGTCGGTCCTAGGACCAGTGCTATTTTTGGTATATGTGAACGACATGACGGAAGGGTTAGACTCAGAAGTGTCCCCGTTTGCAGATGATGTGAAGTTAATGAGGAGAATTAAATCTGGGTGAGGACCAGGCAGGACTTCAAAGAGACCCCGGACAGACTGGACACCTGGTCCAGCAAATTGCTTCTCGAATTTAATCCTGCCAAATGCAAAGTCATGAAGATAGGGGAAGGGCACAGAAGACCACAGACAGAGTATAGGCTAGGTGGCCCAAAAACTGCAAACCTCACTCAAGGAGAAAGATCTTGGGGTGAGTATAACACCCAGCAGTCCCGAAGCACACATCAATCAGATAACTGCTGCAGCATATGGGCGCCTGGCAAAAACCCGAAACAGCATTCCGACACTTAGTAAGGAATCATTCAAGACACTGTACACCGGTATGTCAGCCCCTACTGGAGTAGCAGCACCTGTTTGGAACCCGAAATGATAAAGCACGTCAAGAAACTAGAGAAAGTAAAAAAGGTTTGCAACAAGGTTTAGTTCCAGAGCTAAGGGAATGTCCTATGAAGAAAGATTAAGGGAAATCGGCCTGACGACACTGGAGGACAGGAGGGTTAGGGAGACATGATAACGAAATATAAAATACTGCGTGGAATAGACAAGGTGGACAAGGCCCGGGATGTTCCAGGGAGGGGACACAGAAACAAGAGGCCACAATTAGAAGTTGAAGACACAAATGAGTCAGAGAGATAGTGGGAAAGTATTTTCTTCAGTCATAGAGTTGTAAGGCAGTGGAATAGCCTAGAAAAGACGAAAGTGGAGGCAGGAACCTTTACACAGTTTTAAGACGGGGTTTTGATAAAGCTCAGGGAGCGGGGAGAGAGAGGGTCTAGTAGAAAACCGGTGAAGAGGCGGGGCCAGGAGCTAGGACTCGACCCCTGCAACCACAAATAGGTGAGTACAAATAGGTGAGAAAATGGGCTAGTAACCCCTTCTCCTGTATACAATTACTAAAAAAGAGAAGAAGAAAAACTTTATAAAACTGGGTTGCTTAAATGTGCGTGGATGTAGTGCGGATGACAAGAAACAGATGATTGCTGATGTTATGAATGAAAAGAAGTTGGATGTCTTGGCCCTAAGCGAAACAAAGCTGAAGGGGGTAGGAGAGTTTCAGTGGGGGGAAATAAATGGGGTTAAATCTGGAGTATCTGAGAGAGTTAGAGCAAAGGAAGGGGTAGCAGTAATGTTAAATGATCAGTTATGGAAGGAGAAAAGGAATATGAATGTGTAAAATTCAAGAATTATGTGGATTAAAGTAAAGGTTGGATGCGAGAAGTGGGTCATAATAAGCGTGTATGCACCTGGAGAAGAGAGGAATGCAGAGGAAGAGAGAGAGATTTTGGGAGATGTTAAGTGAATGTATAGGAGCCTTTGAACCCAAATGAGAGAGTAATTGTGGTAGGGGACTTGAATGCTAAAGTAGGAGAAACTTTTAGAGAGGGTTGGTAGGTAAGTTTGGGGTGCCAGGTGTAAAAGAAAATGGGACCCCTTTGATTGAACTTTGTATAGAAAGGGGTTTAGTTATAGGTAATACATATTTTAAGAAAAAGAGGATAAATAAGTATACACGATATGATAAGGGCGAAATGACAGTAGTTTGTTGGATTATGTATTGGTAGATAAAAGACTGTTGAGTAGACTTCAGGATGTACATGTTTATAGAGGGGCCACAGATATATCAGATCACTTTCTAGTTGTAGCTACACTGAGAGTAAAAGGTAGATGGGATACAAGGAGAATAGAAGCATCAGGGAAGAGAGAGGTGAAGGTTTATAAACTAAAAGAGGAGGCAGTTAGGGTAAGATATAAAACAGCTATTGGAGGATAGATGGGCTAATGAGAGCATGGGCAATGGGTCGAAGGAGGTATGGGGTAGGTTTAAAATGTAGTGTTAGAGTTTTTCAGCAGAAGTTTGTGGTTACAGGAAAGTGGGTGCAGGAGGGAAGAGGATCGATTGGTGGAATGATATGTAAAGAGAGTAGTAAGGGAAAAAAAGTTAGCATATGAGAAGTTTTTACAAAGTAGAAGTGATGAAAGGAGGGAAGAGTATATGGAGAAAAAGAGAGAAGTTAAGAGAGTGGGTGAAGCATGTAAAAAGAGAGCAAATGAGAGAGTGGGTGAGATGTTATCAACAAATTTTTTTTGAAAATAAGAAAAAGTTTTGGAGTGAGATTAACAAGTTAAGAAAAGCCTAGAGAACAAATGGATTTGTCAGTTAAAAATAGGAGAGGGAGTTATTAAATGGAGAGTTAGAGGTTATTGGAAGATGGAAGGAATATTTTGAGGAATTGTTAAATGTTGATGAAGATAGGGAAGCTGTGATTTCGTGTATAGGGCAAGGAGGAATAACATCTTGTAGGAGTGAGGAAGAGCCAGTTGTGAGTGTGGGGGAATTCGTGAGGCAGTAGGTAAAATGAAAGGGGGTAAGGCAGCCGGGATTGATGGGATAAAGATAGAAATGTTAAAAGCAGGTGGGGATATAGTTTTGGAGTGGTTGGTGCAATTATTTAATAAATGTATGGAAGAGGGTAAGGTACCTAGGGATTGGCAGAGAGCATGCATAGTTCCTTGTATAAAGGCAAAGGGGATAAAAGAGAGTGCAAAAATATAGGGGGATAAGTCTGTTGAGTGTACCTGGTAAAGTGTAGGGGTAGAGTTATAATTGAAAGAATTAAGAGTAACGGAAATAGGATAGCAATGAAAAAGGAGGCTTTAGGAAGGTAGGGGGTGTGTGGACCAGGTGTTTACAGTAAAAACATATAAGTGAACAGTATTTAGATAAGGCTAAAGAGGTCTTTGTGCATTTATGGTTTTGGAAAAGGCGTATGACAGGGTGGATAGGGGGGCAATGTGGCAGATGTTTGCAAGGTATGGTGTAGGAGGTAGGTTACGAAAGCATGAAGAGTTTTTACGAGGATAGTGAGGCTCAAGTTAGAGTATGTAGGAAAGAGGGAAAAATTTTTCCAGTAAAAGTAGGCCTTAGACAAGGATGTGTGATGTCACCTTTGGTTTTTTAAATATATTTATAGATGGGGTTGTAAGAGAAGTAAATGCGAGGTCTTGGCAAGAGGCGTGGATTTTAAAAGATAAAGAATCACACACAAAGGGGGAGTTGTCACAGCTGCTCTTTGCTGAGGGACACTGTGCTCTTGGGAGATTCTGAAGAGAAGTTGCAGAGATTGGTGGATGAATTTGGTAGGTGTGCAAAGAAGAAAATTAAAGGTGAATACAGGAAAGAGTAAGGGTTTAAATGAGGATAACAAAAAGATTAGGTGATGAAAGATTGAATATCAGATTGGAGGGAGAGAGTATGGAGGAGGTGAAGTATTCCGATATTTGGAGTGGACGTGTCAGCGGATGGGTTATGAAGATGAGGTGAATCATAGAATTGATGAGGGAAAAAGAAGTGAGTGGTGCACTTAGGAGTCTGTGGAGACAAAAACTTTGTCCTTGGAGGCAAAGAGGGGAATGTATGAGAAGAAATAGTTTTCCCAACGCTCTTAATGGGTGTGAAGCGTGGTGATGAATGTTGCAGCGAGGAGAAGGCTGGAGGCAGTGGAGATGTCATTCTGAGGGAAATGTTTTGGTGGTGAATATAATGCAGAGAATTCGTAGTTTGGAAGTTAGGAGGAGGTGCGGGGATTACCAAAACTGTTGTCCAGGGGGCTGAGGAAGGGTTGTTGAGGTGGTTCGGACATGTAGAGAGAATGGAGCGAAACAGAATGACTTCAAGAGTGTATCAGTCTGTTAGTGGAAGGAAGGCGGGGTAGGGGTCGGCTAGGAAGGGTTGGAGGGAGGGGGGTAAAGGAGGGTTTTTTGGTGCGAGGGGCTTGGACTTCAGCAGGCATGCGTGAGCGTGTTTGATAGGAGTGAATGGAGACAAATGGTTTTTAATACTTGACGGGGCTGTTGGAGTGTGAGCAAGTAAAAATTATTTAAGGGATTCAGGGAAACCGGCAGGCCGGACTTGAGTCCTGGAGATGGGAAGTACAGTGCCTGCACTCTGAAGGAGGGGTGTTAATGTTGCAGTTTAAAAACTGTAGTGTAAAGCACCCTTCTGGCAAGACAGTGATGGAGTGAATGATGGTGAAAGTTTTTCTTTTTCGGGCCACCCTGCCTTGGTGGGAATCGGCCGGTGTGATAATAAAAAAAAAAAATAAATAAATAGGTGAGTGTACACACACACACACACACACACACTCGTATCTTTCACTATTACCTCTCACACTTCATATAATCTCATATTTCAATACTTCTCACACTTCGTTACCTCTCATACTAAATTTCCTCAAATATTCCATTATTCCATTACCACTCTGTACTCCGTTGTCACTCTCATCACTGCCACTCCCATACTCTGTTACCACTCCCATATTTCTTTACCACTCCCGTACTCCATTATCGCTACACTTCGCTACGTCTCTTAACTCAGTTGCGTCTCTCATTCCATTATCTCTCACACTTACCGAGTTCTATCATTCCATTATCCCTCACACTTGCGTCTCTCCCTCCATTACCTCTAAAATTTCTTTATCTTATTCCATTACCTCTGAAATTGCTTTCCCTCTCATTACCTCTGAAATTTCATTACATCTGACATTCCATTACCTCTGAAATTTCTTTATCTTATTCCATTACCTCCTGAAATTCCATTACCTCTGACATTCCATTACCTTCCATTACCTCTGAAAATTCATTACCTCTGATACAGCCTCATACATTTCACCCCACCACCTCTCCCCCTAATCCGTCCCCCGTTACCCATCAACCCATCCCCTCCATTACCCATCATCTGTCGCTCCCCATCACCCACCCATGACATACTGCCTGCTGCTGCTGGTGTTTATCTTGAGTGATGAGAGTGCTAACCCCATCCCCCAACACTCCCCCATCAACCCAGCCGTTCCCCATCCACCCAGCATACCCCCAGCTTCGCTGTGATCCACCGCTTAAGGTTCATCATCGCACACTTTATCATAGGGATATCGCACTAAAGGAACCGTGCATCTTCCACTTAACATCTTCACCCTGTGTACCATAATAAGTGGTATTCAACTCGTTCTTACTAGTATTGTTAATGTCCTTGTTGCTGTTATTGTTCTTCTTGAGAGTTATTGCTGGTTTAATCTTTATTTGTATTTACTTATTAGTTTACATAAAACCACATAGACAGTTGTGTGTGATAAGACTGTATATTACTTGGTAATAAGTTTGTCGTATTCCCCCGCACAGCCGTCACGTGAGGCACAACCCCACACTGTTGACTACCAGGTCAACCAAGCTGTTGATGCTAGTCGCACTCATCACAATCTGGCTGATCAAGTACTTGCAGAAAAGTTACCTTTTGGAAACTTGTACCTTTGTTCCAACAGTATTTCTGACAGCTGCTAGTAGAAGGGTGAAGAGTCTTGAACCACAGATGCTGTCATTGTACTCACTATTAGTACACAAGACGCTCTCGTTTTTCACTACGTTAATTCTGTATTAATTTGGGTAGAATTAGTTGCACTTGTGTTCTTTTACCTAACATACATTTATTCTACACTTCCTCTCTTATTTCTCCATTAATCAGTTATGGCAGTATGCAAATTGGGAACCCGACCCTCATCTGTCTGCCATGTATACACAATCAGATATCTCTCTGCTTCACTCAAGAGAGTGCAAGCCAAGTGCTTCGAGATGTTCCCATTAGTTTCGATGTTTTATTTATTCTATACAAGCAGTAAACGACCTCTGTATATTTTCTATCTCGATTTTCAGTGCCCTGAAAGACTCTTGTGATCAGATAATATAGCAGCGTGAGTCAATAATTTCATCTGTTAATTGTTCTGTTTGTAAGGTCTCGTCGTATTGTGTTCTTTAAACGGTAGTTCATGGTATGTTCCTCTCATTCTTTGAGGCGGCTCCACCTGCTGACCTCGTTTCATGGTCTGTTACCACATGGTCGCGTGTGTCAAGTGCTTTTGAAAACCCCGTGTAAATCACTGTAGCCTTATGTTTACCTTCATGGTTTTAATTTAGTATGTGATGGCACTGTTAGCACTTCTACCAGCTGTCACCGTGCACTCACAGTTATTATAGTGTCACAGTGCACTTTCAGCTATGCTGTCAAAGTGTACCCTCACAATTATGGCGTCACGGTGCATCCTCAGTTATGGCGTCACAGTGCACCCTCACCGTCATTATTATTTCCATTATTTTTCATTAGTTTCTTCTTTTATTTCTCAACTATCTCGCTTCAGTAAAGTAATTTTGTGTAGATTTAAAACTTTCGCGTATTTTTAGCTTCGAGCTTTGCCGGGAAAAATGACACTGATATAACAAAATATCTTTACTTATTGCGTGTGTGTGTGTGTGTGTGTGTGTGTGTGTGTGTGTGTGTGTGTGTGTGTGTGTGTGTGTGTGTGTTTAAGAGTTGTTGCTTCAGCGCAGCTCTGTAAGAGTTGTTACTGCCTGAAGGAGGTTTCCGAGAATCTACATCTCCACTGCCCGGTCCCAAATCAAGCTTCCCGGTTGATCAATGCCTGATAAACCAGGCTGTTATTGCTGATCGCACGCTGTCCGACGTACGAACCATAGCCCTGCTGGTCAGGCACTAATTGGGGAAACTTGTTAAGTTTCCTTTTAAAATCAGCCAGAGGTTTGTTGAGTAAATCTCCTTTATGCACGGAGGAAGGGCGTTGACGAGTCGGAGACTTCTGACACTCGCCACACCCCTGCTTTTAAGTGGAGATATTTTGCACCGTCTGCATTCACCTGTAGTGATTTCGGTGTATAGCCTAAGTTTGGGATCAGTCACTCCAGGATTTTCCTTTTCTCGCCAACGTTTCAAGGAATACAGTTGAAGGTATTTCAGACGCTCCCAGTAGTGTAGATGTTTGAGTGTAAACTAGTGGTGAAAGTTCTCTGAGTTTTCCAGCTTGACAATCTCGCCTGCCTTGAAGGGGGGCCATCAGTATATAACAGAATTTCAACCTGGAGAGAACAAATGACTTAAAAATATCGTCATTGGCGCAGCATCCATTACCTATAAAGTTGTAGTTATCCAGCTTATAATTTTTCTTGCGGTACCAATACCAACATTGTTGTGATACTTGAATGTGAAATTTGATATTATTACTCCCAAGTCTCGCAAATAAAACTTCCACTCTATTGAATGATTCGAGTTTGTCCTGTATTCCATTTCAGTTTTTATTTCCTCCATTCTTCCATAGCGGGGTAACTGAAACTTATCCTCACTGAAGAGTCACTGTTTCTTAACATTATTTACCACGTACTTCCACTTTAAATGTCTTAAACTGAAATCAGGCAACAAGATATTTGTGCTGGGGTTGGAGGATTTTCCAGACAGTACTCAGTTTTCAATAGCTGTTTCTTGAAGTGTTGAGAAGTTACATCTAGCGGCGTATATACAAACACGATGACTAGCTCTTCGTTTTCAATATTTAGTACTAAAACCTCAAGCAAATGAGCGACTCTGTGACATACAGGTCAACCTTTCTATCGCATTTGAACAATTTGTACCTTTTGGTATCCATATTTTGTTGCCAAAGTGAAAGCCGCAGACATTGCATTTGACTCTGTGAAGAGTCTACTGATGAAAAATATTGTTCTTGATGGACTTATACCCCGTATATTTTTAAATACAAATGGGTATTGTCCGAGCGTTCCCTTCCCCCAGCACGGAAGAACAGCTATTGCTGGGTTCGACCCCCTAGCACTGCAGAACAGCGCTTCCCTACCCCAGCAGTGTAGAACACATGTTCCATTGAGTCTTTGCGAGCAGTAAAAATTTATTTTATTAGTTGAGGTACTTGATGGCGTTGAAGAGAGAGAAAAGTATTTTAGTGGAGAAAACAGAAGTCGCTGCTGCTTGTTGTATGGTGACTTGTGACGGCGGTGGTGACTGTGTGGCGGACATCGCCAGGAACGCCAGGAATCTGTCGAACGACACCGAAAACCAGCAAAAGAGAGTGGGGAAGAAGGAAAAAAACAGTTAAAAATGTGAATCCCTCTTGGCAGAGTTGTCGTGGAGAATAAAATTGGAGGAGAAGACGTGGTGGACGCTGTGTAGATAAGGCTCTCTTCCCCCTCCCCCCCTCTATTCTTCCCCTCCTCCGGCTCTCTCTTGGCTCATCCTTCCCCTCCTCCTCCTCCTCTTCTTCTTGCCCACTCCTACCCAAGCTTCCTCTTGAGGTTCATTATGCCACTGGAGGAAAGTGGTTCCTCCTGGTCGACCAGATTTACACGAGGTGGGTTGCTGCTGCCTGCGTCCCCGCCGGAGACGCTGCCTGTGTGTTTACCTCTCCCTGCAGCATGTGCTACTTTGGTAGCTTGAACACTTCTTGTAGTATGTGTTACTTCACTAGTCTGAACATAATGCATCTCATGCCCCTCCCCTCTCTTTTTCAGATGGTACGCCTTTCAGACGGTATCCTTTACATGTTACACATTTAAGCTGGTAATATTTGACTCAGTCTTACATTTATCCCTTATCCCCACATTCATTCATCTTGACTCTTCTTTCCTCTCGCCATCTCTACATCTCATTTCTACATTCCTCTCCATTTCCGTCCGGTGCCTTATACCCAGCTGGGGAGCAGGTGGGTGGGTTGGCAGGTGGGTGGGCTGGCAGGTGGGTGGGCACCTGGGCAGGTTCTTATTCCTCATGCTGCACCAGCAGCTAGTTTAGTAGTTACCACACACCCTCTGACTACCCCTGCAACAAAGTGATCCCTTCAGCTAGTTGGTAGTTACCACACCTCTGTAACTATCCCTTCAGCTAGTTGGTAGTTACCACACCTCTGTAACTATCCCTTCAGCTAGTTGGTAGTTACCACACCTCTGTAACTATCCCTTCAGCTAGTTGGTAGGTACCACACCTCTGTAACTATCCCTTCAGCTAGTTGGTAGTTACCACACCTCTGTAACTATCCCTTCAGCTAGTTGGTAGGTACCACACCTCTGTAACTATCCCTTCAGCTAGTTGGTAGGTACCACACCTCTGTAACATCCCTTCAGCTAGTTGGTAGGTACCACACCTCTGTAACATCCCTTCAGCTAGTTGGTAGGTACCACACCTCTGTAACTATCCCTTCAGCTAGTTGGTAGTTACCACACCTCTGTAACTATCCCTTCAGCTAGTTGGTAGGTACCACACCTCTGTAACATCCCTTCAGCTAGTTGGTAGTTACCACACCTCAGTAACTATCCCTGTGTTGCATCACGGTTTATTGATGTTGGTAATCGATGCTAAAACTCAGTATTAGTTTCCGCTGCTAATGAGATTTTTCAGGTTAAAATGTTTAACCAAGTTAGGAAAAGATCAGCATATGTCACTCCTGTGGTTGCACTCACCCTCCTGTTGTGGTCACTCTTGTTACTCATAACTCTCCTGTTGTCACTCTTCTGTTATTGTCACTATCATCCTCCTGTTGTTGCTTTGTTATTGTCACTTTCCTGTTTTTGTTACTCCCGTTGGCACTTATTTTTACCATCTTGTTGACACTGTTATTATCGCTCTCCTGTTGTCACTGTTATTATCACTTTTGTCGTTGTCACCATTCTTCCCTCTCGGTCCTTTGATTTAAAAAAGTCACCGATAACATTATGACAAGTTTTATGGAAAATGTTGAGTACAAGAGTTACGTGTCCTCACAACTGCTGTCCGTGTCTTATGAGATGTTTGTTGACTGAGTACAAGATGATGGTCGTACCTCACTGCTGGTTGGTTACACTGATAACTGCCACAGATGATGGTCGTACCTCACTGCTGGTTGGTTACACTGATAACTGCCACAGATGATGGTCGTACCTCACTGCTGGTTGGTTACACTGATAACTGCCACAGATGATGGTCGTACCTCACTGCTGGGTGGTTACACTGAATAACTGCCACAGATGATGGTCGTACCTCACTGCTGGTTGGTTACACTGATAACTGCCACAGATGATGGTCGTACCTCACTGCTGGGTGGTTACACTGATAACTGCCACAGATGATGGTCGTACCTCACTGCTGGTTGGTTACACTGATAACTGCCACAGATGATGGTCGTACCTCACTGCTGGGTGGTTACACTGATAACTGCCACAGATGATGGTCGTACCTCACTGCTGGTTGGTTACACTGATAACTGCCACAGATGATGGTCGTACCTCACTGCTGGTTGGTTACACTGATAACTGCCACAGATGATGGTCGTACCTCACTGCTGGGTGGTTACACTGATAACTGCCACAGATGATGGTCGTACCTCACTGCTGGTTGGTTACACTGATAACTGCCACAGATGATGGTCGTACCTCACTGCTGGGTGGTTACACTGATAACTGCCACGATGATGGTCGTACCTCACTGCTGGGTGGTTACACTGATAACTGCCACAGATGATGGTCGTACCTCACTGCTGGTTGGTTACACTGATAACTGCCACAGATGATGGTCGTACCTCACTGCTGGTTGGTTACACTGATAACTGCCACAGATGATGGTCGTACCTCACTGCTGGTTGGTTACACTGATAACTGCCACAGATGATGGTCGTACCTCACTGCTGGTTGGTTACACTGATAACTGCCACAGATGATGGTCGTACCTCACTGCTGGTGTGGTTACACTGATAACTGCCACAGATGATGGTCGTACCTCACTGCTGGTTGGTTACACTGATAACTGCCACAGATGATGGTCGTACCTCACTGCTGGTGGTTACACTGATAACTGCCACAGATGATGGTCGTACCTCACTGCTGGGTGGTTACACTGATAACTGCCACAGATGATGGTCGTACCTCACTGCTGGTTGGTTACACTGATAACTGCCACAGATGATGGTCGTACCTCACTGCTGGTTGGTTACACTGATAACTGCCACAGATGATGGTCGTACCTCACTGCTGGTTGGTTACACTGATAACTGCCACAGATGATGGTCGTACCTCACTGCTGGTTGGTTACACTGATAACTGCCACAGATGATGGTCGTACCTCACTGCTGGGTGGTTACACTGATAACTGCCACAGATGATGGTCGTACCTCACTGCTGGTTGGTTACACTGATAACTGCCACAGATGATGGTCGTACCTCACTGCTGGTTGGTAACACTGACAACTGCCACAGATGATGGTCGTACCTCACTGCTGGTTGGTAACACTGACAACTGCCACAGATGATGGTCGTACCTCACTGCTGGTTGGTTACACTGATAACTGCCACAGATGATGGTCGTACCTCACTGCTGGGTGGTTACACTGATAACTGCCACAGATGATGGTCGTACCTCACTGCTGGTTGGTTACACTAACTGCCACAGATGATGGTCGTACCTCACTACTGGTTGGTAACACTAATTGCCACAGATGATGGTCGTACCTCACTGCTGGTTGGTTACACTGATAACTGCCACAGATGATGGTCGTACCTCACTGCTGGTTGGTAACACTAATAACTGCCACAGATGATGGCCGTACATCACTGCTGGTTGGTAACACTGACAACTGCCACAGATGATGGTCGTACATCACTGCTGGTTGGTAATACTGATAACTGCCACAGATGATGGTCGTACATCACTGCTGGTTGGTAATACTGATAACTGCCACAGATGATGGTCGTACATCACTGCTGGTTGGTTACACTAATTGCCACAGAAAATGGTCGTACATCACTGCTGGTTGGTAACACTAAATGCCACAGATCATGGTCGTACATCACTGCTGGCTGGTTACACTAATAACTGCCACAAATGGTCGTACCTCACTGCTGGTTGGTTACACTAATTGCCACAGATGGTCGTACCTTACTGCTGGTTTGTTATACTAATAACTGCCACAGATGGTCGTACGTCACTGCTGGTTTGTTACACTAATAACTGCCATAGATGGTCGTACGTCACTGCTGGTTTATATTAACTGCCACAGATGGTCGTACGTCACTGCTGGTTTGTTACACTAATAACTGCCACAGATGGTCGTACCTTACTGCTGGTTTGTTATACTAATAACTGCCACAGATGGTCGTACGTCACTGCTGGTTTGTTACACTAATAACTGCCACAGATGGTCGTACGTCACTGCTGGTTTGTTACACTAATAACTGCCACAGATGGTCGTACGTCACTGCTGGTTTGTTACACTAATAACTGCCACAGATGATAGTCGTAATAACATAAGTTACACGTGTAACTTTAATATATTTCCTGCCTCTCATAATTCTCCTGTGGGAATAACGTTTCTCCGGACATGAATATTTGCTCATATAAGTTGGGACAGAAATTCAACTCGTCATTTTTAATAAAATACTCGTTTCTGAAATCAAATTAAATTGTAAATAAATATCGTCTTTTTTATCATTCCTTTTAGGGGGAAATTATTTAAATTTGTGACGTTTTTAGCTGGTTATTATTTTTAATGAATATTTTCGTGTTTGATAAAAACGTACAACTTAGAATTTTGTTTTGTTAGTTGTAGTTGTGACTGTATTAGCAGGAATTAATGTTATAGAGGCAACTGCAGTTGTATTGCAGTTTTAGTTACATTTGATGTAATTATAAAGAACGAAAAGACACAATAACGTGACTGGAACAATACACAAATAACCCGCACATAGGAGAGAGAGAGAAAAGCTTAGGACGACGTTTCGGTCCGACTCTGATCATCCACAAGTCACACTGAGCCAGTATATATTAGGCGAGGGGAATAGTCACGGGAGAACGGACAGGTGGTAGTAGTGACAGTGGTAGTGCTGGTAGTGGAAGTAGTAGTAGTGATAGTGGTAATGCTGGTAGTGGAAGTAGTAGTAGTGATAGTGGTAATGCTGGTAGTGGAAGTAGTAGTAGTGATAGTGGTAATGCTGGTAGTGGAAGTAGTAGTAGTGATAGTGGTAATGCTGGTAGTGGAAGTAGTAGTAGTGATAGTGGTAATGCTGGTAGTGGAAGTAGTAGTAGTGATAGTGGTAATGCTGGTAGTGGAAGTAGTAGTAGTGATAGTGGTAATGCTGGTAGTGGAAGTAGTAGTAGTGATAGTGGTAATGCTGGTAGTGGAAGTAGTAGTAGTGATAGTGGTAATGCTGGTAGTGGAAGTAGTAGTAGTGATAGTGGTAATGCTGGTAGTGGAAGTAGTAGTAGAGGTAGTAGAAAGTAAGAAGAGTAGTTTCTTTGCCAAAAAAACTACTCCCCCTACTTTCTACTGTCTACTACTTCTGTCACGTCTACTACTTTCACTGCCAGTATTACCACTATCACTGTTTCTCTTCCTTCCTCTCTTTCTCCCGTCCCTGTTCACCCTCGCCTAAATATACAGGCTCACTCATTCTCTTTCGGTCCAAGTCGGACCGAAACGTCGTCATAAGCTTTTCTCTCCCCTATGTGCGGGTTATTTGTGCGTTGTTGTAGTTATTACTGCTGTAGTTATATTAGTAATAATGACAGAATTACCGACAGAATGTTAGGTAAATGGACACAGATGTAACTAATGTAACATTTTATTATTTACAGCGTTTCGCTCTCCAGGAGCTTGCCAGAGCTCGTGGAGAGCGAAACGTTTCCGCAATAAAATGTCACATTAGTTGCATCTGCGACCATTTACCTTACGTTATATTAGTTGTTTTTGGTGTTACCACTGGGTGTACCCTTATTTGTTTCATGTTGAGTAATAAAGTTTGAGATTCAATGTTGATTTGAGTAGGAAGGATTACAAACACTTCGTTATTACTGTGCTGCCGATGTCTTTATTTACTAAACTATTGAATAGAATACGGCATATCAGCGGAGAAGCAGCTTATAAACCGTATGGCAGGAGAGGTGCAGCAGTCATAGGTCGTGTCACATTTGTTCAATGTGGAAGTAGGTCGTGCCCAAGAATTAGGCAAGCGAAGAATTCCTAAGTATTAAGATCCCAAGAAGTTGCTGTGTCTGACAGAGGTTAACCTTGTGCTTCCCCTCACAGCATCACGCTTTGCCTGCCCTCCCTCACCTCCAGCCCACTCTGACCTCCAGCTCCTCTCACCTCCAGCCCACCCTCATGCCCTCCCTCACCTCCAGCCCACCCTCATGCCCTCCCTCACCTCCAGCCCACCCTCATGCCCTCCCTCACCTCCAGCCCACCCTCCTGTACCCCCGCCAGGCTGTGCTGCCGCCCACCAGCCTTACCTTCGAGGTAAAGTTCCCCAGATGAGCTTAGAAGAGGGTAGAGGGGAGGGAGAAGCCATGCCGGTTCTGACACACACATACGGTGCCAAAGAGAGCCAGAGTAGAGTGCCACTAGTTTTTACCCTCATGGTTGTCGTTACTGGGGGTGGGAGCGATGCTCGACCGCCCCTGACCACTTAATTACTGTTGCTGGTGAATCACCTGTGGTTTGAAGGGGTTGATGAAGGGGGGGGGTTGCTTGTATGGTAGTCTGAAACACCAGTGTTACGTGAGACAATGATGAGCTTCTTGTGTTTTGTCTCCAGCTCACTACAGCTCACACTCAGTAAGCTCTCTGCCTTTCAAGGCGTACCTATCCTTATTATGCCCCCTTCCTCCCTCCCTCTTACCACCCTCCTTCCTCTCGATCTTCCTCCCTGCGTCTTTCCTAGCTTCCTTTCGCCCCTTTCCTTCACATCCTTTTTCCTCCCAGCCTTCTTTCTCCTCCGTCTATCCCCCCTCTTCCCGGCCTTCTTTCTCACTCACTCCATCTTTCCTCCTTTCTCCCCCTGACTCCTCCTCTATACGGTGTATTACTCTCTGTCCTTCCCGGTCCCCTTCGTTCCCTCCCTCGTCAGTGTGAATTACCAGATATATTGTTACTCTTCGTGGTTTCTCTGTCTCACCGCACTGTTTCACAAGTGTTGTAAAACACACATTATCTGGAGTTGCATTTGGAGGTTAGCGCCCCCGCGGCCCGGTCCCAGACCGGGCCTGGAAAGCCGATAAAATACTTGGAGAAGAAAAACTTTCTAAATAGCAAAATATAGGAGGAATAAAAGGCAGACTACTAAAGGGGATGAAAATTTTGTTTGAGGGAAAAAAATATCAATGTATTGGAGTAATTATTAATGAAAAACTGCGCAGAAAAAATCACATAAATTTAATTGTGAGTAAATCATAAGCTACACTGACAAAGTATAAAACAGTTTGATATATATGGATGTGAAAGGTTAAACTATTTACAAGGTCTGATAAATTTAAATTGGAATATGGAGCAGCTGTGTGATGGCCAGACCTAAATACTCATGTGGATGGTTCGAAAAAACGCAGAGAGAAGCTACAAAATGGATAACAGAGTTAAAATTTATTAGTTATAATGAAAAGTTAAGACTGAAGATGGCCATGATGTCTGACGAGAAGTTACAGTTCACCTTTGTATTGTAATTATGTAATGTACTGAATTGTGTAGTATTAAAATGTGTTATATTGTGTAAAATTAAACGTTTTGTGGAATATTAGTTGGAGTGTGTATTGGAATGTTAAATAGATTATACAATTTGGAGAGGACACTTAAGACGGCGTTTCTGTTCGTCCTGAAGCATTACTAAGTTGTGAGACATGAAGGTGCTGTCTACGGCACATACACCAACACAGCTACAACAACCTGACTGATCAAGCACTCTCCTGCAGGAATTTGTCCACTCCTTAAAGATTTCTAAATTTATTCCTACATGTGTGTGTGTGTGTGTGTGTGTGTGTGTGTGTGTGTGTGTGTGTGTGTGTGTGTGTGTGTGTGTGTGCGTGTGTGTGCGCAGGTAGAATGTTGGAGTCTTGCCACAGATGTTGGTAGTGTTGTCTGACTGTACCTTTTCATCTCTGCTCTTCGCTGAGTTTATTCTACACTTCTCGTATTTCTCAGGGCAGTGAGTTATAGCAGTGGGCAGATTACGTATCTGGTTTTCGATTATTTACCTTGTATATATTATCTGGTATTTCTTTCTCTTTCTCTTTCCTGTCCAGAAAGTATATTTCGAATACCTTGAAACTTTAGATTTACTGGTTTTCTGCCACCGGTAAAAGCTCTTCTCTACCGTTTTATGCTGGAATATTTCACCTGCCTTGAAAGATGCTGTGAGTACAGAACATTACAAGAGCGTTCACAAGATCTGTAAGATACACCATCACTGGTAAAACAATGTCAACATCCCTGGCACAGCACTCTTCAACCTATTAACAGTAAACAGAGAAATTGTCGTGATGAAGCTAGAAATTTCCAAGGGAAAACATGACCACTATCTCCTGAAACTGTCTGATCAGCGGGAGTGTGATGGCTTTGAGAGCCTGCGAGCCGCGACCACCCACAACCTGCTGGATTAGGCGGTCATCAGGGAAGTTTGGCCTCATGGCTAGGCTGTGAGGGTTTACCTGAAGTTTACCTGGAGAGGGTTTCGGGGGTCAACGCCCCCGCGGCCCGGTCTGACACCAGGCTTCATGGTGGATGAGGGTCTGATCAACCAGGCTGTTACCGCTGACCGCAAGCAAGCTGACATACGAACCACAGCCCGGTTGGTCAGGTACTGGCTTTAGGTGCCTGTCCAGTGCCTTCTTGAAGACAACCAGGGGTCTGTTGGTAATCCCCCTTATGTATGCTGGGAGGCAATTGAACAGTCTTGGGCCCCAGACATTTATTGTGTTGTCTCTCAGTGTACCCGTGGCGCCCCTGCTTTTCATCGGGGGAATGTTGCATCTCTTGCCGAGTCTTTTGCTTCCATAGGGAGTGATTTTCTTGGGAAGTTTTGTTAGCAATCCCTCCAGGACCTTCCAAGTGTATATACTATCATGTATCTCTCTCGCCTGCGTTCGAGGGAATACAAATCAAGGACCTTCAACCGTTCCCAGTAGGTTAGGTGCCTTATCGTACTTATATGTGCCGTGAAAGTTCTTTGTTCACTCTCCAGGTCTGCAATTTCGCCAGCCTTGAAGGGGGCCGTTACTGTACAACAATATTCTAGCCTAGAGAGAACAAGCGATTTGAAGAGAATCATCATGGGCTTGGCGTCCCTAGTTTTGAAGGTTCTCATTATCCATCCTTTCATTTTCCTAGCGGATGAGGGATACATTATTGTGGTCTTTGAAGGTGAGATCCTCTGACATTATCACTCCCAGGTAGACACATCCTCGATACCTATCACAGGTATGGCGTATCCTTTTGTTTTATGCGCCATCGTATCCATGTTCAATCATTGGCAATCAGCAAGAACAACAAATTTGCACAGAATATTAATAATAATTGCCTCTCATGGTAGTGGATATCATGATCGGAGTTGTAATTATAATATTTATATTAGTGTAATTAGTTTGGTAATAACGAGCTGTAATTTTAAGGTTTGCTATGATATAAATTTTAGTGTTGAGGCGAGAGAGAAAGGTAATGTCTAGATATATCCCATCAAGGACCGAGGACATGTTGACCTTGTGACCTATTGTAAGGTCAGAGGTTATTACATGTTCACTTTGTGTGTGTGTGTGTTTGTATGTGTGTGTGTTTTGGGCTTGTAGCAGTCCAGCTCCTAATCCCGCCTCTTAACCTACAGTGGAGAGTCATGCTTGTGTCTTAGTTTCCAGACAACTCTCATACCTTCTTGTGAATCCATGTATTGAGTTCACCGCCATTATCGCCTACCTGCCTCTTAACTAACCTCTTTCTAAAAAGTTTGAATATATCTTTGCATTTGTAAGAGTTTGCATCAGTGCTGCCACATTCTACCTTGTTAATCCTCGTTTACCTTGTCGATACCACTGATTATGAACCAAGTTATAATTATATCCTTCAACCCTCAATCTTACAGTGACACGAGTTTTTACCTTGATGTGCTTGACTGGGTGCAAGCTTGGGGGTTGCTGCGGGTGCTGCGTACTCGAGGATTTGCCTTAAGTGTGTTGCAGGATTCCTCATGTAATTTGGAAAAGGCAATTCTTACATTTTTCAGTATTTTTTTCTACCACCTGAGGAAAACTTCGTATAATGATGTAAATGATACCTGCGTATAGTGTATTACTTTTTATACTGTCTGTCTTGATATAAATATACGAACCACCTAGGCTTTATTTTTTACAGTTGTTTCCTTTTTCCAGCTTATTGAAGATCTTTATAGCGTGATGCATTCTCTCTCTCTCTCTCTCTCTCTCTCTCTGTCTCTCTCTCTTTCTCTCTCTGTCTCTCTGTCTCTCTCTCTCTCTCTCTCTCTCTCTCTCTCTCTCTCTCTCTCTCTCTCTCTCTCTACTCTCTCTCTCTCTCTCTTCTTTCTCTCTATCTCTTTTTTACACAGGGTTTGACAGGAAGGTCTCTAACTTTATTGACAGCTATTTACAGGTTAAGGATTCCTACTTTATTGGCAGCTAAGGCTGTTTCCTACATCAGCTCATTTGAAGCTATTTTTATTGTTATGAGACATACAGTAGGAACAGATGAAGTTGAGCCATCTGTGGGCCAGCATTTTCATTTGATCAATGACTTTATCTCGTTGACTCTTAGCTCTCTCCTCTCTCTTCTTCTCTTCTCTTCTCTCTCTCTCTCTCTCTCTCTCTCTTCTCTCTTTTATCTCTCTGTTCCTCCCTCTCTCTTCTCTCTCTCTCCTCTCTGCTCTCATTGCTTAAGTTACATTTAGCTCCTTTACCTTGTCATCAACCTTTCTTTTTTTTTCATTGTGTGAATTCTTTTTTCAACATTCGTCTTTGACGAACTCTTTAAATTTTCTTCAAAGTTTCTGTTATATTTCTGTGTCATCCTGGTAAGTGCTTCTCCCTCCTCCTTCAGCCTCGCCACTTTCTTCCTGGTATCGTCGTTTTTATACAGCTGTAACTAGGTTTTGCTTTTAGTTTAGTATTATGATCTTCCGACTTTTAGTTCTCCTTTGTATCTTCTCATATTCATTTCTACCTCTTCTTATTTCCTTGTTTCTGTCGTATTTTGTACATTGTGTTTCATCCTCCACCTCCTTTCTTCTACCCCTTTCTAGTCTTCTGTGTATTCCTGGTTGAACCATGAGAACACGCTTATTATTTCTCGTGTTCAGTATGGACCGTGACGCCTCGGGTTCAGTATGGACCGTGACGCCTCGGGTTCAGTATGGACCGTGACGCTCGGGTTCAGTATGGACCGTGACGCCTCGTGTTCAGTATGGACCGTCACGCCTCGTGTTCAGTATGGACCGTCACGCCTCGGGTTCAGTATGGACCGTCACGCCTCGGCTTCAGTATGGACCGTCACGCCTCGTGTTCAGTATGGACCGTGACGTATCATGTGTCTTACCTTCATGACACTCGCTACACCGTTTTAAGAGCATATTGATTGGCCTCTAAGAGGACAGAAATCACTAAAACCGCTCGATAGAACCCGAGAGGTGGGCCGGGAGCTGTGAATCGACACTTGCAAATACAGCTAGGTTCGTACCCCTGTACATGAGCCTTCATGCATGCACATCCAAGCACACGCTCGCTTACCTATGAATATACTCGCATGCACTCTCACCCGCTTACACATGCTCACCCGCAGACACAAGCTCACCTGGACACGTAAGCTCACCCTTACAGGTAAGGTCACCCGCACACAAACTTACCCTCACACAAAGCTTACTCTCACACAAAGCTCACACGCACACAGCTACTGATAGTTCTGGTGTTGGCAGGGAGGGCGAGGTGGAGGAGGAGGATGCATGAAATGTTGATAGGTACACAGCGGGCAGCGGTGTGCCTGTGTCACTGCTGCAGGCAACACTACCCATCCTCCCTCTCTCTCTCTCTCTCTCTCTCTCTCTCTCTCTCTCTCTCTCCTCACCCTCTTCCTTCCCTCCCTCTTTCCCCACTCTCTTCCCCTCGCTGTCAGAGGTCACCAATCCCAAACCTCTCTCCTCTATCTCCCTTCCCAGTCTCTCATCCCTTCGCTGGGGTGCTGCGTATCTCACTGGTGAGAGAATTCGAATCACAATCGCATGGTCCCAGGTTCGATATCGTGACACGGAGAATCATATAGGGCAGTTTTCATACCCATGATGCCCTTGCCACCTAGAGGAAAATGGGTACCTGGATGTTATTGTGGGTCACGTATATGAAGAATCGTCTTACAAAAATTCCAATCCTGGTGAATGTCATATCCTGTGTCCGAGAACTCTCTAGTTCTGCCTGAGATACGCTAGTACCTGCTGCAGGTATTCAGGTGTTGGGTAAGAGGTATCCGTGTATCTAATGATCTTAAAAAAAAAATCTCTCTGCCCTTCCCCCTCCCTCTCAGATTATAATCTTAGATATATAATCTGGTCTAAATTTACCTCCTCCCGCCCTATTTATTTTTTTTCCTATATATAAATTTTTTGCTGGGCTCTCTGATAGAGATATCTTCATAAAAAAAATAATTTATCTTGTGTATGGGGTATGACCAGTATGATGAACCTCGGGCACGCATACCCAGAGTGGCACACGATTTTTTTTGGGGGGGCAGGCGGTGCCCAATATATTTTATTATGCTATATGGTACACAAAGTTTGAAGGATTCATTGATAGTACAAAGTTGTTGGAGTATACATTGTAAAATGCCTGAGAGTTATATTACAAGTACATAGATGTGCTAATAATCAGTTGAAATGTCTTGTCCAGTTCCTCAGAGTTGAGACAAGTATCTAAGATACAACAGGCATTATTTGTACGAACTGCGGCACTGAGCGGCTGAGGTAGAAAACTAGCTGTTCTGGGGTCCTTAGTTGCCATAATGAATATTTTGCCTAGCTCCTGAAGGAACTTGGATGCCTTCTTTTTCCATGAGCCGAGGGTCTCTCAACCTATGGGAACAAACATATAATAATGGTCAAGTTCACCATATTTCCTAGACTTTCGGGACTCTCTGGACTCTCTGAAGCTGGCATCTGCTACTGCTTCCTCCCTACTGTATTGGAGATAGGTATCAGCCAATGTGGATTCTTATGCTTAGTCTCACATCACCTCTTTGTCGACTGTCCAGGTGTGCAAGGTAATTCCGTCTTGATGCTTTTAGCTGCCATTGGAGCTGCATAGTTGGGGTGGCTCCTTTATTTCTGGGCATCTGGCTGTTGCAAGTTTCTCTTGATGTTGACTTCTTCATCCCATGTGATCTTTTACTCAGATCTACGGCAAACAAGATCATGGCACCCGAATGCGTCTGCCGTTGCACTGCCGCAGATAAGCGTGTGCTCGGGGAAGACAGGGGCGGTATGATGAGTTGCAACACCTATACGAATGATCTTCAGGTCGAGGTTTGTACCAACGTAGGAATTGGGGACAACCAACAGAAAAACCCCGCATGAGGGGTTCTCGCTGCCTTGATGCGAACACTGTCCTTCCGCGACACAGTCAACCATTGTCGAGGCAATATTCTCCAGTATTAAACCATCCTAATTCGAGTGTTTGTAGTGGTTGAGGGGGAGAGAGACCAGTTCTGGTTGAGGAGCATTAGAGTATCTCAAAACCTGGAACCATTAATGAACTTTGGGTCACAAATCCCTATATTGTCACTAAGGTGCTCAGAAAGAGTTGCAGCTACAAGTTCCTTAGACGCCACGCATGAAGACAGTCTTCTAGAGTGGGATTGACTACTTTTGTGAGCATCAACTTCAGGAGACGTTGCTTAAAAAGCAACTGTCAGTTGTAAAACTCGACTCTGCGTTCATCATATAGGTCCAAAAAACCGAAATGCTTTCTTTTAATTCTGTTGGAAATATGTAGAATAGCTTGTGAGAAGTATTTGAGAGAAATATCCCCTAATGGTTTTAAAACCTAGATCAATATGGTTAAATAAATCAACACTGCATTGTTCTGCCAAAAAAGTCATCCAAAGGTCACTGCTGTATCGTGTTCTTGATGCACCTTTGTAGGTAGGCAGCCAGGCGCCCCTAGAGAGCTTTCCCTTACCTAACAGGTCTACCATCCCTACCTCAAAAGTCTTGTTCACCATGTCTGTCCCCAACACCACGCTGCCCTCCCTAGTCTCCCTCCTCACCGGCCAAGCAACCAGACACACACACTGGTCAACACTCGGTCACACAAACAAAGACAGTTGAACAGACGGCCACTAACAGGTGAACAGAGATAATTAACAGGCGGCCAGGTAGGTGAACAGACGGTGAGACAGATGAAGAGACAGCTGACCAGGCGGCCACGCAAACTTGTTTGCCTACTTACCGATTTATGCTTTCGGGGGTTGAGTCATGGCTTCTTAACCTGCTTTTTAAGGGTTATCAGCCGACATTCACACCGGTTTCTACCTTGCTTCTTATCTTAACTACACATGAAACTAAGTAAGATGTGTATTTCCTCCACTCCTTCATCCAACTCTTGATGTGTCATCCCTATTTTTTGTTTCAGTGCTGCCTTAATTAGCTTTGTTCTTCACGTTTGTCACCTGTTAGGGAAGCCCCAGTTCCCATGGTTCGTTTCCCGTGTATACTAATTTCCTCACCTAATTGTGTTTGCTGGGGGTTGAACCGTAGGTACTACCTTTGCTCTTTTAATTAACTAGTGTAGCTTTTACTCCATTTTGGACTTTCTCTTATCGAATTTTTCATTCATGTATGGATTTAATTTTCACTACCTCCCCTCCTGTATATTATGTTCATTATTTTCATAATGAAAGAATTATTTTTGTTTTCATTTGTTAACATATTTTATTGGCGTGAAATCATTATCCTGGTGAATTTTTACATGTATAAATAAGAGTAGTGTTCATCGTTGACAAGTCAGTGTATCATGTGTTTCAAGTTTACCTCCATACAGACTTGCACCTTCCAAGTCACCCCGTCCTGTATATCCAGTTGGTGACACTCTCCTCTGAAACACTGTCAGAGGTCTTCTTCAGGTCTAGTCGTAGACGTCAAATTGACCTCCAGCCATAGACGTCAAGAAGATCTTTATCATAAAACTGCCAAAGTGGCTTTGCATGATAGAAATAATGTGTAGGTGATGCAGTAATATATTACCCTCTTCATCTTACATTCTTCTGCAGTTTAGTGGCTCCGGTTCTCAACTTTCTTGGATACTCCTCTTGTATTGTTTATATTACAGCTGCTGTGTCAGTTTCCTTCTCTATAATATAATTTGTTCAGAGCTTCAGTATGTTTAATTTTTCTTATCAGGTTTCAGAGCTTCTCATATGTACAAGTCTCTCAGGAGTTTTAATAAGTTATCAATATCGTCTTATTCTTTGGCAGGTCACACTTGCTTATTAAAGGTTTGATATGTGTTTCTATACTGTTTAAAGCTCATACTTATCTGATTTTGCACATCTGCTGAAGAGGATATCATGTGGAGATTTAAATGCAGCTCAGATTTTTGTGTTTGTTGATTATGAGTTTACTCAAAGAGTGATAAGTGTTCATTACACTTCAAAGTTTTCAGCCATATGTGTGTGTGTGTGTGTGTATACTCACCTAATTCACCTAATTGTAGTTGCAGGGGTCGAGACTTAGCTCCTGGCCCAGCCTCTTCACTGAACGCTACTAGGTCCTCTCTCTCCCTGCTCCACGAGCTTTATCATACCTCGTCTTAAAGCTGTGTATGGTTCCTGCCTCCACTACATCACTCGCCAAACTGTTCCACTTCCTGACCACTCTATGACTGAAGAAATACTTTCTAACATTCTTGTGACTCTTCTGAGTCTTCAACTTCCAATTGTGACCCCTTGTTTCTGTGTCCCCTCTCTGGAACATCTTGTCTCTGTCCACCTTGTCTATTCCATGCAGTATTTTGTATGTCGCTATCATGTCTACCCTAACCCTCCTGTCCTCCAGTGTCGTCAGGCCGATTTCCCTTAACCTTTCTTCATAGGACATTCCCCTTAGCTCTAACTAACCTTGTCGCAAACCTTTGCACTTTCTCTAATTTCTTAACGTGCCTAACGCGGTACGGGTTCCAAACTGGTGCTGCAGACTCCAGTATGGGCCTGACGTACACGGTGTACAGTGTCTTGAAAGATTCCTTACTTAAGTATCGGAACGCTAATCTCAGGTTTGCCAAGTGCCCATATGCTGCAGCAGTTATCTGGTTGATGTGTGCTGTGTGTGTGTGTGTGTGTGTGTGTGTGTGTGTGTGTGTGTGTGTGTGTGTGTGTGTTTGTCGTGCCGAATATGTAAAACTGAGCATTATCAAGAACTCATTTAAAATTAAGTCCTTTCTCTTGTACGTTTAAAGATATATTTTTTTCATTTATGTTAATGTAAAAATTAATAATTTTGTACCAAAAGAACCTTCGAAAACTTGCCTAACCTTATTATAACAAGCGCACTTTAGTTTAACCCAATCCAACTAAATATATTTTAGATAAGTTTACAATAATTTAATCAAAAACAATGAGATATTTTTTTTCATTAGTTTTCAGAACGATTTTTACGAAATTATTGCATACACAAATTTTCGCTTACCTTATTCGGCAAGAAGGGCGTTGCTATTTAAGCCAAAATAGCAAGTTTTACATATTCGGCATGGCATATATATATATATATATATATATATATATATATATATATATATATATATATATATATATATATATATATTATATATAACATCATCATTCCACCAATCGCTCTTCTTCCCTTCCGCACCCACTTTCCTGTAACCACAAACTTCTGCTGAACACTCTAACACTACATTCTTAAACCTACCCCATATATCTTCGACCCCATTGCCTATACTCTCACTAGCCCATCTATCCTCCAATAGTTGTTTATATCTTACCCTAACTGCCTCCTCTTTTATATAATTATATATATATATATATATATATATATATATATATATATATATATATATATATATATATATATATATATATATATATATATATATATGTATGTATGTATTTTTAAGCTGTATCTTCAGTAAACATTATCCTGCTCTGTGTCTTAAAAGTTCTTTTTGCATATTATAACCTTGCAACATCTGAGGCTTGTCTCCCACTGTCTTGCAACCCACATACCACTTAAGTTAAATATTACTCTTCTGAGATGTAAAACTTCCACATCATGTATGACTGACAGAGACAAGTTGCTTGTTGCAAATATGACTCCACTAACATCTTTTGCAATGTCCGTGTATGTTAATGCTCATTTTCTTCCTCTTCCTCAGGAAATTGAAGGTGACCATTGTGATCGCTGCTAGCACTGATCTAGGTACGTCTGTGTCTAGGCACGTTTTGCGGTCGCTTTACCCTGGGTAGTTCTTGGTGTGGGTAACAGCAACTTGTAGGCTCTTCAAGGAAACCCTTGAAACATGCATGCGGACTAACAATAAGGTGAAAGGTGGTGAGGATGCAAGTCTAATTCAAGTGTATGAAATCTTACCTAGGATACCTGATAGCACCCCAAGTAGTGCACCACCAGTGGTGGTTTCCCAGAAAGTGCACCACCAATGCAAGTTGACCCGAGCACGCCTCTAGCGACAAACATGATCATTGCCACTTGGTTTTATGAGAGGAATTGGTGGTTGGTGTAATGGTGTGAGGTAACAACTTAAGAGCCAATGATCGTAACAGTCAGCGTTAACGAGGTAGTCTGACCACCACGTCTCTTCTTTCTTGTGATAGTTACACCTGATTCTTCATATACTAATGTTGTTATCGATTTACGTCCACAGTTTAATGAATACTACTTTTGTCTCCGCCGCCGCAACTTCTTTGTCGTTGTTGCTGCTGCTAATAATAATAATAATAAGAGCTATATATCTTAAGATGTTTATATTTTTTTTTAATTATAACTAATGATATTGATAATACTTGAGCAATATAATAGCAGTTAAAATAATACGTTTATGATTTATTAAGTCAGGAAAATAAAAAATAAAAATACACTAATACTACCAAGATATATAAGAATATTTTTGTCAGTGCTTCCAGAACTCGTTAAAAATATGAGTATACTTTGTAAACTCTGTAAGGGCACTTTGTAAACTATGTTAAAACACTTTGTAAACTCTGTAAGGATCCAGTGTGAACTGTGTAAGGACACTTTGTAAACTATGTAAGGACACTTCGTGAACTCGGTAGAGATGTGAGGACACTGTGGTGTCATGTATACCTGTGTAGCCTCACGCTGTATAGCCCTTGTGGCTTAGCGTTTCTTTTTGATTATAATAATAATGTGTAGCCTCACAACCCGACTTCCGCTGACATAATCTACTTGGTTAGATACATTGAAACTTGTTAAAAATTGTTTTCGACATGCACATTCAGGCACTTTATTGAGCAGTCATGTCTGAGTTTACGAAAAGAAATTCACTTGTTTAGAATGACCCTGAAAATTGTCTTGAATTGTCCATAGAGTAAAATGTGTAGAGAATAAGAGAAAATGTTATACTACATTAGGGTGGAAATATCTGGTTTAATAATAGATTATAGATGAATAAAACAAGCTGCTATTCTGAGCATTTTTAGAAGCTAAATTCTTCGAAGATATTAAAACGAAATGATTTTTGAATGTGTGTGTTTAATGGTGAGATGATGCAAGAGTAACGTCTCAGTCTTACCTCATTACCAAGAAAGATTTTAATCCTGAAGATCTCATAGAAGAGAATTAAAGGACTCAAGTTAAAAAACTTATTTTCTACTTGAAAGTGTTTCAGTATTTTCTTATACCTTTTTTTTGTGCTTCCTAATGATTTATTTATTTGTTGGCAACAATAGTATTAAAAATTATATGATACATTACGTTTGCAGATGATAACACTAAAGTGTTGGGGCAAAACTCTGGCTACGCCGAGTTCTTGGGTTTTCCTATCGAGTTTCTTGTGCAATTATTTTTTTTGTCTCTAACTTAAGCAACTGTTTCTTCTATGAGGTAATCTTCGTACCTATTGCGGCAAAACTAAACCTTTTTTGATTTATAAAGCCTCTATAATACTTAATCTTTTGGTAATTCACTGAAGCTGGGGACACCAGCTCCTGATCCGCTGTGTGGAGTTGGGTGGGGTTAACTATTGCAGACGCAATTGTTTAGTCCCGCACTATTTTTTAGCATCCCGTGGTTTATTTTTTCTGTTTCCATTTATTTGAATTTAAAAGCGGTGATATTCGGTTTTGTGATCGAGTATTGAAAAAAAAAAACCCAAAAGTGCTTCTGTGAATACTCTTTATAAAATCACAGTAAGCAGATATAACCAAAATGCAAAAATTCCAAGGGCTTTCGTGAATTTTTCTTGATAAAGTGGGGAAAAAACACGAAAAAGTTGGAATTTCGTGTTTTTTTTTGGTGTCAATGTGGTTTTTTGATTATATTATATATATTATATATATATTATATATTATATTAATATATATTAAAAATATATATATATATATAATATATTATATTATATGTGGTGTGTGTGTGTTGTGGTGGCGTATGTGTGTGGTGTGGTGTCTGCCGAATAGGTAAAATAGCAGTTTTTTGGCCTTAAAAGCAACGCTTTCTTTCCGAAAAAAGGCAAGCGAAGTTTGTGTATGCAATAATTTTTAAAAAAAATTTTTTGACCCTATTTTGACATTAAATAAAATTAAAAAAATATCTTTTAAAAATATTTAAAAGGAAAACCTTTAAAAAGGACTTAATTTTTTTAAAAGAGTTCTTGTAATTTTACCAGTTTTACTTATTCGGGACGAATATATTAATATATATTATATATATATATATATTATATATATTATATATTATATTATATTTTAATATATGGTGTAGGTTTGGTAGACAGCAACCCCCAGGGAAGTACTACCGTCCCGCCAGATGACTGTAACAAAAACCTGTAACTGTTTTGCATGATGGTAGGATTGCTGGTTTCTTTTTCTGTCTCATAAACACGCTAAGATAACAGGGATATCTTGCTACTCCTACTTACACTTTGGTCACACTTCACAGACACGCACATGCATATATATATATACATACATCTAGGTTTTTCTCCTTTTTCTAAATAGCTCTTGTTCTTTTTTATTTCTTCTATTGTCCATGGGGAAGTGGAAAAGAATCTTTCCTCCGTAAGCCATGCGTGTCGTATGAGGCGACTAAAATGCCGGGAGCAATGGGCTAGTAACCCTTCTCCTGTATACAATTACTAAAAAAGAGAAGAAGAAAAACTTTATAAAACTGGGTTGCTTAAATGTGCGTGGATGTAGTGCGGATGACAAGAAACAGATGATTGCTGATGTTATGAATGAAAAGAAGTTGGATGTCCTGGCCCTAAGCGAAACAAAGCTGAAGGGGGGTAGGAGAGTTTCAGTGGGGGGAAATAAATGGGATTAAATCTGGAGTATCTGAGAGAGTTAGAGCAAAGGAAGGGGTAGCAGTAATGTTAAATGATCAGTTATGGAAGGAGAAAAGAGAATATGAATGTGTAAATTCAAGAATTATGTGGATTAAAGTAAAGGTTGGATGCGAGAAGTGGGTCATAATAAGCGTGTATGCACCTGGAGAAGAGAGAATGCAGAGGAGAGAGAGAGATTTTGGGAGATGTTAAGTGAATGTATAGGAGCCTTTGAACCAAGTGAGAGAGTAATTGTGGTAGGGACTTGAATGCTAAAGTAGGAGAAAACTTTTAGAGAGGGTGTGGTAGGTAAGTTTGGGGTGCCAGGTGTAAATGATAATGGGAGCCCTTTGATTGAACTTTGTATAGAAAGGGGTTTAGTTATAGGTAATACATATTTTAAGAAAAAGAGGATAAATAAGTATACACGATATGATGTAGGGCGAAATGACAGTAGTTTGTTGGATTATGTATTGGTAGATAAAAGACTGTTGAGTAGACTTCAGGATGTACATGTTTATAGAGGGGCCACAGATATATCAGATCACTTTCTAGTTGTAGCTACACTGAGAGTAAAAAGGTAGATGGGATACAAGGAGAATAGAAGCATCAGGGAAGAGAGAGGTGAAGGTTTATAAACTAAAAGAGGAGGCAGTTAGGGTAAGATATAAACAGCTATTGGAGGATAGATGGGCTAATGAGAGCATAGGCAATGGGGTCGAAGAGGTATGGGGTAGGTTTAAAAATGTAGTGTTAGAGTGTTCAGCAGAAGTTTGTGGTTACAGGAAAGTGGGTGCAGGAGGGAAGAGGAGCGATTGGTGGAATGATGATGTAAAGAGAGTAGTAAGGGAGAAAAAGTTAGCATATGAGAAGTTTTTACAAAGTAGAAGTGATGAAGGAGGGAAGAGTATATGGAGAAAAAGAGAGAAGTTAAGAGAGTGGTGAAGCAATGTAAAAAGAGAGCAAATGAGAGAGTGGGTGAGATGTTATCAACAAATTTTGTTGAAAATAAGAAAAAGTTTTGGAGTGAGATTAACAAGTTAAGAAAGCCTAGAGAACAAATGGATTTGTCAGTTAAAAATAGGAGAGGAGAGTTATTAAATGGAGAGGTAGAGGTATTGGGAAGATGGAAGGAATATTTTGAGGAATTGTTAAATGTTGATGAAGATAGGGAAGCTGTGATTTCGTGTATAGGGCAAGGAGGAATAAAAATCTTGTAGGAGTGAGGAAGAGCCAGTTGTGAGTGTGGGGGAAGTTCGTGAGGCAGTAGGTAAAATGAAAGGGGGTAAGGCAGCCGGGATTGATGGGATAAAGATAGAAATGTTAAAAGCAGGTGGGGATATAGTTTTGGAGGGGTTTGGGTTTGCAATTATTTAATAAATGTATGGAAGAGGGTAAGGTACCTAGGGATTGGCAGAGAGCATGCATAGTTCCTTTGTATAAAGGCAAAGGGGATAAAAGAGAGTGCAAAAATTATAGGGGGATAAGTCTGTTGAGTGTACCTGGTAAAGTGTATGGTAGAGTTATAATTGAAAGAATTAAGAGTAAGACGGAGAATAGGATAGCAGATGAACAAGGAGGCTTTAGGAAAGGTATGGGGGTGTGTGGACCAGGTGTTTACAGTGAAACATATAAGTGAACAGTATTTAGATAAGGCTAAAGAGGTCTTTGTGGCATTTATGGATTTGGAAAAGGCGTATGACAGGGTGGATAGGGGGGCAATGTGGCAGATGTTGCAAGTGTATGGTGTAGGAGGTAGGTTACTGAAAGCAGTGAAGAGTTTTTTACGAGGATAGTGAGGCTCAAGTTAGAGTATGTAGGAAAGAGGGAAATTTTTTCCCAGTAAAAGTAGGCCTTAGACAAGGATGTGTGATGTCACCGTGGTTGTTTAATATATTTATAGATGGGGTTGTAAGAGAAGTAAATGCGAGGGTCTTGGCAAGAGGCGTGGAGTTAAAAGATAAAGAATCACACACAAAGTGGGAGTTGTCACAGCTGCTCTTTGCCGATGACACTGTGCTCTTGGGAGATTCTGAAGAGAAGTTGCAGAGATTGGTGGATGAATTTGGTAGGGTGTGCAAAAGAAGAAAATTAAAGGTGAATACAGGAAAGAGTAAGGTTATGAGGATAACAAAAAGATTAGGTGATGAAAGATTGAATATCAGATTGGAGGGAGAGAGTATGGAGGAGGTGAACGTATTCAGATATTTGGGAGTGGACGTGTCAGCGGATGGGTCTATGAAAGATGAGGTGAATCATAGAATTGATGAGGGGAAAAAGAGTGAGTGGTGCACTTAGGAGTCTGTGGAGACAAAGACCTTTGTCCTTGGAGGCAAAGAGGGGAATGTATGAGAGTATAGTTTTACCAACGCTCTTATATGGGTGTGAAGCGTGGGTGATGAATGTTGCAGCGAGGAGAAGGCTGGAGGCAGTGGAGATGTCATGTCTGAGGGCAATGTGTGGTGTGAATATAATGCAGAGAATTCGTAGTTTGGAAGTTAGGAGGAGGTGCGGGATTACCAAAACTGTTGTCCAGAGGGCTGAGGAAGGGTTGTTGAGGTGGTTCGGACATGTAGAGAGAATGGAGCGAAACAGAATGACTTCAAGAGTGTATCAGTCTGTAGTGGAAGGAAGGCGGGGTAGGGGTCGGCCTAGGAAGGGTTGGAGGGAGGGGGTAAAAGGAGGTTTTGTGTGCGAGGGGCTTGGACTTCCAGCAGGCATGCGTGAGCGTGTTTGATAGGAGTGAATGGAGACAAATGGTTTTTAATACTTGACGTGCTGTTGGAGTGTGAGCAAAGTAACATTTATGAAGGGATTCAGGGAAACCGGCAGGCCGGACTTGAGTCCTGGAGATGGGAAGTACAGTGCCTGCACTCTGAAGGAGGGGTGTTAATGTTGCAGTTTAAAAACTGTAGTGTAAAGCACCCTTCTGGCAAAGACAGTGATGGAGTGAATGATGGTGAAAGTTTTTCTTTTTCGGGCCACCCTGCCTTGGTGGGAATCGGCCGGTGTGATAATAAAAAAAAAAAAAAAATAATATATATATATTATATATATATATATACATATATATTATCACAAAAAAGGGGAAAACTCATTCATTGTCACTCATTAAAACGCTGTTTTGCTTAAAAATATATTTTTTAATGCAATATTTTTCGCTCACGGGTCACAAATTTACCTAATTGGAGTCTGTGTAGAGCAGATCAAAAAAAGAACAAATTCCGTGTGGTTGAAAGGTTTTTCTGGTTGATCTGATCCCCGTACGTTTGCGGACACCGGAGACGCTGGTCTGTATATCAGAGAACAGCAAAGAAAACAACCCGGAAAAATTTTAGCGCTAATTCGCTACAAATTTACGTGTACAGGTATCCAATCAAGAATAAGGCAAACACTGTAGTTGCAAAAATTAAAAAAAAAACTGCCATTGTTACTTCCACTGCTATGTTACTACCGCTGCTACTGTTTTACCGCTGTTACTGTTACTACGCTGTATGTTATACGTGTTACTGTTTACCGTGATATGTTATCGTGCTACTGTTACTACGCTGCTTGTTACTACCGCTGATATGTTACTACCGTGTTACTGTTATACGCTGCTACTGTTCTACGTGCTTACTGTTACTCCCGTGATACTGTTATACGCTGCTATGTTCTTCCGCTGCTCTTTTATACCGCTGTTTACTGTATACCTGCTATGTTACTTGCTGTTACTGTTATTCCGGGCTACTGTTCTACCGCGTTACTGTTACTACCGCTGCTACTGTTACTACCGCTCTACTGTTATACCGCTGTTACTTTTCAAACGCTGTTATGTTACTTACGCTGTTACTGTTACTACGTGTTTCTGTTACTACCGCTGCTACTTTTTATACCGCTGTACTGTTATACCGCTGCTACTGTTACTACCGCTTTTTTGGGTTATACGCTGTTACTGTTACTACGCTGCAAACTTTTTACTACCGCTTTTTATGTTACTACCGCTGCCATGTTACTACGCTGTTACGTTACTCCGGCTTTGTTACTACCGCTGCTCTGTTACTACGTGCTTGTTATTCCTTTTACTGTTACTTCACTGCTACTGTTACTACCGCTTTACTGTTACTCCGGTGCTATTGTTACTACCTTTTGTACTGTTACTACCGCTGCTACTGTTACTACCGTTTGTTTACTGTTATTACCGCTGCTATGTTACTTAGCGTGTGTTACCCGCTTGTTACTATTATACCGCTGTCTCGTTACTCGCGCTACTGTTATCCTGCTACTTTTAAACTTCCACTCTACTGTTACTACCAGCGCACTGTTACTTCACTGCTATGTTACTACCGCTGCTCTGTTTCCTGTTACTGTCTACTACGCTGCTACTGTTACTACCGTTGTTAGTTACTACGTGCTACTGTTATACCGCTGTTACTGTTACACGCTGCTCTGTTATACGCTGTTATGTAATACGTGCTATTTTACTTCCACTGTATTTTTATACCGTGGTACTGTTACTACCTTGCTATGTTACTGTTTTCTACCGTCTGTTATTTTACCGTGTTACTGTTACTACCGCTGCTTGTTACTCGCTGCTACTGTTACTATGCGTAACTATTACTACCGCTGCTACTGTTACTACGCTGCTACTGTTACTTCCACTGCTACTGTTACTACCGCTGCTAATGTTACTACCGCTGCTACTGTTACTTCCACTGCTACTGTTACTACCGCTGCTACTGTTACTACCGCTGCTACTGTTACTACCGCTGCTACTGTTACTACCCGGGCGGGCTACGGGTACTACCGGTATGTTACTACTACTGAATATTACTACCGTTTGTACTGTTACTTTCATGCTCTACCGGGTACTGTTTACTCGCTGCTATGTTATACGCTGTACTGTTACTTCCATGTACTGTTACTCCGCTGCTACTGTATTTCATGTATGTTACTCCCGTGCTACTGTTCTACCGCTGCTATGTTACTACCGCGTATGTTACTTCCACTGCTTGTTACTACGCTGTACTGTTTACTCGTTGTACTGTTATTACTGCAATATTTCCCCGCTGCTATGTTACTACCTTGTACTGTTTAAACCGTGCTATGTTATTTTCCACTGCAAATGTTACTACCGCTGCTACTTTTTATTACCGTGGACTGTTACTACCGCTGGTACTGTTCTACGCTGCTACTGTTTACTACGCTGCTACGGGTTACTTCACTGCTACTGTTACTACTCTGAAACTATTACTACGCTGCTATGTTTCTTCACTGTACTGTTACTACGCGTCTGTACTACGCTGCTACTGTTATTACCATGTTTGTTACTCCGCTGTACTGTTACTACCGCTGTTACTTTTTACTGTTGCTATGTTACTCCGTGTTACTGTTATACGCTGCTACTGTTATATACTGCAATTTATTACCGCTGTACTGTTCTACCGCTGTTACTGTTACTCCGCTGTTCCCTGTTATTTTCCATGTCCCTGTTACTCGCTGTACTGTTTACTACCGCGGTCTGTTACTACCGCTGGTACTGTTATCGCGCTATGTTACTACCGCTGTATGTTACTTCCACTGTATGTTACTACTACTGCAACTATTACTACCGGCTGCTACTGTTACTTCCATGCTATGTTACTACGTGTACTGTTACTACCGCTGCACTGTTATACCATGTATTTTGTACCGCGGGTACTGTTATCCCGCGGGGGGTACTGTTCTACCGTGCTACTCGTTTACCGCTGCTACTGTTACTACGCTGGTACTGTTACTCCGTGCTACTTTTGTCCCGCTGCTACTGTTGCTACGCTGCTACTGTTACTACGTGGTACTGTTACTACGTGTACTGTTGCTACGTGCTACTGTTACTACTACTGCAATATTACTATAAATGGAATACTCTACAAACTACTTTTTTTCCCATCACTTCCTTCTTCCCCCCCTCTACCACATTATCCTCAGACCTTCTCACCTGTGACTTGACACTGGTTAGAGGAGTGAAACGTCGTCACGAGGTTTCTCTTTCCTGATTGGGGGTATTTGATGGAATGTTTCTCACAGTAAGTTGCAACTGGATAGCAAAGTAAAGTTGAGCTCTGTGCCACTAACTAGAACTCTGCGTTACAATAAAACAGAACTGGTAATCCAGGTCAAACAACTGTTTTTCCATGTAAAACAGGACTTGCTTTCGAAAAAACAACAGAACTGTTGTTGCAGGTCAGAGAGAACTGTTGTTGCAGGTCAGACAGAACTGTTGTCCCAGGTCAAACAGAACTGTTATCTAAAGGGAACCATTGTTTTATCCTCATCAACATAATAGTGAGAGTTGATTTTTTAACTGTTTGTCACCTTACCAGCCCATTGCCCATTCCTCACCCCTTCCCCTCCCCTCCCCTTTCCATTCCCTTCCCAGGGATGTAACCCCCTCCCTCACTCAGGAGTTCAAAAGTTAGGTTTATCAAGGAAAAATGCTTATCGACTCTTTAGTATTACATCCTGTACCATTCAGATAACTGGTGAGACTCTAATGATTGTAACCTCACAGCTAAATAACAGAAATTTAAACCTGCCGCTGTTACTGATGGGAGTACTTAAACTAACGTGGTCAGGGAGGGAATGGAGAGATCTATCTCTCTCCATTATACCGCTACACGCCTCTCTATCTTGTAGTTGTACCGATGTGCTGTGGCAGTTTAAACAAGATTGTAGTTAGGCGCTTATCTTGAATCTTGATAAATTATGTATAATGTGATGAAGATGGTGTGACATGGATAGTGAAGCTGGTGTGACATTGATGGTGAAGCTGGTGTGACATTGATGGTGAAGCTGGTGTGACATTGATGGTGAAGCTGGTGTGACATTGATGGTGAAGCTGGTGTGAGTGGTTTTAGTTGTATAGTGAGCATCAATCAGTTAGTTACTTACACACACACACACACACACACACACACACACACACACACACACACACATACATGTTACAGCGTGAATTACATTACAGTAAACTACATGTATAGTAAACTTCATACACAGTGAACCAGAGGTAACTAAAGAGTGAATTTTTAATTGTGCAAAGCAGCATCAAAGTCACATTCTTTAATTTTACGTATATCCATAAATAATCCAAAAATTTGGTCCAGTTTTCATATCCATTTTGTGGGTTGTGTATTGTGGCCCCACGGTATTGTTACTTTGTATTTTAGTCCTTGTATGATTGTGTTCCTGTGAGTGTTGTTGTTTGTATTTCAATGGATTCAGTTGCACCGCGTTGTGTTGTATTTTGTACCATTTTTCTGTGTTGAATCTGCACAATTACCTTGCCGTTGGGCAATTTAGTTTGAATGCCCACACTGGTGTGCAGCTGCACCCAGATTTACTTAAATGGAGCCCAGTCGCTGCCCATAAAGTTAAGCCGTTCATTTGTTTTCGCCGACTTTCCCTGGCACGTTTCCAGATGCCAATACAGGTGTTTGCATGAGCAGGTGTGTCACACGATTTACACTTACATCTACTCACCTGTGTAAGAAAGTTCACTCTGTCTTATAATATTCCTACGGTTGTCATGATAGGATTTGACGATGTTTCCTCTAGCAGTGATACACATCTCTCAAGCCATTTATTTTCTAAAAATTAGGGGTTTTTAAACAAATCACAGAGCGGATGGGTCTCGAACCCATGGCAGGTGAGACTTAAAACTGGCAGACCAGTCTACTCGTTCTGTGAGTTGTTTGTAATCCTGATATTACGAGTTAGGATTTTATAATTTATTCGGTAATGTTAAAAGGTTTTTATATATATAATACGTGAGATGTTTCATAAATATTGTTAGTGCGAAGTCTGCACAGGTTATGTTTTCATATATGTTAATGGGTTTACATTTAAAATATCGTTCCCGCACTCTTTGAAAGTCTGATTTCTAATTAAGGATATGCACGCTACCTGAAGATTTTGATTTATAATTGAAGTTAGCAATCACCCGCACTGCTTTATATATTAATTTCCTCGACATTTTATATATTTTCATCATGGTGACTCGACTTTATTAATGTTACTTATGAATCATATCACTTATGTTCACTATACCCACCACTTGACAGTTTCTAAAATGTTAGCAAAGCATCAGTGATGATGAGACTGTGGCAGACGGTAAACTTCTTAAAAGACTAACAGAGTGACAGATATATTTTGTATAGCTTATGTATATGCACCTGAAGGACCTGGTCCCTACCGTGTACGCTTTTATAATAAATTACTGGATGGAAGCTATAGCAGTAAAATATGGAATAAACACAGTGATTTACAAGGAAATGGAGCGAATCATGGGTAGAGTTAGAAAGCACTATCAATATCCGTGACCCAAGACTTCAACAAATTTCCACCAGGCATCAGAAATATTGCTGGAACAAAGATAGAATTTTAATTAAAGAAACTGGACAGCTTCAAATGGCTATGTGGGCTTGCGGGTCGCTAGCACAGTCTGTCAAGCTACGATGGCTGTGTGGGCAAGTAGGCCGCCAACAGCAGCAGCCTAGTTAAAAAGACAGTCAACAGAAAAGCCTGGCCCCAGCAGGGCGCGAGCATAGAAAAACTCTGGGATACGGTCACAGGTGGTCAACTGGAAAACCTGACCTCAGACCGCGCTGCAGGGATAGAAGAAAACTCAAAACCGGTCACAGGTAAATCGCGGATAAATCACAAGCATAGGCATTTGATACTGTACATCACAAGAGACTTGAGCAAGCAGAAATAACAGGAAATGCGCTACAGTGGATCAAATAGTACCTTATGGGAAGTAAACAGTGATTGTCCGAGGAGAGATGTCAGAATGTCACAGGTGGGGTTGTGCCAACATTAATATTATGACTGGTACTGTGTCCGGTATAAATGAAGAGCATATAGAGGTAGTTAGATGTATCCCTGAACTTAGATAAAATAAATTTCTCAAATAAGCGGCTTCTCTAATTCAACCACCGCAAATGCAAAGTTACGAAAATTTTACAAGGGAGAACAAGGCCATAAATTGAGTAAAGAGTCGGACATTGAGGCTGCAAATCTCACCCAAGGAGGAAGACCCAGGGAAGTGAACAGTGTCGATCATATTGCCAGACACACATCAACTAAACCTCTGAAGTGAATATTCATCTTGACAAATCTAAGAGTAGCTCACAGGAATCTCAACAGGGCCATTAAATACCTTTATACTACTTATACCAGGTCTGTCCTGGAGTATGCAGCACCAGCACAGGACCCTCACCTGATAAAGCCAGAGACTTTGTTATTGTCACTGTCAGAAAGATGGTTATTGCCACGGTCAGAAATATGGTTATTGTCACGGTCAGAAATATGGTTATTGTCACGGTCAGAAATATGGTTATTGTCACTGCTAGAAATATGGTTATTGTCACTGCTAGAAATATGGTTATTGTCACTGCTAGAAATATGGTTATTGCCACTGTCAGAAATATGGTTATTGTCACCGCTAGAAATATGGTTATTGTCACGGTCAGAAATATGGTTCTTGTCACCGCTAGAAATATGGTTATTGCCACGGTCAGAAATATGGTTATTGTCACGGCCAAAAACTTGGTCATTACTATGGCTAGTGACCATTACCGCGAGGTTGGGGAAAAGTTAGGCAATAGTGACCACGACAGTTTTCAGTTTGCAGAGAACTCCGGGAAATATATCTAAAATATTACAATACCGAACTACAAAATGAACAACTTTAAGCATATACCATGAAGTATCACTTACTTTAAGTGCAGTTAACTCTTAGTCGTATACAAGAAGATATGGGGAATAAATTGAAAAAAAAAGGTCTCTCCGTTGAGAGGAAGAAATGCCCAAGAAACGTGTAAGAAAGTAAAGTCTGGAGAACAAAACAGTTAACAGAACAAGGGAGAAAAAAAAATACAAGAACTGGTCCCAGACCAGGCGGTCTGGTCTGGGACCGAGGTGCGGCTGCGATAACTTCAAAAACGGTCTAGGGTAAACATAAGGTAAGGTTAGGCACCCTCATACTTCTCAGACTTAATACTATTTTAATTATGAATAGCTTCACTAGTTAACTGGAGTTTGGACCACGACTAGCGAACGGAGGATCAAGCCTTCACCACTACTAGCGCTGAACGACCCACATGGTTCGGTAATTTACATAAATATAATTACTCTAAAACGAATTGTAATATTAGGTATTGGAAGCAGCACATGAAGTCATCAGTGAATTATATGGTGCAAGAAGTCAGCTGCTCCAGTGTTATAATGGCAGTATTAGCAGCTATAAAACTACTAGTATCATTTGTAGTAGTACGTGATAGTAGCATTGATAGTAGTAGTAATTCTGGGAGTAGTCGTGGTGATAAAAGTACTGGTAGCAGTCAGATTTGGTTCAATAATAGTTTTTTCCTGTAAAAAAGAAAATCCGTAATTTTTAATATGACATGATACAAAATCCAGCGCACGTCGAGTACTTGTGTTCGAGTCAGAGAGAGTGAAGAATGGGCAGAGAATCTTCCGTTTCTTTTACTGACCCCCACATGTCTAGATATTACTTATGCCAGTAAGAGTTTTGTGCTATCAGCAGATGACCTTCGAACTTTCTCCTTCCATCTCTATTCTCTCTCTCTCTCTCTCTCTCTCTCTCTCTCTCTCTCTCTCTCTCTCTCTCTCTCTCTCTCTCTCTCTCTCTCTCTCTCGTGTAGTATCTCTATTACTTATCTTCATATTCACCAACAAAATCTGGTTCAGTGTTAATAAGTTTTTCAATTAAAACCTTTTTGTTTATTCCGGAGAGAGAGAGAGAGAGAGAGAGAGAGAGAGAGAGAGAGAGAGAGAGAGAGAGAGAGGGAGAGAGAGAGAGAGAGAGAGGGAGATTAAGCGAGCAAGAAATACTTGCAGGTCATAGTAGTAGCAGTCACAGCGAGGTAAGCCAGAGCTGAGGAAGGTCAGGTAGATTTAATTAATGATCTCTTACTGTGCCCACGGTGCCCCTGCTTTTCACTGGGTTTATTTTACATTTTCTCCCATATCTCTCACTCCAGTATGTTGTTATGGCAGTATGCAGATTTGAAACTAGAACATCCGCTCCAGCGAGTACATAGGATATAAGACAGGCGTTTCCACTAGTTGAAATGCTTCAGTAGCTATTATGCGGGCCGTAAATAAATTACACGGAGCCGCCATCACTGAACAATAATCTAAATGAGGAAGCACAAGCAATTAGAATAGTGTCACCATTGGTTTTCCATTGTTTTGAAAGTCCTCATTATCCACGTCGCTGCTTTCCTGCCTGTCATGACATTTACCTTACTGTGTTCTTTGAAATATTGGTCAACCGACGTGATTGTTCCCAGGTCCTTCACGTGAGTCTTCGTTTCCATCTATTTGGTGATCCTCTTGGGTTCCATTTCTAAGCAGGTGGAGTTTATCACTATTGAACGTCATGTTCTCCTGCCCATTGGAAGACTGCTTACATCTTCGTGTAATTTTTCTGTCTTCTACTGATGTAGAAGACCTCAAATGATAGTAAGAAAGCCCCCAAATAATGATACGAAACTGTAGCGATTGTGTTTATGAATGTCTGCGATGAGGATAAGAAACAGTAGAGGTGCCAAGACAGTGCCTTGAGACACCGGCTTTCGACTTTGCTAGTGTAGGATTTTGCTCTGCCTGGTCTGGGACCAGACCGAGGAGCTGTGACCTCCGGAAGCGACTACATTTAACTTACAGGTAACCAGCCTCATCAGTATAGAGCTCCCTTCCCCATCACTGCACTCAGTAGAGAGCGCCCCTCCTCATCACTGAGCACCCTTCATCACTAAGCGCCCTTCCTCATCATTGAGCGCCCCTCCTCATCACTAAGCACCCCTCCTCATCATTGAGCGCCCCTCCTCTTCATTCCCCGTGGCAAGGTAAACACTGATCTGGGGAGTGCACACACACACTTTACTTTCTCTCGCTTTCTTCACAGGATATATACACTAAGAGGTGTGTATTTCTCACTGTAAGAAGTGTGTGTATCTCGGTGTATATACACCGAGTAGTGTGTTTATCTCAATTTATATATGCCGAAATATGTATGTGTCGAAAGCTGACTTAAATCCCAGTTTTAAGGATGAAGAAATTTTTGATGTTTGAGTACAAGTGAAATGAAGCCTTAATTAATGATCCACGTGCTGCCTTAATGACCCACGTGCAGCTTTAATGATCTAGGTGCAGCCTTAATGATCCAGGTGCAGCCTTAATTAATGATCCAGGTGCAGCTTTAATGACCCACGTGCAGCCTTAATGATCCAGGTGCAGTCTTATTGATCCAGGTGCAGCCTTAATGATCTAGGTGCAGCCTTAATGATCCAGGTTCAGCCTTCGTGGTCAACCTGCAGTCTTAATGACGTACGTTCAGCCTTAATGATCCAGCTTTAGTCTTAATCACCCACTTGCAACTGATAGGTTTCAAACCTAATTCTTCTTCTCCTAGTCTACCTTCAATCATTTTTAACTTATTCGTTTCTCCTACCTTCACTTCTTCCCATCTTCATTTTTGTCTTCCATATTTACTTCTTCCTTGTTGCTTTACCTTGGTGGTCTTTAACAATACAATTTCATGGTTGTGTTACAGTTGTAGGCAGCTCTGCTGCCAAGACATCCAGAGGTTTTAGAGGGTAACTTCATGGTTTTTGGCTGTCGCAGTGTGAGGTTTTGGTGTGGAAAGGCAGCGGTTCTCACGAGATGGGCAGATTATTTCCGTAGGGGTGAGATGGGTTTTATTAGGAGATGAATTAAGATTTCTGTGGGAGTAAAATATATACTGGGAGATGATAGCGAGGAGATGGTTATGGAGGACAGGTGGTTTTAGTGGGGATGATTAAGTCGGTGTGAGAGATGAAAATTTTTTGAGGATGAAACCACAGTTTGGAGAGGAAAACTTAATGTTTTGTAGAAGGAAATTAGTTTTGAGGGAAGGTTACAGTTATTAGTTTTGTAAGGAAATTTACGCCTTTAAGCAAGATTTTTTTTTTTTCATTTTTTTTTTACAGTTTCGAAGAGGAATTTACAGCTTTCAAGGGAATTAAATTTTTTGTATGTGCAAATTACAGTTTTGGCTGGAGAATTTTTATCGTCTAGAAGGGGAATTTGAAGTTTGGTAAAGAGAGAAGAGGGTTAGATACGGGAGATTTTAGAGAAGGCTCACAGTTTGGGAGGGTGAAGTAAGGGTTTGGAGGGAAGGACTTTGAGAGGATTGTGAACTATGAAAGAAACACTAGATGAGACGTGGGGTGGATGTGTAGGTGGTCAGTGGAGGCTGCAAGAAAGGAATAGAGGATTTATGGATGAGACGGGATGAAGGAAGGAGTAGTGAGAGGAGTAAGGGGTCTAGTGAGGGAGGAAAGGGTAGTGAGAGGGGAAGAGGTTGTGAGAGGAGAGGGGGTAGTGAGAGGGGAAGAGGTTGTGAGAGGGGAGGGGGTAGTGAGAGGGGAAGAGGTTGTGAGAGGGGAGGGGGTAGTGATCTTAAACATAAAAGTTATTGATCTTTGGAGTGGTATGAGGACATCATGTCCCATTGACTCTTACTCTTTGTTAGCTGTCTCCGGATGACCTCACTCACACCACTCTCACTCACACCACTCTCACTCACACCGCCCTCACTCACACCGCCCTCACTCACACTACCCTCACTCACACCACCCTCACTCACACCACCTTCACTCACACTACCCTCACTCACACCGCCCTCACTCACACCACCTCACTCACACCACCTCACTCACACCACCCTCACTACCACCACCTCACTCACACCGCCCTCACTCACACACCCTCACCACACCACCCTCACTCACACCGCCCTCACTCACACCACCCTCACTCACACCACCCTCACCACACACCCTCACTCACACCGCCCTCACTCACACCACCCTCACTCACCACCGCCTCACTCACACCACCCTCACTCACACCACCTCACTCACACCACCCTCACTCACACCCCCTCACTCACACCGCCCTCACTCACACCACTACTCACTCACACCGCCCTCACTCACACCGCCTCACTCACACCGCCCTCACTCACACACCCTCACTCACACCGCCCTCACTCACACCGCCCTCACTCACACCTACTCTCACTCACTACCGCCCTCACTTACACCACCCTCACTCACACCACCCTCACTCACACCACTCTCACTCACACTACCCCTCACTCTATACACCCTCACTCACACCACCCTCACTCACACCACCTTCACTCACACCACCTTCACTCCACACTACCCTCACTCACACCACTCTCACTCACACCACCTTCACTCACACCCCTCACTCACACTACCCTCACTCACACCACCCTCACTCACACCACCTTCACTCACACTACCTCACTCACACCACTCTCACCACACACCGCCTCACTCACACCCCCTCACTCACACACCCTCACTCACACCACCCTCACTCACACCACCTTCACTCAACTACCCTCACTCACACCACCCACTCACACCACCTCACTCACACCACTCTCACTCACACCACCTTCACTCACACCACCCTCACACCACCCTCACTCACACCACCCTCACTCACACCACCCTCACTCACACCACCCTCACTCACACCACCTTCACTCACACCACCCTCACTCACACCACCTTCACTCACACCACCCTCACTCCACCACCCTCACTCACACCACCCTCACTCACACCACTCTCACTCACACCACCTTCACTCACACCACCCTCACTCCACCCTCACTCACACCACCCTCACTCACACCACCCTCACTCACACCACCCTCACTCACCACCACCTTCACTCACACCACCCTCACTCACACCACCTCACTCACACCACCCTCACTCACATCACCTTCACTCACACCACCTCACTCACGCCACCCTCACTCACGCCACCCTCACTCACTACCACCCTCACTCACAACCACCCTCACTCACACCACCTCACTCACACCACCCTCACTCACACCACCCTCACTCACACACCACTCACACACTCCTCACACCGCCTCACTCACACCGCCCTCACTCACACCACCTTCACTCACACCACCTTCACTCACACCCCTTCACTCACACCACCTCACTCACACCACCCTCACTCACACCACCCTCACTCACACCACCTCACTCACACCACCTTCACTCACACCACCCTCACTCACACCACCTTCACTCACACCACCCTCACTCACACCACCCTCACTCACACCACCCTCACTCACACCACCCTCACTCACAACACCCTCACTCACACCTCACTCACACCGCCCTCACTCACACCGCCCTCACTCACACCACCTTCACTCACACCACTCTCACTCACACCACCTCACTCACACCACCTTCCTCACACCACCTTCACTCAACCACCCACTCTCACTCACACCACCTTCACTCACACCACCTTCACTCACACCACCTCATTCACACCACCTTCACTCCACACCACCCTCACTCACACCACCCTCACTCACACACCTTCACTCACACCCCCTCACTCACACCACCCTCACTCACACCACCCTCACTCACACACCACCTTCACTCACACCACCCTCACTCACACCACCTTCACTCACACCACCCTCATCACACCACTCACACCACCTTCACTCACCCACCTTCACTCACACCACCTCACTCACACCACTCTCACTCACACCACTCTCACTCACACCACCTTCACTACCACCACCACCTTCACTCACACCACCCTCACACCACCTCACTACACACCACCTTCACTCACACCACCTTCACTTCACACCCTCACTCCCTTCACCACCTTCACTCAACTCCACTTCACTCACAACCACCTTCACTCACACCACCTTCACTCACATCACATTCTTGACTACGACACTCTTCACTCACATACCGCCCTTACACTCACACACCTTCACTCACACCACCTTCACTCACACCACTCTCACTCACACCTTCACTCACACCATCTACTCACACCACCTTCACTCACACCACCTTCACTCACACCGCCCTCACTCACACATCTCACTCCAACCACCCTCACTCACACCACCTTCACTCACACCACTCTACACACCACCCTCACTCACACCACCTTCACTCACACCACCTTCACTCACACCACTTCACTCACACCATCTTCACTCACCACCTTCACTCACACCACCTTCACTCACACCACCTTCACTCACACCACTCACACCACCCTCACTCACACCACCCTCATCTTCCCCTTCTCTCCCTTGCTTCACTTTCCAACGTCTCCACTCCAAAAGTACATTCCTCACACTCTCCCACTCATACATTCAACATTCTTGAGCTAACGTTATACATTTTTTCCTCACATTTTTATTCCGCGCTTAAAATCTGAGAGAGTGGAATTAATGTACGAGTCTGTGAGTCGATGAGTAACTGGGTATGTTACCCATGGTAATGGGTCTTCTTGCCCTTCTATTGTAATGGCATCTTCTGCACTTCCATAGCAATGGTAACTTTTTCGGCCCTTCCATGCGAATGGCACCTTCTCCTGCCCTTCCAGGTTTATGGGATCTTTTGCCCTTCTTGGTTCTTAATGGGATCGCCTCCTTTTCTGTGTTAATACGATCTTTCGTGGATTCAAATGATCTCGTTCCTGAATTTTCCTTTCCTTTTGTGCATATGATGAATCGTGATGAAAAGTAATTATGTTAGAATAAATAACCCAAGTAGTGAAGTTGGTATTAATGCAACAGGTTCCTATTAACAATAATTAGGATACAAATCATTAATATTTAAGTAGCGCCGCGTGGAACCACGGAACTACTGAAGCCATTGCCTAACACACGAATTTTTTTTTCACTGTAATGGTGAGATGTAGCTTAATCGCGGAAAATACTAGTAGGTCAGGGGCCTGATCAGCACACTGCCATAACCTCTTAATGGAGTGAGAGATACGGGACGAAATGTGGAATATACTCACGAAATCGTAATAACACGATTACAAACAAATCCCTGAACACCGACCTGTGACTTCTAGGACTCTTTTGTCATGGGGTTGACCCACACCCGGTCTGTGATTTATACAAAAGCAGGGGTGCCACACGCAGAACTGAAGAACATTGTGCCAGCATCCGTAGACTAGGGCTCTTCGATCTACTACTAGCATATATAGGCACTATCCCCGGAGCAAAGATAGAAGTATTCAGGAAGAAATTTGATAAGTTACTTCAGTAAATAGCAGATCGACCATGTTGTGATGCGTATCATAGACATGGTGGTGGTGGATACAGTGAAGGGTGATGGTGGATACAGTGAAGAGTGGTGATGGTGGATACAGTGAAGGATGGTGGTGGATACAGTGAAAGGTGATGGTGGATACAGTGAAGGGTGATGGTGATGGTGGATACAGTGAAGGGTGGTGGTGGTTGGATACAGTAAAGGGTGATGGTGATGGTTGATACAGTGAAGGATGGTGATGGTGGTGGATATAGTGAAGGATGGTGGTGATGGTGATGGATGCAGTGAAGGGTGATGGTTGATACAGTGAAGGGTGGTGATGGATACAGTGAAGGGTGGTGGTGATGGATACAGTGAAGGATGGTGGATACAGTGAAAGGTGGTGATGGTGGTGGATACAGTAAAGGGTGGTGGTGATTTTGGATACAGTGAATGGTGATGGTGGATACAGTGAAGGGTGATGATGGATACAGTGAAGGGTGATGGATACAGTGAAGGGTGGTGATGGTGGATATAAGGATGGTGGTGATGGTGGATACAGTGAAGGATGGGTGATGAATACAGTGAAGGGTGGAGGTGATGGATACAGTGAAGGGTGGTAGTGATGGTGATACAGTGAAGGGTGGTGGTGATGGTGGATACAGTGAAGGGTGGAGGTGATGGTAGATACAGTGGAGGGTGGCGGTGGATACAGTGGAGGGTGGTGGTGGATACAGTGAAGGATGGTGGTGATGAATACAGTGAAGGGTGGAGGTGATGGATACAGTGAAGGGTGGTGATGGTGGTGAATATAGTGAAGGATGGTAGTGGATATAGTGAAGGATGGTGATGGTGGATACAGTGAAGGATGGTGGTGATGGATACAGTGAAGGGTGGTGGTGATGGATACAGTGAAGGGTGGTGATGGTGGTGGATATAGTGAAGGATGGTAGTGGATATAGTGAAGGATGGTGATGGTGGATACAGTGAAGGATGGTGGTGATGGATACAGTGAAGGGTGGTGGTGATGGATACAGTGAAGGGTGGTGGTGGATACAGTGAAGGGTGGTGATGGATACAGTGAAGGGCAGTGATGGATACAGTGAAAGGTGGTGATGGTGAATGCAGTAAAGGGTGGTGGTGATGGTGAATGCAGTAAAGGGTGATGGTGATGGTAGATACAGTGAAGGGTGGTGATGGATACAGTGAAAGGTGGTGATGGTGAATGCAGTAAAGGTGGGTGGTGATGGTGAATGCAGTAAAGGGTGATGGTGATGGTGGATACAGTGAAGGGTGGTGGTGATGGTGAATGCAGTAAAGGGTGGTGGTGATGGTGGATACAGTGAAGGGTGGTGGTGATGGATACAGTGAAGGGTGGTGGTGATGGTGGATACAGTGAAAGGTGGTGGTGATGGTGAATGCAGTAAAGGGTGTGGTGATGGTGAATGCAGTAAAGGGTGATGGTGGATACAGTGAAGGGTGGTGGAGATGGTGAATGCAGTAAGGGGTGGTGGTGATGGTGGATACAGTGAAAGGTGGTGATGGTGAATACAGTGAAGGGTGGTGGTGATGGTGAATACAGTGAAGGGTGGTGGTGATGGTGGATACAGTGAAGGGTGGTGGTGATGGTGAATGCAGTAAAGGGTGGTGGTGATGGTGGATACAGTGAAGGGTGGTGGTGATGGATACAGTGAAGGGTGGTGGTGATGGTGGATACAGTGAAGGGTGGTGGTGATGGTGGATACAGTGAAGGGTGGTGGTGATGGTGAATACATTGAAGGGTGGTGGTGATGGTGGATACAGTGAAGGGTGGTGGTGATGGTGAATACAGTGAAGGGTGTTGGTGATGGTGGATACAGTGAAGGGTGGTGGTGATGGTGAATACAGTGAAGGGTGTGGTGATGGATACAGTGAAGGGTGGTGGTGATGGTGAATACAGTGAAAGGTGGTGGTGATGGTGAATACAGTGAAGGGTGGTGGTGATGGATACAGTGAAGGGTGGTGGTGATGGATACAGTGAAGGTGGTGGTGATGGTGAATACAGTGAAGGGTGGTGGTGATGGATACAGTGAAGGGTGGTGGTGATGGTAGATACAGTGAAGGGTGGTGGTGATGGATACAGTGAAGGGTGGTGGTGATGGATACAGTGAAGGGTGGTGGTGATGGATACAGTGAAGGGTGGTGGTGATGGATACAGTGAAGGGTGGTGGTGATGGTAGATACAGTGAAGGGTGGTGGTGATGGATACAGTGAAGTGTGGCGGTGATGGTGAATACAGTGAAGTGTGGTGGTGATGGTGAATACAGTGAAGTGTGGTGGTGATGGTGAATACAGTGAAGTGTGGTGGTGATGGTGAATACAGTGAAGTGTGGTGGTGATGGTGAATACAGTGAAGTGTGGTGGTGATGGTGAATACAGTGAAGGGTGGTGGTGATGGTGAATACAGTGAAGGGTGGTGGTGATGGTGGTACGTAAAATAATGGCTGTAAAGTGACAGATTTTAGTAGAAATACATTTATAACAGAGACTTATCTATGCCAGGTTTCACCTACTAGAAATTATAGAATCATGATTCTACACACCTACATCTTCCTTCTCCAACTTATACCTCCTATTTTCCACCGATGATTCTACACACCTACATCTTCCTTCTCCAACTTATACCTCCTATTTTCCACCGATGATTCTACACACCTACATCTTCCTTCTCCAACTTATACCTCCTATTTTCCACCGATGATTCTACACACCTACATCTTCCTTCTCCAACTTATACCTCCTATTTTCCACCGATGATTCTACACACCTACATCTTCCTTCTCCAACTTATACCTCCTATTTTCCACCGATGATTCTACACACCTACATCTTCCTTCTCCAACTTATACCTCCTATTTTCCACCGATGATTCTACACACCTACATCTTCCTTCTCCAACTTATACCTCCTATTTTCCACCGATGATTCTACACACCTACATCTTCCTTCTCCAACTTATACCTCCTATTTTCCACCGATGATTCTACACACCTACATCTTCCTTCTCCAACTTATACCTCCTATTTTCCACCGATGATTCTACACACCTACATCTTCCTTCTCCAACTTATACCTCCTATTTTCCACCGATGATTCTACACACCTACATCTTCCTTCTCCAACTTATACCTCCTATTTTCCACCGATGATTCTACACACCTACATCTTCCTTCTCCAACTTATACCTCCTATTTTCCACCGATGATTCTACACACCTACATCTTCCTTCTCCAACTTATACCTCCTATTTTCCACCGATGATTCTACACACCTACATCTTCCTTCTCCAACTTATACCTCCTATTTTCCACCGATGATTCTACACACCTACATCTTCCTTCTCCAACTTATACCTCCTATTTTCCACCGATGATTCTACACATTTTTTAATTCTTTCTTTTGCATACCCTCTCAAATTCGTCTTCCACCTTAAGATGGTGGTGTAAGTTGTTTGCGCTTAATAGCAGGAGTCACTGTCTGGAAGGGTCGTTAATTTTCCCAAAATGTACTTGCCCCATTGAAAAGTTGTAAGAACCCATCTGTTTCGGCATAAATGGTGGGGATATTTCCCCCTTACGTTTAAATTTGCTGATATGCCGTTGGCAGGGAACAAATTATGGATGTGGATTGCTAAATGAGATTTATGTAACGAGAGAGTGAATTGATTATAACAGTAGCAAGTTGACAACGTCAGTGTAAATCCCATAATGTTAGAAACCGAATATAAAGCGATGGATGAGCCAACAGTTGTAAATGCTTTGTAAATAACATAAAACAAACCTCCACCTCCACTCATCTCCAAGCTACAACTCTACTCATCTCCAACCTCTACCTCCACTTCTTTCCGTGTTCAGTCACCCTCAGCGCCTGCATCCCCAGGTGCACATTACGTGACAACTGGTGGGAAATATATGAGAGTATGAGTGGGGTGTGCCCAGCATATACGTGAGTCTCCCTCCAATTAGCAACCTCTCGTAAAGCAGGAAGCGCACCGCAGTTTTCACGCTGTTTTGACACTATGTGACGGGGTGCGTGAGCAGTGGACGGGGGTGCGTGAGTTGTGGACGGGAAGGGTGCACGAGCAGTTGACAGGGGTGAGGTGTATGGGTGGCTTGTGGAGGTGGGTAGATTTGAGGAGCACGGTAGTAGGCTTACTCTCCCATGTTTAGTAGGTCCTGCTCATAGTTACAAGGGGAAAAAATAACAAAAAGTCAAGAGAAGAAAAGTTACAGAAAATATTACAAAATGTAGAAGTTAGTCAACTTTACGACTGTGCTCCAGATCACACCTAACATAACCTAATAAAAAATGACTTTTGTAAAGTGAAAATTTATCATTTTAAGCTTGGCTCCGTGGAACTCTTCCTAGGCAGACATTTTTACCCGGCAGACATTTGAGCATGTAAGTTTCCTAAACTAACTAGGTTACAAGGTCCAGGCCTGAAGGGCTCTGTCTCAGCCTTCTTTTCGAAAAGTCTCCGAGCCTATAAATGCTCTTGGCTTCGTGTGAATGACACGAGGGTTGCCTCGATAACTGCAAGAAAATATTAGAGAACGGAACGAGTAATGCAGAAACCTGTCAGGCAATGTGTGAGGTTTGCATCTCAGCGACACTCCATGTGTCTTACTTATCTACTCCAGGAAAATTAAGAAAATATTGAGCAGAGTGAGAAGAAAAATGGCATGGTGTGCATCAAGGCTCTGGGAACACGATCCAGCAATCCATGCATGTGTAAAGTCGTGATGACATTTCCTTTAGTAAAATTCTTCAGAACCGCTTCATAGCTCTTTGTAAATTGTTCGGCCCCCTTACCGGGAAATAATTTATAACGCATGAGATTTTTTTATCGAGGGGATAAAATGGCTGAGGTTACGTGGTTATGGCGTTTATTTTCAACCTAATAGCTACTTAATTTACTTTTTATAGTTGACATTAATTGTTTATAGATTTGGGTTACTAATCGTGATTATAGAGTGAAGCTGGTGTTGCTGGACATTACGTGACCACTCTGTTCGACTGACATAACACTTTTTTCCAGCCCTAAGGTATATTACTCCCCCTCCCCAAGTATGTGACCCACAACAGACGACTGACACCCTGGTACCCATTTACTGCTAGGTGAAGAGGAGCAGAAGGTGTAAGGAAACGTACCCAACGTTTTCACCCTTACCGGGGATCGAACCCCGGATACTCATTATATGAACCGAATGTACTGCCATCCGAACCATAGGACATTTGCTGGGCTGGCCAGACCCTTGTTGGGCTGATCAGACCATGCTGTGTTGAATAGATCCAGACACCTCTGATTCACTGGCGGTTGTAGCCCCAGGTCTCTGATAGAGGAGAGGGAGAGGTTCATTATGTGTGTCATGCAGATAGATGTTGAGTAGTGAAGCAACATTACTTACACCGGGATTAGTTATCATCGTTCTTAATGGAATCAAGCAGTGTTCGCCAGTAACGACTGTTATACATCTCCATAAAGAATAAAAAGCCACAATAACAACGATGATGGAACAATTCATAACTAACCCAGAAATTGGAGATGAAAATAGGTGTCTAATTTAATCTTCAATTTCTGGGTAAGTTATGAGCCATAAAGTTTAAAGTATCACTCACAATTCTGGGAGACAAGCCCAGCTTCATCCACCCTTAAAAGAATTCATACATCTTGGAATGAATCGTAATTGTGTTGTATAATTGTTTCCACTCTATAATGCGTATTTAGCGACGGGGGAAAGTAGACGAGGAGACCAATAGTGAAATAAATAAAACACCATCTTATATATGAATATTTAATATTATATTATATGAGGAAATTCTAAAAGTGTAGGAGTTATACAGTGAGTGAAAAATTGGCGTTAATCAGATCTGACCCGACTATCGAAAGGCTCAAATCCTTTGAATTATTGTCTTCATTCTCGTTAAATTCACATCCACTTATAAATTCAGTTGTAAAATGTAGAATGTTTATAATATCAAAAATATAATTAAAACTTGATATCTTCTATTAAGAACACTAAATGGCTGTTGAAGCAAAGGCTTCCTTGGAGACCTTTTAAATATTTGACTGCCCTGGATAAACAACCCTGAGCTATTTTCTTGCTCGACTGCCAATACCTTGAAATATTTCAAAAGATTATTCAAATACCATTGATCTTAAAGTGTTTATACTATAGCCTGGTGCCATCTTTGTGCCTGACTGTACCATGTTTACAGCCTTCTATAACATGGCATCTTCACCTTTACTAACACATCCACGACGACGTGTTATTAACTTCACCTCTACTGGAGCAACACTTTTTAAGTTCTCATACCTGTTATAGTGGTACTGAACGCATAGTATAGGGATCACCAATCCTCGGTTAACATGAGGGGGGGGGGAGATTTATTGCACCACTCTGAACCTATTAAAAGAATAAAAATTGCTACATGACAGTGCCCTGGCTTTTTCTATTCCCACTGTGGTATTTTATATATATTTATAATCATGCGTTTTGTGGTCAGTTAACAATAACTCGTTTAAAATTAAGTTTTCTAAAAAAATTCTCTTATACTTTTAAAGACATTTTTTTCACTAATGTTCATGTAAAAATTAATAATTTTGCACCAGAAGAATCTTAAAAAACTTACCTAACCTTATTATAACAAGCGCAATTTAATCTAGCCTAATCCAACTAAATACATTTTAGATAAGTTTGCAATAATTTAATAATAACAAACACAGTGAAATACATTTTTTTTTCGTTAGGTTCAGAATGATTTTTGCGAAATTATTGCATACACACATTTTTGCTTGTCTTATATGGCAAAAAGAGCATTGCTATTTAAGTCAAAATCACAAGTTTTACCTATTCGGCACGACACATATATTTATGTCGTGCCATCTCCCACTGGGGCAGGGTAACAGGAAAAAGAAGAAATGAGAGCTTTTCTTTATATGTTTAGTAAATTATACAGAAAAGGGGGTTACGAGCCCTGTGCTCTTGGCATTTTAGTCTCCTCTTACGACGCGCATGGCTTACTGAGGAAAGATCCTTGTCCACTTCTCCATGAGGAAGAGAAGAATTCTTCCTCCGTAAGTCATGCGTGTCGTAAGAGGCGACTGAAATGCCGGGAGCAAGTGGTTATAACCTCTTGTATAAATAACTAAATGTAATATATATATATATATAATATATATATATATATATATATATATATATATATATATATATATATATATATATATATATATACAAGCGTTTCTTCATTTTCGGGTTACTCTGCCTCGACGAAACAAGTGGTTTTTAAGCATATAACAATACTGTGACCAGCCGGGAATGAAACCTGAGATATCTAACCAGCCCCCCCGGGAAGCTAGGTAAATTTCTCGACGCCTTAGTCCGCTACACCACCATGCTATAAACCATATGTGTGTGTGTGTTTGACAAATTAAAAAAATAAATGCATTGTGACTCAATATTAACAACTGGCATACATCTGGGATGCATGC
>NC_069400.1:109454357-109516857 GCF_026875155.1 Cherax quadricarinatus
ACTAATATTTACAGAAATTTGGAACTTTGCCAATACTCGACGTACGTTGTATACAAACTACTGCTTGCATAAATTAAAACTTTTTATTACGTATTGCTTTGACATTTGTGTGATAGCGACCTTACCAAAGAATAAACTGTGGGAGTAGAAGAGCGAAGGGAGCATTATGATGCTGGTATCGACTTGTTCCCCAGTATTGAAGCGTATATAATAATTCATTAAGAGGCGCGCGCACGTGGAGTGAGGCGGCGTCCAGGGTCAGGTAGGCCCCCCACACACAGCATCCCCCATCTCCCCCATCAGCTGCTACCTTCGCCAGCCACATTATTTTATATTTTACCGCCTTATCCGGTATTTTTTTCTTTTATGTAGATTAGCAAGTTAGTTTGGCTTCAAGCATATATGGCTGGAGACTGCGCAAACTGGCACTAGTTTTTGTATCCGTGCGATCTTGTTACACTTATCGGTACGGATTTTTAGTCTGAAATTACTTGGCTTCATTTGTAAATATTTTATGTACTGTATATAAATTCTTACCTTTAGATTAGTTGTAGTTGTAATATTAGTAGGCCAAGGGACAGCCATGCTTGACATCTCTGCATTAAGACACTTGGAATGCCGCCTTGTGCACAGAAGACCATTGGATTACATTTCTGATCAATGAAAGGAGTCGATCTTCACAGGTGAGTATCACTACCACCGCAACCGCTTCTTAGTCACCCACACAGTGTAGCCGCTGCTCACCACGCTTCTCTGCAGGTTTAGCAGGCCTAGCGTAGAGGCCAAGTGTAAAAGGGGTTCCTTCCGCCTTAGTTTCTCTTCTCTCTAATCTTGACTTTACACCTTGGATGCTTGACCATTTGGCACTACAGAGGAGTCATCGTGCCTCCCCTGAAACTTGCTCACTCTGGTCATCATCCGCTAGTTGTTTGGTCAGTTGGGGATCATAGTCGGCATTTTCTTATAATTTCTTCCAGTACATTTTTATAATTAACCAGTAATTTTGGTGGATGCATGAAACGGGCGCTTGGTGTACATGTCCTTATAGTGTATGTGTCCTTACTAGCGATAGAAAGCTTTGGCTTCTGTGAGCATGACCCTCCCGCCACCTTCAGATCCCCTTAGTCCTAAGGAAGGTGTGAGTCAACCCGAGTGTTTTATCACCCTTTTGTAAGGTAATTGACCTCTTCCTACAGTCTTATGCTACCCCTTTGGTACCTGGGTGTGTGTCTTGAGAGGGTACGATATCGTTAATGAATAGGTAAATAATTGCGTTGTACTGAGTATCGCGTAAATTATTCCCAACTCGTGGAAAGGTATCGTAGTATGCAAATGAGTTCTGGGTTGCTTTGCAAGGTGTGAATGTGTTGAGCGTCGTGGAGACGATGACTGGGTAAATTTGCGGTTTCCTCTTATGATTATGGTTAAGATGTGCACATCCGCTGAGGCTCGGCGAGATTGTGTGGCGGAGGCTCAAGTGTGCAGCTAAAAACATGTAAAATGTTGGTAACCTGAATGACTTGTGATATCTGGTCCCGTGGCAGCTTCCGGCCAGGGCCGCCGCTGCAAGAGACGAGAATATCAATACAGGATTGTCTGTCATACCCGGGAAGGTCGAGGAAAGGTAGAAGGTGTAAATAAACTTGAAATGACCTGCGCGATGCCAAATATCATATAGTACGAAGCCCCCGTCACTTTTGACAGTGGAATATTTGGTCTTATGCCTTTAGGAATGTAATAACATTTACTTCCTGTGTGAATAGCTCATGCCTGACTCGATTAAAATATGAATTATTGACGGTCGAACGGCTAAGCTACATGCACGCTGATGTACGAGTCTTAGTCTCACACTCATCTGTTAACTTATTTTGTTAAAAGTTGAGCAGGATGCTTATATGAATTATGAATTGTACGTTAGTTTGAACAGGAAAGTTTGTTTACATCCATATTATGGCAAATTAGCGCAGCCACAGGTAGACAGATTGGTTAGACGTATAAGATTTATGATAAAAATTGTGTGCGTAAGTTTACATAACTTATAGGAGTAACACATAAGAACATATGATATTGTAAATGACCTTAGCAAAGATGACCTTGGATCAGTGTTTTATGAAAGTGATTGCAATCAACAGTGTATAAATGAGAAGAGATGTGAAAATAGTGATTTAGTTATGGTGAGAGGATATCTATGTCGTTACGGTGTGAGGCTACTTTTGTAGTTATGGTGTGATATTGTAGTTATCTTGTGAGGAAGTTGGCATAGTTATGGTGTGTGGATGTTGATACAGTTATGGCGTGAGGATGTTGTAGTTATGGCGTGAGAATGTTGATGTAGTTATGACGTGAGGAGGAGGATGTAGTTACGGTGTGAAGATGTTGAAGCATAGTTAAGTGACGGGAATGATCCTGCATGGAAGATCTTTCAAGTGACCTGCTAGTTATGTCATTGATGACTGGTAGACATCTCCGTCATTAATGATCTGGTGTATATCATCCCTGTCATTGATGACCTGGTAGCTGTAATTCCCCTCATTGATGGCCTGCTAGATATCCGTCATTGATGACTCGGTAGATATTCCCGTCATTGATGACTCGGTAGATATTCCCGTCATTGATGAACCGGTAAATATTCCCATCATTGACCTAGTAGATAGCATCCCGGTCATCGATGACTAAGTACATACTATTCGTCATTGATGACTTGATAAATGTTCTCATTGATGACCTGGTAGATATCTGCCATTGATGACCTCGTTAATGAGATCCGTCATTGATGACCTGGTAATGTCATTGGCTAGTTGGTAGATATCACTCATTGATGACCTGGTAATATAATCCGTCATTAGTGATCTGGAAGATACGTCATTGATGACTTGGGTGACATTGTCACTGATGACCTAGCAGATGTACGTCACTGATGACGTGTGTGCCCTGGTGTACATGATCCCGTGAGCGTAATCCTGGTGTACATGACCCCTGTGAGTGTCCCCTGGTATACATGACCCTGTGGTGTGTCCCATGGTGCACATGACCCTGTGATTGTGACCCATGGTGTACATGACCCTGTGACTGTGACCCTTGGTGTACATGACCCTGTGAGCGTGACCCCTGGTGTACATGACCCTGTGAGCGTGGTCCAAGTGTACATGGCCCTGCGATCATGTCCCCTGATGCATATGACCACGTGAGCATGGTCCCTGATGCATGGGATCCTGTGTGCATGACCCTTGGTGTACATGACATTGTGCGTTGGATTCTTGGTGTACATGACCCTTTGAGTATGGCCCCTGGTGTACATGACCCTTTGAGTATGGCCCCTGGTGTACATGACCCTGCGATTGTGACCCTGGTGTATGCAACCCTGTGAGCATGGCCCCTGGTATACATGACCCTATGAGCATGGCCCCTGGTCTACATGACCCTATGAGCATGGCCCCTGGTGTACATGACCCTGTAAGTATGGCCTAGGTGTACATGACCCTGTGAGCATGACCCTTGGTGTACATAACCCTGTGAACATGGCCCAGGTGTACATGACCCTGTGAACATGCCCCTGGTGTGCATGACCCTGTAAGCGTGGCCCTGATGTACATGACCCTGTGAGCGTGGCCCTGGTGTACAAGACCCTGTGAGTGTCGGTGGTCGTGACTGACGTGTGTCTCCTCCCACAGACCGTGGTGCCCCCACTGTGCCCCGCTGCCCCGCCCCGCCCGCCCGCCCGTGACCCAGCCCAGCCCAGCCCGCCTGCCCAGCCCAGCCCAGCCCGCCCGCCCGCCGCCCACACCAACCACACTCCTTGGTGTGCCCCATAGTGTCAACACTGAACATAGTCCGGTACCTCGGCTCCCGCCCTCCCAGATATCAACATGGCTACTACCATTGAGTCCAAGCCCCTCTCCACCAATGAAGGACCTACCGCCTCCCTTTCTATGAGACTGTTGATGCAGGGAAAGGTAGGTTTTCCTCTCTCCCTTAGTGCCTTTCGGGCCATTCTGTCGCTGTCATCGACACGGTGGGGAGGGGGGATGGGATTCTATGTTAAAGTACTTTTCATACACGTCACTTGGTATATACCAAAATACGTAGAATACTTTGCATAAATTTATCACACTTCACATGTACCACTAAAACACTTGAAATATCACCTTTGTCGGTATTTGATAAATGAGAGACGTTGTCGCACCCAAATTTATACACTCACTGACAAATTTTAATTTACTGTATTTCCAGTTATATTTCACCAATATAGTTAGAAACTTGTCGCTACTTTTCCTTGTCATCTGTGTCAGTAACATTATTGTGTATATAGTGTTCATGAGGTGTACAGGTAGGTGCTACCCAGTACAGGGAAGAACGCGATCTTAGAGAGGCTCTAGTTACAGTAATGGTAGTGAACTGTAAATACACTATCACCTATCCAGTGTCTTAAAAAAATCACCTAGTAGTAATTTAATCTCCCACACACACACAACACAACACCACACACACACACACACACACACAACCACACACACATCACACACAACACACACACCACACACACACACACACACACACACATTACACACACACACACATATACACACACACACACCATATACACACACACACATAAAACAACACATACAACACACACACAATAACACACAACACACACACACACATACACACACACACACAATACACACACACACTAAACACACAACAACACATCACACACAACACATACACACATACAACACACAACACATACACACAGGGGCCAGGAGCTTGTACTCGACCCCTGCAACCTCAACTAGGTGAGTGCACACACACTATAAACATAGAAGTTTATTTAATATCATAATTTAGCATTTTATTAATTTCATTGGACAATACGAGGTTACTTTTTTCCCTTAATCTGTTGAATAAGTTTTGACTGCTACACTTTATCCCTAAAGAATAAAAAGCCACAGTACACAACCCAGCACATTCTTGTGCCACTACAGCAGGTTCAATGTAGCAACCTTAATACCACCATACTGGCCCACCAGAGCACCATGTTAGTCTGACACCATCTTGTTAGCTCACAATTACCAGTTGTGACTTAACAGTGGTTCAGGACGGACCGAAACCTCGTCATAAGTTTCCTCATCGAATTGCGGATTTTTGGTGAGCCTCGCCACCTTCCAATGTTCGCCGTTTCAGGGTCATCTCTACAAAATGATACTGGCAATATCATGCTGCTCTGCAACGCCACAAATATTTAGCAACACTTGTAGGATAGCATTTTGGGACCCAGCATATCTATCAAAATAAAGGCGCGCACACTAGCGGAGATTGCTTTTTATATCAATATAATTAATCCTAAGAATTTTCGTATTAAATGCAAGTAAGCCTACAAAAGTGCTGCTCTTGTTTTGGATACTGCATAGGCACGTGTTATATATATATAATATATATATATAAATTATATAATATATATATATATATATATATATATATATATTATAAAGACCTCGTTAAAGATAACTAGCAAGCTCCTGACTACGTGTATTTGTGTTGATGACAGCGACGATGCATGCCAAGTGTTGCTTTGTAGTCTTAAAACCCAGAGTTTTCCAACTTGCTTGAATATCCTCCTCCCCATTGCCTTTTCCATTACCCAGTTACCTTCCTCATCCGTCCTTTCCTCCTGCTAACAGTTGCATGCGTTGTCCAGCTTGTTGCTAAACTTTAGTTTTTAATATTATTGTCTACAGTATTTCACAGGTTTTTTTTTTTTAAGACTTTGCTAGGCTTGCCTTTAATAATTTTTCAGACATAATAACTCTAACCACTTTTGTGAAACTTCTTATTTTAAGTATTTTGATATGGCTTATTTGCTGTTTTGCTTGAAATATTTTCTTTAATGTTCATTGTGTTGTATTGTTCAAGCTTGCGAGTTACGAGTTTCAGATACGGCAGAAATGAAGACTGAATAGAGGTAAGATCTAGGCTAGTGTTTGGAAAGCCTCTAAAGTAATGTCGTGCCGAATAGGTAAAACTTAGGAGTTTGGCTTAAATATGAGCACTGTTCTTGCCAAATAAGGCAAGCGAAAATTTGGTTATGCAATAATTTAGCAAAAAATATTAAATTATTGTAAACTTGTCTAAAATATAATTGGTTGGATTAGGTTAAATTAAATTGCGCCTGTTGTAATAAGGTTAGGTAAGTTTTCTAAGGTTCTTTTGGTACAAAATTATTAATTTTTACATTAATATAAATGAAAAAATATATATCTTTAAACGCATAGGAGAAAATTTTAGAAAGGTCTTAATTTTAAATGAGTTCTTGCTAATTGACCAGTTTTACCTTTTCGGCACATTATATATATATATATATATAATATATATAATATATATATATATATATATATATATATAATATATTTTATAATGTAAAAGTGCCGAAAATGGTAAAACTGGTCAATTAGCAAGAACTCATTTTAAATTAAGTTCTTTCTGAAATTTTCTTTTTTACGTTTAAAGATATATTTTTTTCATTAATGTTAATGTAAAAAAAATTTAATTTTGCACCAAAAGAATCTTTGAAAACTTACCTGACCTTATTATAACAAGAACAATTTATTTTAGCCTAACCCAACAAAATATATTTTAGATTTGTTTTTCAGTAATTTAATACTAAACAAACACAGTAAAATATATTTTTTTCGTTAGGTTCAGAAGTTTTTGGCGACATTATTGCATACACAAAATTTTTCATTGCCCTATATGGCAAGATGAGCGTTGCTATTTAAGCCAAACGAAAGTTCTCCCTATTCGGGACATTAATAATATATATAATTTTTAATTAAAAAAATTATAATAAAAATATTATAATAAAAATTGGGGGTTAAAAGAAGAAAATTAAAAGGTAAATACAGAAAAGTAAGGGGTTATAGAAACAAAAAATTGGGGGAAAAAAGATGAATATCAGATTGGGGGGAAAAGTATGGGGGAGTAAATGTTTCAGATATTTGGGGGGTGAAGTGTCAGCGGAGGGTTTTTGAAGATGAGGTGAAAAAAAAATTTGGGGAAAAAAGAGAGTGGTGCATTGGGTCGGAACAAAAACTTTTCCGGGGCAAAGGGGGTTTGTTGGATTTTATTTTTAAAAAAACGGCCTTAAGGTGTAAGCGGGGGGAAGAATGTTCCCGGGAAAAGGGTGGAGGAGGGAAGTAGTTGGGCAAGGTTTGAATTAAGCAGAGTTCGTGTTTGGAAGTAAGGGGGGCGGGTTTTTTAAATTTCCAAGGCTGGGAAGGGGGTTTTTAGGGGTTCGGACAGTAAGAGGGAGGAAAAAAATGACTTAAGAGTTTTAAAGGCGTTTAAAAACGGGTAGGGTCGGCCCTAGGAATGTTTGGAGGGGGGGAAAAGGGGGTTTTTGGCGAGGGGCTTGGGGGAATTCCGCAGGGGGAATTTTAAAATAAAAAAATTTTTTTAAAATATTATTTTTTTAAATTACAAAAAATTTAAAAAATTTTAAAAAATTATTAATAAATTAATTTTTAAATTTAATTTCATTTAAAAAATTTTTTAAAAATTTTAAAAATATATAATATTAAATTTTTTTTTTTTTTTAATATTAATAATAAATATATATATATATATATAAATAATAAATATAAAATTATATAATAAAAATATATATATATTTTTAAAAAAATAAAATTATATTATATATATAATAATAAATATAAATATTTTTATATATAATATAAATAAATTAGGTACGCTCGCATTGCGTTAATCTATTTTGGAATATTTAATTGGGGAGAAAAAGCTGTTTCACTGAAAAATTTTTTCGGTTAACGTAAGAAAAAAATGTGCGCACCCTGAGGTTTAAAGGTCACCTTCCAGCAGAACTATTACTGTTACGTGGGAAGTGGGAAATGATATACTAACTATATATTAAGTGACGAAAATGATTGTAACAAGAGAATAGATAACCTAGGGGAAATGGATTTTTTTTTTTTTTCCTTCAAGATTGGATTCATCTACGTTGCTCCCCTATTTTTTAATGATTGTTACACAATGAGAACACAATTATTTATTTTTCCCCCCTTCATATTCCTCAAAAAGGAGGGGTCAGGTTTGAAATCTGGTCGAGCTGGGAGATTCTGTAGAGAAAATGAGGTTTCCCAGGTTTTCCCGTTAAGGGTTCTTTAGCTACAGAAGCAAAAAAGGGTTTCCCCTTTAAGCAAAAAGGGGATTACTGTCGCCTAAATTACCATCTCTGAGGATGGCCTATCTTAAAAAACATGGGAAAAAAAATGGATTTTTATGAAAATTTTTCCACCTCAGCGGGGCAAAAAAAAATGTGCATGGGAAGAGGAGAAGAGAGAAGTCGAGTTTTAGATATAATCAAGAAGCGTACGTACATCAGTATATAAACTATGCAGATTCATAGTTGCAAAAAACCCCCGACATTTTAAAATTACATTATATGGCAAGAATACGCACCGACCCCGCAGACTGAAATCATGGGGCAAACAAAACACAAAATTAGGCTAAACCCAAGAAAGTTGGTCGGGTCTAAGCTGCATTGCACTACTGGGGCCCATTTTAAAGGGGCCGGTCAGTAGTTTTTTTTGTAAAACCCATCAAAGGAATCCTTGGTCTTTAAATGTAGCGCTTCCCATATTAAAAAAAAAAAATGAAAATGTTTTACAAAAAAAATTAATGCATACCCTGTTAATTCATATAGTTGCCTTTTAACAACGGCGCGGGGCCCCACACACACAACACACACACACACACACACAAACCCCCACACACACACACCAAAACACACAAAACACACACCCCACACCCCACACACACACACATAAAAACACACATACACATACATGTATGTATGCAAAATCATGGAGAAAAAATTTTTAAAGGGAAGAGTGGGGAACCCTAGAAAGGGCGATCTCATCAACAGCAGCCAACTGGTTTTAGGGGCGGGAAATCCTGTTCACAAACCCCTGAGTTCTAGACATGGGACAGCATAAAAAAGAGAGAGGGGTGGGGATTGCATTTTTTGGACTGCAAAAAGGCTTTACACAGTTCCCCCACAAGGATTGGGCAAAAAAAGGGGGACCAAACAGGAAACAGGAAGGCCTACAAGGATCAGGGGAAAATTTTAGGAAAAACAGCAGCGGTCTGGTACTGGCGAGGGGCCGGGGGCCCCTTTACCAGCGGGGGCCCGCAGGGGGCAGCCAGACCAGTGCTGTTTTTTGGTATTTGTAACAGACGGAAAGGGAAAGACTCTGAGTGTCCCCGTTTTTCAGATAAAGTGAATTTTATTTGGGAAAAATTCATCGACGAAAACCAGGGAAACACAAAGGGATCTGGACAGGCTGCAGACCTGGTCCAGCAAAATTTGGGTCCTGGATTCAATTCCCCCAAGGAAAATCATGAAAATTGGGGAAGGGGAAAGAAGGCCGCAGACGGAGTACAGTCAGGGGGGCAGAGACTAAAACCCACTCAAGGAAAAAGACTTGGGGTGATAAACACCCGGGACATCCCTAAGCGCAACAACCCAAATAACTGCTGCAGCTATGGGGGCCTAGCAAAAACCCCAGAACAGCATTCCCACATCTTAAAAGGAATCATTCAGGGGCCCTGTACACCCTTAGTTAGGGGCCCCTATTGGGGTATGCGGCACCAGTTTTAACCCACCCTAGCCAAGCACTAGAAACTAGAGAAAGTGCAAAGGTTTGCAACAAACAGTCCCCGAGCTAAGGGATTCCTACGAGGAGAGGGTTTAAAGGGAAAACAAACCCGACGACACTGGAGGACAGGAAGATAGGGGGGGCTGATAACGACAAACAAAAAAAAATGAGAGGGAAATTGACAAGGTGGACAAAGACAGGTTCCAGAGATTGGGAAAAGTAACAAGGGGACACAGTTGGAAGCTGAAGACACAGAAGAAAACACAGGTTTGGGAAATATTTTTTCGCCACAGATATCGTAATGGAATAGTTTGGAAGCGAGTAGTGGAGGCAGGATCCATACAAACTTTAACAGGTATATAAAAACCACGGGCTAGGGAAAGTGACCTAACGATCAGTGAAGAGGCGGGGCCCGACTCGGACTCACCCCCCGCAACCCCCAACAGGGGAGTAAACAAGGGGAGTTTAAAAAAAAAAAAAAAAACACACACACACACACACACACACACACCACACAACACAGGTCAAAACTGGGGAAACTGAAGACTCAGAGAGTCATAGGGGGTTTTGGAAGTATTTTTTAGAGGTCGTCAGGAATGGAAAGCCTAACAAAATATGTATGGAGGAGGGAACCCCTACATCTTTTAAAACGAGGTATATCAAAGCTCTGGAAGCAGAGAGAGAACCTAGTAGCGATTAGTGAAGAGGCGGGGCCAGGAGCTGTGTCTCGGCCCCTGCAGCCACAATTAGGTGAGTACACACACACCAAATAGGGAAAGTGGGAGGATGAGAAGTTATGTGAAGAGGAAGGATGAAGCTAGGCCGGGGAATGAATAGATAAACGAATCTTTGTTAATGATTGCTAGATGTGGAGGGGGGGGATGGGGAGATATGGTTTGTCTAAAAATTAAAAGTGGCTTTAAGAGAAACTACCATGATTTATTGCTTGGGTGGATGCAGTATAGCCTGAGAATGGAGAGCGTCTAGTGAGAAAACACCGCAGATAAGAGAAAGCACAAGACTATAAGTGAAACTCGGGAAATAGAGGCGGGCAACGCACAGAGGCAGTTCGTGTAAAGGAAATTGAAGGCCAGTCAAAGCGGGGACGATAGACGTATCTTTAGCTCCGGCATGCAGCGGGTCTTAACCATTTTTGGAGGCCCACCTCTGCTTCTCGGAATGTTACTCGCGCATTATATATATATTATATATATATATATATTATATATATATATATAATATATATATATATATATATATATTATATTTTATTATGCAAGGAATTCGCGAGAGCATGCGAAATATACACAAACACTGATCTCTGGCTGAAGGAGCTCAAACCCCTACGAACCTTAGGACAAGGTACGCAGTGCTTTACCAATCTACCCACACTGTCCAGTGTGGGTAGATTGGTAAAGCACTGCTTCCCTTTTGTCCAAAAGGTTCGTGGGTTCGAGTCTCCTTCAGCCAGAGATCAGTGTTTATATATTATATATATATATATATATATAAAATATATATATATATATATATATATATATTATATATATATTATATATATGCGGTGTGCGCGCGTGCAAGACAAGCCACGGGGAGTGGAATTTAAACTCAAGTACTTTCAACACTTTCAGCATCATCGAGTGGCGCGTTGCAAGAGAGCACTAAACAGGAAGTTCTCAGGGTAGCATAGTGCGGATGTGCACCGTCCACTGTGGCTTGTCTTGTATGTAAAAACCCTGTTGTACTTTCACACTTCTCATTTCATCATCGGAGCTGTGCAGCGTTTGCAAGAGAGCAACTAAAGCGGGAGAGTTCTCAGGGTAGCATAGTGCGGATGTGTCACCGTCCACTGTGGCTTTGTCTTGTATAGTTAAAATCGCCTTCTGTGATTTTTGTGTATATTGTGTGTGTGTGTATATATATATATATATATATATATATATATATATATATATATTTTATATATATATATATATATATTTTATATTATTTATATATACACACGCACACGTGTGTGTGTGTGTGGTGTAAAATTATAATCAGGTCAAGTCCTTATTTTTCGAGGGCAGTCTATCCAACTATACCATATTGCAAAAAACATTTAGTTCAAAATTGAGTTATAATCTGATTATTTTTATTGGTCACTAGTACACTTCTTCCAGTCACAACTGAAAAAATATTTGCTCCTATATAAATTGTTCCACTGGTTAACAAAAAGTGCACTGAAAGTTTTTATTAAATCTACCTCATTGAATACAAATATTTAATAGTAAAATGATGAAAGAGTCACTGCTTGAGCACTGTACTCTTCACTGCAGGGGAAACAAACACTGGTCACTGAACACTTGAAGGAGCTACATTCTCTGTGCTGTATTTGCAATGATTAGAGTTTCAAAGTGAAAATATCATGGGTTTTTGATTTGGTACCTTTTGAGTTTCGAAAAAATTTTCACTCCCGGGCAGGGCCAAGCTCGTCTGGTGCTTGCTTGTCAACCATGCTGTTGCTACTAGTAGTCCTGCTCTGATCGCCACATATCCACCATCAGCATGGTTGGATTCTAGCACATGGAGAATGGTATTTGGCCAAGTTTCCGCTGTTACACGGACGTTAATACCGTGTTCCCCCATGTGCCCATTGTGCCCCCTATTCCAATGGGTTCATTTTGCACTTCCTCCCCTCTCTCGATCGCTCCACAATATGTTTATGACAGTGGTACAAGATTTATTAATACAAGCCCTCAAGTACTGTCAGATATAATTATAATGTAATCTCCTCTCCTCCGCACCATTAAGTAACATAGTTTAGGATTTTTATGCATCCCCAGTATTTAACTGCTTTATTAGGCTCTTTTTGCATAGTGTCTCTTGTGAGTTCAAAATGTGGAAAAAGTTCTTGTTCTTGATAGTAATTCTGAGTGAAAAATAGTTCATGTACATTGATGGTAAGTTTCTGAAGTGAACATAGTCATATTTTTCATGTTCAAGGTGAACGACCTGCTCTCATGATGAGTCGTCATATTCCGTCGATGATGTCCTTCAACTTCATTATCTGGCAGTAGACACAAAGTCGCAGCGAGAGCGAGTTCGACCAACATTTCTCCTCTCGAGACATACCAGAGTAATGTGCGACAAATTTCTTCGCGTGACATGTGCATAGTTCCTCGCGTTTTTCATAGCAGACCTTTTACATGAAGTTGAGTCCGCTGGAGTAGGTCCCCTCAATGGAGATTCCTTGACTCCGGCGAGGGGCTCTCTTTGATTCAGGAAATTGGATCTGAGACTCCTTTAAGATTCGAACCTGATTGCCTGCTATTCACCAGGCTTGTGTAACCCCTGCGGGTTTATAGTGTACCCCCTCTTTCCAAGAATGTGTTAATGGAATCATGCCGTACCAAGTTGGCCCGAACAAAGCCTTAAGGTAAAGTTTCTACAACGAAATCGCAGATGGTTTGACAGTCCCTTGTTTCCATGCCGTGCCGACTACTTGAAACGAGCTCGTGAACATCCGGACTCTGAGTAAGACCTTTTATATCATCCAGCGAGCTTTTCTGCAAAAATCCTCCATGAGCACCGATCTAATACCACGGAAATTAGTGGGACAATCATTACCCTTGAGAAAATTATTGCGGTCTTTAATATTCTATCTCCCTACAATCATCCCGCTGTTGAAATAATTCCAGCTGATCCTTCAGGAATATGATGAATTCTCGTTGAACCAATAACCCGCGGGTTCCTCAAGTAGTACGGCAGTCGGGTAAGACAATTTATCAGTGAAGTGCCGCTGCTGTTTAAACCGCTTCGACAGCTTAATTTTAGGTGCACTCAAAGATAATTGAAGGAAATACCGAATCCAGAACAGTCTTCAACATTTGATGACAGACCAAATTTCTAGATTCTGCCCCAGCAAAATGCAGGCTCCATTTATTGTTCCAGTGTTCACAGTGGTATTAACTTAGCACATACCAATGTTCATCTCCTTCAACTTCCATTCCTACATTAATGTGTGTGTGTGTAAGTGTAAGTGTAAATTACTCTAGGGAAGGTGAACGAAAATGTATCATTCTATCGACTCTTGAGCTATCATTGATAGGCTGGACATAATTCGATCCTCATTCTTGCCAAAAAAAAAAAAAAGTACTGACTTTTCACCAAGGTAAGAAACACGATTAGGCATATGCTGCGGAAGCCAGAAAATGACTTGGGTGGATAATGAGAACTTTGAAAACAAGACAAAATTCCCGTCGGTGATACCATTCAAATCATTTGTGCTCTCTCATTTAGAATATTGTTAAGTGATGATGGCTTTGTTCAAGGCAGGAGGGATATTAGAGCTGAAAAAGATAGAGATCGTTTACTGCCCTCATAGAGCTAATAAAGTTCTGGAACTGGGAACGCCTCAGAGTACCTGGAATGTAGTGTCCAAAGCAGAGATGCCCAATAATATATATGTACGGGAAGGAGTGTAAAATAGACCCAGTGAAAAGTAGGGAAGCCATGGGCATACTGAGAGTACACAGTGTCAACATCCGGGGTCCAAGACTATTCAACATCTTACCAGAAGATATCAGAAACTGCTGGTACAAATATCTCCACCAGGTGTCAGATCAACCAGGCTGTGATGGATATGTGACCAGTGGACCGCTAGCAGTAGTAGCTTGGCTGACCAAATAAACACCAGACAAGCCTCGCTCAAGACTGGGCTCATAGAGTATAAAAGCTCTCGAAACTCAAAGATATATTACATCTCTTCGACAAATGCCAGATCAACCAGTCTGTGTGGACCAGGAAGCCGCCAACAGCAAGGGCTTAGTTGAACAGGCAGTTAACATACATGCCTAGCAATAGGTCGGACTTCGAGGGTACACAAAACTTGAAACGATCATAGGTATATCAAGGTCATAGCTAAGGTGCTTAACGGCAGTTAATGATAAGAATACAGAGTGAGGTACTATACAATCCACTGAAAAACAGGAGGCTGCATATGGTGTTCAATCCTCTATAGATGGCAATACATTGTGTTCGACCTTCTATAGGCGGCAACACGTGTTCAACCCTCCATCATGGTGGCGACACGTGGTGTTCTACCCACCATTATAGGTGGCAACACACCGTGTTCAGCCCTTCATCATAAGTACCAACATTGTTCAACCCATCATCATTATAACACATTATTCATTTTCTCATAAGTTTACGCGCGTCAGTTCTTGGACGATCAAAGTCACGGATGAAATTAAATATTAATAATTTTGGTTTACCGATGGGTTACTTTAACTTAAATTATCTAACATTTACAATTCGAGAAGTTTGGCAGCAAATTGATCATTTGTGTTGCTAGAGTAGGTGGCAGCTATGCTCTCATATATATTGTGATGACAGTTTGTAATAGATCTCTTGGATCGACCAGTAGCCAACAGTTTGCATAACTTGGAGAAGAAATAAAAATGGAAACCAGTGGAGTCATTGTAAGGGACTCTTGGCTAAGTTTTACATAAAAAAAAAAAGTGTCCTAGTTGGAGGGGGTAAATAGCAATGACAAAATTTGACTGATGAATGTGTTGAGCGGGACGTGAGGAACTTTTCAGATGATATAGATAAGTTGACGTTGTGTTGACGTCTATATTACAGAACTTAATGTTCGTCCTATATCAATGATCTTTCCTACGAAGATGAATTAAGAGCACTGTGTAGTGTACATGCATTCTGTGGGACACAATAAAGGGGGATGTACAGTATGATAAAGGCGTACAAATAGAAAAAAAATACTGAAAATATCAAAGATGGAACTCGAAACATTGGATTCAGTTTGAGATTTAGAATGGTTACTGAATATGACAGATTTAAATTCGAGGTTTAAATTTCCAAGTAACATCATTGAAGCAGATATTGTACTGCAAGTACTTAAAAAAATAGGTTAGACAGACACCCAGATGTAATGAGATGTGAGGAACATTATCGTGCAGGTGTATTGAAGTAGTGGTCACACGGTGTCTACCTGGTGAAGAATTCCAGGAATCAGTGCACCATCCTCCCCGATCTGTCTCAGAGAACGAAGTTTCACAATACATTATATAGGTGCAGGTTCCTAATGGAGGGGCTTAAGGCAAAAGGGATATATGTACAGGTTTGTGAGGGTATGTGTAAGAAGAAGAAAGGTGAATGCTGGGAGGGTTGATGTGATTGACAGGAATAACAGTGGAGGAAGATACGAATGTGAGTATGGAGGACAATGACAGTGTATAGCTGTGAAAGTTTGTAGATGAAGCAGTGAAGGACAATTGTAGTTGTCGTGATTGCAAAACCTTGATAAGGAGAGTTGGGGGGATAAGAGGGAAAACACCATAAGTGTCCGGGGCCCAAAACTGTTCAACAGCCTCCCATCAAGCATTAGGGGAATTGCCAGTAAACCCCTGGCTGCCTTCAAGAGAGAGCTGGACAGATACCTAAAGTCAGTGCCGGATCAGCCGGGCTGTGGCTCGTACGTTGGACTGCGTGCGGCCAGCAGTAACAGCCTAGTTGATCAGGCCCTGATCCATCGGGAGGCCTGGTCATGGACCGGGCCGCGGGGGCGTTGATCCCCGGAATAACCTCCAGGTAACCTCCAGGTAACCCATAATTTGTAATGAGTAGGGGGGGGGAGAAAAAGAACGGAGACTTGTAGCTTCTTTTATCAAATGTGAGTATATACGAAAAACTATGTAGTGCATAGCGTTTAGTGTATGATGATACTAAAGGACAAGGTGTATACCGTGAGTGTATGGAGGGAAGGCAGTGGAGGAAAGAGGGAGTATAGCTGTGAGTGTTATTGATTCCTGGGGGTGACTCGCCTGGCCAGGGCATCACTGATCCGCGTCCTCTCCCGCACCATGATGATGCTGCCTTGCTCTCCTCTCAACATACCTTCACTGCTCCTCTCTTCTTTCCTCAGATATTATCGACTTTTTCCTGCCCGTATCAACACATATACACATCCTTACATATCGCTCACTAGCTCAACCTCTCTCTCTCTCTCTCTCTCTCTCTCTCTCTCTCTCTCTCTCTCTCTCTCTCTCTCTCTCTCTCTCTCTCTCTCTCTCCTCTCTCTCTCTCTCTCTCTCTCTCTCTCTCTCTCTCGTGCATCTCACCTCTCCAGTCCCACACGCCACACCTTCACTCGGATCTCATGGAACTCCATTGGTTTATTCCCTCAAGACTGTCAGTGACTGGTAGCCACTTGTTAAAACACACACTGTATTATTTTGTTTTAATATTAGTTGTATCGCTGGATAAATGATACCATGCATCGGACAATACCGTGCATCGGACAATACCGTGGACACTGATACCGTGGGCATTGCTGGTTAGTCTTTATCAGTGTTGTCAAAGTCTAAGGTACAGCCGTGCTTTGGACGTTGCTATTCATATTATTGTTGCCAGAACCTTAGACGTCACTGTTTCCAGGTCAAGTCTGTATCCTTAAATAAATCACACTTGTATGAGCCTATACTTTTATCATTCATAATATACATAATTTCGATATACAAGTACACAGTAATATAAGGAAATTTGCTGGTTAAAAAAAAGTAGCTTTATAAATTATATTGAACTAGAGGAGCTTGTTAAGTAACTTATTCAAGCATAAGCTTGGACGGAAGCAGAAAGTAGAGTTCAGCGAAGATAAATGTAAACTTAAGTTATCATGACTTACGAAATCGTAATGACACGATTGAGACTCTCTGACCGCGGGTTCAATCCCGGCCGGGGTATGGTTAAGTTATCACTTCAGATATACCTAAATCAGATTGGTAATTAACGAACCTCCAAGACAATGTACGCAGTATTATAATCATGGGGAAGCGCAATACCCATAAGGGTCATATAGTGTTTGTATGGCATGTTTAAATGTTTATTTTTAAATTTAGTAATTTATACAGGAAAAGGGATAACTAACCCCTTGCTCCCGGCATTTTAGTCACCTCTTACGACACGTATGGCTTACGGAGGAAGAATATTATAACTATACTGCGAATAAGCGGGGATCGAACCCACGATATTTTATCACGCCTCCTGAGAACCCAGTCAAAAATTGCGAAACCACCTTAGTCCACGTTTGAAGAATTAATTGCCAGGTAGGCTTGTCGGGAGGCGTGCTAAAATATCGGGGGGTTCGATCCCAGGCCAGTCGCAGTATAGTTATATTATTCTTCCTCCGTAAGCCATGCATGTCGTAAGAGGTGACTAAAATGCCGGGAGCAAGGGGCTAGTCATCCATTTTCCTGTATTAAATTACTAAATTTAAAGATAAAAACTTTCGTTTTTCTTTTTAGGTCACCCTTCCTCGGTGGGATACGCCGGTGCGTTGAAAATATATATAAAATTGTATGAATGAAACATTTAAACATAAATTAGCCATTCAAACACTATATAACCCTTATGGGTATTGCGCTTCCCCATGATTATAATGCGACTAGCAGAGGATTCGAACCCATGTCGTTTTGGTCCACCAGAATGACGCACCCAGCAGAGCTAGGTGTTTTACTGTCATCCGAGGACATACGGTGGTGTGGGTGCCTTTGAGCTAATTTCATTCTACTTCCCGTTTGATGTACTAGCCTCACGGGCAGCCTGCTGCCACCATAATTGCTTTCTTTAAGTGTTTGAGAAGACAAATATGACATAAACATCACTTGGAAACTTTGAAATGTAGATTCCCACAGACATAGAGAGAGCAAAGTAAGATACACAAATTATTCATTGGAAAGCTAACTCACGAAACTGTTCATTAAATTAAGAAAATGTGTTGATTTTATGAGAGTGACTTGAGTAAACCTGCATAAACGTCGGGACAGGTTTTGTGGAGGCCGGGGTCATTAACCCTTGATGCAGAGATCACATTAACTTTCTTGTTGCCTCAGTGTTTTTCTTACGTTTCTCAAGGTGCTCGCTGCGATTTGGGAAGAGGAGGCGGTGATACTTAATAACACTATGAGGAGGTGATACTTAATAACACTATGAGGAGGTGATGCTTAATAACACTATTAGGAGGTGATACTTAATAACACTGTTAGGAGGTGATGCTTAATAACACTATTAGGAGGTGATACTTAATAACACTGAGGAGGTGATAATAACAGTGATGAGTGCAATTTAATCTTCCAGCGGAAGGGAGGGGTACTACTTGATAATCCACAAGGGGGAGGGAGGGGTACTACTTGATAATCCACAAGGGGAGGGAGGGGTACTACTTGATAATCCACAAGGGGGAGGGAGGGGTACTACTTGATAATCCACAAGGGGGAGGGAGGGGTACTACTTGATAATCCACAAGGGGAGGGAGGGGTACTACTTGATAATCCACAAGGGGGAGGGAGGGGTACTACTTGATAATCCACAAGGGGGAGGGAGGGGTACTACTTGATAATCCACAAGGGGGAGGGAGGGGTACTACTTGATAATCCACAAGGGGAGGGAGGGTACTACTTGATAATCCACAAGGGGGAGGGAGGGGTACTACTTGATAATCCACAAGGGGGAGGGAGGGGTACTACTTGATAATCCACAAGGGGGAGGGAGGGGTACTACTTGATAATCCACAAGGGGAGGGAGGGGTACTACTTGATAATCCACAAGGGGGAGGGAGGGGTACTACTTGATAATCCACAAGGGGGAGGGAGGGGTACTACTTGATAATCCACAAGGGGGAGGGAGGGGTACTACTTGATAATCCACAAGGGAGGGAGGGGTACTACTTGATAATCCACAAGGGGGAGGGAGGGGTACTACTTGATAATCCACAAGGGGAGGGAGGGTACTACTTGATAATCCACAAGGGGAGGGAGGGGTACTACTTGATAATCCACAAGGGAGAGGGACGGGTACTACTTGATAATCCACAAGGGGAGGGAGGGGTACTACTTGATAATCCACAAGGGGAGGGAGGGGTACTACTTGATAATCCACAAGGGGAGGGAGGGGTACTACTTGATAATCCACAAGGGAGAGGGACGGGTGCTACTTGATAATCCACAAGGGGAGGGAGGGGTGCTACTTGATAATCCACAAGGGGAGGGAGGGGTACTACTTGATAATCCACAAGGGGAGGGAGGGGTACTACTTGATAATCCACAAGGGGTAGGGAGGGGTACTACTTGATAATCCACAAGGGGAGGGAGGGGTACTACTTGATAATCCACAAGGGGAGGGAGGGGTACTACTTGATAATCCACAAGGGAGAGGGACGGGTACTACTTGATAATCCACAAGGGGGAGGGAGGGGTACTACTTGATAATCCACAAGGGGAGGGAGGGGTACTACTTGATAATCCAAAAGGGGAGGGAGGGGTACTACTTGATAATCCACAAGGGGAGGGAGGGGTACTACTTGATAATCCACAAGGGAGAGGGACGGGTACTACTTGATAATCCACAAGGGGAGGGAGGGGTACTACTTGATAATCCACAAGGGGAGGGAGGGGTACTACTTGATAATCCACAAGGGGGAGGGAGGGGTACTACTTGATAATCCACAAGGGGGAGGGAGGGGTACTACTTGATAATCCACAAGGGGAGGGAGGGGTACTACTTGATAATCCACAAGGGGGAGGGAGGGGTACTACTTGATAATCCACAAGGGGGAGGGAGGGGTACTACTTGATAATCCACAAGGGGGAGGGAGGGGTACTACTTGATAATCCACAAGGGAGAGGGACGGGTACTACTTGATAATCCACAAGGGAGAGGGACGGGTACTACTTGATAATCCACAAGGGGAGGGAGGGGTACTACTTGATAATCCACAAGGGAGAGGGACGGGTACTACTTGATAATCCACAAGGGGAGGGAGGGGTACTACTTGATAATCCACAAGGGGAGAGAGGGTACTACTTGATAATCCACAAGGGGAGGGAGGGGTACTACTTGATAATCCACAAGGGGGAGGGAGGGGTACTACTTGATAATCCACAAGGGGGAGGGAGGGGTACTACTTGATAATCCACAAGGGAGAGGGACGGTACTACTTGATAATCCACAAGGGAGAGGGACGGGTACTACTTGATAATCCACAAGGGGAGGGAGGGGTACTACTTGATAATCCACAAGGGGAGGGAGGGGTACTACTTGATAATCCACAAGGGGAGGGAGGGGTACTACTTGATAATCCACAAGGGGAGGGAGGGGTACTACTTGATAATCCACAAGGGAGGGGGACGGGTACTACTTGATAATCCACAAGGGAGAGGACGGGTACTACTTGATAATCCACAAGGGGAGGGAGGGGTACTACTTGATAATCCACAAGGGAGGGACGGGTACTACTTGATAATCCACAAGGGGAGGGAGGGGTACTACTTGATAATCCACAAGGGGAGGGAGCGGTACTACTTGATAATCCACAAGGGGAGGGAGGGGTACTACTTGATAATCCACAAGGGGGAGGGAGGGGTACTACTTGATAATCCACAAGGGGGAGGGAGGGGTACTACTTGATAATCCACAAGGGGGAGGGAGGGGTACTACTTGATAATCCACAAGGGGAGGGAGGGGTACTACTTGATAATCCACAAGGAGGAGGGAGGGGTACTACTTGATAATCCACAAGGGGGAGGGAGGGGTACTACTTGATAATCCACAAGGGGAGTGAGGGGTGCTACTTGATAATCCACAAGGGGAGGGAGGGGTACTACTTGATAATTCACAAGGGGGAGGGAGGGTACTACTTGATAATCCACAAGGGGAGGGAGGGGTACTACTTGATAATCCACAAGGGGAGGGACGGGTGCTACTTGATAATCCACAAGGGGGAGGGAGGGGTACTACTTGATAATCCACAAGGGGAGGGACGGGTGCTACTTGATAATCCACAAGGGGAGGGAGGGGTACTATTTGATAATCCACAAGGGGAGGGAGGGGTACTACTTGATAATCCACAAGGGGGGGGGAGGGGTACTACTTGATAATCCACAAGGGGGAGGGAGGGGTACTACTTGATAATCCACAAGGGGAGGGAGGGGTGCTACTTGATAATCCACAAGGGGAGGGAGGGGTACTACTTGATAATTCACAAGGGGGAGGGAGGGGTACTACTTGATAATCCACAAGGGGAGGGAGGGGTACTACTTGATAATCCACAAGAGGGAGGAGGGGTATTACTTGATAATCCACAAGAGGGAGGGAGGGGTACTACTTGATAATCCACAAGGGGGAGGGAGGGGTGCTACTTGATAATCCACAAGGGGGAGGGAGGAGTGCTACTTGATAATCCACAAGGGGGAGGGAGGAGTGCTACTTGATAATCCACAAGGGGGAGGAGGAGTGCTGCTTGATAATCCACAAGGGGGAGGGAGGAGTGCTACTTGATAATCCACAAGGGGGAGGGAGGAGTGCTACTTGATAATCCACAAGGGGAGGGAGGAGTGCTACTTGATAATCCACAAGGGGGAGGAGGAGTGCTACTTGATAATCCACAAGGGGGAGGGAGGAGTGCTACTTGATAATCCACAAGGAAGAGGGAAGGGTGCTACTTGATAATCCACAAGGGGAGGGAGGGGTGCTACTTGATAATCCACAAGGGGAGGGAGGAGTGCTACTTGATAATCCACAAGGGGGAGGGAGGAGTGCTACTTGATAATCCACAAGGGGGAGGGAGGAGTGCTACTTGATAATCCACAAGGGGAGGGAGGAGTGCTACTTGATAATCCACAAGGAAGAGGGAGGAGTGCTACTTGATAATCCACAAGGGGGACGGAGGAGTGCTACTTGATAATCCACAAGGAAGAGGGAAGGGTGCTACTTGATAATCCACAAGGGGGAGGGAGGGGTACTACTTGATAATCCACAAGTGGGAGGGAGAAGTGCTACTTGATAATCCCCAAGGATGAGGGAGGGGTGCTACTTGATAATCCACAAGGGGGAGGGAGGGGTGCTACTTGATAATCCACAAGGGGTAGGGAGGGGTACTACTTGATAATCCACAAGTGGGAGGGAGAAGTGCTACTTGATAATCCCCAAGGATGAGGGAGGGGTGCTACTTGATAATCCACAAGGGGGAGGGAGGGTGCTACTTGATAATCCACAAGGGGTAGGGAGGGTACTACTTGATAATCCACAAGTGGGAGGGAGAAGTGCTACTTGATAATCCCCAAGGATGAGGGAGGGGTGCTACTTGATAATCCACAAGGGGTAGGAAGGGGTACTACTTGATAATCCACAAGGGGTAGGGAGGGGTGCTACTTGATAATCCACAAGAGGGAGGGAGGGGTGCTACTTGATAATCCACAAGGGGGAGGGAGGGGTACTACTTGATAATCCACAAGGGGTAGGGAGGGGTGCTACTTGATAATCCACAAGAGGGAGGGAGGGGTGCTACTTGATAATCCACAAGAGGGAGGGAGGGGTGCTACTTGATAATCCACAAGGGGGAGGGAGGGGTACTACTTGATAATCCACAAGGGGTAGGGAGGGGTGCTACTTGATAATCCACAAGAGGGAGGGAGGGGTGCTACTTGATAATCCACAAGAGGGAGGGAGGGGTGCTACTTGATAATCCACAAGGGGGAGGGAAGGGTACTACTTGATAATCCACAAGGGGTAGGGAGGGGTGCTACTTGATAATCCACAAGGGGGAGGGAGGAGTGCTACTTGATAATCCACAAGAGGGAGGGAGGGGTACTACTTGATAATCCACAAGGGAGAGGGAGGGGTACTACTTGATAATCCACAAGGGGTAGGGAGGGGTGCTACTTGATAATTCACAAGGGGGAGGGAGGGGTACTACTTGATAATCCACAAGGGGGAGGGAGGGGTGCTACTTGATAATCCACAAGGGGAGGGAGGGGTGCTACTTGATAATCCACAAGGGGTAGGGAGGGGTGCTACTTGATAATTCACAAGGGGAGGGACGGGTGCTACTTGATAATCCACAAGGGGGAGGGAGGGGTGCTACTTGATAATCCACAAGGGGGAGGGAGGAGTGCTACTTGATAATCCACAGGGGAGGGAGGGGTGCTACTTGATAATCCACAAGGAGGGAGGAGTGCTACTTGATAATCCACAAGGGGAGGGAGGGGTGCTACTTGATAATCCACAAGGGGAGGGAGGGGTGCTACTTGATAATCCACAAGGGGGAGGGAGGGGTGCTACTTGATAATCCACAAGGGGGAGGGAGGGGTGCTACTTGATAATCCACAAGGGGGAGGGAGGGGTACTACTTGATAATCCACAAGGGGGAGGGAGGGGTGCTACTTGATAATCCACAGGGGAGGGAGGGGTACTATTTGATAATCCACAAGGGGGAGGGAGGAGTGCTACTTGATAATCCACAAGGGGGAGGGAGGAGTGCTACTTGATAATCCACAGGGGAGGGAGGGGTACTATTTGATAATCCACAAGAGGGAGTGAGGGGTACTACTTGATAATCCACAAGGGGGAGGGAGGGGTGCTACTTGATAATCCACAGGGGAGGGAGGGGTACTATTTGATAATCCACAAGAGGGAGTGAGGGGTACTACTTGATAATCCACAAGGGGGAGGGAGGAGTGCTACTTGATAATCCACAAGGAGGGAGGAGTGCTACTTGATAATCCACAAGGAGGGAGGGGTGCTACTTGATAATCCACAAGGGAGGGAGGTATGCTACTTTATAATCCACAAGGGGAGGGGTGCTGCTTGATAATCCACAAGGGGAGGGAGGGGTACTACTTGATAATCCACAAGGGGGAGGGAGGGGTGCTACTTGATAATCCACCAGGAGGAGGGAGGGGTACTACTTGATAATCCACAAGGAGGAGGGAGGAGTGCTACTTGATAATCCACCAGGAGGAGGGAGGAGTGCTACTTGATAATCCACAAGGGGGAGGGAGGGGTGCTACTTGATAATCCACCAGGAGGAGGGAGGGGTACTACTTGATAATCCACAAGGAGGAGGGAGGAGTGCTACTTGATAATCCACAAGGAAGAGGGAGGAGTGCTACTTGATAATCCTCCTGGAGGTAGGGGGGAAGTGTTAATTTCGAGAGGCCTGAGCTACCTGTCCTGAACTCATGTTGACCTGGATTGTGCAACTGCTGGGATTCCATGCAACTGGTAATTTTGCTTCTTAAACCCCTTTAAAATTTTGATAATGTGGGACATCAGTGCTATCGGTCTTTAGGTTTTTGCAATTACTGCCATCTTTGTAGAATGGGGCTATATCAGTGGTTTTTAATTACTGTGGCATTACTCCAGTGTCCAGGCTCTTTCTCCGTGGAATATTTAAGGCCCATGATAATGGCTTCTTGTAACTTTTAATGAATATGGAGTTCCAGGAGTCAGGGTCTGAGGAGGAGTGCATGGGCGTGCAGTCAGTAGCAGTTTGGAAGTAGGGGTTAAGGTTATACTAGATTATGGAGATGGCTGCAGCGTTCTTCATCTCGTTAATGAAGTTGTATCGGGATTAAAGTATTACACTCAATTTTTTTGTTGTCATTAGTGTATGTTCCGTCTCCCTTAATCAAAGGCCTGATACTAGACGTATTTACCCTATATTTTGCATATGAGAAATAGTATTTTAGATTTTTCTTAATTTCATTTATGGCTTCTAGATCCGTCTCTCTTCTGCACTCTGACGCGTTCAATTTGAGTTCAATATTTTCTAATTGTCTAGCCAGTCTTACTTTTTGTTCTTCAGTGAGTCTGCTGCTTCTGAGCTCTCTTATTCATCGTCTTCGCTTACAGAGGGATATTGAATGGCTGAGGTGTGCCCAGAGGGAGGGAGGGGGGTTAATGGCTAGGTATGAGGATGGGGCGAGTGTTGTGGTGATGTATGTGGTGAGTGTAAGAAGCTAGGCAGAGTAACCCGTACCCTTCACCTAGCCCTCTTCTTTCCCTGTTCCCTACCCTTCCTCTTCCCTCCCCTCCCCCCCATCCTCTCCCATTCCCACCCCCATTGTTTCTCCTCTCTCCCCTACCCTTATTCCTCTTCCCTTCCCTCTACTTACCTTCGCTCCCTTTTTCCCTATCCTCTTATCCTTCCCTACCTCATCCTATTCCTCTTTTCTCCATTGTCCCTCCTCTCCATCTCGCCTCTTCTATCTTCCCTCGTTCCCCTACCTCCTTATCCTTTCTTTCTCCTTCTCCTCTCCCTTCCCACCCTCCCAACTATCATCATCTTCCTCTCCCCCTCCTCCCTATAATCTTCCGCCTCTTCCTCTCCTTGCTGCCATCTTCCACCATTTCCCCCTCCCCCCATCCTCTCCCACCTCCCCCTCCCCCATCCTCCCCCTCCCCCCATCCAGCTGCTCGCTTTCTGGTCATGCATGAAATATAAGAATTATAAAACATTTAAATTCTAATATAATTATTATTATTTCCGTTAATCTGTAATGTAATTATCTTCACTGTTGGGTGAGTGGATGTGGTTGTTCACCTCCCTGTGTGTGTGTGTGTGTGTGTGTGTGTGTGTAGGTATAGATGAGTTATGAAGGGAAGGGAAGAGTATTGGAAGCTTGTTCAAGTAGAAAGACGTAGATGGTTAGGTACTGTGGCACTGCCGAGAGTTTACAGGTGTTAGTGGGGAGAGGGGGTACGGGTGGCAGAGGTGTGTGAGCTGGAGGTGGGTACTTGATATCAAGGGATTGCCAAGAGGAGAAGTAGGTGGGAGAGTGTGTGCATAAGAGGCAGTATTGTGCCAGGAGACTGGGCACACTTCATGCCACAACTTTCAACATTGTCTCAAGCTTTACCAAGCATCTGCGACTATTTTTACAGGAATTGTTCACATTCTTACAGTGGTAGGCGACTTGGATCTCACCTCGTGGCTCGGACGCATAACCCAGCATATAAAAAGAACTGAAAGCGTTAGTGGGTGTTGCTCTTTCTGTGTGGGGGTAAAGAAGTGTTACACTGTGTGAGGGCTCCTAGAGTTTTAATACTTTCCCACTCCTCTCCAAGTCCCTTATCCTAGTTTTTCCTCCCCTAGCTTGCTGAACTCATCCTAGTGGAGTTCCTATACAACTATTCTAGCTCCCTCGTGTGGGGAAAGGATCGGGAACAGGTGGAAGGGGGACCATGATCTGTGGTAGGGTGAGAGATGGGTAACCTTAATAGTGGTCTAAATATGGGGTAGTTACGAGTGTGGGGAAGTAATCATACGGGGAGGAGATTTTGTATGCATGAGTGATCGTGTTGTGGATATATAGAGGAACTTATTTGGGCTGTGAGGAATAAGACCTATCATTGTGTTTGGAAAGTAGGAGGGAGGTGGGGAGGGAAGCATCCATGTTAACTTTATATGTAGTGGGATAGTGTATGGGAGGGCGGATACTTACCTGTAGGTTCTGCGGTCAACGCCCCCGCGGCCTAGTCCTTAACCAGGCCTCTAGGAAGAACAGGGTCTGATCAACCAGGCTGTATATCAAATGATGAATTTATGGTTGAATAATAGCCTTCGTAGGCGAGCCTTAGGGCTTATTGAGTATAATGGTACAGGCAGTGTTGGTTGCTAGCCCACGCCAAGACCGAGGGCCTAGCGAGAGAGTTGGGGGGGGGAGATGCACGTCTTGCTGGTAGGTTGTCAGGAAAGTGGGTGAGAAAGCTGAAGTGTCTGGTGGACTTGGGTATAGGTTAGAACTGAGCCCACCAGAAGGCAGCACCAAGCCTAGGAACATGGCGCGAAATACAAGACCAGACGATGTTTTATCGCTCTACGCGATATTCATGGTCGACTTGACTGTGACAAATGATGGAATAAAAATTTTCGTAAAGAACAAGGAACTGGCGCAGATGTTAGGCATGAACGGCAAAACAATTACAAAAAAAAAATCCTAACGGGAAAGAAGACGGGGGGGGGTTACGCTTAAAAAAATGGTATGAACAATACAACGAGCCATGGCAGGGCGTGACTGCAAGCACGTGCGGTGCAACTCGTCAGGAGACATTGCTATGGCTGAGCTGCGTAGCAGGACAGGGTCAACAATGGGAACTGTGTTGCAGGGCAGTTGCGGCAGGGTAGTCATTGCAGGGTTCACTTAACTTGTGGCACGACTTGGTGGAACAGGGGTTTGTAGACTGTGGACACTGTAGAAGACTTTTCGACTGCGACTGTGCAGCAGGCAGTCATTGGCAGAGTTGACTCAGCAGAGGCACTACTTGGCGGTGCCAGCAAATAGGGCGTCACGGAGAAGATGAAGAGTGGGTGAACCGTAAGAGCGATTCAGACGAAGGTGTCTTCAGCGATGCCTTTTACAGACCTTACCTTTGATGTGTTTTGAGATGTTGCCTACTCCTAGAGCCCGGCCATAGGCCAGGCGCGTCTGGTGCTTGCCCGGACAACAAGGCTGTTGCTACTGCTGGTCCGCTGACCCATATACCCATCACATCTTGGGTGATTTGCACCTGGTGAAGATACTTGTCCAATTTCCTCTCGAAAACTTCTACATTTGTCCCAGCAGTGTTTATATCTTTCGATAAGATGTTGAATAATCTGGGGAAGTTGATACAGTGTTTCCTTATTGTGTCCACTGCACCCTGCTTTTTACTGGGTTTATTTTGCACTTCCATATCTCTCCAGATTTGGGACAGTGCCCTAAAGTACTTCTTAGGTATAAATTATCACGTATTTCTCTCTCCACTCCAGTGGGTACATCTTTAAGACTTCAAGGCATTCCCAGTAATTTAATTGCTTTATTGGCTCTATGCACGCTGTGAACGATCTCTGTATTTGTTCCAGCTCTTATATTTCTCCTGCCCTGAACGGGGCCGTCATCACTGAGCAATATTCCAAATGAGAGAGAACAAGTGATTTGAAAAGTGTCACTATTGGCATTATTTCCCTTGTTTTAAAAGTTCTTATTGTCAACCCCATCCTCTGGGTTGTCGTGACTTTCGTCTTAGTGTTCTTTGAGAGGCCAGCTGACATAATTATTCTCAAGTACTTCACGTGTTCCTTTTGGTATAAACCACGTCTTCCAGTGGGTCACAGAAAAATGTGAAGTTCAGTGAGGACAAATTTCAACTACTCCACTATGGAAAACTTGTGGAAATAAAAGCAACATAGTGGGAAAACTAATGTGATGGAATTAGGATTGATAATGTCAGAGGATCCCACCTTCAAAGATCACAACGTCATTATCACATCTGCTGGGAAAAATGATAGAACAGATAATGAGAACCTTCAAAACAAGGGATGCCAAGCCTTTGATGATCCTGTTTGAGACATTTGTTCTTTCTAGGCTCGAATATTGCTGCACTGTAATGGCCCCTTTCAAGTCAGGCGAAATTGCAGATCTGGAGAATATACAGAGAACTTTCACTGCACATGTAAGTACAGTCAAGCATCTCAATCACTAGGATTGTTTGGAGTCCCTTGACCTATACTCCTTAGAATGCAGGCGAAAAAGATGCATCGTAATTTACACCTGGAAAATCTAGAGGGACCGATCCCAAATCTACACACAGAAATTGCTCCCTGCAAAACACTCGCAAGACTCGGCAGGCAGTGCAACATCCTCCCAATGAAAAACAGGGGTGCCGTGAGAATACTGAGATAACACAATAAATGTCAGGTGCCCAAGACAGTTCAACTGCCTCCCAAGGCTACCTGGTTACCTGGAGGCATATAAAGATTGCGAATATACCCCTGGCTGAACTCAAGAGAGAGCTGGACAGATACCTAAAGTCAGTACCCGATCAGCCGGGCTGTGGTTCATGCTTTGGATTGCGTGCGGTCGGCAGTAACAACCTGATTCGTCAGGCCCTGACCTACCATGAGGCCTGACTAATATTAACCGGGCTGCGAGGCGTTGACCCCTAGAACACCCATGTAGGCGACCTGGGGGGGAGGGGGTAGTAGCTACTCAGACCAGTTACGGACACTGGGGAAGAGAGGGAGTGATAGCTACACAGACTATGTAGGTGACATGAGATAGGGGGTAGTAGCTACTCAGACCAGGTAGGTGACACTGAGGGGGGAGGGAGTGGTAACTACTTAGACCAGGTAGAGACACTGGGGGATGGGGTAGGGGCTATTCAGACCAGGTAGAGAGACTGGGGGGTAGGGGGTAGCAGCTAGTCAAACCAGGTAGGGACACAGGAGGGGGGCTACTCAGACCAGGTAGGCGACACTGCTCAAAATTAGCAGAGACGATGGGAGGAAGGGAGAAGTGAAGCTGTTGTTTAACAAGGGCATCATCATGGTGGCAACAACGACTAGCATCCCTGCCTTCCCTCTCCCCTCCCTCTCTCCCTCTCCCTCTCCATCGGTGCTGTGTACACTCTTGCCTTAATTCTCCCTACTTGTAACTACTTTACTCCCCTCATCTGCGTTCCCTTACCTTTCTCCCGCAGTCTCTCGTCTCTACTTTCACCGTCCATCCCGGATCCACTTCCCTCCCCTCTTTTTGACATAATCTTAACTTTCTGCTCAGTGTCTCCCCCTCTCTACTCTCCTCACATGTACTCTATCTTCCACATTTAATTCTCCCCTCACATGTGCCCCCCCTCTCCCCTCATACCTACACTTCTTCATATGTGCACATTTCTCCCCATTTTAATTTTTATTCCCTTTCGTACTAATTTACCCCAGCATGTTCCGCCAGTCATTTCTCCTTTACAATCTCTTCCTTTCCTTCCTCTTCGCTATCTTGTATCTCTCCCTTCACCTTGTCTTCATTTTCTCGTCTTCCTTTTACTTTAGATATCTTCATCATGAGCCATTGCGTTCACTTTCACTTCCCTTAACTTCTCTTTCCCTTTGTTTTTTTTTTTCCTTTCCTGCCTGAGGTGCGTCTTTGTAAGCAGTGGAAGGAGATACCAAAGTGTTGAGCCCCAGTGATGACCTTGGCTAATTTCTTTGAGCATGATTCGGCTCGTGTTGCAAGGATAAAGGTCTTTACTGATGGGTCTAAGAGCGAGAGTGGTGCTGGCCTTGCTGTGACTACCGGACACAGTTACTAAGAGAGTCCTCTGTGTTCACAGAGGAACTCGATACAGTCCTCGCTGCCTGCTCTTGTCCTGATAGCTGGCTTAGTTGGTTCTCAGTTGACTGTGTACTCAGATTCCCAGTGTACTCAGTTTGCCATAGCCCAGTATGCTTCTGTTCATCTTGTCACTAGTATGAGTCATGTATTGGTACTTGTATAGTACATTTTAAGAGTCTTGTCGTTCGTAACCATCTCAAGTGTACTCGGTGTTCATCTTTATAGACAGATACTATGTGTTGTTAATAACAGATACTATGTGTTGGTCATTAACCGTTGGGCATCAGCGCCCGAAGGCCAGCTCAGTTCAAATCTTGGGGCCTTGTAGGGTGGCCATGTCACTGAGGTACTGCAGCTCTCTATCCATACACTCCTGTACAATAAACTTGTATCGTCTATTCAACTCCATTAATCTGGGTGAAGCTACGCAAACACTGATAGAGAGCATAACAGCTGTGATTCAAAAGATTCAGGAGGGGTTGTTGCATCTCCACACACGGCACAAGGATTTGGAATTCAACTGGTGACCAGGCCATGTTTTTGTCCTTGGAAATGAACAGGTGGATGCCGAGGCAAAGGATTTGCTGCAGCGAGCCCACACTGCAGTAGACTATTGCCTGACAGTGACTTCACGGGCCAGGTCCACAGATGTGTCCTTGAGAAGTGGCAGGGCCCTAGAGATTGGAACAAGCTAAACAGGGGTCAGCAGAACATCGGTGTTTGGCTCTCCTCCTCCAACAGGAATCGTCACTTTGACATTAATTTCTGCTGACACCCGTACCCACCTCTTCGCAGGTGCTCCTGGCATTCCCTCCTACCCGTTGTAATTTGTGACTAGACCATGTTTTAACAATTTGACCACAGCTTAGACCTTTTAACCTTACATATTTTTACAGTTACCAAGGTATCTGTAGGGACCTCGGGAACTTTTAGGAGACTTTTAATATAAGTAATTTAATGTTTTTTTAATCGATGCTGGTTATTTTAACTTGGTTTGAGAATGTTTATTTGTGTAAAGTGATTATTTGTTGCTTTTATTGTTTATAATATATATATATATATATATATATATATATATATATATATATATATATATAATATATATATATATATATATATATATATATATACACAAAGGGTAGTGAGTGAAATACGCAGTCAAAATCTCCGTAATTGTCACAACGACTAACTACTGTTTGTTCTGTTCTCACTTCCGTCTGCCATCTGTTGCTTATCGGTTTCATTGTTCTCTTCCATCCGTCATGCTTTCTACTTTCTTCTTCCTTATTCTGTCCTCCATCCTTCAGTCCATCTTCCACATACCGTTCGCTTTCGTCACTCGTCTATCTGTCCGTTGCAATGTTGATCCTTCTGACTGCTGTCTGCCCTCTTCACTCATAATTCTCCCTCCTCGTTATTCAGCCCTTCTATCTATCGCTATCTCTACTTATTCGTTCTTTTTTCACCTTTCACTCGTCCTTCTGCATTATGCTTTCCCTGCCCTTCCACACATTCTCCTCATACAACAGAGGGTTTTGGATATAAATGCTTCCTCTCAATTTTTCGCCAGCCCATTTCGCGTTCGTAAAAATCTTGTCTGCCTGATAATCTTCCATCTAAATCTCGACTGCTCAGATCACAATGTCATAAATCGTAATCGTCCAACTCGCGTTTACCCTCCCTCCTCCTCATAATTAGTCTGTGTTGTACTATATCTCTTGGTAAGCCCCTCTTCTCTCCTCAGATATGATCTGGGTATTTTTATTTTGCATCTCTGTGTCCTTTTGTCTCACACACATACACGTCAGTCAGTGAGAATTTAGAGGTGTATCACGAATGGAGATAAGAGGACATATTAATTAAGAATTTAACCAGAGATACAGAAGGATTTAGCGTAAACAAATGTTACTTATTATAGAAAAAAATGGAGGTGGGAAAAATACTGTTTAAACTTCTTTTTGTAAATATAAAACATAGAAGTTGATCGGGAAGTCTGAAGACGAACGACAATAAGAATATGCATCTGCTGATATAAAGAGAGATGGTAAAAGCTATAATTGAAATAGAAAAACAGACATTGTAGCCTAGAAACTTATTGGAAAGCCGTTCAGCACTTCATACTTTTTTATTAATACAAATACAAAGTCTAAGAGGAAATCAGTAGTCTGTCTCCTCACTAGTAATGATATATGGCAAACCTCTACAAGACCATTTATTATGGTAATAAAGTTTGATGCTGTAATAGGTTATAGATGCTTGGATAATTTATTTAATTTCAGTCATTTAACTCTATTCACTTGATGTTTGGAAACTGATATTTTTATCATAAGGGGCAATTTTCTGAGATTATATATATATATATATATATATATATATATATAATATATATATATATATATATATATATATATATATATATATATATAATATATATATATATAAATGTCGTGCCGAATATGTAAAACTGGTCAATTAGCAAGAACTCATTTAAAATTAAGTCCTTTCTAAAAAAATTTCTTATACGTTTAAAGATATATTTTTTTCATTAATGTTGATGTAAAAATTTATAATTTTGCACCAAAAGTAACTTACCTAACTTTATTATAACAAGCTCAATTTATTTAAGCCTAACCCAACTAAATATATTTTAGATTTGTTTGCAGTAATTTAATACTAAACAAACACAGTGAATTATATTTTTTTCGTTAGGTTCAGAATGATTTTGGCGAAATTATTGCATGCACAAATTTTCACTTGTCCTATATGGCAAGATGAGCGTTGCTATTTAAGCCAAGATCGCAAGTTCTGCCTATTCGGCACGACTAATATATAATATATATATATATATATATATATATATATATATATATATATATATATATATATATATATATATATATATATATATATTTATCACACTGGCCGATTCCCACCAAGGCAGGGTGGCCCGAAAAAGAAAAACTTTCACCATCATTCACTCCATCACTGTCTTGCCAGAAGGGTGCTTTACACTACAGTTTTTAAACTGCAACATTAACACCCCTCCTTCAGAGTGCAGGCACTGTACTTCCCATCTCCAGGACTCAAGTCCGGCCTGCCGGTTTCCCTGAACCCCTTCATAAATGTTACTTTGCTCACACTCCAACAGCACGTCAAGTATTAAAAACCATTTGTCTCCATTCACTCCTATCAAACACGCTCACGCATGCCTGCTGGAAGTCCAAGCCCCTCGCACACAAAACCTCCTTTATCCCCTCCCTCCAACCTTTCCTAGGCCGACCCCTACCCCGCCTTCCTTCCACTACAGACTGATACACTCTTGAAGTCATTCTGTTTCGCTCCATTCTCTCTACATGTCCGAACCACCTCAACAACCCTTCTTCAGCCCTCTGGACAACAGTTTTGGTAATCCCGCACCTCCTCCTAACTTCCAAACTACGAATTCTCTGCATTATATTCACACCACACATTGCCCTCAGACATGACATCTCCACTGCCTCCAGCCTTCCCCTCGCTGCAACATTCATCACCCATGCTTCACACCCATATAAGAGCGTTGGTAAAACTATACTCTCATACATTCCCCTCTTTGCCTCCAAGGACAAAGTGCTTTGTCTCCACAGACTCCTAAGTGCACCACTCACTCTTTTCCGCTCATCAATTCTATGATTCACCTCATCTTTCATAGACCCATCCGCTGACACGTCCACTCCCAAATATCTGAATACATTCACCTCCTCCATACTCTCTCCCTCCAATCTGATATCCAATCTTTCATCACCTAATATTTTTGTTATCCTCATAACCTTACTCTTTCCTGTATTCACTTTTAATTTTCTTCTTTTGCACACCCTACCAAATTCATCCACCAATCTCTGCAACTTCTCTTCAGAATCTCCCAAGAGCACAGTGTCATCAGCAAAGAGCAACTGTGACAACTCCCACTTTGTGTGTGATTCTTTATCTTTTATGATTCTTATCTTTAACTCCACGCCTCTTGCCAAGACCCTCGCATTTACTTCTCTTACAACCCCATCTATAAATATATTAAACAACCACGGTGACATCACACATCCTTGTCTAAGGCCTACTTTTACTGGGAAATAATTTCCCTCTTTCCTACATACTCTAACTTGAGCCTCACTATCCTCATAAAAACTCTTCACTGCTTTCAGTAACCTACCTCCTACACCATACACCTGCAACATCTGCCACATTGCCCCCCTATCCACCCTGTCATACGCCTTTTCCAAATCCATAATATATATATATATAATATATATAATATATATATATATATATATATATATATATATAATATATATATATATATTTATTCCTTGATAATGTGAGTAGTCACGAAAGCGTTTGGAATTTCTCTATTCTTTCACAGTGGTGGTTTTGCATATTCTGAAATCACCTGTGTACTGTGATCATATTGCATATATATTACACTTTTTCTAGTTAAAATATTGTGCATGTATTTTTTGGTAACTGAGTTTAGTACATAGTATTTTCATTTAAATTCCTCAAGGTGTCCCGTTAGTTTAGAACCATAAGGAATACGGAGAAAAAATGATAGAAAATAGGCAGTGTAATCATTAAGAAATGTTTGAGAAAAGAAATTGCCAGTACAATATTTTAAAATTCTAAACCATAGGCATTACGTTAACTTCAAGTAAAGTATACAGCCAATATTAATGATAAGGATGTGTGATAAGATAAACAGCATATTGGTTATCTGTTAAGATTTTTGGTAGTGGTATCTGCAGCCACTTTACACTGATCTTCCCATTAGGAATAGTCTCCTCTTTAGAAAGTGGCAATGGATAGAAACCAATAGATGTGACTGCCTCTCACTCCTGAGTGCCACACATCTTCTCTGTATCACCTCAATCAGTTAAATGCTCCCGTCTTAACCAGCCCACCAACAGGCGTCAAGCCCTCGTGCACTCCAAATCCACCCTCACCCTATTTCCATTAGTTTTCAAAAATATCGATACCTTCCCTTGAATCTAGATCCCATACCCCTCACTTTGCTCCTAAATCTCGCCTCTTCCACCGACCCTCAACCCTCAGTCCTGCAGTTACCCGGCAACTACATCCTGCTTACATACCTCATTCCCGCAATCGCCCATTGTGCCATGTTCGAGGCTTTTAGTTTCTTTGTAACTTGTATCTTAGCTCTGGGAGATATTCTGTGAAAGTGAGAATGTTGATAATAAATTTTGCTATTTATACGCAAGAGTCACGTGTATTCAGACTGGTATAGTTTTTGCCATTTTCCATTTCCTCACTAGTTTACCTTTTTGTAATTAAAAACTGAACAGAATAATTATTATTAATCCGTATACAAAACACATTTTTAACAAAACCCATAGTGATAATTCATGTGTTGGGATGTGTTTCTGATCAGAAACACAGAGTGAATGTTTACAGCATCCCATGTTAGGGATGCGGTCTCATATACATAGGTGAAACAGCCAGAAATTTGGACACCTTTTGTAGAACATAATTATACCTGTAGAGTTAATGCCACTTGGAATGAATGCATGGTGCACTGCATTCACATTGCTGAAGTAATCTCACAAAACAGTGGGATGTTCTCTGTGGCAACACTCGAAAACCATTTTGGATCAAGGATAAGCACATTTAGCCAGGATCTGACCCAAATGGGTACCTACCTACCTACCTCCAGGTAGGTAGGTACCCATGTTGAAAAATTAGACGCATTAGGTGTGGCAGGTGTGTTATCAGGTGCAAGACAGGTACCTCAGGTCAGGTGACATTAAGAGAAATCTGAGGGTAGCTTTAAAAATATGTCAATCACAAGTGGCGTCCCACAAGGATCAGTTTTATGCCCACTATTGTTCATAATATGCATTAATGATCTTGACGAGGGAATAACTGATGATAGAGAGGAAATCTGCATACGACACAAAATTAGGCAGGATAATTGATTCAGGGGAAGATGCCACTGAACTTCAGGATGATTCATACAAGTACTGCAACAGGTCCACTGGTCCCACCTAAGTCATACCCACCCACACCCACTCATGTACTTGTCCAACCTATTATTAAAGCTACCCAAGGTTCTCGCTACAATGATGCTACGCGGGAGTTTACTCATCCACAACTCCACTGCTAAACCGGTGCTATCCTTATGTTTTGGTGTGTTTTATTACTACCAGTCACACTCAGTATGTGTTAATACAATCAGTCACTCTTGGTATGTGTTTTATTGAGGAATAAAAAAAGGCACAATACCGTGACTGGAACAGTACACAAATAACCGGCACATAGAAACTTATGACGACGTTTCGGTCCAACTTGGACCATTAACTAGTGTTACTAGTTAATCATTAACTAGTGTGGCTTAATTAATGGTCGAAGTCGGACCGAAACGTCGTTATAAGTTTATTACTCCTATGTGCGGGTTATTTGTGTATTGTGTTTTATTACTACCAGTCACTCAGTATGTTTTTTAATAATATCACACCTGGTACGTGTTTTAATATTGCTAATCACACCTGATTAGTGTTTACCTAGACTCATTGGCAAAGTGTGTAACTTTTTTTCTGGAATAAAAAAATGAAGCAATTTCCGGATTCTGGTGGAACCCTTCCATAGCTTGGTGCGTGGTGAGGAAGGGAGGGGAAATCGTGGTGGTTTTACCGAGGGGAAATGAGTTTACATCTTTATCGTGGTCCCCCATGTGATAACTCTTCCACCCCCCTTCCTCTTTCCCCTCCCCGACCCCACGAAACTAGAAATGTGACCCCATAATTCTTCAGTTTTCTCATTTGATTGGATGGGGTTGGAGATGGTGTTTTTCATGGGAGGTGTTGATAGTTCAGGACTGTACCAAGGAATGGGGACAGGGGAATGGTAGTGACATTAATCTTCTGGGGAATATAGTGTTTTGAGGTGCATAGTGCGGGCTGGGGACTGGTTTGCCATTAATCCATCGACGGTCATCGTGTTGTTAGCTCTCTGTGTCCCCAGCCTCTAGTTTGTTGCCCGGCTCTGAGTTCCATGTTGTGCAGTCTTTGCCTAGCCCCGAGCTAGGCCAAGGTAGCAACACACTGTTGATATATCCACTGTGCCAAATAAAAAAAAAATACTGGTTACCGTGCTTGCCGTAAGATCTCAACGTCGCCTCCCTCAGGAAATATGGCTGATTGTGAAATTGTGGCAGTACGCCACCAACAACCACGCCGTTCCTCAGCACCATTGTCGCCGTAGCTAAGAGACGTAAGACATAAAAATGGAGGAACACTGTGGGAGCCTTACTCGCGCATAAATGTAACACTAAATGTAATGATTATTAGATACACTGCTGCGTCGTAGATGCATCAGCAGGTGGAGGGGAAGTGAAAGCAGAGGAAGAGAGGTGGGACGTAACACTACCTTTGAGACCTGACACATGCGTCTTATTTCACATTTGTCCGTATTTCCTATCATATATTATTCACCTGCTCGACTGCTCGAGAGACTGATAACAGGAGCGACTTTTACTCCCCCCTCCCCCACAGCCAAAAAGATGCAGTCATAAGTTTTACGGTGGAAACGGTGGTGAGGCAGCGAAGGAAGCGGCCACTCCAGGATTTATATGTACTTGCTGCTTCCATGACCAGTCGTGATGTAGGGCTTTTTAACTAAAAAATTGTTTTTTTTTTTTTTTTTTTTTTGGGGGGGGGGATAGTAGGTGACTGGGTATGATTGTGGAGGGTTGGGTCGTGGAGGCGAGTGTGTTGGGGTCGGTTTGTTTTTTAATTGTTGCCTAGGTGGATTTTGATGAATTTGTGAAGGGGTTGTGCATGGTTCTTAAACCAGCGTAGCTCACAAGTAGTGTGTGTGTGTGTGTGTGTGTGTGTGTGTGTGTGTGTGTGGTGTGTGTGTATGTGTGTGTGTGTGTGTGTGTGTGTGTGTGTATGTATGTATATTCCACTCTCATGGTACACACAAACCAAGCGTGTAAGAACTTAACAAATAGGTCTAGGCCTTTAATGGAAGGACAGTGCTAATGGAATGGGATGACATGGTTAGTGGGATGGGAGGCGAGGGAAGATAATGAGAGATGTAAGATAATGAAGATAATGGTAAATATTGGAAAGTAATGAGATATGAGAATGAAGGCAATGGGGAGTGAATGAAGATAATAGGAAGTGTTGGAAAATAATGGGAGGTGAGTGAAGGTAATTGAAGATGAGGTGAATGAAGGTAATGGGAGGTGACTGAGGGTAATGGGAGATAAGTGAGGGTAATGGGGTGGGCAGATAAAGGTTGCCAGAATCATCCTGTACGTGGGCATGATGAACTTGGTAAGATATCTTCGTTTCTTAGAGATCTAAGCACCTGCATGACACCTAAACTCATGATGTGAACACCGCATGATACCTACATATGTAAACACCTGCATGACACCTACACTCATGATGTAAACATCTGCATGACACCAACACTCATGATGTAAACACCTCCATGACGCAAACACCTGCATAACATCTACACCCGTGATAAAGACACCTGCACGACACCTACACCTGTGATGCAAACACCTACATGACACATGCACACCCATACTACTGAGGTATCGGGGCTATGGCAGATATATTCTGCCCATGGTTTAAACACCTAGTCATGGGAGATATACAATAACAATGGGTTATACACTGGGTCATGGAAGATTCATAGGGCCTTGAGATATGTATTGGGACCGTGGGAGGTGCACACTGACCATGTTATATACTGGGACCGTAGGGGTGCACATTGACCATGCTATATACTGGGACCGTGGGAGGTGCACATTGACCGTGCTATACACTGGGACCGTGGGAGGTTGGATCAATGTGGAAGCTTGTCCCAAGAGCCGCCTGGCTACCAATTAAAAAAGAAGCCGACCTCCCAGTCCGGGATGGAGGACACTCCTACGCCGCTGAGTGGAGGGAGGCATGGAGTAGAAAGGGAGGGTCGGGCGCGTGCGTGGGGAGAGTGGAGGGCCAGGAAGATGGAGTGTCTTAATGGAGGAGGTAAAACGACGAGAGGAGAAGAGAGTGAGTAGTTACATTTTTGGAGGTTTAAGGAAGGGTAATGGTGAAAAAAAGGTCGACTATTATGATTTTTGGGAAGAAGGGTTACCGAGCGCTGTCGCTAGGCCGTTATTAGGTTACATTTACAGTCTCGTGCCCCATTTTTCTTTTACTACAATAATTAAAATGAATCTGTAATTTAAAATAATCGAAAAGAGAATTTGATATGTAGTTAACAGGCCCACATTAAAAATGCCTATTCAGTTACATACACCCACAACTGGTGTAAGTCTTTTGCTGCAGACATCTCGTTATGTAGTGCTTGGCCTGTTCAGAAAGGCAGAGGCAGAGGACACCGTATTAAAATTGCACCACAAGACGCACAAGGTGGGGCAGGATTCCCTACCAGCAGATGAGTGTGCCATATAAAGTCACTCTGTAAAAAAATCGTCTTGTAATGACGATTCCTATTGAAGCAGGAGGACCAATTTTCCTAAGTCTGACGAACACTACAATTTGGTGCCAGTTTGCTGGACTCACCGAGCCAAGAATATACCAATGAATTGGGCGCCATTAGTACACTAAGCACTTAAGAGAAAACACAATAAGTGTCCGGGACCCAAGACTGTTCAACAGCTTCCCACCAGGCATAAGGGGACTTACCAATAGACCCCTGGCTGCACTCAAGAGGGAGCTGGACAGATACCTAAGTCAGTGCCGGATCAGCCGAGCTGTGGTTCGTATGTTGGACTATGTTCGGCCAGCAGTAGCAGCCTAGTTGATCAGGCCCTGATCCACCGGGAGGCCTGGTTACGGATCGGGCCTCGGGGGTGTTGATTCCCGGAATATCCCCGAGGTAGATGTGTCTCCATTATGTACAAATGCTTTCTGTATCTCCATTATGTACAAATGCTTTCTCCGTCTCCACATTATGTGCAATGCTTTTCTCCCTGTCTCTCCATTATGTACAGCTCTCCTCTCCGTCTCCCTTTTATGTACAACTGATCTCCTCTCTAGTTCCGTCAAAATATTAAAACCCACTAAGCGTTTGGTAATCTGAGCTCATTTGTATTGCAGCGAGTACAAACAATAACAATTAGTGGTAGGTGTGGTAGCAACTTTAAAGTGTAGATTTCGAAGTGTATTGGTAATCACGGAGAAATACAGTATTGCTCTTTGTCCGGGTAAGTTCACGCTTGTAGTGTGGCCCAGTGCGAGTGGGGAGAATACCTGCTTTACCTTATTATTATTATTATATTATAATTACGGGTTTAGCGCTTCGTTTAAAGTATTGTTATTATTATATTTATGCACATGCACTAAACATATTTGGTCATACAGCGCCTGGGGAATGGGAGGTAATTACATTTAATCCGAGGAAGGGGGAGGGAGTTACAGTTCATTGGACCATAAGCTCCTCGCAGTAACTCATCTAGAATTTAATGTTATAGAACAGTCTGTATATAGAGCGTTATAATTTATATATATATATATATGTGTGTGTGTGTGTGTGTGTGTGTGTGTGTGTGTGTGTGTGTGTGTGTGTGTGTGTGTGTGTGTGTGTGTGTGTGTGAAAGTTAAGACACTTGTGCAACATCTGGTTATCTTTATTGTAAACGTTTCGCCATCCAGTGGCTTTATCAATACAAATTCTTGGACATAATTAGAAAACAGAAGAACTATATACAAAAGATGAGGTAATCAGTCCCTCAGCCTTGGAGGTGGTGTTTACAACACCGTGGTTGTAGAGATTCTGAAGCACAGGTAAGGAGACTGGCGCTTATATAGGCGTCAGTGAAGAGAGACGTATAGCAGACGAGGGCATAGTTAAGACACTTGTTTGCACAAGTGTCTTAACTTTCATCTTGTCGGTATTGTATACCTGTCTTGCACAAACACCACACACACACTACACCCACACACACCACACACACCACACAACACACACACAACACATATATATATATATATATATATATATATATATATATATATATATATATATATATATGTTTTCCAGTTTTACTCCATTGTCCTAGGAAATAATTGCAGTGCCAAGAACGTGGTTAACAGGAAGACTTGGAAGAAAAAAATCTTATTAGGCATAAAGGACTTCGTAACAAGGGGAGAATGTTGAAGGACCTTACAGGGAGAGGAGGGGAAAACTTGAAGGAAAGGTACGGGAGGGAAGAGAAAGATTTGAGGGAAGGATGGGTAAGATGATTTAGGTGGGAGGGTAGAGAAAAAAGTTTTCAGGAAATTTGACCAGAGGATCGGTGAGTGAATGTTGTAAAAAAGAGGTAGGAGGTAGACGGTAACGATGGTGCGGAAAGAGAAGTTTGCGAGAAGAAACGGAAGAAATAAAATCTTATCCAAATCCTTATAGCTTACCTCCAGGTAAGTAGCCTTTTTCCTCAGCATCTAAAACGTGGGAGAAATTTAGAATGAGAAATTTGCTTTTCGATTACCTCATAAGAAAGTTTATGGATGATACATATGACTTAAGTTTGCTCTGAGCTTGACACAACGCATCAAAATCGTGTCTGTAATTATTTATTTGCATTATTATTATTGGGAAAACAGTTTCAATTCCTTGAATCAGAAGCCTTCACCAGCATCAAGGTACCTCCCTATTTTTTTACCATTTGTATCAGCAGGATCAAATAAGTGTTCATGATGACCAGTCTTCAGTAATCAGTTTTTCTTATTTTTCAATTTACAATACGTGTATCACTACTACTACTACTTTTTAATTAATACCATTGTTCCATCACTGCAAAGGTAAAATAATGTGATATTCTTTCGGCTCCATTTTTTTTCTCTGTTGCCATCAACTATTGTGGGACGCAGTCTGGTGTTAGTATACTTGAAATAGGATAATTTGTATATTCAACTATGGATTTTTTAATAATAGCTTCTTGTTCACCCTGTCTGGCGCTTAATATTTTACTATAATATCTCTAGCTATGTGTAGTGACACTTATCGGAGGTTCGGTATTCGGCTGTGACCGATTTTTATAATGTTACAATCTTGTGTCAGCTGTACCGAGGAGATTGTCATGACTGAGACTTGGCAGCCATGCCAGTATGGTAGCGGTGGTACAAAGTATGCCTTCATCTCTTCTTTACCCTCTGTCTAGGTGTTTTCTTCCCCCATCAGCTTCCTCTTCTTTGTCTTCTTCACTCACTTCATCTCTACACTAATTATTTCCTCCCGTGTGCAGCTGGTGTTCTCAATGAACACATTAACCTTTTCTTTCCATAGCAAACATTTGGCTCTGTATAGTTCATTAACTCCCCTTCTCTTGAATCCTGCTTATTATTCCCTGTTTATCCCCTTTCTCTCTTCTTACCCGCCATTCCCCTGAGTATTGTGCTTCAGTCCCCTCTTCCCTTTCCTTCCCCCCACATCCTCCGGGTCTTCTTTACCTCCCCTGGGACCCCTGCAAGTCTCGGATGGTGTGCCTGCGTCTCCCACAAGTTGCAGTGATAGGAGCCGCCAGCAACAAATTAGACTGCCAGTTTCCGTATAAAGAGGCAAGTGACGGTAGCGCCAGGAAACTGATGGCGGCCCAGATATGAGGTGCTGGTGCTTGATAGACTCTGCCTGCCTTCTGCCGCGCCGCCTCACACATTTATACTTTAATTAACAAAATCGATAACTATTTCCGACGTTGGTTGTGTACTCATTCGTGGGTTGTTTATGTATTTTCGAATGTACCCTCCTCTGCACAAATCTTTTTCTCAGTATTTGATTAGATCGAGAAGGACGCAGACGCCAGGCCTCGAGGACAATGGAAGAAATCATGGATACTAGAACATCTGTCATTACGCTTAACGGCTTTCAAATATTTTAAGAGGAGAGTCTTTTGTTTTGGGCTGTAGTGGTTTCGGCCCCATTGTTGCTGGTAGAGCACCAGGCAGTACGGCACGGCTGGCGGAGCCGCTCACCACCCGCCCGCCCGCTGCCGTTTGTTTGTCCCCTGGTGTTTTTTCCCCCTGCTTGTGCCGAGTTCCAGGCGATATAGTGGTCGCTGCCGATACGCTTGGTATCTGCTGTTGCTGCAGTTGCATCCACATTGTTTTAAACTTGCTCTTGTGCAACTTTATTTTGTCACTGCTGGTAGACTTAGAGGCCGTTACTTCCGTGTGTAATGCTACTGCTATGCTGTTGTTTAGTGTTTTACATCTAGACTTCTGGCGGTGCTGAGACCCAGGCGTTGTTGCTCTCCTTGGCCTCTTTATCACTCTTGCTGTTGCCTACGCTTTATTCTTTATTATTCTTAATGTCCAGGCTCTGTCCCCGAGCATTTTTTTACTCTTAATAGTCGTTTCTACTCGTGTTTGTTTCGGCTCACATAAGTCTTGTTCTAGTGTTTCTCTCACAGTTAAACAAACAGGCGACTCTTGCTCTCTAGTTTGCTCATCCTGTCTCGGCTCAGTGTAGGCTTCTTGTTGGGTGATCATGTATATATCAGTAATACCAAGTTTTTTTTTATTTTAGGATTTCCTGTTTTTTATTTATTAATTCTTTCCCCTCTTCCTCATTCTCCCCGTTTTCGCACGCCTTCCTTTCGTCGTCCCATCTTATTCTTCCCAAACATATCCTTCATTTCCTCTCCACTTCCCAGTCTTCCACTCCACTCTCCTAACCTGTCATCCACTCTTTTATGTGCTCGGCATCGTTTTCTCTAGTTCCGTCTCGCTTTTTAATTATTACCTCCCTCGTCTCTCCCCCTCGTGTGGCCCTGTTCTCTTCTTTCATGTCTTGGTCCTTGTGAATGACATTTTTCATAGAAGAGGAGAGCCACCCCAGGAGGCCGCTGCCATTGACGGAGGTACCTCGCGGCCTCTCCAGCTTTACGGTCACCATTCCATTAGTAGCTCTCCTGTGCTTTGTTTAGTTTATTCTCTCCACTGGTGTGTTGTCTCTTGTGAAAAGTCTTCTCCCTCCTTCAGCTCCCTTCCGCTGACAGCTAGGTCCAACTGGAGCAGACGTGGTGCGGCCACCAAGAATAGTGGGAGGAGAACGGAGTCAGCTCTAGGGGTTGTGGGAGACCGGAGTCACCTCCAGGGGTAGTGGATTCACTGGAGGACAAAGAGAACGCAGATGTAGTATACACAAACATTGCAAAAGTCTTCGACAAGTGCGATGGTGTAAGATCGCACAAATTGCGTGCTAAATGAACTACTGGAAAAGTGGGCAAATGAATCTTTTTAACCAATAAAACACAAAGAGTAATAGTGAAAAAGCTCTGTTCCACATCCTTTTCCTCATCCTCATATCTGACATAAGAGATGTCAGTTGTGTCCTTTGCAGATGATGCTAAAAATTTGCATACCTGGAGGTTATTCCGGGGATCAACGCCTCCGCGGCCCGGTCCATGACCAGGCCTCCCGATGGATCAGGGCCTGATCAACTAGGCTGTTACTGCTGGCCGCACGCAGTCCAACGTACGAGCCACAGCCCGGCTGATCCGGCACTGACTTTAGGTATCTGTCCCGCTCTCTCTTGAAGGCAGCCAGGGGTTTATTGGCAATTCCCCTAATGCTTGATGGGAGGCTGTTGAACAGTCTTGGGCCCCGGACACTTATGGTGTTTTCCCTTAGTGTACCAATGGGGCCCCTACTTTTTACTGGGGGCATTTGCATCGCCTGCCCAGTCTTTTACTTTCGTAGGGAGTGATTTGGGACCATTCCTTCCAAGATTTTCCAAGTGTAGATTATGATATATCTCTCCCTCCTGCGTTCCAACGAGTACAAGTCAAGTGCTTCCAAGCGTTCCCAGTAGTTAAGATGCTTGACAGAACTTACGCGTGCAGTAAAGGATCTCTGTACCCTCTCTAGATCTGCGATTTCACCTGCTTTGAATGGAGATGTTAATGTACAGCAGTATTCCAGCCTAGAGAAAACAGGTGATTTGAAAAGGATCATCATTGGCTTGGCATCTCTCGTTTTGAACGTTCTCATTATCCATCCTATCATTTTCTTTGCACGTGCGATCGTGGCACTGTTGTGATCCTTGAAAGTGAGATCCTCAGACATTACTACTCCCAGGTCCCTTACATTATTTTTCCGCTCTATTGTATGGCCGGAGTCAGTAGTATACTCTGTTCTAGTTATTATCTCCTCCAGTTTTCCATAACGGAGTAGTTGGAATTTGTCCTCATTGAACATCATATTGTTTACCGTTGCCCACTGGAAAACTTTGTTTATATCTTCTTGGAGGTTAACCGCGTCCTCAGCAGATGACAGCCTCATGCAGATCCTAGTATCATCCGCAAAGGATGATACGGTTCTGTGATGTATATCTCTGTCTATGTCTGATATGAGGATAAGGAATAAGATGGGGGCGAGTACTGTGCCTTGTGGAACAGAGCTCTTCACTATGGCAGCCTCCGATTTAACTCTGTTTACCACTACTCTTTGTGTTCGATTTGTTAGGAAGTTGAAGATCCATCTCCCCACTTTCCCAGTTATTCCTTTAGCACGTAGTTTATGGGCTATTACACCATGATCGCATTTGTCAAATGCTTTTGCAAAGTCTGTGTATATTACATCTGCATTCTGATTTTCTTCCAGTGCATCCAAGGCCATATCATAGTGATCCAGTAGTTGTGAGAGGCAGGAGTGACCTGCCCTGAACCCATGTTGCCCTGGATTGTGCAGATTTTGGGAATCCAGGTGATTTGCAATCCTGCTTCTTAGCACTCTTTCAAAGATTTTTATGATGTGGGACGTCAGGGCTATTGGTCTATAGTTCTTAGCTAATGCTTTGCTGCCACCTTTATGGAGTGGGGCTATATCCGTTGTTTTAAGTGACTGTGGAATTTCACCCATGTCCAAGCTCCTCCTCCATAGTGTACTTAGGGCACGCGAGAGGGGTTTCTTGCAGTTCTTAATGAAAACAGAGTTCCACGAGTCTGGGCCCGGGGCTGAGTGCATGGGCATGCTGTCAATGGCTTTTTCGAAATCTATCAGTGTTATCCACTGAGGACACTGTAAATCTCCAAGCATATATCTTACAAAAGCCGAAAAAAATTAATATGATATTCAGTGAGGGCAAATTTCAGTTACTCCGTTATGGTACACAGAATAACTGAAAACTAATGTAAAAGACTTAGGAGTGTTAATGTCAGAGGATCTCGCCTTCAAGGACTACAACAGTGGTCCTTATCGGAACTGTGAGGAAAATGATGGGATGGTTAATGAGAACCTTCAGAACAACGGATACTAAGACGGTGATGTTCCTCTTTAAATCATTTGTTCTCTCAACTGGAATACTACTGTACACTACCAGCCTCATTCAAGGCAGGCAAAAGTACAGATCTGGAGAATGTACAGAGAGCCTTTACTGCACATGTAAGTTCAGCCAAGTACCTTAATTACTGGGAACGTTTGAAGTCCCTTGACCTATACTCCTTGGAACACAGGCGAGAGACATAATTTACATTTGGAAATTCCTAGAGGGACTGGTTCCAGATTGCGCGCGCGCACACACACACACACACACACACACACACACACACACACACACACACACACACACACACACACACACACACACACACATACACACACACACACACATACACATATTACCCCCTACGAAAGTAAAAGACTCGGCAGACGGTGCAACATAACCCCAATGAAAAGCAGGGGTGCCAGGAGTACACTAACAGAAAACTCAGTAAGTGTCCGAGGCCTCAAGACTGTTCAGCAGTCTCCAATCATGCATAAGGGAGATTACCAATAAACCCCAGGCTGTCTTCAAGAGAGAACTGGATAGATACTTAAAAGTCGGTGCCCGGTGAGCCACGCTGTGGTTTGTACGTTGGATTGCGTGCGGCCAGGCCTAGTCATGGACCGGGCAGTGGGGGGCGTTAATCCCGGAACAACGTCCAAGTAGACTCTAGGTAGGTGGGAGGATGGAGGCAGTTCCAGGGGCAGTGGAAGATTGGAGGCAGCTCCATGGATAGCGAGAAGAGAATTGAAGCAGCTCTAGGAGAGCAACTCCAGAAACAAATCTCACTTGTCAATTAAACATTGGCAAGGATTTTATTGTGTTTTGTATTTAGGAAGAAATGTTGAATGAATATCACGTCTTTGTTGTACTTTAATGAATATGTCGTTTTGTTCTCCATCTTGATATAATAAGAGGGGATTTGAAGGCTGAGATTCTCTTGTAGCAGATTTCGTATGAGAGCTGATGGAGGGAGGTGGTAGAAGCAGCCAGCGATGCTTTCGGGGATACTGTGATGTTTTCATCAGCATTAGCCTAGTCCCCAGGGTCTTGCAGACAAGGGCTTTCAAAGAAAAACTGAGCCAAAAGGGCCCCAAACTAGTGGTTTTTAAATTATGATTTCCAGTTCAAATAAGTTTTCCACTGAAAGAATTATAGCTAAAAAAAAATGTGAATTAACCAATCCAAAGGACTTCCTGTCAGTTCAATTTCAGGAGTGCCCTGTCGGTGATTCCTGGGTATAATTTAGAGGTTCTCTCGTTCGTTGTTCTATCGTCACTGTCCCTCCACTCCTGTGAATATACTGTGAGGCTTTATCTCTTTCCCCTCGGCATTACGCGAAACGTTTTAAACACAAATCTTAGACGGAAAGATGCTTTTAGCGGTAATTTTGTGGCAGTCGAATAGTATAATGACGTAATTCCTCGACTGCCTATTTGGTGCTTTGTTTATTTTAGTGGGTAATAAAGAATGTGATATGATGATGGGACCTATATCGTGTATAATAATTATACTAGTGTTATAATTTTGCATTAACATTTTTACACATTGTGACTTGTTGTTGGATACTCCATGACGAGTGTTCCTTGTGGTTTGCTGTAAGTTTTGCCTTAAAGTTTGTTTATTATTTTGCTTTATTATTTATTGTTTGCTATTACATTTACAAAGATGTAACTTAAATTAGAAATGTATATGTGGGTATTTTTGTTAAGCAGAATACTGTATACACTGCGACTCGTGAACGAGAAGCAGTGTGTGCTGTACACACTGCTTCAAACTACTCGTGAACGAGAAGCAGTGTGTGAGGTATAAACTGCTGTACACTGACCAGTGAAGGAGAAGCATTGTGCACAGTAATTACTTATAGTACGCTTTACCACCATTTCCCTCTCGTCCTGTAAGATATTTAGCTACCAAACCATGGTAAAAGTTGTCGGAATTTTCGCCATGTCACCCCGGAAGCACACGTAGGACTTCTCACAACTCCGTCTCCGTCATGCTCTGTCGCTTCTCCCCCTCCCCCACCCGGCGGTCACCCCCTCCTCCGCTTTCTTTAAGACCATTACTCTGTCACTTCATCCCATCTTTCCCAGTTTTGTCATCTTTTTTTTTTCGTCTCAACATTCCATTTCCTAGCTTTTTTTTCCGTCTGGAATTCGTTGTATGATACAGAAATGAATTGAGTGGTTTCTTCGAAGAATTCCTTAGTGACTAGTTTCAAAAGGGACGGGGGTTGAACACTGCTCGACGATGGATGGATGTAGTAGTAGACTAATTGTCTGGTGGAAAGATGGATGAACTTGGAATTTTATAGTGTATAATTGTTCTTAGGTGATACTGAACCCAGCATGTGCCGAGTGCTCGCCGATCATCCATTAATATTAAAGAGACATGTAAAATAACATGAATATTGAGCATTGTGATCAGATTTATTCCTAACTTTTTAAGTGAAAGAAGTCAGTTTTTTAAACTTTTAAGCTGACAGGACTTACGATTCCGTAAGTCGTGTCAGCCATCTCTAACGTAAAGTATTGGGTGCAGACATTGATACACTCGCTTTTCCAGAGTCCTTTGTATTAGGCTGGGGAAGGAAAATGAACAAGTCAGTTTTTGATGCAGAACAAAAGGAAAAATTTGCCTACGGCTAAGCAAACGCTTAATAATTCCCCATAATAAAATATTAAACTAACTCCGTAGTTTGACAGTTGTATAACAGAATAATAAAAAAGTGAAATACTGTGAAACGAAGTATCGTAGTGCTGAGCAGGAGTTATACATGAAAATAAAAGAAAAATTCAATAAGAGTTTAATATTAGGCGAGAGAGAAAAAAAAAAGTCGCAACTTTTTTCCCTGTGACCCACCTTGTCCCCCCCCCCCCCCACTTAGCAGCAGTTAATGATACCAACAAAATATTTTAAGGGTGAAGTGAACAGTCGTGCAAAACCTCTGTGCATTATACAGATATGAAGTGAATAAGAGTAAAGTATGGGAAGAAAAATACAGAAAGTTAATTCAACGAGGTTAAGGGTTAAACACTCTTTACAAACGAGAACCATTGAACTCATAAACAAAATCTTCTGTGAAAATCTGGATTAAGTTTAAAATATCCGACATAACATCATCACACTCAGATCTCACAAGTACACGAGAGACGTCATTGGTCAGACTCCAACTATCTAAGTCTGAATGGATAGACTAAATAGTTTAAAATGGTAGTTCAACTGACAGAAATAAATAAATACGTTGAATTTCTCCCTTTACCAGTGACCAGTCACTATGTCGGTCGGATCATAATGAAACTGATATATCAGGCACACCTGGACACCAAGAATAGTTACATATTCCAGATTATGTTGTAGGGATTTCTTAAATAAAAATTATAAAAGACAAGCCTATCAGCTAAGACATCCCAAATATGACTTGTTTGTATGAGGTACACCAAGCCTAAACGGCTGTCAGAATAACAGTCATGAATAGAATATGCGGGAAGTATGTGATATGGAAAGACAAAGTTTTATGTAGCTGTTGGATATATAAAACGATAATATGGAGCAAGGGAAATTTTACTAGATTTGTGAGAGATGAAAAACTTTGTGTGTGTGTGTTAGTTACCATTTGTCTAGAATTCGAATAGATACTAGCGTTGTGGTTGTGTGTAGTTGTTGTGCTGTGTGAGGTGGTGTGACTGTATGTGTGTGTTGTTAGTGCTGTGGTAAAAAGAATACACGTAGATCATACTAGGAAAAGGGAGAAACGCAATAGTATCAGTACAGCTAGACGAAACAGTTATCCAAAATAGCGATACATAAGAAATATATTCCTATCAAAATACAGGAAAACTCAGAAAACAGCACAGTAGACAAAACTGCAACTACCACAGCAAGAGATAAGTGGTGAAATATACAAGTACTATCCCTGGGAAATCTACAAATATAAAACAAGACTGAATACTCACACAGCAGAAAGTGTTCCAATGTTATGAAAAGGACGGGGTCATTTGCATAAATATTGCAGCTATTTTCACCCTGAGATGTGCAAATTTTCACTTAAGACCAGAAAATGTTACGACCCAAGTTACCAAGAATTCCACGTGAAAGGAGTACAATACAAAATTACATATAAAGAAAACGAATGCATGGTAAACAAAGATTTTTTTTTTTGTTAAAGAGGGAAATGATTTAAATGCCGTAGATCAAAATATGAAAAAGAACAAGGGTGCCGAGATACACAACAATGGAACACGATGAACTATTTTTTTCATAGATCTCTCAAGAGAGAGCTGGACATATACCTAAAGTCAGTGCCGGATCAGCCGGGCTGTGGCTCGTACGTTGGACTGCGTGCGGCCAGCAGTAACAGCCTAGTTGATCAGGCCCTGATCCATCGGGAGGCCTGGTCATGGACCGGGCCGCGGGGGCGTTGATCCCCGGAATAACCTCCAGGTAACCATCAGTGTCAAATCTATAGTAGCAGACAGCACAACTAGTACCGGAGAGACCGGATAAGTACACAAAGAGCCATGTTAAAAGGTGATACATTATCTTAGGTACTAACGAAGACCAATAACCTCCAAAATTCCAAATGGTAAATCCTCTTTCCCTTTTACTAATATTCAGGGTTTAGAAACAAAAAACAAAGTTAACTACATAAGTGGACTCTATAGAAACAAATTCAGTGTTTGGAGCATTCACATGTAAAGGATATTTTGGACAGTTAGATATGGGTGCGAAACTACAATGCACTTAGATGTGAGAGTAAATATAGTAGAAGTACTAGGAAATGAAGTTGACAACAAGAATCTGATAATTATTGTGGTATTTAAACTACTGCCGCAACAACAGAGAAATTCACTGAACAGATAAAGAAAATAGCTGCCTTGAAACTCTTACACCAAATATTTTCCGGACTCCTTGGGGGAATTTCAACCTTCAAAATGTTAAATGGAACTAGTAGTACGTGATAGCATGGAAGCCCAACAGACACGTACCGCAGAACTAGTGGGGATCCGTAAAAGGTTTTCTTTGAATCAGCAGATAACAGAACCTAATAGAAATGAAAATACACAAGACTTGGTTTTGACACGAAGAACTAATCAGAGACAATCTCAAATACAATATATCTGGCAGTTTTGTTTTTTAGTGCTGAAGATTCACTTTTTAACTTCCATTTTACTTCCCGTGTCAGGTGCTGTATAATGTTTTTGATGTACAGTATATGGCATTTAATGGTAATGGTTTCATTTTTATATAAACTTTCTGTAGTTCCCGATGAATGTTGTTTCTTCGTTGTTGAATAGCAGAAATGATGGTTCTGATGGGAGAGGCTTCTGATGGATTACTACAATTAAGAAACACTCTGAAGACATCCTAGTCTTATTAAAATCAAAAACAACTTGTTACGGTCTTCCTGAAAAAAAAAACACAAGAATGTTAATTTTATTTAAAATAAAAAAGTGACCGGATTTGAAGTAAAACATGACCCGCTTCATTGATAGGTGGAATTAATTTGGTATACATGTGTGTCTGAATTCACAGATGATTAGTGACCGCCTTGGCAGCCAGCTTGGATTTTTCGAAATGCTCAAGAATAGCAGTGTGGTACTCAGTGGGTTAATTATCAATCTAAACCCCTATATTATTTAAATTATCTGGAAAAATAATTATGCTCCACTAAATTCCATGCTCAAACTTTTTTTTAAGCAGATTAAGGTGTATGTTATAAGCACGGATATTAGGGAGTCAATAAGTAAATGTCAGTGAAGTATATCTTGTAGAATTAATTACAAGATAGTTATAACACTACTGAAAGTATAAACATCATTGGTTGTAATGACACGCGCCTTCAAGAAGGGGGGACCTTGATCCCTGTGACGAGCTCTTGATACAAGAAATTAGAGCTATCTTCCCTTTGGATGAAACCTAATAATATCCCATTCCCTAGGCACCTTATGACCCCTACGAGCTTAGCGATTTTTTATAATCACCTACGCAAATTCATGTAACCCTTCACTTTTACCTGTTGCTACTTATAAATTCTAAGAATTTATGATACATTAGAGACGAAGAGCAAGTGGTGTAGTAGGAGATTGCGGCGACGGGGATGTAATGGTGGTGGTGGGTGCTAGAAATATTTATGGTCTTGTAGCGTTGGGCTAACGGGGAGGAAGTTGCAGTGGGGTTGTTATGGTGTGTAGTGGTAGGTGTTAGATTGGTGGTGGTAACGGTTTATTGTGGCAGTGGGTGGCTGTTGTGTGGTATGATGATTGTCGACTGTGGTGGCTGTTTTAAAGTGTAGTAGTTATGAAGTGTGGGGGTGGTTATGAAGTGTAGTAGTAGTGGTGGTTTGTCGTGGGTGGTTATTGCGTGTATGATGGTGGTTGTAATTGGTAATGCTGTGCAAAGTCGGGTAGGCGGGCGTTGGAGGGCTTCCTACTGACAAGGCTTCACCACCAGACAACAGCAGGTTTAGCCTTGCACTCGTAAGACTTCATGCCACATGGGTCACGGTAGCTAGCCGGCCACATGACCACATACTCGAATTTCCTCTATCCCTCACTAAGTAATTTTAACCTCGTAACCCTTCTTTATAAATTTCTATTTCCTGTGTGTAATAGACCATCCTGAGATAATTACCAAATAATAGTCTCTAGCCTATACTTACTGAAACTGCTTGACGCAATCCTCATCGCCTGACCAAATTCTCCAAGTTCAAGCTTACATATTCCATATGATGGAATATGATAGAAGGCGAAACATAGCCTTTGCACCACAATTGAACTCTTGTAGAGCAGGAAAGTTGCATGCGAGCACTGCGTGTGTATCCAAGCTTGTTAAAATTCTGACTTTTCATAGAACGGGAGATATGGAAAACTGCAAAATACCTTCAGTGAAATCAGGAGTGCAATATCTACACTTAAAAGATAAAAAAAAAAAAAAGAATAAAGGGTTCAAGATTTTTGGACGTCCTCGAAGCAAACTTAATAAGGGGAATTGCCAATAGCACTTTAACTGTCTTCCAGAGGAAACTTAACAAATTCCTGAAGAAAGTTCATGAGCAGGTGTGGACAGAGCTGTGGGGTCAATGATCCCAGAAACCATCTTCAAGTAACTTCTCATTTAGCCTTGTCAGTAGTACAATAACTGGGGCCGGGGACCCTATGGTGATAATTTCCGGTAGATTTGACTTTTGTGAGAGTGACCATACATATCACAAAGAATTCATTAGTTTGTATTTAAATACTAGCAAGAATAACAGATACTAGACGTATCTGTCTAGTATCCTGATGAAGCTTTTTTGAATAATACAGTTAATCAAGTGTATATTGTAGGATTGTAAGACGCTACTAACAAATATTATTTTACACAGATACTATTTATTATTCCCGTTGCCTCATTGTCCGTTTTTAATGCGCTTGCCAATTCCAGTTTCACATGGATTACTGTTACTATTTAAAAAAATGAAGTTTAACTTATACCCATGAAAATGTAAGTACTACTTTCTTCATTTACAAGGTTTACCTGGAGAGGGTGAGGGTTTTCCCATACAAGTAATATTAACTTATTTCCCCATTGCTAACTTGTCATAACAAATTATTATAAATAGACCATTATATAAATATGAACCGTTACCATCAAGCCGTAAGTGGCTATAAACTAAATATCAACATTTTCTAATAGTATACCAATATTGAAAAAATAGTTAAGATAGAGGGAGTTGAGGGACCATGAGTTAAACAACCCGGATTCGACCCACGCTGGCTATTCGCTGACGAAGAGCCCTGTAGCCGAGTTTCAAACTGATTGAAGATTACTAGTTCTCTTGAAATAAGTGTTGTTAGTGAAGTAGCTTGATGATGGGTGCTTTATCTGGTCCTTACTCTTGATTTCTGTGTACTTATGCCCTCGGCTTTTCACTAGAGGTATGCTGCCAAGCCGTTTATTTTCATATGAAGGGATTTGGGTGTGCAAATCTAGGACCAATACCTCCAGAATCTTCCAGGCGTAGATTATTAAGTATTTTTCTCACCTACGTTTTAAGTACAGTTCGAGGGGCTTTAGTTCTGTCATTTTCCTTGCGGTTGTGTTAACAGCAGTGTTGTTCTCTTTGAAGGTGGGATATTACATTATCACTCCCAGGTTTCTCACATTCGACTTCCATTCTATTAAATGATTTGAGTTTGTCTTGTATTCCCATCCTTTTTTATTTCTCCATTTCTTTCGTGTTGTAGTAACTGAAATTTGCCGTCAGTCAATATCAATCTAGTAGTTATTAAAGTATATTCTCACCTACTCGAGGGAATTCCCGGGTGGTTTAAAAGAGTGTGTCCTTGAGGGCTCACTCCAGGTTCCACTCGACTCCATTCTATAATGATTTGAGTTGTCTGATCAATCTTTTATTCTCATTTCTCGTGTGCAGTACTGAATTGCCAGTCAGAACATCATGTCAGTTGTTAGTATTTGACTCCTACAGGCATGCCGTGGGTTAGAGTTGCCCCGCGGCCCAGCCCTTGCCAGACCCCTCCAGCTGATCAGTCCTTGAAACTGACTATTACTGCTGGCCATATCCATCAATGGACGAACCACTGGCCCCTGTTAGCATTGACTTTAGTCATGCTGGCTGCTGGAGCGTGACCCCCCGACCCTCTGCGGGAATTCACCGCTCCGAGTGTTTTGCCTTCTTAGAGACAGGTTGTTGATTATCCTATGCAGATGTTGAACAGTTTGGGCCCCTAACATCTTTCCATCAATTATATCCCTTTCACGCACCCCATGGTTCTATGGGGTAAATTCACCGTACTGCCGAGTGTGGCTTTACTGATAGATATGATTCTGTGCAGATTGAACAGTTCTTAAGGATTTCCAGATAAATTGATTACCTTTTGCCTGCACTCAGGGAGTACATGTAAAGGGCCCAAACATTCCAGTAATTCATGTGCTGATGAACTTAACATGCAGTAAGTCCTCTGTAATTCTCCAGATCTGTAATTTCCTCCTTGAAGGCTATCTAGATAAACAAGTGACTTTAAGAGTATCATGTTGACTTAGCATCCCTCGTTCTGAAGGTTCTCATCCATCGTATCATTTTCTTAAGTCCTTCACATTAGTTTTTGCTCTGTTTCTCTATTGTATGGTTTGAATTTGTCTTACATTCCTTTCTAACTTTTAATTCCGCAAGTTTTCCATAACGGATTAGTTGGAATTTGTCCACATTGGACATCATGTGGTTTTCTGTGGCCCATTGGAAGACTTGATTTACATCCATTACATTAATGTGTCCTCGTGGATGTCACTCATGTAAATTTTAGTATCGTCTGCAGAGGAAGACACTATATGCTATGCTGATGCACTATCTCGCATCTTCGCAGGTACTGTCTTCAAAAACATCACCGGATGCACCAACAACGTCAACTGAAACTTATTTTGCATTGCTGAATTTACCCTGTTTGCGGTGATCTGTACTTCTCTCTTTCCCTTTTGATTTACTGTGGAATTGTGTTCCTTGCACTCCAGTGTTACGTTGCATGTATGTTCATTTTCTGATATGTTATGTATAAAGGTTTCCGATCCCTCTGTGTTGTTTTGCCTAATATTTGTTTTTATTTAATCTCCCAACTATCATATAAAACAGGTAATTTCTCCAAGGACATTTTTAATGAGTGTTGTCGTTTACCACCTGTCTGTCTTGCAGATCCAAAAACACTTTCCTGGTTTTATATCATCACTACTAGATGTCAGTGTATAAGACATGACACCATCCACGATACAGACAGAACTGTACACCATATTCTGTGTCAGACTTGGTTTATATCAGCTTGGAGGACACCTGACAATAACATTTATTAAGGGTGGGCGAAACGTTACCTTAAGTTGCCTGCGTGTCCATTTACCCAACTTTTCGATATTACTATTAATAAGAGAAAAAAACGAACGAACACATGGATAGATGTTCAAGATGTTAAGCGATTCAAGGAATGATTTGTGGCAGTGTTGATGACGATGACTGGCGTGTTCACGTCTTAAAACTATGTTCAAGTGAAGATAATTAACATGATTTTTTGTATTATAAATGGCGTCCCGGTGAAACTAGTGACACGCTGGTGAAGACTGTGACTAGTTGACCCTCAGGTTAAACTAATTAGTATTTTAGGTAATGCGATGAAAGGGGCAGCAGGGAAGGGAAGAGGAGATGGAGCAGGGAAGGAAGAGGCGGGTGCCGGTTCCATGTCTGGCTGCCTCCCGCTGACAGAAATGTGAGATATGCCCGCCACAATAGCTTCCCCCTCCCCTTGCCCTCCTCTCCACTCCCACTCGGGGCCATATTTTTAGACTCTTATTTCAAAGTCTTCCTCTTGGAGTCCTCGCTCTGTAATGAGAAATTTAATCAATCGATATTCCTTTCACTGCGTTCCTGACAGAATCGAAGACTCGTCCCGCCCGTGAATTGTTGTGGAATATCGACCCGAGGACAGTTTAAATTAGGATTTTATCTCGTGGGGTTTTGCTGTGGGTTGCGCCGGCTGTTGCTGCTGCTGCTACCGTTTCTGCTGCTACCACCGTTGCTGCTGCTACCACCATTACTGCTGCTGCCACCGTTGCTGCTACCACCGTTGCTGCTACCACCGTTGCTGCTGCTGCCTGCTGTTGAGAGGGGCTGGGTATGGGAGGGGGGAAGGGAGATGCTGGAGGAGGAGGAAGAGGATGACGGGGACGAAGGTAAGAGAGGGAATGGTAGAGGGGTAAACACCAGTGCTATTAAAATGTTTCCCCTAACACCCAACCTCTCAACGTCTCTATCCTCCCCTCTTTTTCTCTCTTGATCCAGAGGTGGGGGAGGACGAAAACAGGATGACTTGTAACGTGAGACGAGGGAAGGTTGGATGTAGGCACAAGGACATGAGGGAAACAGAGAAGGAGGTTAGGACACAGGCATCAAAGGTACGAGAGATAAAAGGGGGAGGAAAGACGAAGAATAAATAATACTTGGATGCTCAGATATAACTGATGTTGGTACTAAAAGAGGCTGGATGCGACTAGCCATACCTTGAAGCAGACTTGGTGCTTCCACCGAGTGTCCATCGCATACTTTCCTGCGATATTCCAAGGTACAATATACACTTCAGAAATTTATCTGCTGCTCGGTTAAAAGGAAAGGAATAGATGTTTGTCCAACACGGTCACCGAGGAGCATTAGGTAAAGGGAAAAATGTCCAGTATAGCCCAAAAAAAATTAAGAGAGAAACTTGTCCAATATGGCCATCAAGAAAATTTAGAGGAAAAATTGTCCAACACAAGACATCAAAGAATATTTGACGGATCAGATACGGCAAGCATTATCAAACATGACCACCAAAGAACATTTAATAGACTGCACATAAATACAAACTTGGAAATAATCAGAAAATTTTCAAATGTGGTCACAAGAACATTATTTAGGTAAAACATTCTACAGTTTGGTCACCTGGAGTAAAATATTAAGAAAAGAGAGATATTATTCACCAAGTGTCTCCCAAGAATATCAATATACCCGCCCCTTGTGACACTTTTTTTCACTCCCAGTCGTAAAATTGGCATGACAGGATTCTGTGACTGAAGTTGCTTTGAACTATATATTGTGTTTACACAGATCACGTAAGAGATCGAACATAGTGTTTGTTTAGTGTGTTTGGGACATCAGTTCTCAGAAAAACGGGAATAGAAGTTTGATATATGCGTGTGTCGTCATGACAGATTTTTTTTCTTTGCACAATAAATTGTGCTAATTTTGTTACCACGAAACAGGTTTTTTTCATGATATTGTAAGATTTTCCTCAATTATACTTTTACACAAAATAACTCGCACTCCTGCGTATATGGTTATTTATGTATTGTTCCACCCTCAATATTGTGACTTAATTCTTTACGTATTTATATGCTCGCCGTGTTGTGTTTACAAGGGTAGAGAGACTGCTTCTGACACTACCTCTTAACTAGCATTTACTGGTTATTGAGTATTATCATACCTGTTTTCCAAAATATATATATAGTTTGCCTATATCATCCTAAGAATTAAGTATCCCCCATACACACATACGTACGTACGTTTGAAGGGTCGTGAACAGAAATACGTACTCTTCAGACGAGCCCTGGTCACAGACCGAGCCGCGGGGGCGTTGACCCCCGAAACCCTCTCCAGGTATACCTGCTGGAGCTTGAATCTTGGACTTGGAGAAGAAATACTTTGGTACTTGTGACGGTTGCAAAAGTTATTCAACCAAAGCTTGGCTTAAGGCAATACTGGTCAGCCAGACTTTTGCTGCCATCGGCTCGCAGGCCCGTATATCCGTCACAGTCTGGTTGCACTTGTTTATTTTGCCAACGTTGGTTTTATGCTTCCAATTTTTTTTTTTTTACATTTGCACTGTTAAGTTAATTAAATGTCAGTTAATTGAATTTACCATGTATTAAAACCAGTAATAGGAATATTGAATACAGGTGATTCTTTTGATGAATGAGCATGAAGATAGTGAATCAACTAAAAGATTGAGGAAACATTTCGCTAAAATTCCGACGTTTACGTTTTAGCGTCACAGCTTAATGGACTATTTTGTAAGTAAAAAAAAATATTAGGATGGTGTGTTACGCCTCGTTCCCTGGTATTTTAAATGGTCTGACGTGATTTGCTTTAGAGTACATCGTTATTGTATAATTGTACATATGTACTTTCGAAGCAAGAAAATGTAAGTATGAGATGTTTGATTTCAGTGTCTCGGTAACTTCCTGTTATCTCTTAACTCTCATCTCGTCTCTCTCCACTGAGTCCCTTCATCCACCACCACCACCTCAACCAACTCGCGGCGGCTTGCCAACAGCACACTACCATTCGATGTCTCCAAAATCTGGTTTCAGCTTTATTTGTCAGAAAATTCCTACGGGGGCCATTTTTACAGAATAATTTAGCTAGACATTTATTTGAGCACCAGTTTTACCTGGTTCTTATAAAAGCTAAGTCCGACTAAGGATTAGATTATTGTCCGGCTGGTTTCTCAGTTTCTGCTAAGCATAAGGCTCTTTTTCTTTACCTCTCTCCTAATAGGTGGTTCTACCCTATTACATCCCACAGCATATGTCTAGAACTCCCTTATGTTTTCCCAAGCTTCCTCTTCCCCCTTCCGACCCCACACTGTTTTTTCTTCAGAATTTTCAGTTAATGTTAGTTAACTTCTCGACCTCTTTCCCTGCCTCAGGTACATATATACTTGTTAGAAATGTGGAGATAGAGACGAATTTTGTATCATTTGTCATAATCACTCGCACATTTTGTTCCCTCCTACCTCTTCTTACCTTCCTCTTTCCTCCCCCACTCCTACGTAACTCATCTCTCTCCTTCTCCACACCTTCCTGGTTCACCCACACCTTCATAGCATCAGCCGGCTTCCTGTTCGCGGACTATCGACAGGGAAATTGAAGAAAATTGACTGGGATTACGTCTGACGCAGGAGATAAAATGGTGAGGGCTTTGAGCCGGGGGGGGGGGGTGGAGGAATTGGGTGTAGATGATGGTAGAAAAGCACTGGCAATAGAATTGAAGGGACGTAACCGCTCCCCACACTGGAAAGAAATAATTATCTTGTTTATAATGAAGGGAATACACCAGCAACTGGCTGGTTTAGGCTTTACAAACAGTGAAATCATTAGCTAAGCGTTGTATCTTGGAGCTGTTCTTGCAGTGTCAAGACCCATGTTAGTCTATCCTGTAACCTTCAACAGTCTGGATGCAGATGGTTCTAAGCCTCCTGGGCTGTGAGCTACTTTTCAATAAATGTAAGGGAGGAGTTTGCTGCCTCGACTAGCCTAGTTTGTCAACTTCGCATCATAAACTTTATCACCAGGAATTTAACTTTCATTTTATTTTGATCCCTTCCGTGTAAGTAAGATCCGTATTTGATCACGCTTTCAATGCTGGAGTATTTTGTAAGTTCCATCTGCTATGGTTTCTCCTCGTCTGATGTCATTTGCTACATGCGAAGACCACAAATTTGATATCCCCCACATCATATATATATATATATATATATATATTATATATTTATATTATATATATATATATATTATATATATATATATATATATATATATATATATATATATGTGCGCGCGTGCAATGCAATAGCAGACAGGCGATCTTAATGCAAGACAAGACACGGGGGATGGAAATCTTCAGCTCAAGATCTTTGACACGTCTCAGTGCATCATCAGGAGCTATGCAGTGTTGCAAGAGTAGCAACAGATAGAATGAGAGGAAATTTTCTCAAAAGCAGCGTGATGACTGGTATGTATCATTCCCCTAGTGGGAGAAATGATACATACACATAAGTGTGATACTTCGCCCTTTTGGTTTTGCAACAGATTTAAGCCAATCTCAATTTCTGTCAAAGAAAAGCACGATAATGCTGCGGATCAACCAATCATTGGTAAGGCTCATTTAAATTATGTGAAACAGTTTTGACCTCTTATTATAGAATATGAGTTGGTAAATATAGAGAAGGATGACGACAAAGTACACTTGTATCAGATAAAACATTCATTTGGTAATATGAATTAAAAGTTTTAAAATAAGACAGAATATGCTTAATTACACGAATGGACTATTTGAGCTGGACGAATTTATTTGTTTATGTTATGGGTTCTGAAAGAGGAGGAGCTATTTTTTAAAGGTGCTAGAGATAACCTGAAAGATGGCTTAGCATACACTGCAATGCAGTATTATGTTCGACCCGGGTATACATTCAGAGCAGGAAGGATCTGACTCAATTTTTACCATTTAAATTCCTTCCTTACACTGTGTACTGTAATGCTAAAACTATTTTTTTTTTTTAAGTTCACAAGCTTTCGTTAAGTTTTGGAGAACTGTAATCATTTCAGGGTGTCCTAACAAGTGTCGTGTTGAACTCTGCCTTGCATCCTCCCTCATCCCCCCTTGTTTTTAATATGTAACCCATCTGCCAACAAGTATATACCAAATGAGTGATATGTGTTTGCCGAGGAATGGGCGAAATTCGAATCCCGCCCGTTCGTAGGGCCAGGACTCGACCCCACGAACCTGCATCACCTTACCACTACGCCACTGATCCTACTTTAGGGTAAGTGGCGTAGTGGTAAGGTGATGCATGCATTGTTGTCTCGGGAGGCGGTACAAGGTTCGTAGGGTCGAGTCCTGGCCTGCCGCAGTTTGGTAAATGATTTAAAATCACTTGTTTCGTGATTTCATTCCTATATATATATATATATATATATTATATATATATATATATATATATATATATATATATATATATATATATATATATATATATTTTTTTTTTTTCAACAAGTCGGCCGTCTCCCACCGAGGCAGGGTGACCCAAAAAAGAAAGAAAATCCCCAAAAGAAAATACTTTCATCATCATTCAACACTTTCACCACACTCGCACATTATCACTGTTTTTGCAGAGGTGCTCAGAATACAACAGTCTAGAAGCATAAACATATAAAGATACACAACATATCCCTCCAAACTGCCAATATCCCAAACCCCTCCTTTAAAGTGCAGGCATTGTACTTCCCATTTCCAGGACTCAAGTCCGACTATATGAAAATAACCGG
>NC_069400.1:109521857-109595975 GCF_026875155.1 Cherax quadricarinatus
CTGTTTTTGCGAGGTGCTCAGAATACAACAGTCTAGAAGCATAAACATATAAAGATACACAACATATCCTCCAAACTGCCAATACCCCAAACCCCCCCTTTAAAGTGCAGGCATTGTACTTCCCATTTCCAGGACTCAAGTCCGACTATATGAAAAAAACCCGGGTTTTCCCCTGAATCCCTTCACTAAATATTACCCTGCTCACACTCCAACAGATCGTCAGGTCCCAAGTACCATTCGCCCTCCATTCACTCCTATCTAACACGCTAGGGCAACGCTTGCTGGAAGTCCAAGCCCCTTCCCCACAAAACCTCCTTTACCCCCTCTCTCCAACCCTTTCGAGGACGACCCTCCCCCGCCTTCCTTCCCTATAGTTTTATATGCTTTCCATGTCATTCTACGTGATCCATTCTCTCTAAAGGGACCAAACCACCTCAAAAACCCCCTCTTCTGCCCTCTGACTAATACTTTTATAACTCCACACCTTCTCCTAATTTCCACACTCCAAATTTTTCTGCATAATATTTCACCACACATTCCCCTTTAAAAACAGGACATCTCCGCTGCTCCAACCGTCTCCTCGCTGCTGCATTTACCACCCAAAGCTTCACAACCCATATAAGAGTGTTGGTACTACTATACTTTCATACATTCCCTTCTTTGCCTCCATAGATAACGTTTTTTGACTCCACATATACCTCAACGGCCTGGTCTCAGACCGGGCCGCGGGGCGTTGACCCCCGGGAAAACTCTCTCCAGGTAAACTCCAACGCACCACTCACCTTTTTTTCCCTCATAAATTTCTATGTAACCTCATCCTTCATAAATCCATCCGCCGACACGTCAACCCCCCAAGTATCTGAAAACATTCACTTCTTCCATACTCTCCTCCCAATTTGATATCCAATTTTTCTTTATCTAAATAAATTTGACACCCTCATCACCTTACTCTTTTCTATGTTCACTTTTCAACTTTCTACCTTTACACACTTTCCCCAAACTCATCCACTAACCTTTGCAATTTTTTTTTAGAATCTCCCATAAGCACAGTATCATCAGCAAAAAGTAACTGTGTCAATTCCCATTTGAATTTGATTCCCCATAATTTAATCCCACCCTCTCCCAAACACCTAGCATTTACTTCCTTTACAACCCCATCTATAAATATATTAAACAACCATGGTAAACTTTTCACATCCCTGTCTAAGACTACTTTTACCGGGAAGTAGTCTCCCTCTCTTCTACACACCCTAACCTGAGCCTCACTATCCTCATAAAAACTCTTACAGCATTTAATAACTTACCACCATTCCATATACTTGCAACATCTGCCACATTGCTCCTCTATCCACTCTATCATATGCCTTTTCTAAATCCATAAATGCAATAAAAAACTTCCCTATCTTTATCTAAATACTGTTCACATATATGCTTCAATGTAAACACCTGATCTACACATCCCCTCCCCCACTCTAAAACCTCCTTGCTCATCCGCAATCCTACATTCTGTCTTACCCTCTAATTCTTTCAATTATAACCCTACCGTACATTTTTCCTGGTATACTCAGTAAGCTTATTCCTCTATAATTTTTACAGTCTCTTTGTCCCCTTCCCTTTATATAAAGGGACTTACATGCTCTCTGCCAATCCCTAGGTCCTTCCCCTCTTTCTTTACATTTATTAAACAAAAGTACCAACCACCCCAAACCCACTATTCCCCCCCTGTTTTTAAAACATTTCTGTCATGACCCCATCAGTTCCAGCTGTTTTAAACCCCCTTTCATTTTACGTAATGCCTCACGTACCTCCCCACACTTACATTCTGCCTTCTTCACTCCTAAAAGATGGTATACCTCCCTGACCAGTGCATGAAATTACTGCCCTGTTTTTCCTAACATTTAAAATTCCTCAAAATATTTCGCCATTTCCCAATACCCATCTCCCATCTATACCCCCTACTCGTTTTAATGACAATCCATATTTTCCCTATGGCTTTCTAAATTTTGACGCCCTCAATTTTCGTGCTTTCAGTGAAAATTTCTTGACAGTGCAACTGACGACTCGAACATCTTCTCTGCGTGATGACTGGATTTCACCATCTCCTTTACTTTTTACTCTACACATATATCTGCTACTTCTATACCACTTTGCTTTGTGAAAACTTTAACAATCTCATTTTGTCTTTAACACCTTACTGCATCTGCCGATCAACCAATCTCATTGGTCGCCCCATCTATAACAAATTTGCCCCAGTTTATCCCTCTTTTTAAAACTAGTTCGAACCCTATAAAGATAACAACACACTTTGCACTAGCACCTTCTGCAATAGTCGTAATATTAACCGAAGTTCTCCCTAAGAAGAATTTAATACACTTTCACCTCCCTCTACTGATTGCCCCTCTCTTTTCTGACTCTACTTTAATTTGTACACTATTAATGATCCGATATATGCAGTGCCTTTTTAAAGCAGATCACTGAAGATCTTAGCATCAACTTTACCAACAGTATCATAATTCTAAAAATACATTTCATTACGTGACATATGACTGACGAATTTTTTATTCTCTTTCTAAAATATGTATATTTAAAACTTTTTCTACCATAGCTCATTAAGGCTCCCCATTTACTTACTTTGGAGAATTTATCATTTCCGTCCATAACAATGTCTTTAGCTTAAAATGCATCCAACCCCATACTCCCACTTGATTTAAAGTCCCCACGCCATCAATAATACAACCAAACCATCCCTCTCTCCGCGTCATACGTTCTCACTTCTCCAGGTGCATCGCGCTATTATAACCCACTTTACTCCAATCATTATTTATCCCATAATCTATGGTAATACATTTTAGTCCTCTTCACTCCATAGCTTATCACAGGCACTCTGTAACCAATCAATTTTTCAGAGAAATCCCAGACCTGACCCATTTAGACTCCATGAAACATCCCTCCCCGCACTGATTTCATTAAACCAGACACCGATTCTTCAATCATACACCCAATCATCTGTTCCTGATCATAGCTCAAAATCCAGCGCACCTAGATCGTCCACTGGCACATTCTGTTTTCTTAAAAACTTTGTCATTTACAGTCAAGAGGTGCTTATAGCTAATTTCTTCCGGCAATTATACTTTTAGAATAGCTATTGTGCTAGCTGAAGTTCTTATTGCACTTCCCTGGTTTTAGAATAATAAGCGGTTAATCTGCGGGAAAATCAAAAACTGCAGATGTGTCTAATTAAATTGTCATGTATGTGTATGTGACCAAAGGTGTAGTAAAGTAGCCAGAATGGCTTGAATCGCCTATCTAGAGCAGACAAGACATCCAGCAACCTCCCATCATGTAACAATCACGGGCTCGTGTTCACTCACTTGGCAGGAGGTAGTGCCCCTGGGTGGTTGCTGTACGACCTATTCCATTTTATTATGAGTAATAGTTCTAGTATTATCCTGGCTCGCATTTGGTAAATATTTAAATATCACTTTGTATTATATATATTATATATATAATTATATTTTATGAAGATTGGCTTTATTTCCGAAGCAAAACGATATGTTTCGTACGATATTGGTAGAGATTTGGCTATAAAATATCTCACATTGGGTGACTTCGACAATAACCGAAATAGGTTTGGAGTATTGAATCGAGAGTTGGCTAGAAAAAACTGAAGTATAGCACTTAGACCTTAGGCTTGAAAAGTCGGCCCTTTACTGATATTTTTTTTAATCAAGTGAAAAAAATAGAGTAAATAGGGACCTTTCGTATTTCGGTGATTGAATGGGCCCTTTTAAACTACATTTGTTTTTATTATTACAAGGAGTGAGCAGTATCATGGCAATTTTCGGAGAATTTCAGGGTGATGAAAGGGAGTTATTTTAAAATAATTTAATAAATTTTACTTATTAGTGTATTGGGCATATATCAGGAAGGAGAGATTTCATCTTCAGTAAAAGTTACATCAAAAACATGTTCCTGAAGAGTTTGCTGGATCAACCAGGTTGTGATAGACATGTGGAGGTGTGGGTGGAAAACAGCAACATCATAGTCTGGTTGATAGCGGTCACCAGGAAAGTTTGGCTTCTGATTGGGCTCTCAGGGTAGAATGTTCATAAAACAGGTCAAGATAGATCAAAGGTTAAAATTACTCAGATTTTAATAAAAATTTTAAAGTATACCAGTTGACATATTTACCAAATTGTATCGAACTTTATTCTTAGATATATTTATCTGCTGACATGTTGACTACCACCACCACCCCTCTCATGCACTACCACTCCCATGCACCTCCACTCCTCCCATGCACCTTCCACCATTTCATCTACCGTGCATCCTCCCTCAACCCTCCCCCCCCCAGCACATCCACCTTCTTCTCTGCCACCTCCATCTAACTTTTCACCACCCACATCACCCTCCCACACATCCACTCGCTCTTCACTCCCTACCCACCACTCCACGTCCCCCTCCTTCCCTCCACCACTCACCCCTCCTTCCCTCCACCCCTCACCCCCTCCTTCCCTCCACCACTCACCCCTCCTTCCCTCCACCACTCACCCCCTCCTTCCCTCCACCACTCACCCCCTCCTTCCCTCCACCACTCACCCCCTCCTTCCCTCCACTACTCTCTTAATAGTGGTTAGGGACTCAGCTTGTTGTTTGTTCTTCATCTTTCCCAATTTCCACCACGTGATTCTGAGCTTCATAAATCTAACCATAAAATGATTGCAAAAAAAAAAAAAAAAAAAAAAACTACAAGTTGTATATTATTCAGCTGTGACATGTCTAAAGGTGATGAGAAGAGGAAGTTGACCAATATAGTCACCCGCATGAGTGACTATATTGGTTACATACGATTTGTTAGGCTGGTAAAAAAGTAAATTAATTAATAAATTATTTAGACTTTTCTGTTGTGGCATATTTACTTTTTAAACTTATGATTACATTAACATCGAAACAAAGTAACATTGTAATATATGATGATAAATTAGACACATGTGCAACTCTTGGGTATCTTTATTGAGGAAACGTTTCGCCACACAGTGGCTTCATCAGTCCATACATAGGAGAAACTTGAAGAACAGGAGGAGAATGAGGTAATCAGTCCCTCAACCTTGAGTCGATGTGTTCAGTCCATCAATCTTGAGTAGAATACGGCATATGAGCGGAGAAGCAGCTTATAAACCGTATGGCAGGAGAGGTGCAGCAGTCATAGGTGGTGTCACATTTGTTCAATGTGGAAGTAGGTTGTGCCCAAGAATTAGGCAAGCGAAGAATTCCTAAGTATTAAGATCCCAAGAAGTTGCAGTGTCTGACAGGAATTCTTTGCTTGCCTAATTCTTGGGCACAACCTACTTCCACACTGAACAAATGTGACACCACCTATGACTGCTGCACCTCTCCTGCCATACGGTTTATAAGCTGCTTCTCCGCTCATCTGCCGTATTCTACTCAAGATTGATGGACTGAACACATCGACTCAAGGTTGAGGGACTGATTACCTCATTCTCCTCCTGTTCTTCAAGTTTCTCCTATGTATGGACTGATGAAGCCACTGTGTGGCGAAACGTTTCCTCAATAAAGATACCCAAGAGTTGCACATGTGTCTAATTTATCAACATGTCGGTTCTCTGAACCATTCATCTATTGTAATATATAATTAACACTGCATGTACAGACTTATTGAAGCTGGTTTTCAAATGAAAGAATAATTTTTACCTTTGATATACCTTTGAAGGCTTTCGAGTTTTCCTACTCGTAGCCCAGCCTTGGGCCAGGCTTGCGTGATCAACCAGGCTGTTACTGTTGGTGGCCCGCTGGTTCACATATCCATCACAGCCTGGTTGATCTAGCACTTGAAGGAAGTATATGTCCAATTTCCTCTTTAAAATTTCTGCACTTGCTCTGTCAGTGTTTCTGATATCTTGGATTATCCTTGGGTTATCCTGGCTTAAATCCTTATAGTGTGCTTTGTGGCTGAATTCCACTGTTAGCTTCATGAAATTGAATAAATTTGGAATGAACAAGTCATCTCCCTTCCACTTCCACACCCAGTTTGCCGGTAGTGGACCTGGTATGTAGCACAGAGTTATCACCTGTGTAGTAACAGTAATGTACTGTGTAAACTCACCTGGAATTAGACTTTAATTTCAAAGACATAAAGAGAATGTAGAAGACCTAAAGAGTTTTACCGAGGTCAAAAATATTGGTAGGTGGCATATTTGAGGTACGAAAATTGTACATACTAGTACAGTGGACATATTGACATCACTTGCGTGAACTAGTATGTTGGACAAGGTTAAAATTTTAATGGAATAAATGAAGCCACATAATGGAAGATTGGTGCATTTGTAAAAATTCTAAAGTAATTTCAGTGAGGAATCTTTCAAGATATTTTTACATATGTATGTAATACATGTAATTCCAACATGTTTAGCTTCACCTTTGAGGGGGGGGGGGGCGGTATGCAGGTTTACTTTCAGGATAGTCTCATGGTGGTAAATGTACGATGGAATAGGGCATAAAGCATTGGTCATTTTTGAGTGAGAATTCATAAGGTGTCTGGGGCATACAATATTTGTAAATGTTTTTATATGATTGAATATGCTGGGAAGAATGTATTACTCAGATAATAATACCATATAACATTAGCATTATCATTATTATAATCATGGGGGAGCACTAAACTCGTAGGATTATACAATGCATGTGGGGGGGGGGATAGGAAGGTATTCAGACTCAATTCAGGGAACTGGAGCACAGATCCAGTTGCCTAGATCAAGAGCCCCTCACCAGCATCAAGGAACCTCCCTTGAGGGGTATAACATTAGCAGTATTATCGCTAACACCAACTCTTTAAGGGTCTAAAACATTTCCTACACAGTATATGAATGTAGATATTGTACAGTGTATATTTTTAAGACTAGAATAAATTAATATAATCCTTTGCACAATTACCCTGCTTAGGGTAAATATTAAATAAAAAATACATGATAATTGTAGTATACGTATAGTGTTAGTACAAATGAGTGTGAGAAGAATGTAGTGTGATTAATTTTTTAAGGGAACATAGAACTTGCCATTGCACCCTTCATGGCAGGAGTAGCTTGCTAAACTCTGCATTCCCCACTGATATTTTTTTCAAGTCATTTTGGGTGCAGGCTGTGACCATCTGTCACCCTCATGTGAACTTTATTGATTGATTGTATACATAATGCCCTATAAAAGGCAACCCATGGCCAACACTAATACTTACTGGAGACCTAGACTGCTTTACGATAAGTTGTAAATCTGGAACTTGTACCTTCGTGGTGAATGTTTTACACTTATGGCAAGTAAATAAAATACAGTATTGCAACATACCAGAGAGATGTGGAGGTGTAAAAGTGTCAGGTAGAGTGCTCTTGAAACCGGTCACAGATGTATCACATTAAATTTAGTAATTAATTGAAGTTGGCACTACATAGCTGTTCCCATTGTCCAGTCCCAGTCCCCTCATGAGAGCCCCTTAACCCTTAAACTGTCCAAGCAGATCTATGCTCACATGTGTAGTGCTCCAAAAGTAGATCTGCGTTTTTTTACATATTTTCAAATATAACAAAAAAAAACGTAGATCAAAGTTTTTTTACACATTTTCAAATGTAAAAAAAAAAAAAAAAGATCTTTTTTTTACATACTTTCAAATGTTGAAAAAACGTAGATCTTCATTTGGACAGTTTAAGGGTTAATATGTTCCTTAATGCCTGTGAGGGGCTCTTCACCCAAGAAATTGGGCATGTACTCCCCTTCCTTGGATCAAACCTGATTTTTTCTTATTCACACAAGTGTTGTATGACCCCTATGGGTTTATTGCTTCCAGTAAAAAAAATAATAATCACGAGCAAATTATTCACCTCTGATTCTCAAGTCATAATCCACTGCCCTTCCCCTGTACACAGCTGACATCCACCTTTTGTCATCCAGTATGTTCCTGCTGTTTTTCCCTATTCATTAATTTTAACTACTAAATTCTGTCGACTATTTGCAATTCGCCATTCACCTTCCCATTTACATCCCATCAATTCATGTCTCCCTCTTCCTTCTGCAACCAACCGCCATAAATTTCTTCCCACTGATAGCCAAGCCACCAACATTCATTGTTCACTGACAGTCAGAACATCATTTAGAAGCCACTAGCTGCAACCTAGCAACAACCGAAGTGATAAAGCCTATCATTCAACATGACCTAGTAATTGTGACCACATTTCACTGCCCAGTACCTGCCATCTACTTGCGTTTATACCTTGGATATACTTTTGATGAGTTCTGAGAGCTTTTCTACTCCTGGAGCCTGGCCATGAGCCAGGCTCTTCCGGTGCTTGCCTGGTCAACCAGGCTGTTGCTACTGATGGCCCATCACAGCCTGGTTGATTTGGCACCTGGTGAAGATACTTGTCCAGTTTCCTCTTGAAGACTTCTACACTTGTCCTAGCAGTGTTTCTGATATCTTCTGGTAAGATGTCGAATAGTCTGGGACCAAGGACGTTGATACAGTGTTCCCTTATTGTGCCTACTGCACCCCTGCTTTTCACTGGGTTTATTTTGCACTTCCTCCCATATCTCTCACTCCAGTATGTTATGGCAGTGTGCATATTTGAGATAAGGCCCTCGGGTACTTTCCAGATATATATTATCATGTATCTCTCACTCCTCTGCTCCAGTGAGTACATATTTTAAGACTTGCTCTCAACATTTGCCTTCTTGCCTTCTTGTATATCAGTCACATAGTTGCCCTCATGTATATCAGTTACATAGATCCCCTTATGTATATCAGTCACATAGATGCCTTCATTTACAATAATCACACATAGTAGAGTAAGATGCAAGCCTACTGGCCCATAGACCAGTAGGCTTGCTACATTGCCTTTTCAGTTTTTAAATTTTTGCTTCTACTAGTTAGCCCTGCCTTCCGTATCAACTTTGAGATTTTGTGTGTGTCACCTTTAGCAGTACATAAGCTTCCATTCTTATGCTTCAGCTTCACATTATTCCGACCATAGGGCTGAACTCTTCTTCATTTTGAAATACTGACCACCTCAGAAACTTCGAGGTTGATTACTGTTCACATCTTTAAATCTCCACTGCTTCTTCTGTCTCCTCCATTCGACTAAAGAAGCCTGCTGTGTAGGCAAAATATTTCCATAATAAAGATTTCAAACTTTTTCACATGTGCCATACTCATCTAAATTTAAATAGTATAGTGCAAAAGCATATACAGTTCTGTAGATTGTTAGTTAGAATGCAGTTAGATGGAGAGACGTACCTTCCCTCATATAATCATATTTTTGCATAACCCAGGTATAAGATGAGAAGATATTTTCAGACATCACAGATGGGAGCAAAACAGACTTTTTCTGCAATCGCAGTCAGCACACGCTGTGTTTACACATCCTATGAGTACATCGATGATAATATTTATGTATAAATTATTACCATAATCATGGGTAATGTGTGAGGATACTGGAGATGTTTATATAAAAATTATTTATCTATGGAGTAACAGGTCTAATCAACAAAGGTGACTAAATTAGCTGTTTCCTGCATAGTAGTCAGTCCATATGGTGTTTTCATATACTGCTTTATGTTATTAATACTGAAATGTGACAGTACTGGAATTATTTAAATACAAACTGAGAGACTCGAGTTTTATATATTCTTGGCTACTTTACGTTTGCAAAATAAGGGTTAAAATGAGAGAAAACTTGATATGTCAGTATAATAAATACCGTATATACATTGTGTATGTTTGGTTGTTAAACGCCAATTTTGTTATAAACAAGTTGCAGATTCTAGGTTCATAGATTCTGGACTTGTCCATGTGACTCCCCACCAGTATTTATACATATATTCTGCTTCCCTCCTGTTGTATAAAATAATCAGGGTTAGAATGATTTTATAAATTTTTTATCATACACAGTTTGTTTACAGGAACATTCTGGGTGTAAATCTCACAACAGTGAGATGGTCACAGAGTCCCTTGGGCCATTGCAGCTGGGCAACCCTTAAACCAACCCATAGCTTTTATAACCTTTTTACTCATGTACCAGCTGACTTTTCCACCACATGTATAACTACTACTATTGCCTCTGCTAGTACTACACCTCACTCAAAGCCTATATATACCCTCTGTGTTCATGTATTGTTTGTAACAGCTTAAGAAAGCTCCTGGAGAGTAAAATGTTGCCAAAATAAAATGTTACATTAGTTGCACTTGTGTCCTTTTGGCAATAAGAGCATAGATTACTAAGACATAAGTGTAACACTTGGTGTCTTTATTGATGAGACATTTCACCTGCTCAGCAGGTGTCTTTAGTTGAAATACAGAGGAAACAGCAAAAGCAATGAAGATGTAGATATAAGGTGATCCATACTTCAGTCATGGTGTGTGTCATCTCTATAGCTGAATACACCATAGTTGTAGGGAATTGGGTCTGAGCTTCACTTCCTTAGATTCAAGGAATTGTACCCATTCTCCAATTCCTTGAATCAAGTCTGAATGCCTTCCATTTCCCCAGGTGCTGTATGACCCCTAAGGGTTTAATGCTCCCCCTATGAATGCAATACTATTAGTCATTGGGAGAAAAAGAAACCTCTAAGTAAACTGCACATACCTTGAAGAAGATAGAAGCTTTGGAACTAAACATGCACCAAAGGCTGAAAGACTGACTACTTCAAACTTGTTTCTGCAGGGGTGAGGGATTGATCACCTCATATCTGTATCTCCATTATGCCTATATTTCCACTGAACAAGCTTAAGCAGGTAAAAGGTCTTGTCAATAAAGATAACCTGTTACACATCTTACTCATCTGTGTGTTAATATTTTATACCGTTAATATAATAACAGCATAGCGCAACGATAGCCAAAGATACTTTTTTCGTTATTATGGTAATTGTTTCGTAATTTTTGGGGTGGCTTGCACTCATAAGAAGAGGAGCATTACTCTAGGCATATTTTTGTGCTTTACCAAAATCTATCTTATAACTGGTAATATACTGTAGTTATGGCTTGATTAATTTCTACTGTCTTATTTCACATTGCCAGTCTGGTGCAAAGATCAACATCAGCGATGGGTCTTGCCCAGAGAGGATCGTCACCGTTACTGGAAATACTGATGCAATTTTCACAGCATTTAAGCTCATCTGTGCCAAGTTTGAGGAGGTGAGTACTTTACTGTAACAACTGCTAGAATGAACCATTTAGTGTGTAAGAAAGTTGTGATCAGGTAATAGCCACAAAGCAAAATTGGTTTTGTGGATCTTGTAGTGACTACAAGCTCAGAGTTGTGTTTTGGCTCTTTTGTACCTATGACATCAAATAATTTTGTGGATCTTGTAGTGACTGCTTGACTTTATAAAGTTCTTCAAGTCATTTAGCTCAGTATGTTTTTGTGGGTAGGCAGGATGGGGAATGGCTTTGAATCTGTGAGGCAAGTATTTTTAGTAAGATTATTAAAGTTACCAGTGCCCTAAATTTTCACTGAAAGCAGGAACACATTTGTGTTCTTGGAGTAGAGATTCCTAATTTAGTGTTTTTTTTTTTTTATACTGGAACAAACATACAAGTAGCAACGTCACATGAGTGAGTTTTGTAGGTGGGATAAATATGAGAAATTCCATTAGGATACTGCTGTCTTTGATTCTTATGCAAGTGTGACAGTATTTGAGCACCTGACTGATAAAAATGCTTCTGATAGCTATGCTGTGGTGCCTATGTTGGAGCTTTCACAAGCACCAACAGCATGACTGGCCAAGCAATGAAGGCAGTAAACCCCAGAACCATAACCAAGTAGACTGGGCATTGACCCCTGGAACATCCTTCAGGTATTGCAGCATAGGATAGATAATGGGTTTAAGAGCTGAATCTATACACACACAGTACATACAGTATTTATCAGGATGGTCAGTAGTGAAAAGTATAATTTTTAATACGTCAATGTGTGTCTACCATGCAAATATGCATTAACAAACTTGATTGCTTTGAAACTTATTTTTATTATAGATAAAGAAAATACAATATTGGACTTATAGGGGAGCATGGCTGGTAACAGCAGTTGTAGTGGATAGAGAACATTGTTTTGCTGTGATAGTACCAATAATGGACAAATTTTACTAATATTTCTTAACTAGAAATCCACACCATGACTACCGTAATTTACTTTTTAATTTGTTAATGTTAGCTTGTGTAATGTGTCAAAAAATAACTGTATATTATATTATTAATTAGGCTTATTGATGTATTCTATCTTAAAATTTCTTGTATCCAGTCTCAGAACAATGTGCCAGCAGTTGCCAGTCATTGTAATTCTTTCTACTGAGTTAAGCAGTACCAGTCAGTCAATCTGGAGATTTCTTTTTGATGGGTACTGTGCTCTAGATTATTACTCATAGAATGTCAGAGAAGTGGCAGATACAGTTTAATATAGACAAATGCAAAGTTCTAAATGTTGGACAGGAAAATAACCATGCCACATATAAACTAAATAATGTAGATCTTAATACTACTGATTGCGAAAAGGATTTAGGAGTTCTGGTTAACAGTAATCTAAAAACAAAGCAGCAGTGCATTAGTGTTCGCAATAAAGCTAACAGAATCCTTGGCTTCATATCAAGAAGTATAGTAATAGAAGTCCTCAGGATTTTTTTTTTATTTATTTATTAACACATCAGCCGATTCCTACCAAGGCAGGGTGGCCCGAAAAAGAAAATTTTTCATCATCATTCACTCCATCGCTGTCTTGCCAGAGGGGTGCTTTAAACTACAGTTATAAAACTGCAACATTAACACCCCTCCTTCAGAGTGTAGACACTGTACTTCCCATCTCCAGGACTCAAGTCCGGCCTGCCGGTTTCCCTGAATCCCTTCATAAATGTTACTTTGCTCACACTCCAACAGCACGTTAAGTATTAAAAACTATTTGTCTCCATTCACTCCTATCAAATACACTCGCACACGCTTGCTGGAAGTCCAGGCCCCTTGCACACAAAACCAACTTTACCCCCTCCCTCCAACTCTTCCTAGGCCGACCCCTACCCCACCTTCCCTCCACTACAAATTTATACACTCTCTCAGTCATTCTGTTTTGTTCCATTCTCTCTACATGTCCGAACCACCTCAACAACCCCTCCTCAGCCCTCTGGATAATAGTTTTGGTAATCCTACACCTTCTCCTAATTTCCAAAATACGAATTCTCTACATTATATTCACACCACACATTTCCCTCAGACATGACATCTCCACTGCCTTCAGCCTTCTTGTTGCAACATTCATCACCCATCAACTCTATATATCCTTGGTTAGGCCTCGTTTTGATTATGCTGCACTGTTCTGATCAAAGTATTACAGAATGGATATAAATGCACTGGAAAATGTACAGAGGAGGATGACAAAGTTGATCCCATGTATCAGAAATCTTACCTATGAGGATAGACTGATGGCCCTGAAACTGTACTCTCTAGAAAGGCGTAGAATTAGGGGGGATATGATTGAGGTGTATAAATGGAAAACGGGAATAAATAAAGGGGATGTAAATAACTTGCTGAAAATTTCCAGCCAAGACAGGACTCGCAGCAATGGTTTCAAGTTGGAAAAATTCAGATTCAGGAAGGATATAGGAAAGCACTCATTCATTCATTCATTAGTGATTTGCTGGTACTTCCGCCCCGGGTCTTCTCCAGATGGCGACCCGGCGGTGGACCCCAGGTTGGGGGTGTTGTTCGTCTTATTCTTTCTTCTATCTTCTTTCTTGAGGCCCTCCGGCTGGAGGGTTAGGAAAGCACTGGTTTGGTAATAGTGCTTTGGATGAGTGGAACAAACTCCCGAGTACTGTCATAAAAGTGAAAACGTGTAGTTTTAAAAATAGGTTAGATGAATACCGGCAGGCCGGACTTGAGTCCTGGAGATGGGAAGTACAGTGCCTGCACTCTGAAGGAGGGGTGTTAATGTTGCAGTTTAAAAACTGTAGTGTAAAGCACCCTTCTGGCAAGACAGTGATGGAGTGAATGATGGTGAAAGTTTTTCTTTTTCGGGCCACCCTGCCTTGGTGGGAATCGGCCAGTGTGATAAAAAAAAAAAAAAAAAAAAATGAGTGGGTGTGGGTGGGTGTGAGTTGGACCTCACTAGCTTGTGCTACTAGGTCTGATGCCGTGCTCCTTCCTTAAGTGGAAGTGACCTGACTAGGTGGATCATTGGTCTAAGGCAGGGGTTGACATGGACCTGCTTTGCATGGGTCAGTAGGCCTGTTGCAGTGTTCCTTCTTTCTTATGTTCTTATGAATGTCATGATATCTGTCCAGTTGATATTTTGACCTAATAATAGCTTTCTACTGGATGTTATCCCAAGCTGCCATATGTTATCCCTTATTGGTTCTTGGGGATTATCTTCCCCACAGTCCAGACCAGGCCTCTGAGGTTGGAAAGGAAATATGTAAACCCTCCATGTATTGGACTAATAAGGGATGATAAGTGGTTGGTAATGGCATTTGTGGTGGATAAAGAAGATATTTTTGCCATGATTTTAACACTAATGGACAGTTCTGTAACCAATGGACTTTGCCCACTGTTTCTGAATTGATTGTCCCAGCAGATTTTGTTCTGGATTTCCCGAGTCCATTATTTAGAGGTCTGTTATATGGAGGGTTTTCTGTATTAAACCTTTCACTCCATGTAGAGCTCTATCAAACTAATCAGCTTCAACTCTACATAGAGCAAAACAGTGTCACAGTAAAAACTTGCTCAGCACCTGTCATTTTCAGTGCTGTATTAGCAATACACCTTTTTATCCTCTGTCCAGTTGTTGTTGATCCTATTTTAGCTTCATAAACCACAGATGTGCATACCTCTTTTTCATACTCTTTTGGTCAACCAGGCTGTTGGTGTTGGCAGCCCTGCTGACCCACATGTAGACAGCCCATGCTGTCTGCCAGCTTAGTTCATATTTCGCACCACTGAAGTGCTGCCCTCTGGGCCTGTCCAGGTCTGTGGGAAGCTGGTCCCACACACTCACTCTCACACAGCGGCCTAGCAGGAAGGCCTAGTAGCTCTCTCGTGGGATGGCCCTCTCGGGCCATGGGCACAACACACAAGCCTGTGTACCCACCACAACTTAGCAATAAAGTAAGAAGCCTCCAAGATGTATCATTGAACCCCGCTACCATAATACCAATTAAACTGGCCGATCTCTTTCTGACAGACTTAGGGAGTACAAAAGTAGTGTTAGGCTTGCTGACACTAGCAATGCTCTTTTCTGTCACGTCAGAGATCACAGTCATCCTATTGACTGGTCTTCTGCTAAAGCTGTCTTCCCTACTTCCAACTTTAACAGTCGCCATCTGGCTGAATCCTCCCATATACACAACTTTCCTTGTATGAATCTTAGTCCTGGCTTCGTCTTTGTAGATGCCTTCCTTTCCCACTACATTGTAAAATGCTCCAAATCTTCTTCTCCCTCTTCCCCTTTCCTCTTTCCTCTTTCTCCTTAGGGTTGTTTTTCTTCTGCCTTGGGTATTTGTTCCTTCATTATTTATCCCCCCCCCATCCTTCTGTGTTCTTGCTCCTACCCTCTGTGGGCCCTTAGGTCCCTTGCAGTGCTCCTTTTTCTTAGTATTTGACTGGCTCCACCTCTACCAAACTACCTTCCCCACTACTACCTTCTACCTCCACTACTACCACTACCACCTCCTGGCCTATATATACTCCCTCCTTCTCTCCTTTTCGTTAGTGTGACTTTGTAAATGGTCCAAGTCAGATTGAAACGTAGTCATAAGCTCCTCTCTTCTGTGTGTGGGTTATTTGTTTATCGTTCCAGTCACGGTATTGTGCCCTTTTTTTGTTATTTATATTAAGTATTTTGTCCTGCCTCCCGAGAGCAGGAATTCCACTGGAACAGATTAATGGCATTTCAGTTAATTTAAATGAGGAAAATTGATTTGATATATGAGCAAATTGAGTTACAAGCTAGGTAATGGAACAGATTAAACTTGTAAGTCGAAGTTCCACCATATTTGCAAATTTAGTGATAGACAGATGACATAGCATGGAAATGGGGTAGATGTGAGGGAACTGGAGAAAGTGCTGTAAAAATATGAAGAGAGGATGTGTGGATATTTAACAAAGGATTTGCATGTAGGTAGGAGGGAAAGGCTGTAGAAGTCCAGAATTGTTAGGGAATGCCTTAAACAGTTGTGGGGGTGCTGGCACTGCTGGGTTCTGTGTGTGGGTGGGGCTGGTGGTCATTTGAGATGTTTGCTAGACCACATATCGATGATGTTTGCTAGACCACATATCTGTCTCACACACACTACTGTGAATATTGGCAAAGTTTCCTCCTTTTGAAGGCAATTAACACAGTTAACTGCTACATAATGAGGCCATCTCAGTCCTCTTATCCTCCCACAAAATATAATAAAAAATTTTAGAACTCTAGTGATATTTTTGTGTAAACTGTTAAGATTGTTATTACCATAACCCAATCTCTGATCAGGTGTCTTAGCAATGAATAGCTAGCAGTTTTTACTTGACAGAATATTCAGAATCTATTACATATGGATTTTCTACATAGGGCTTTAAAATAAAAATTATCTGAAAACTTAACAAAATTGAACATGATGGAAATGCTTAAAGTAAGTATTTCACACCATGATGAATGAGACATGGTACAACATTCCTCAATTACTGGCACTGTGACTATTACAGTTTTCATAATACATAAGTGGAGACAGAACTATAACATGTCTTGTTTATAAGATTGTATTTTATAAATATTTCCTGCTGATTCATTTTACTAACTTCATGGATCCCATTTAATTTCTAGAGTAGTGTTCTGTAATATGTAGAGGATTAATTTTTATGTTGCAAAATGCTGTTGATGTAAATTTTTAAAATCACAAATTACTTGGCACAAATAAAAGTAAACCTGGAGTTTTGTTACTGAATGTTGAGTGCTTGTAATATTTTATTACTAGTGATAAACAAGTTTATAGTATCAAGATTATTTATCCTTGCAATACAGTGAAATAATTATATTGCAACAAATGATGTATTATATTTGATTTCAGTTCTTGGGTCAGATGTACCAGAACAATGGCAGTGCTGGTGGTGGAGGTGGACAGCAGCGTCCACCCATCACCTTACGGTTGATCGTCCCTGCCTCCCAATGTGGTTCACTCATTGGCAAAGCAGGGATCCAAAATAAAGGAAATTCGAGAGCAGACAGGGGCTTCTATTCAAGTTGCTTCTGAAATGCTGCCCAATTCAACAGAGCGTGCAGTCACTGTCTCTGGCACCTCAGACTCAATCACCCAGTGTGTCTACAACATCTGTTGCGTCATGCTTGAGGTATGCTGTTGCTATGATTTTTAATATCTTCTCACCAATTTTTAAGTAAATCTAGTGTTCAGATTTTGCCACATCATTTATTGCGAGGTTAATAAATTACTTCGGTAGGGTACCATTATAGTTCTATATGTTTGTGCTATATAAATGGTTTAGTCTGTTACTTATATATTTTCTAATTCTTTTTGCAGTCCCCTCCCAAAGGCGCCACGATCCCTTACCGCCCCAAACCCCAGGTCGCCGGTGGGCCGGTGATCCTAGCCGGCGGCCAGGCCTATACTATCCAGGGTAATTATGCTGTTCCCTCAGCGCCCGATGTAAGTACTATGCCCTTTGTTCCCCCACCACCAATTGGGGGGCCCCCCGGCCCCTTCATGGCGGCCCCCCTGAGCCCCCTCCTACCCCCATGTCCCGTCTCCACGGCGCCTTCCCCAGGCCCCCCACACCATGGCGCCATCATAACGCCTGCGGGCCACCACCCATGCCATGCGGGGCACTTGCAGATCACGACCCCGTGCCATCCGCCGGGCCATCCGCCAGGCCACCCACCCGAACACTTGAAGAACGGCCATATCGGCATAATGCCACAGCCGCAACTCCACCACATGCAGGATGTAAGTCACACCGCCGTGTCCCGCCCGAGTGCCCGTGTGACCCATGCCCAGTTGGACCCTCTCCGTGGCTCCTGGCCGCCCATCCGACCCGACCTGATCCGGACGTGTTCCATACCCGACCAGACCTTATTAGTGTTGCCCATTGTGCTACCTGATCACATCCTGCATGATGCACCCATATAACCCTAGCCCTAACCTTACAGCCTAGCCTTTTAACTCATGACCTGCCCATAGATACCTGCCTGCCATCCTGCATGTACGTGGCTATTCGTATAGTGTTACAGTGAATTCTAGATATATTCGATATAGCATTATTCTTCGAAATGTAAGTGACAGCGTGGCCAGGGCTAGGTGTTGAGGCAGGTGTAGATACCTGGTGGTACAGCTACACAGGTGCATAGCAGGTCCTGCTGGTGGGTCGTGGGGCGCGGGGCTTCCTCACTCATCCCTGCCATGCCAACGCCTCTTCGATCCCTTTGTGCCGCCAACACCGACTAACATCTCCTCATGAAAGCCCTAACATTCCCTCCTTCTCTGCACCACTTAATGTCTCCCTCATAGGGGACTTTAACCTGTACCCTTCAAACTTGAAAATTGGATAGCTGGATTGAATATAATAGCTGCAATGAATACTCATAAGCATTAAAGCCCAGTTAGAAGGCAACTATGTTCATGTATTATTATCAGTATTAAGTCACTAAAGAAAACTTGTAATTTTTTAAAATATATTAGAAAATTTCTAGGTAATTGTCACTTGCCCAACCATTAAATATTGTAGAAAAGAATAATTTTGATTTTATTGTATAAAAGAGTAAAGTAATAAAATTTGCTAGTTCTGGTGTTGGTTCATATGAAATGGCTAAAATTTGTTGTATCCTTGCAAATTACCTTGGTGTGCTGGAAAATTTTTGGTCTCCCTCGACCCTACGCTTGACGCTTGACACTCCCAGCTCAACACCAGTATTGTCCCTCTTGCATGATCGTCTTAGCCTTTTAATTTTAGTATTCCCAACCTCTTACTTCCAACTTGGTTGAGTAATAAACACAGTGTTCACTACAAACAGCTATTGAAAACCTTAAACATGAGAAGTTGCATAAGCTAATTAAACATACATTTTGTTGAAATTTCTCAAATCTGTGATTAAAATTTAGCATTATGCTAATATTTGAGATAAATGTGTTAAGATTATATTTAATTTGACAGGAACAGTAATAAAATAATGTTAATCTTACAATTTGTTCTTATTATAATAAAAGGTGGTTCAACTAAATTTTGCATCAAGGGGAATTTTTTACTTCAATCTTTGAATTATATATTAATTATCTGACTTAATATTTTTTATTAAACTGTTCTATTCATACAGCTCTAAAATGTGTGTGAGGTTTTTAACAGCATTTACAGACTATTATGAATCTTAATAATATTTGCAACTAATTAGGAATTTTTGTTATTGCAATTTCCTTATTCATATTTTACACAAATACAAAAATTCTTTTAATAGCAACCTGTCCATTGCTCCTTCCCTTAACCCATTGCCCAGCTTTCTCACTAACATACAATTCCTCAATGTTGGTGCCCTTTACTTATTACCACTGTCACCCTGGAAGCCTTTCCTGACAGAGCTACTAAAGGAGAGGACACATTCCCAAGATTAGCTAGCGTCAGGAGTGGTGCTATCTATGCTATGCCTATCATCCCTTGGCCATAATCAGGCGGCGACCCACTGTACATCCATAGTGTGTGTGTGTGTGTGTATATATATATATACATGTATATATAGTGTATGTAATATATATATATACAGTACATATATATAAGTCCTGAAAGAAAGAAGATTTCCTGAAAGGTCTGAAGAAGAGGTCTGGCCCGCGCCCCCCAACACCCAGTCAGCGCTGCCCGCGTGCTCTCTCTCACACACTATCTCTCTCTCTCTCTGTCCCGCCCGGCCCATGCCGCACACTCCAACAGGAGGGGCCCCCCAGAGGTGGCTTGGGGATTATATACTGTATCTGTGCTACATTAAGATGATATTTTATTTATACATACCAGTAATCTAAGTATTTGCTCAGGCTTTTAAATTACATAAATAATAATAATAATACCATGTAAACTTGTTGATCTTATAATGCTGTTCGTACTTCAAGAACAGTACTGTATTGTACTGTGGTTAGACAAAATGTTTCTCTTATTTTTTATTAGTGTATAAAATCATGGATGTTAATTTATGGTTTTCATGTCAGAATGTAATTTATCATTTACCATGATAAAAGCAGTTGTAACCTAATAAATTGTCTGTTTATCTCCAGATGAGCAAATTGGGCAACAACTCTCCACTAGCAGGACTGTTGGGCCTGGGTAGCCTAGCTGGTGCTAACCCAGGTGGTGGTGTCAACCCCCATGCTGGCAATACAGCTGATGGTAGGATATAACCTAAGAATTTGTTTATTGCACATGTTTCTTTGTACATGTCTCTTCCATGTCTTACACCCCTTCTTTTTTTTTTTTTTATGAAACCAGCCATTCCCACTGCAATAAGGTGACTCAAAAAAGAGGAAATACATTCAGCATCATTCACTTAATTGAAGTCTTGCCAGAAGTGTGCTGACATCAAAATTCAGATAACCCTCCAAACTGCAGCATCCTCAAACCCTCTTTTAGAGTGCAGGCATTTGACTTCCCACCTCCCAGACTCGAGTCCAGTTAACTGGCTTCCCTGCATCCCTTTATAAATTCTTTGCATAATATTCACACTACACATTGCTCTCAAATATGACATCTCCATTGCATCTAGCCTTCTTCAGACCCATATAAAAACAATTTTTTTTTACATTATACTTTCCTACATTCCTCTTTTTGCTTGCATAGATAACTTCCTTTCATAAAGGCCTCAACACACCTTTTACCTTTGTCTTCCCATCTATTCTGTGGTTCAACATGTCTTTCATAGACCCATCTGCTAACACATCCACTCCCGAATATCTGAACACATTCACTTCCTTCATACTCCCTCTAATTTAATATCCAACTTTTCATGGCCTAGAACTTTTGTTACTCATTTCTGTGCTCTTTTCTATATTCATTTTTAATTTCCTTCTTTTACAGACCCTCTCAAATTCTTCCATCAATCCTTGCAATTTTTCTTAAAAATCTCGCAACTGAATTGTGTCATTGGCAGAGAATAACTGACAACTCCCATTTTGTATTAGATTTATCTTTTAATCCCTCACCTCTCCTAAACATGTTAAAGAATCATGGTGATACTACACATCCTTGTCTAAGGCTTATTTTACTGGGAAAGTTCCCCTCCCCCTCCTTCTGCTCCCTTTCTCTTAATGTACACAAAGTTTAGCCTCACTCTCCACATTAAAGTTTTTTACTGCTTTTAATAATTTTTTCCTATTGTGGAAGACACACACATACAATTTTGACATTAAAGAAAAAGTTTTGCCATGAGTAGCTTCTTTAATCTTAATACAGAGACAACTAAGAAAAGATAAAGTATTAAAAGATAGCGAAAAATCCAGGAAAAATCTGAGACCGAATGATGACTACATGAGTGTGCCCTGACAGTAATAAGAAACTAGGGCACTGTAGCCCATGGCTCATCATGTGAACAATGAAATTGGATAGGTCCTAGATGCAGTTACTCTGGGCACACCGACAATATCCTGATGCAGTGGACTTGGTCTGTTGGATTTAGAGACTACTGGACACACTAGTACAAACTGAGAAAAATCAGATCCTGCCTCTTTCCAGCTAAATTTTTTGTGGCATCTGATATCAGTTAAATCAGGGTCCATTAACCCTTCAACTGTGGCATACGTACCGAGAAAGAAAAATTCCTGTGTGGGGGAAGATTTTGAAAAAGAAATCTTTTTCTTATAGAGTGAAAGAGTGCATTTTTATGAATTGAATAAGATAAAGTGGAATCTGGTAAAAACTTAAGAATTTAGGTTGTGTAGAAGTTGGCAGAAAAATTATCACTCATCAGCAACAGCAGCATAACTGCTCCAGCGATATTTATGTTTTACAATTTATTGACATCAAATTTTCTGTTTTTGAAATGCTTTTAATGTTTAATACTATGTACACTAGTTTCTTGTAATATTTGATGTGTTTAAAGACGGTTTAACACTTCAAACATGGGGAAATACTTAGCCTGACATTGCTTCACTTTCAGCAATGTCAGGCTTTGTTAGCTTTGTGTTTTTATTCTATTATTTTACTACTTTAGTCTTCTAACACTATGTATAAGAAATACTTATAATATTGCAATTGTTTCAGAGTGTAATACTCTTCAAAATATGGAAATAAGTCACATTGTTTGACTTTATTGGATTATCCTGGGTTAAGTATACTTAGTGAGGTTTGTGGCTGAATTCCACTAAGTATCATGAGATTGTAATAAATTTGGAATGAATAATTAATTTTTGTGCCACTTCTACACCCTGTTTGCTGGTAAGGAAGCTGGTGGTGGAACAACAGTTACTGATTTTCATTTCATTTTTTTGAAGGTTGAGAGGGAAATGTATTGTTGAAATGGTTTGGGCATTTAGAGAGGATGAAGAGTGTGTATAAATCTCGGGCAGAATAGATGAGATATAAAGATCATCTCAAGAACAGTTGGAAGGGGAAAAATAAAAAGTGCATGGGTTATGAGCATGTTAGATAGGAGTGAGTGGAGACAAGTAATTTCAGTAAAATGTATTTAAAGCCACTAACACTAAAGCATAGGGGAATTTTAGTGAAATCATTTGGTAATTTTTTCTTGAACCAACATGGGGGAACTGATAACTCATTCATGGCTCCCTCACTTCACTTTCAAATACTGTTTTTTTTACCTAGTATATCATAGCCTCAAAGTCGTAAGTTAATGGGTAACAGCAAGCAAAAGTAAAAATTCTTTTAAATTACGTCTGTAATCATGATACGAACATAAGAGAGGAGGAACACTTGAGCAGGCCTACTCTTTTGTACAATGCATAGCCTTCTCTAAACCAACCATTCCCACCCACCCACTTATCTAACCTTTTCCCAAAGCTATGCAAGCATTAGCTTCAATACTTCAGGTTCTAATCAAATCCAACCTTTCTCACTCATATACAGTGGACCCCCGGTTAACGATATTTTTTCACTCCAGAAGTATGTTCAGGTGCCAGTACTGACCGAATTTGTTCCCATAAGGAATATTGTGAAGTAGATTAGTCCATTTCAGACCCCCAAACATACACGTACAAACGCACTTACATAAATACACTTACATAATTGGTCGCATTCGGAGGTGATCGTTTATGCGGGGGTCCACTGTACATGTATTTGTCTAATTTCTTTTTAAAGCTACCCAAATTTTAGCTTCTGTTACCCTACTTAGCAGATTGTTCTATGCATCGACAACTCTATTTGAAAACTAGTACTTTCTTACATTCTAAATCTAAATTCATCTAATTTAAATCTGTTATTTCTAGTTCTTACTTGAGTCATTATCCTCAATACTTTATTTATATCACATTTGTTCATGCCAGTCTTAAAAGAAATATATCCATAAAGAAGACTTCTTTGCATGTATGAGACTGGAAAAAATTATAGGTCACTAAGTTTGGCATTCCCCATGAATGTACCGTATTTCGTGGCTTCTTAGAAGCATTTTTTTTTTTCCATAAAATGTCTCCAAAAACTGCCCTGCATCCTATAAACTGAAGGTCAGTGATGGGAGCTATAAGTTTGGGGTGTAGGGTGGGCTGTAGCTCTTCCAGTTATGTCTGATGCCGAGCCATTGAAACTAAAACAAGTCTTAAAAGCCGTGAAATACGGTAATAATAATAGCTATTTACAGTGAATTGTGGCCTGTAGCCTGGTGGCAAAAACTCTCGTCACACACTGAAGGTCCAGGTTTGATTCTCGGCAAGGGTGGAAACATTGGGCGTATTTCCTTACACAGATTGTTTATCTTCACCCATCAGTACAGTGGGTACCTGGGTGTTAGTCGACTGGTATGGATCACATCCTGGGATAAAACTGACCTAATTTGCTCGAAATGCTCTGCATAATAAGCGGCTTTCTATATAGTAATGTCATTGATGTTAGCTAGGCCTGTATACCATGTACATAGACTTGTAGCAATAAAGATATTATATTATTATAAATTGTTACTGTATATTTTTGTCTTTCCCCTATGTTACTTTTGACCATTTAGTTAATGTCAAGGCTTACTAACATCTAAGATTAGTCTCAATGTGATTAGCCTCATTCTGAAATGTATGTGGGCTATGAAGATATTGTACAACATTTTGGAAAAAAAAATAAATAAGGTAAGATGATCATTCTGATTATAATGTGATTTTATATTTAAGATAATCCAACAGTAAAAAATTTTGTGACAATAAGGCAGTATAATCTGATAATATACCAGATGAATTTGCTTGTAATATCAGTTTTCACAAGGGTAAATGGGTGACTAAACCAGCCTACTGTGTGGATTAAGCTTATTAAATGAGGACTCAAACCACAGTCATATACATACTAGAAGTTGCACTAAGCAGAATAAAACCAACATTTATAAATTATCACCAAGATTTGTCAGTTTTTTTTTTTTTTTTTCATAAAAATTTAAACAATTTGAGACTTCTATGTCAGTGGTTTTTGAGAACTTAGTCTTCCAGAATAAAAAATAGTTAACACTTAGTGTACACACTTCCAGTAAGACAGTGATTTAATGAATGATGGTGAATGTGTTTCCTCTTTTGAGTCACCCTACCTCAGTGGGAGATAGCCAGTGTGTTTAAAAACAAAAAGATAATTGCTTGGTATTTACACTAAATGTGAATGAAAAATTAAGAAATTTTGGAGAACAATAACATACTGTGTATTTCTGTTATTAATCATATAGTGAATGCTGAGGCTTGCCAGTATTGGGGATTGGTTCATGTATGTTTATTCTGAGGAAACAAAAACTTGCTCAGATCAGAATGAAATTTGGTATACAGTACTGTACTTCATTTAAGATATCCTTCATATTCCAAGGTCCAGGGTAGCTTTCAGTTGAATAGGGCAGTAATCTTTTAACTGTCAACAAACAGGGAAACTACCTTGTATTTACCACCATTTTCTTCCCTTCATGGGGATTTGCATTGATGAAAGTGATGGGATTGTTCCAGTGAACTGGAGCTACCTTCCCTTTAGATTACCTTCCATTACCCAGCCCCTGTGTGATCCTTAAGTGCTTAGTTCTTCTCCATTATTATAATTGCCATTTTCTTGAAAATGTGTGATTATGGACTAGTCAGCATAAAGTAAAGTTGTAAGCTAGTGAGTACAGTAAGAGCAGCCGAAGCTATAATGTCTTATTTTGTCAGGAATTACAAGGGTGGAAAAAAGGGAAAAATATGTAAAGCTTTTTCTGTAACAATTTTTTATTTTTTAGGCTTTACTGATTTCTTCCCTTATTCTCCCCTTGGTTCAGACCTGATTGCCTCCCATTCCTTGTTCTGTATGATCCCTGTGGGTTTAGTGCTTCCCACTGATAATAATAATACTGAAAATAAATGATAAATTATGAAGTAGAGAGTACAAAGATTCCTCAGTACTGTGTGAGTTTATTTGTTCTACAGGAGGGACCTGCTTATACAGCAGATTAGATTCTGGGCTACTGCTGAAAAGTGAAAAGCATTTTTCACTTTCAAATGCATATAAAAGCCTGATAACATGTTTACATTATCATATATTAAGTGAGCAATAGAGCTAGGCCTAAAACAATGCATGTACAGTTCACACATTACTTACCTTAAAATATTTTCATCCTGAGCTTTTGGTGAGTGGTGAATATATTTATTGTAGGAAGTCTTTAAATGAAGAAGGGATATAATTGAAAACCATTGCATTAGTGAAATGTTATAAAGCAGGACAATCCTGTATTCCCATTGCTTGTTAGTCATTTGGTGAACATCTTTACTAAGTTTTCTCTGTAAATGTTAGTTTTGGGACAAAATGACCAGGGGTTACCTAATAATGATTCTGAGAGTCACTTCCCTTATGTCCTAATCAACCAGACTGTTAGTGCTAGCTACAAGTAGTCCAATATAGGTATCACATTTCAAGTGATAGGAATATCTCAAAAAACAAAGAAATCTTGTGTGAAAATAGAATTTAACTAGAAAATTTTCATCAAAATATATTGGTAGCTTTTTTCTATAAGCATATCACAGTACACCCTCCTTAACCCTTTCAGGGTTTCTGATGTACTAGTACGGCTTACGCACCAGGGTTTTTGACGTACTAGTACACTTAAATTCTAGCGCCCTCAAATCTAGTGAGAGAACGCTGGTAGGCCTACATACGAAAGAATGGGTCTGTGTGGTCAGTGTGCCCAGTATAAAAAAAAAAAACTGCAGCACACAGTGCATAATGAGAAAAAAAAACTTTGACAGTGTTTTTGGTTTAAAACAGTGACTTTGCACTGTATTTTCTTAGGGTATTTATGATGGTATTCTAGTTTTCCTGGTCCGTCAAATTTCATACTTTTGGTGTCATTGTGATCGGGAAAAGATTCTCTATCTTTTCATAAGAAAAAAGTAATTTTTTTTTTTTTTTAAATTTGGCGACCCTGAGAACAAGTCTGGGAGACGGCCTGTCGACCCTGAAAGGGTTAAAGTACTCTCTTTAACATACCCATTTGGCATTATGTGCTGAAGTCTTTGTGCAGTTTCTTTAAAAGCAATGTGCTGATTCTGTAATTCACTCAGATGTACTGTATATGTTTTGACAAGGTCTTTATTGAATGACACTTTGTGAAAAACAAGTTATATAAATAAACATGCTCTCACTGCCTTCAGTTTTGAAAAAAAAAAAAAAGAAATCTTGCCACATCCTCCTTGATTTTAGAAGTGCAATAATACAAGAATGAGTAAAATCATAGTACTTGTGGAGAAATGAAGGTGACCCATATATGTGTTGTATGATATTTCACTTTTATTATTGAGTAATACTAAGGAATTGGGATTTTTGACTCATTTTGCCTTGCACTCACCATAATTTTTTTTTATACTGCACACTCCCATAGTGCAGATCTTTCACTGATGTAGACCTAACCAGGCCATATGGGACCATTTTAGAGGCCCTATAATTTTGGCATATTATACATCAATGGCAGTTTGCCAGTTGGCATAAATATTTCATCAGCAATGCTGATTTAGATGGCATGTGTTGTATGTATTTGGGAAGAAAGTTTGTGTAAACACAGTTTTTAAATGCTAAATAAAATGTTATTCTTTACTAATACTTCTCTGTTTAATGTACAAAAAATGTAAAGGTGACCCCCAGGTGGCACTGTAAATGAAATATAGTGGCCATGTCATTTTACATAAAATTCTTGAAAAAATTTCAGTAGTGTAATATTCAACGTAACGTACTTGACATTTTATTCAATTGGTTATTCACTTGTTTGATATAAAAAGTTTTTAAATGTTAATGATAGGAATTATTCTGTTCAGCACTAGCAGCCCTGGCAGGGTCACAGCTCAGGACTCCTGCTGGTTCTGGACCTGGTACCCAAACTCATGAGATGACTGTGCCCAATGAACTCATAGGATGCATCATTGGAAAGGGTGGCACCAAAATTGCTGAAATCAGGTGAGTACCTAAATTTTTAAATTATGCTATTAAAGAGATACAGTGGGTGCTACCTCAGCCATACGGCTATTAATTGGATATAAAAACGGGTACATAACTTACTCATAATACAAGAGGCTTTTTTTGGGGGGAGGGGGATAGTTCAGTATACAGGTCTCCCTCAACATTCGCGTTTTTCACTTTTGCGGGCTTCGAACATTTGCAAATTCCCAGCCACCCAATCATATTTAAAATGTGTCATTACATATGTTAGGAATTGTGGCAGGTGGCAGAGTTTGTTTGGAGATAGGACAAGATAGTCCTTCAATATGACACTAATATCAACTCTATGGCTTATTTATCTGTCATAATTCATCTATTATGACATAATAAACAATAATAATAACATAGAAACATGACAGATACTCTAGAATGAATAAAATACATCATTAAGTATGTCACAAGTGGTGGTGTTGGATGTATAAGGGTCACTGAGACATAAGCCATACATAGTGGTGGTGGAGGTGGTAAAGACTTTAGACAGCAGTGTTGTCAGTAGCCCTATATAACTCCAACAAAATTGGAGGAGTTAGGTTCATGCTGTCCTTTTTCTATCGATTATCACTTAACTTATTTTCTACACTGTTAATGCTACACTTTATCGCTGGCTGGTGCTATAGCCTTTATTGACTCATGCTGCTTTATTATCATACATATTGTTGAATCAGTGAAGAAGGCACATTCTTCCCTCTCTCTTCCTCCTCCACTTTGGTACTCTGCTATGAGCTCTTTCTTGAATTCTATAGTCTCTCTCACCTTTTTTACCAAAGGGTTGGCACTAGTACAATATTTTATGATGATATCATGTGTTTTATGATTGTTCATGGTTCAATATGTTAAGGAAGTAGTATTGTTAGGCCAAGTAAATGGTATTATATTTCCCTACAATATACTTGGGCACCAAACATTCGCAACTTTTCAACATTGGTGAGGTTCTTGATCCCCTAACCCTCGCAAATGTGGAGGGAGACCTGTAATACATCAATGCGAAGTTTCATATATATCAGCATTGATCCAAAAAGAATAGGAAAAAAAGATTAAAATAACACTGAACACCTCTCAACAATCATAATTTAAAAATCTAAAGTTCCCTGACCAAACTGCACCAAACAAATAGGAATGCCTCCCTCTTTCCCCCCATCTACACCATATGACCACATACAGCTAAGCCTCTGATTTTAAAATTGTTAGGTTCCTCAAGACCCCAGGATTATGGAAGAATATGCAGGGCTGTGTGGCAGCATTTGGTAGTTCTTGCCTCATCCATCACAAATATCAATATACTTTAGACCACCTTCCTCTTGGGAGTGTAGATACCAGCAAGTGGTGCTGTTATTTTCTCCCCTCATAGTAATAGCTGCTGCTGAGCAGGAAAAATGTAAGAAGCATTAAGTTTGGGAGGCAGTGAGGGAGATATCACTACAAGTAAACACTATATTATTGCCTTGTCTGATGTATCATACAGGTTAATCAGATGTATTGAGTTTTAGAGAGTAAGGAATAAGATGATGATGCCTAAGTATGTGGTGGCAAGGCTATGCTTCCTCAAGAAAACACTACTGCACATTGTTACTTTTATACATGGATCATAAAAATAGTCTTGCAGACCATTCAAAATGTGAGACATTGTACCATAGTGTTGTGGATGGACATTTGGAAGGGAAAGTCAGAACCATAGTGGTGGTCACACTTTACCTCTCCACCCTTCCTCCACTGAAACACTTTTGTTCTCATATAATTTTCAAGGTTGGATAAATATTACAGCTGAAAAATTTAAGGTCATTACTGCCCAAACAGGATCAGTAAAACATTTAATAATACATGGGAAATGCTTAGAGCACTTGGAATATACTTGAGCAGGTTCCCAGTCTACACTACCATAACTTACCTGTGAGAAATATAGGAGGAAATATAGAATAAACAAGGTGAAGAGCAAGAATGCCAGAAGCTCAATTAGAGAAAATTGTCAAGTGATCCCCAACTACGAAGCCTTTTACCAGCACTTGTAAGAAATGTTGCTGAAACAAAGGCAGTAGATTTCACAAGAAAACTGGATCACTACCTCCTGCAAGTGCCTTATCAGCCATGTATGACTATTTAGGCCTATGGACCATTTACATCAACAGCCTGGTTGACCAGGTCTTTAGCAAAGAGATCTATCACACCTCGGGCTGGAATGCATGAGTAGACTATCATTTGTAACTGGTTACAGGTATTGCCTCTTTCATTAATCATAAAGAAAATTCTTAGACATTTCAGATGTGTGGTGGGTGCTGAAGAGTTGAAAGTGTCACAGGTATGCCGGTGTACAGAATTGTGGAACAGGTAGTCAGTGAGAATGTGTGGGGTATGGGTGGCTGGTCACCCAATGATGGTTTTGAAGGTGTGTTGCGATGTTTGCAGCAGGTTATGGGTTCTGCTCAGTCATATGATGGCGAGTCCTCTCACAGATGAATGCCATGTCATGCACTCAACACTACAATTAATTTCAGATAATTTAAATACGAGGTAGAACGAACCTCAAGAGGTTCCAAATTTTTGCTGGAGTCAAAGCTACAGTGAGAGCCAGTGTGAAAGTGCAGTCTGAAAATAATTATTCTGACTACAGTAATTTACAGTGTATTTATTTCTTGTATGCAATACAACCTCTCCTCACTTAACAATGGAGTTGCATTCCTAAGACCAAGTGAGGAGCATACTATAATGGTAGTGAGTTTGTGTCATCCATCATTGACATTGTTTTAATGTCACCTTTGCACCATTTATAACATTTCTGGTATATTTTTAAATGTTTATGCAGTAGTGTTCTGTATATTGAAATAAACAGATTAGAGGAAATCAGCTCTAATATACATTATTTAGGTATGAATACTGGTTAGAGGGCCCAGCGTAAGTACGAGGCATCGGTAAACAAGGACGTCGCTAAGTGAGGAGAGGCTGTATTGTACTATATATAAAAATACAATAATGTAGTACAATCAACTTTCTGCTGAAAAATCAGTAGTCATCAGTATTCATTTCCAGGAGGGACATCTGAACTGTAATATCAGTGCACTGCTGACAAGACAGTGATGGTGAAAGTTTCTTCTTCTTGTTTTAGGGTCACCTCACCTCAGTGGGAGACAGCTAGTATATTAAAAAAAAAAAAAATTAAACTAGCCAAGTTGGGAGGTGTACAAATGACCTATATGAAATAAGGTGGTAATCTGAGGAGAGTTACATTAATGTATAAAGCATAAAATGTCATTAGAAATACAAAAAATAGTATAAAATGAGAAAAATGTTTTACTAATTTAATTCTATTTCTAATGACTTGTTATGTACGGTATAGGGTTAATACGTTACAGCCTCTCCTCACTTAGCGACATACTCGTTTAACGACAGCACGGACTTACGACGGGCTCTCTGACCAGTATGCATACCTAAATAATGTATATTAGAGGTGATTTCCTCTATTCTGTGTATTACAATGTACAGTACACTGCTGTATAAACATTTAAAAATATACCAGAATTGTTATAAATGGCACAAAGGTGACATTTCTGCTAGGTACAAATTTATAGTTTATCTTTATAATTTTTACATTCTAGTTGCCATTGCCTGTTGACATGGAAATGTGTGGAGAGGGTTGATGTGGCCCTACTTGGCTGAGGTTCATGGCAGGTGAAACATTTCGCCTGCAAAGCAGACTTCACCAGTCAGATACAGGGGTGAACACAATTATTGTAATTACCAGAGTTGTCAGTAGTTGATGGTTATACTTGAGTGCTCAAGTATTTTGTAATATGTCTTTTGTCTGTTTTACTCTAAAGCATTGATCTCTTGACATTCTTTTTACTAGGTCATGATTTGTGCTATTCACTGCACAATCTCTCTTTTCTTCTTGTCTCTAATTTTATGAACGGTGGATTTTCTCAGACCAAAAATGTGGGCAGTCTGCATCGTATTACACTAATACCTATCAAAAATTAAAAATTTTCAATGCTATCAGATATTTATTTTTTTTTTTTTTGTGGCATTGTAGAAATGGGATGATGAGAACATTAAAAATCATTTGATAAACACAATAAGGCATGTAATACTCCCAGAAGGCAACTGTAGGCAGCATGGGTGACAGTGAATCTCCTAACCCCTTAGACCCAATTTCAGTCATGGTCTGCCATGATTTTGCAAGTAACTTTATTCTGTCATGCTTATGGAGCATACTGCCAAAGCTTTTGCAGGCACTGTGCAAAGAAGAATGCACTCTTTCATTTGTATTTAGACAAGATTACACGTAGTGTTGCCTTATAAGAAGTTACACTGTATATGTAGTACGTATTGTGTATTTGCAGGGAGTACGACTCATGTCGACTGTAAAGGAAGGTGCAGCACTGTACTGCATCTCCCACAATATACTCGACCACCCTCAGTACTCTCTCTCTCTCCATGGAACACCACATTATCAGCCTCCTCATGCATTAATCATAAATAACAGGCAATTCAATTGTGATGGGTAAAATGTTGGGATGTAAACACCACTAATGCAGTAGAGGGTGGTGATATATTCCACACTGCCAGTAATTTCTCTTGCCCTCCTACTGGCTATCAAATGAAAGAATTCAGCATAAATGGTTGGGATGTTTTCCCTTTTGTCTATTATTATAATCAAAAAGAAGTGCTAAGCCACAAGGGCTGGCCCTTTTGTCTAAATTTGCAGAAATTTATGGCCAATGGCAAGGAATTTAGTTTTTTTCAACACGTCGGCCGTCTCCCACTGAGGCAGGGTGACACAAAAAAGAAAAACACTTTCACCATCATTCACACATAATCACTGTCTTTGTGGAGGTGCCCAGATATGGCAGTTTAGATGTCACTCCAAACAGCCAATACCCTAAACCCCTCCTTCAAAGTGCAGGCATTGTACTTCCCACTTCCAGGACTTGAGTCCAGTTAACCGATATATAATCCTTAAGGAATGTTGTATGGGCATAAATTATGGGATATGAAAAAAATTTTGAATAGGTATACTTGTGTTGTAATGTGAGTGAAATGGTGATGACAGTAGCAGATTGGAAGTGACAGTGTAAATCTGATAATGTTAGAAATAGAATACAGGTATATTAACCCTTTCAGGGTCCAGAGGCCAAATTTCAATGGGTGTGTCAAGTGTCCAAGATGCATAAAAACATTTCTAATCTTGTATAACCTGTCATTTCTGTCAGGCCTGGTTTTGTCAGAGAAGTGCAACATGCGTAACAGTAGGATAAAGCTGTTCACCGGGATGATTTCACTGAAGGGCAGGGTACAAATTAGCCGATCTGTGGACCAGTATGATTTTATATTATGCTTATAGACATGAGGCATAAGCATTATTGTTGAAAAAAGCAAATACATTTCAGCCACAGTTGTCTCTTTCCACAGGTGTAGTCTTGACTGTGGTGATATGATCGTATTTGCCATGGTGTACTCAAAATATTTGTTACTTTCCCTGACAAAGTTTCCATCAAGGGCTGGTCAAAGAATAGTTCAAAGAATTCCAGTTCATTTGCAGTGTTTCCAAGGGAACAAGCTGGTAGGACTCCACTTTGAGAGTCATCAAACTGCTGGGGATTGGGAACAAAATTGGGATTTTGCTGCCAATCCCAGATGCAGTTTGCTGGTGGATACTGGACATCATAAGCTGGTTGTGGTGTGGTGGTGGATGATGCTCTGCTTTGTCCTGGATCTGATGAGTCAGCGGCATGGGTCCCAGCCTGGGCTGGTGAGTCATGCGTGGCCGTGGCACTACCACCACCTACTGATGCTCGTGGTCTATCCATGCCAAGTGTAGTCACATCATCCTCACTTTCACTGTCTATTCCTGGTGTAGGGCCACGGGATGTACTCTGTCCCCTTGGCACTGCACATGGAACAGTACCCGAGCACATGCGGCGGCGTGTATACTAACTCTTCACTGGTGAATATGATTCATCACTATCACTACTTGAATGGTCATGAAGAGCAGTAAAATCAAAGTCCACATCACTATCATCACCATTATTCAAGTCTGAGGCCTGGCCATGCAAAAATATTAGTTTTCTCTTGTGACGAGGTACAACTGAATGTGACTGAGACGTGCCCACACCAGAGGTAGAAGGTCGAGGATCATCAGGATTTTCCACACTATTTTTGATATCCTGGTCATTGCTTTCGGTCACTAATCGATCAGAACCATAGAATTCCTCTTCATTCAGAGTCGACTATCAGCTAGGAAGAGTCCCAATTCGCTTTGGAGTGAGAGCTGCCTTGCCGCGAGGCATGGTGAACAAAGCTTACTGAGGTAGTGTTCCCACAATGCCATGAAGGTGCCTAGAATTATTGTTTATAGTGCACACACACCACGCAGACCCATTCTCTTAGATGTAGGCCTACCAGCCTTCTCGGGCTAAATTTGAGGCTGCTAGAATTTTGGCGTAGTTCTACAGTTTGGACCCACAACTCAAAGCTGTAGAACTACAGCGTAGACCCTGAAAGGGTTAAAGAACTGAATAACTAAAAGGATCTGGTTCCTTTTAATGAAAATAGAAAAACTTAATAGACCATTGCAGATATGACTTAAAATGTAGTAATAACTAAAGAATTAAACAGCAAAAATCAGCAATACTGAGGGATCATGAATAAGAAAATCATTGAGTTTTGTGGCAGCCAGCCAATGCTACTGTATTTGAGGTGCTGGCAAGTTAAGTAGTGCAAATGTCAACTTTAAAATACTACTGAGAAAACTTGTTCATATTTTACAGGTTACAATTTTTAAAACTAATGAAGATATTTGGATCACTCAAATTGTATTTTGTGGGATATTTCTTTAGTTTTTTCAGTGAGTTTCATTTTTTTTTTTTATTAACACATCGACTGATTCCCACCATCACTGTCTTGCCAGAAGCATGCTTACATTACAGTTATAAAACTGCAACATTAACATCCCTTCTTCAGTGTGCAGACACTGTACCTCCCATCTCCAGGACTCAAGTCCAGCCTGCCGATTTCCCTGAATACCTTCCTAAATATTACTTTGCTCACACCCCATTCCTATCAAATATGCTCACGCATGCTTGTTGGAAGTCTAAGCTTCTCACACACAAAACCTCCTTTAACCCCTCCCTCCAAACTTTCCTAGGCCGACCCCTACCCTGCCTTCCCTCCACTACAGATTTATACCCTCTCAAAGTCATTCTGTTTTGTTCCATTCTCTCTGCATGTCCGAACCCACCTCCTCAGCCCTCTGGATAATAGTTTTGGTAATCTTGCACCACCTCCTAATTTCTAAACTACGAATTCTCTGCATTATATTCACACCACACATTGCCCTCAGACATGACATCTCCACTGCCTCCAGCCTTCTCGTTTTAACATTTACCACCCATGCTTCACACTCATATAAGAATGTTGGTATAATTATACTCTCATACATTCCCCTCTTTGCTTCCACAAAGTTCTTTGTCTCCACAGATTCCTAAGTACACCACTCACCCTTTTCCCCTCATCAATTCTGTGATTTAGCTAATCCTTCATAGACCCATCTGCTGACACGTCCACTCCTAAATATCTGAATACATTCACCTCCTCCATACTCTCATGTAGGTAGTTATCATTTATACATGTATTAAGACAATTTTAGGTAATTTTCAATATATTTGATAAAGATCGAAGTCACGGGAATAGAACCAATAGGTTTCTGAATGTTATGCATTTTGTGCAACATTGTTTCCTATTTAACAGAAATTCCTGAAAATGACTTAATAACTGGCATAGTTATCTTATCAAAACATTTATCATGACATATAGGACCTATTTCTTGAGCTTAAATGGGGTTTACCTCTCACAGATGATTATTGTTTGTGTCACTCCTCAGACCAGACGTGACATCCTAAGGTAGAGAAATTTATTGCTCTCGGCGATTTTAAACCACAATGCACTTTAGTCTTTCCATGAAAAGACAAATACAAAAAAAATACATATGCATATAATGAAAAGCCATTTTTGGCCAGGGTGGCACTTGTGCCCTTTTACTTACTGGTGCTCATTTGATCTCTGCTACTGACTTTGGCTTCATTCCCATCAAAAACTGCAAGATCTTGCAGATTTCACTTTCCATCACAAATTGTCTATGCAATTTTTATTTATGATCCATGTATGCAGGGCTAATAACATCATGCTTAATAGAGATAAGGGGTAACCAACCACTTTCTCTGAACCTTCTTTCTCAATGCTTCCAACAGTGTTTTGTGTTCCTGGTACAAGTATATGATGAGTTGATGTAAGTTTGGTTTGGTCCTCTTTGTTTGGTACAAGTTGGTTAAGAAACGTGGATTTTTAAATTATGCTTGTTAATGTTCAGATTGATTTTTATGTGATTGTCTTTCTCAGCTTTTGGTATAAAATAGTAACTTTCTATTGAAGTGGTCCACAAACCAGAACTAGATCATGTCTTTCTGACTGAGGCTTTGCACCCATGTAATTTGAATAATTGAGCACCCACTGTAATATCTTGAAAAAATAATTGAATGTATTCTTGTCATCCCAAACAAAAACATCATAATGCATCTTAATATTTACACCATTTCTGTCTGGAAGTTACTCATGTGTTTCTTTACAGGCAAATCACAGGGGCTATGATCACTATCAGCAAATATGATGATGGGTCAGAAGAAGCCAGCAAGCAAGACAGGACTATCAGTATCAAGGGTAATGCGGACCAGGTTGCCCTCGCGCAGTACCTCATTAACACCAGGTAAACGCAAGTCCTCAACCCTCAGCCCTCCTCAGCCCTCGCGTCACTCCACTTTGCCCAAACATCTCTTGCCCGAGTTAACTCTGTCTTTGTAACACTCATCCAGAGAACTAGGCTAACTCTGTATGCCAAGTGGAGGGTTGTGCTTTTTCCATACTTACTCTGAGTGGAACATGTCAAGTAAAACTATTAGAGTATAAATGTTTAGTGTTCATTTACTGCTGATAATGACTGGTTCATGAGGAGCATAGTGGCACAACCGCCCACTGGTAATTGTGTTGACGTGTGTGGGTCTATTTCCACAGTACTGTGAGGTTCCAGCGCTCGTAAGGACAGAAGGTATGTACACGTTTCCGTCATTCTCGTAAACAAGCTGCAAGCAGGGGCCTGCATGCCTCTGCTCTCCACATTCAAGCGGTCCTAATAAATTCCGACCAAAACCTCAGTATTCCTTACCTTTATGACTGGCTTCAGGTCTTGCCATTTTTTGTCCCTTAAATTTTGTTGATGCCTTAAGTGCAGTTCCATTCGTGCGTGGTAAGTCCTCCTTTGTCCTTTACCTGTTATCCTTGAAAGTCCTGATCCTAGTGGTGCACACTGCCCTAAACCCCACACACTTGCTCTTTTTCAACCATTTTTCAACTCTTTCTATATTCATTTTTACAATTACATTTGCCACCACAGCAGTTCTTTTAACTTTAAACAACACATTAGCCCATGATGAGTGTTGCTTTTGTTCATGTGTCTGGGCACTGTGTGTGGTGGTTGTGGGCGTGTGATGACCGCTGTGCCTGCCCCTAGCTACAGCTTTGTAGCTGGTGTTGGTGGGTACGTGCCATTTCTCCTGGAGGCAGTCCTGTCCTCAACCCTCTTGGTAAGTCATACTTCCACACCCTGCCCATGTCCTGGGCTTTCCCTGTCATGGCTGTCAGCTGGCTGTTGCCTTTCCTCCCTAACTCCTTAGCATGTAGTTATCCTTCAAGGAGTGCTAAACACTTCCTTCTCACGGTTGATGGGACCCACTTCATCAGTTGGCTATTGTATCCATTGATCATTGATTAAATGATTAAGGGACCACCAATGTGCCAACATTACTATAGTTTACTCCTGTATTAAATTTAAAGCAAGTTGACAGGGCATGGATCATGGTCTCAACTTCCCATAGCTCTTAGTTTGTGTTACAATTTTGCTTATTTAAGTTCTAGTGTCAGCAGATAACTTTCCATCTAAATCTTGTGCCTCTAATCAGCATCCTGCTATCCTGCCTTCTATAATGTAATGTTATTCTGTTATGCATTTCTACTTCATCCTGGTCTAGACTTATTTTAACAATGGATTCTGCTTCTCACTCTTCTTTATAGCTATTAAAGTAACACTAGTTTCAACACCATTGTATTTTATGTTCTAATTTTATTAAATATCTGCCATTTTCCAACATAGCTAAATTATAGCACAAATATCCACCACAAGAATATCCAAATCTATGTATTCAAAAGCTCTTGAAAGCTTTTCTCATTCTTTCAAACCAGTCATAACCTGATAAGTGTCAACTATCCTTTCTGGGCGTCACATTGTCAGGTTGTGTTCAGTTCTCTGTCACAGCTTCACACTAGTATGCCTCCCCTTCTTATATTGTAGTAGCTTCCACAACCTGTCAGGCGACGTCCTTATCCATTATTCCAAAATCCAAATGATAATCCAGTGTGAAGCCTCGTACATCCATCAACTGATAACGTGGCCTATCTGATCCTTATCCTTTGGGCCTGCCGCGCATCTCCCCCACGGCCCACCATGCTCATATTTACCTCCCCACATTTGTCAGTTCTCTACAACCGACCAACCAACCAAGGATTGCTGATATTTCAAACAAGTCACAAATCAAGTTTATCAATATTCATGTGAGTTTTGCTGCAAGTTCATTAAAAATACATAGTGCAGATAAATGTGGTGAGGAGTGTTCAAGTGTGGGCATGTAGGCAGTGGCGCGGCATAGTGTGCCAGTGATAACGTTGCGGCCCCTTGTCTCCCCCAGCATGGAACTGCACAAGGCGCAGCTTGAAGTAAGTAAGGGCGGGTCCGGGTCTACCGGGTCGGGAGGGCTGAGCCCCAGTGCCATCCCCCTGGCCCAGCTGCTCAAGAACCCGCAAGCCCTGAACGCCTTGTCCTCCCTGACCGGCCTGCAGGGCCTGTCCTCCCTCACCTCCCTGCTCGCCCCCGACTCCTCCCAGGGCCTGGCTGGTTTTGCGGCTGCCAACAGGCACAACAGGGCCTACCAACCCAAGCTGCGTACCCAAGCCTCTGTCCATCAGCCCACTAATGGCTCCCCCAAGGAGAACAAGCGCAGCAAGTTCGCACCCTACTAGACCTCATCCTCTCCCACGGGGCCTCCCGGTCCTCTCCGGACGCAGAGCGTCCTCATCCTCCAGTCCTGATGAACCTCGTGGCTCTCCACCAACCAGGGGGGCCAGCTTTTCCTGTTTACAGGTGCACCTCAGCCCTGCTGACTTGGGGCTGCCAGACCCATCTTAAACATAGGGTGGCTTTGGTGGTCCCTCTGCAATTTCCAGCAGGGCTGGGGCATGTTGCACATCTCAGATCTGAGTAGGAATACTCCCAGCTGCATGCCACCGACTAGAATAAGGAAGTACTATCTGGTAGCAGGAAGCTGTGTACTCTGACTTTCGGTTACAGTGTGTATGCAATGGGTACATGCGTGTTGTTGTCAGATGGTCAGTATCACTAGGTCAGCAGCTGCTTGTTATACACGGTGGTCTTAGCTGGCTCACTCCAGCCCAGACAGCCTGCCACCTCTCAACTAAACATATCAGTTAGGACAATTGATTCTTTGTTTCTTGTTGTTTTTTATAATGGCATCAAGCAGAAGCTGAAAGCATATTGCAGTGTCACAATTTCATAGTTTTCTTGTAAACGTTGTGCATGATACTCCTGTTTGTCAGTAATGGTCCATCTGGTGACAGTCTCAGATTCATACTATTCTCAATTGCAATTTGTGTGAAGTTTCTGAAAATTTTCTAATGAACCAACAGATAATTACAAGTTTGTAAGAGTTAGTGTCGACATAGGATGTGGTCGGTGAGCAGCTGCTGGGTGCCCTACAGTCAAACGGCACCAGACATAAGATAGGAAGCTGGGCACTGTGACCAGATCACCGCCTCTCATATTTTAGCATTGCAGTGCCGAGCACGTGTGCCGTAGTTGCTCGGCTTAGTCATTTTAGGATATGGCATTAAATATTACATACATAATGTGTAATTCCTTGAGAAAGTACATGTGGGTACAAAACTTAGCTGTTTTCCTTTTTCATTATAATGTATGGAATGTACAGTTTTGCAATAAGTTAATTGTCTCCTTAGAAGTACTGGTGTTCATTCGTAAGCTCAATATGTGAATGTTTCTTCCACTAGATATTAAACAAGTGTAAAGTTTGAGGAAGACTAAGCCTTTCATTACAATCCTATCCTGACCTGCCCCGTGGTGATCCCCACCTTCCCACCACCACCATTACCACTACCGCCACCACGCGGCGCCGCCCGGCACCTCAACACCCCTCTGGCTGACTGGCTCCCTTCTGCAACAATTTCCAATTTCTTTAATTTATCTATATGCCTTGAAATACCTTATTTGCACTTGTGGATGCTTGTAGAAGGGAGCCACCTTGTAACCTGATGTAACACTTGGGGACACATGCCTGGCCAATAAGGCGATGCATCGCTCCTGTGATCCAACGCTTCGTAGACTTCTCACTTCCCCAACAGGTAAGTTCTCACACTGGGAACAAAAACTCTTAAAAAGTACTTGCCATATATAATCCTGACATCCAAACTAAAAGTTAACCAGTTCACCTGTTCCCTGTACCTCAGTCAGTCCCCAATCCTGTTCAGTAAATCAGCTGGACAAATTTTGGTCTAGTACTGTGTAGCCCTTGTGGCTTAGCGCTTCTTTTTGATTATAATAATAATTTGGTCTAGTAATAATTACAAGTACTGTACAGTAATAACATATGAAAACTTGTAAGTCACTCAGTTGAACTGTTGGAGTTACAGAGGAACAAGGTTGACTGACTGAAGGCACATTAAAATGATTTGCAATTTATATCTGACTCAAGCTATCAGTGAAACATGCTGAACAAAACTGTGTTGGCAGTTATTTTCAGTGAAAGAACAACCGTATTGACCAGATGAAGTACATAAATGAGATACAATAAATTGAAGACCCCTCGTAATATGAACACAGATGGATAATAAGCTCTCCATTAAAAATGTATTCTTAAATGTTCCTGAATAAATTTTTGTTATTAGTTTTATTGAAGTACTTGACTATGTGGAGATTTAATGAAAATGGTGTACTGTATAAAGTATCCCTTAGTGATGGGTGACGCAGGTGTGTGTTGCAGGATAGCGATGGAGACAGCAGGACTGGGTATGGCGGGCGTGGGCTACCAATACATTGCACCCAACCACATCGTGCGAGCCCCTATCCACTGATGCGAGCAGCCTCTAGTGTTGTTGGACCCAGCCAAAACCCTGCCTCAGGAGCGGCCCATATCGCAGCTAGCCACCATTACCCCAGCTTTCCACACAACACCGGGTGTCTGGCCAAGCATGCAGTAATACCACCAGCTTACCGCGCCCCCTCACAACCACTTCACCACCACCTACCTCTGCCACTCCTGCCAGCACCTAATTTTTCAGTTTATTGAGCATGTATTTCTGCACAGATATTAGAAAGAGGTCATCATATAATTGTATATTACTGTGGTACAAGTCTTCTTGGTGGTTGTGGTCATTAATGCCCCAGGTGTTGGTGGCGAGGTAGACAGCGCAAGCATGGCCACAGGTGGTGGTGGTGGTGGTACACACTGGAGACGAGCAGTGGAGGGGCGGGTCTGCCATGGTGGGCGTGGCTGGGAGGCGCCTCAGTGCCCAGAGTCAGTGACATATGTTACCACAATTACCACTTTATACTCTTGGTGTAAGCGGGGTCCGGCCAGCAGCCAGCTGGTGGTGATGAAGGTAGAGCTGTGGGCCGGTCCCTGCCCAGTTGTGTAGCTCAGTGTACAACATTTTCAGTTAATCCCCCAGGGCGGCCGCTACTCCCCACCTTGCCTGACCCCCTGCGCCAACCTCGTTTGCTCAAGCATCGTTACCATCAGAATGCTCCAGCTGGAACCAGAAATGTGACTGTGATAACTGAAGTATTGTATACATGCGTACCATTTTATACTCTTTGACTGGATCACTTGATATAGAGGCTAACACGTGGAAAAGGCTTGATATTTTAGTCGATTAACTGAAAATGATATTTTTATGAAAACTCCACCTTCAGTATATGACTGATCAATCATATAGTTGAGCTTATCTCTAGTTTTAGAATACTGTAATAACAAAGAAATAGTTATCTACTGCTATGTATACATAGAGGTGTTGTTCTGTAGATACACTCTGAATTTTATAATCTTATCTACAAGTTCTTGGATGCATCAGATAGTAAATGTCAGTAAATATTTAATATTTCTATCTCGAAGCTTTAGATGTTTCCTAGAATTGAAAGTATTTTCTTATGCTTCCTTCTGACCTTCATGAAATGAAGCTATCATTGGCTTCCACAGGGTTTTGTAAAAGACATATTACCATACATCAGTAGGGCTTTGTAAGCATTTACATTTTAGTCCCATGTACTGTCTAGTTGTGAGAGGCTGGTAAGGCTTCAAGTCTAGTCGAATGTGTGCCAAGCATTTATTTATTGTTTTCACATGGCATGTCATTGATTTTTAATCATATTGTAGTATATGGTGATAAAACGTTTTAAATTACTCTTTTAAGGTATTGCCACAATGTATAGTCTTAGACAACGTAAAGTTTCTACGAGTCCCCAACCCCCTCCCCCAACCCCCATACCAGAAGTTGACCAACTGTTAATGTTCCGCCACTCGACCGCGCTGCACACACCTCTTGTCTGCCTTGGATCGGTGAAGGTCCTCAGGCCTTACCGTCAGGAGCAGCACATACCCAGCCACTCCACTCTTTGCCCATCTCTTATTCCATGCATAACCTCACAATCACACTCTTGTCCAGATGGGTTCAACTCATCTTTGACCATTTTTTTATTTATACCATTTTGAGGAAAACTTTTCAAGGTATTATTACAGTTATGCAAAGACTTTTTTAAAATAGCTTTAAAGAACACTGAGTTCTTGGAAATAGTACATGTACAATGGACAGGAGTGAAAAAGTCAGTGAGGTGTAGAAGATGGCTGGTGATGGGCTAGGGAAGAGTGGCTATGGAGAACCATGGCGGGGCAAATCCAGCCCCTCCCCCAGTAGTCTCACTAGCTGCACCAGGACCCTCTAGGACACCTCTAGAACCCTCTAGAGTCACGACATGTGCCAGGACACTGTCGTGAGTGCAGCGTACAGCCGCTGCCTCAGCCATTCCATGTGAGACTGGCGCGTGCTGCAGCCAAGCCCGGTGCACAGGCGCAGCGTACCCTCTCATCTATCTTTTAATTAATACCTTCAAGAAATTGTAATCAAGGAGCTGTGAATTTTACATTGCTCAGTTATGTAACCTAAATTAGTATCTTAACTTACTGAGCGTGACGCAGTAGAATAAAAATAAATTTTACCCAGAAACATTAACAAAAAAAAAAATAAACCAAGGTTTTGGTGTCGCATATTACGTGTGCGCGGTGGGTGTGGCCTTCCAGGGTTCCTGTGCCAGTCTAGGGAGTCGGGTGTGTGTGCCTGGGTGGGGACATGGGTATGCCACATGCCCCCACCTTGCCCATGCCTGCCCGCCACCCGGGTATAGAGAGCCATACCCAACAAGGAGCCTCCGCCCACTGCTCACACACCCCATGGGCGAGTAAAGGCTAGCTCATCCGTTAACTGCGGTGGGTTGTACCAAGAACATATACTCGCTGTTCACTATAGCAAATATTTGATACAGAGTAGCCATGCATTGCATATGCTTTTTTATGATTTTTGCTAGGGCTGTGGACGGTTGATATAGCAATATCCAACTAATTTGTATATGCATATGAATCGGTGTAATGAGTCTTTCTGTTGCGCACGTGTCTTATTGTTAATTTGTTATAAACAGATGGTTAGGTCATAAGTTGCCATCAGGCCGAGTGATGCAGGAGGAGGGCACACATGCCCCCAAGCAGCTCTTATGATGCCTGATGTGCACTGATGCAGTACTAGGGCCTTGGCTTACTAGCGATAGTGCTCACCTTAATTATGCTACACCTGGCAGATAATCCTCACTACTTCATGTGTTTGTTGCTTTCTACATATGATTTGCAAAAAAAAACAAAAAAAAATATATATATATAAAAATCTCAGGGCATATAACCAAATCTGTTTTGTTTTAGCTTCGGTTACTCCTTGTATTAGGCCCATTCGTGGAATAGCGGGATAACCTGGACGGCGGGGGACGTGGGTGTGGGTGATGATGGTGGCCTGAGAGGAGTCTTCCCTGCATATGCTCTCATGACCAACTGCTGCGAGAATAATCGAAGTAAAGCTAAGGTTATTCAGTTAAACCATGCCTCTCTGGCCAGCCCCATCACCTCACCCCAAGGAACCACCACCGCCGCCGCTTCGACCTAACACCCGACCCATCACCTGACCTGCCCTGACCTGACCTGCAGCTCACTACATCCCTCTTGCTCTCAGTATTTGCCTTATATGAAACTGAACAGGGTCGAGCAGTGTATTACAATAGAAATGTGTACACTTAATATCATATGTCTTTCAGTACTGTTTTCAACTAAACGGCGGCGTTGTTTTATACTGTTTTCTTGTACGGTATCTACTTCTGACGCCTGAACTCGGGTGTCCACGCAGCAGTGAGGTAAAATGCAGGTGGCACTGACTGTGTGGCCCCTGCATGCTGCCTTCTGGCTCCCACATCCTTGATCTCCTAGGCTGACATGTCACTGTACTGGGAGCCAGCCAGGGCCCCAGGCTTGGGGCACCACGGACGCCTGCACCCCTTGCTCATTGGGCTACTGACTAGTACCCACCAGTCACTAGAAACAGAGGCTAGGTGAAGCCTGATAGCAAACTGAGGCCTCTAGGTAATGACTACTGGGGTGACTGGCGGTGCTGTAGTTGAAGCAGTGGGATCAGCCCAACAGTGCCACCTGCAGACACAAGCTTGTGGGCCGCCTCATCATCTCGGTGAATCTTCAGCGTTAGCATTACAGCTAGTCAGTGCAGGAGAGGTTACTTGTTCAGTGCAGGAGAGGTTACTCGTACTTTACAGGGGGATTGTGTATTAGGCACAGATTTACATATCATTGTTCTTCACGTGTCACTGTTCGCGTGTAGTTACTAGTCGTATACGTGGCCCATCCTTACCCAGATGTGGATGCGGACAGTATTACTTAAGTGCCAATTATAAAATATTAACCTAGTGCCAACTTAATGCCAAATCTTGCAGCATCAGTGATGCTGGGTGCGTTAGTTTGTCCATATTTGGGAAGGTCAGGCCACAAGTATCAGGCAGCCGGGCAGGGCACGGTGTTACTCAGGCCATGCAGTTATATACGCCCACAGTGTGGGAGGCTCACAGCTGGCCAGGGTGTGTGGCTGCCGCTGTACCCCCAGTGTTACATGCCCACGGTGTCAATGACGGCCAGCAGACAATCTGGTGAAATTGACCTCTAAGCAGTAGGTAGAATAGTATGAACTGCAAGAGCAGGGAGAACACTAGTACAATATGAGGACAGTGTAGCCCACATCTGGCTGACATACACCTGCCCTGGGCAGCTCCCTGACATTCACCAACTTTACTGAAGAAAAGTGTTTCACATTTTAATGTTATGGCAATAAATATTTCAAGGATGTAAGCAGTTAATGATTTTTTATTGATTGTGCATACGTGTCTTGTCTGACACAAGTATTGTTTGAGTTTAAATAAATCATCAAATTGAACTAGTTTTTAATTTTCCTGCACAGGCTGCTCTTGGAGCATACACAGTTATGAACGAGAAAGGCAATTTAAACACTGTACATGAAAAAAACATCTAGAGCCAATGAAACTTCTATTTAAAGTGCATGACAAAGATATGCATCAGACAAAAATCAGAGTATTATCCAAGTGGCAAGAGGAATATTTTTCCAAGAAAAACAATGATTTTTCAAAATTTTATGGCCCCTCAAGGAAGGTTCCTTGATGTTGGTGAGGGGCTCTTGATTTAGGGAATTGGATCTGTGCTCCAGTTCCCCGAATTAAGCCTGAATGCCTTCCACATCCCCCCCCCCCCAGGTGCTGTATAATCCTCTGGGTTTAGCGCTTCCCCCTTGATTATAATAATTCAAAATTTTATATATTACATACAAGCTAAAAATTTGACTGCACATGCTATTTAACAGGCCTTTGCCACTTAAAAGCAATACACTTTCAGTATGTAAATAAAAACTTGAAAAGTATTTTTTTGTTCAGCTTGTGTGAATATTTTAAGTTAAGAATATTTACTATGGTAGGATTGCAAATACGTATATTCTTTCTGTTCCCTTCAAACGGTAGCGGGTGGCAAGGAGGAGATCTTTAATGAAGGTATTTTTAACTACTATTCTTTACCTTGGATCAAACCTGATTACTTCTCATTCCCCAGGTGCTGTATGACCCCTGCAGGTTTAGCACTTCCCCCTTAAAATTATTTTTTTTTTTTCCACTGACGGGCAAATTTTGCAAATATTTATTTGTGTTTTCCCGGTGTTTCTTAATTGTTCTTATCCCAATTGCCCTTTGAGGGAAGGTCCTCAGCAGCAGCGAGGCACTCATGATCCCTTAATTGAACCGGATTTTGTCCCATTTCCGCTGTATAATCCTCCGGGTTTAGCATTCCCTGATTATAATATTAAATATGTCCCATTTCCTCAGAGATGGTGTATGACCCATGTGGGTTTAGAGCTCCCCCCATAAATGTAAAGACATATGTGATTTAATAGCTCTTATTTTTTATATTTTGAACATGGCTGTCTTTTATTCCATGAAGTGCTATATGACCCATACTGGTTTAGCACCCCCACCAAGGTAATGTACTGCCCTTGACTAGGATGAAACAGCTCTGAATCCAAGAAACTAAGCCTGACCTTCCCTTGGAACTGGACTGCTCATTTCTCCAGGTGCTGTATGACCCATACAGGTTTAGCACTCTCCCCTCCTTAAATATAATCATATTCCTGTTTGTTAGTACTGTAGTTCTTATGTAGTATGTCCTTCACTTTTCTGTTTCTTACTAGTTCTTATTCGTATAGCATTTCCTTTCCAGTTCTCTTGGGAAGTAGGCTAGAATTCATTTCCTAAAAGCCAGACATATAATAAGCTATTAAAATGCTAGGAACACAGGTTGCTGGAAATTGGATAGCTGGAATGTAGTTATATAGCATGGCTGATGAGAAGGAACTGATCTTAAACATCATGAATGTAAGGCTGATGTCCTGGCTTTGAGTGAAACAAAAGTTAAACTATGTGGGAAATGTTCAAATAGGAGGAGAAAAAGTAACATAAGTGTATCTGAAAAAAAAAAATAACTGCAGGAGTAGGTCCCTTCAAGGAAGCTTGCTAGAGAGAAGCTATTGATATGAACTAGACATTTTTTCCCCTTCCTTTAATCAAACTTGTTTGCCTCCAATTCCCCAAAATTTAGCACTCTCCATGATTAAAATAATGGAGTAGGCATGCTTGCATACACACTACAGTATTATACATTATATATATACACACTCATCTGATTATTATTATAATCAAAAAGAAGCGCTAAGCCACAAGGGCTATACAGCCACACTCATCTGAGTTTTCTTTGATTTTATCTTAACAGTTCTTGTTATTATTTTTCCTTTTATATCCATGGGGAAGTGGAATAAGAATCTTTCCTCCACAAGCCATGCGTGTTGTAAAAGTCAACTAAAATGCTGGGAACAATGGGGTAGTAACTTCTCTTTAGTAATATTTACAGGAAAAGAAGAAAATTGTCAAAGTGGGATGTCTGAATGTGCGTGGCCCCTCAAGGAAGGTTCCTTGATGTTGGTGAGGGGCTCTTGATTTAGGGAATTGGATCTGTGCTCCAGTTCCCCAAATTAAGCCTGAATGCCTTCCACATCCCCCCCCCCAGGCGCTGTATAATCCTCCGGGTTTAGCGCTTCCCCTTTGATTATAATAATAATGAATGTGCGTGGATGTTGTGCGAATGATAAGAAAGAGATGATTGTCTATGTTATGAATGAGAAGAAGCTGGATGTCATGGCTTTAAGTGAAACAGCTGAAGGGGGTGGGGGAGTTTCAGTGGAGAGAAGTAAATGGGATTAGGTCTGGGGTTTCAGAGTTAGAGCTAAAGAAGGAGTAGCAATAATGTTGAAGGATAAACTATGGCAGGAAAAGAGAGTGTATAAATGTATTAATTCAAGGATTATGTGAAGTAAAATAAAAGTTGGATGTGAAAAGTGGCTTATAGTACGCGTATATATGCATCTGAAGAAGAGAGAATTGTAGAAGAGGTTTTGGGAATTGCCGAGCGAGTGTGTGGGGAGTTTTGAACCAAGTGTGAGAATACTTGTGGTTGGGGATTTTAATGCTAAAGTGGGTAAAAATGTTGTGGAGGTAGTAAGTAAATTTGGGGTGTCAGGAGTAAATGAAAATGGGGAGCCTTTAATTGAGCTATGTGTAGAAAGAGGTTTGGTAATAATACATATTTTATGAAAAAGAAGATAAATAAATATACAAGGTATGATATAGCACGTAATGGAAGTAGTTTGTTAGATTATATATTGGTGGATAAAAGGTTGATGGGTAGGCAACTGATATATCGGATCATTATTTAGTTGTAGCTACAGTTAGAGTAAAAGGTAGATGGGACAAAAGGAAAATGGCAACAAGTAAGAGAGAGGTGAAAGTGTATAAACTAAGGGAGGAAGAAGTTCGGGTGAGATATAAGCAACTATTGGCAGAAAGGTGGGCTAGTGCAAAGATGAGTAGTGGTGGGGATTGAAGAGGTTTGGAATAATTTAAAAAAATGTAGTATTAGAATGTGGGGCAGAAGTTTGTGGCTATAGGAGGGTGAGTGCAGGGTGCGATAAGAGAAAAAGGTAGCTTATGAGAGGTTTTTACAAAGCAGAAGTGTTATAAGAAGAGCATAGTACATGGAGAGTAAAAGAAAGGTGAAGAGAGTGGTGAGAGTAAAATGAGAGCAGATAATAGAGCGGGAGAGGCACTGTCAAGAAATTTTGATGAAAAGATCAAAGTTTGAAGTGAGATAAACAAGTTAAAGCCTAGGGAACTAATGGATTTGTCAGTTAAAAACAGAGTAGGGGAGTTAGTACATGGGGAGATGGAGGTATTGGGTAGATGGGAATATTTTGAGGAACTTTTAAATGTCGATGAAGAAAGGGAGGCGGTAATTTCATGCACTGGCCAGGGAGGTGTACCATCTTTTAGGAGTGAAGAAGAGCAGGATGCGAGTGTGGGGGAGGTGCCTGAGGCATTACGGAGAATGAAAGGGGGTAAAGCAGCTGAAACTGATGGGATCATGACAGAAATGTTAAAAGCAGGGGGAGATATAGTGTTGGAGTGGTTGGTATTTTTGTTTAATAAATGTATGAAAGAGGTGAAGGTAGCTTGGGACTGGCAGAGAGCATGTATAATTCCTTTATATATATAAAGGGAAGGGGGATAAGAGAGATTGTAAAAATTATAGAGGAATAAGTTTACTGAGTATACCAGGAAAAGTGTATGGTAGGGTTATTATTGAAAGAATTAGAGGCAAGACAGAATGTAAGATTGCAGATGAGCAAGGAAGTTTTAGAGTGGGTAGGGGATGTTTAGGTCAAGTGTTTACATTGAAGCATATATGTGAACAGTTAGGGAAGTTTTCATTGCATTTATGGATTTATTAAAAGGCATATGATAGAGTGGATAGGGGAGCAATGTGGAAGATGTTGCAAGTATATGGAATAGGTAGTAAGTTACTAAATGCTGTAAAGAGTTTTTATGAGGATAGTGAGGACCAGGTTAGGGTGTGTAGAAGAGAGGGAGAATACTTCCCGGTAAAGGTGGGTCTTAGACAGGGATGTGTAATGTCACCATGGTTGTTTAATAATAGATGAGGTTGTAAAAGAATGCAAGGTGTTCGGGAGAGGGTGGGTTAAATTATGGGGAATCAAATCCCAAAGGGAAATTGACACAGTTACTTTTTGCGATGTACTGGCTTATGGAGAGTCTAAAAAAGTTGAAAAGATTTGTGGACGAGTTTGGGAGTTGTAAAGGTAGAAAGTTGAATGAACATAGAAAGAGTAAGGTGTGAGGGTACAAATGATTTAAAGAAAATGGGTTATCAAATTGGACAGGGGTTGGAAGAAGTGAAGGGTTTTCAATATTTGGGATTTAAACGTGTCACGAATGAATGTAGAGGATGGGTACAAGAATTGATAAGGAAAAAGGTGAGGGGTGCTTGAGTTATAGGGGAGACAAAACATTATCTATGGAGGTAATAGGACACAAGTCACAATGTGACTTTTATTGTAGACGTTTCGCTTCAGGAGCTTTATCAAGCCGTACAACAATACGGACACAGAGGGTATATAAGGCCGGTGAGGTGCAAACTAGTGAGGTTACAATTTCGATTTTCACTAGGGGTAGTAGTGTAGTAGTGAAAAAGTTGTAGTTTTAATACAATAGTAGAGCAAAAAATTCGTACATGAGTAAAGGATATAAAAGCTATTACTTGGGGAAATAAAAATAGGTTGGATAAATATAGACTGGAAAGGGCAGCTTGTTTCAGTGTTCACTCTCTGTAATGTCTTTGTGTAGTATAACAGGAGAGACTATGTGATGGCAGGGTTTAAATGTTTTCAGGAGGATTTTTTGCTAGACTTCGAGATGGTGAAGCTGCCGTTGTTTTGTTTAACTGTATTCGAAACAGCGATCATTGTGATTCGAGGCACTTGCGTCTGCGGAAATTAGTTTCTTTGATCACTAATTGGGGGTCTTGAATTTCATGAGATGATTGGTGGAATTTCGGGGTTGTAAAACCCGGCGTTGTTCAGTTCGTTCCTACATGCGTAAATGTGTTCATTTAGGCGGGGTCGAGGTTTTTTCTGTTTCCCCCTCGTAAATCTTTTACAGCCCCCACAGGGTATAGAAAAAATCCTGCATTGACTGGTTCGTGGTGCTTGGATTTTGTCCTGGTTAGATCCTTTTTGAAGTACTAGAAGCGATGGCGACTCTGGTTTTAGCTTGTAAAAGTACTTTTGAAACGTTCAGTGCAACCTGGCTTTTGGGAAGAAATTTTTAACTTTGTTGGAGTGGTGTTGGTGCGTGGAGAATTAATGATCTGAAGAGCTCTTTTTTGCAGTCTTTGATGAAAAAGAAGGAAAATGTAACTAGTGAATGTTTGGTGAATGTATTACTTTCCCTCGTCAAGAACTCAGGACTACAAATTCGTATGCTCTTAGGAAAAACCCGATGATGATGCCTCTTTTGGTCTTGGTATCTTGATGGAATAGAAGTGTGTAAAGATCATTTTTTTTGGTGGGTTTCCGATAAACTTGCAATCTTAGGTTGTTGTCTACTTTGTGAATGAGGACGTCGAGGAAAGGGTAGTTGTCATTGGACTCTTCTTCTAGTGTAACTGGATCGCCGGTTCAACTGCGTTGAGCCTTGCTGAAGACCCCATACATCAAAAGTTTGGGAGTTATTACGAGGAGTCGTCCACGTAACGTAACCAAGTGACGCTTAAAGGGGAGATGTTGGCAAAAGTGTTCGGCTCAGGTTTTTCCACGTTAAGTTGGCTAGGACGGCACTGATGGGGAACCCCATTCCCATCCGTAGGTTTGTTTGTAGAGCTTGTTATTAAAAGAAAAACATTTTGAAATAAACACAGAGTTAAATTCAAGCCCAAAAAAAAATCTCCGGGAGGAAAAGGGAAGATTAAGGTCCTGATTGACTTTACGTCGTAGAAACCTCGATGGCTTTTTTGGTAGGTACTTTTGTGAAGAGGGGAAGTCACGTCCAAATGCTTAGTTTCTTGTTACGGATGGAGAGGTTTCGGTTGGGGTTTGGAAGGTGCCTGATGTTTAAAGATGAGCGGGGCTGATGGTTCCCAGAAGGCAGGAAAGATGTTCGGCAAGAACTCCGGCTAGTTTGTGTGGAGCACTGCCTATTCCTGACGTGATTGGTCTGAGAGGAATATTGTGTTTATGAGTCTTGGGTAAACCATACATGTGTGCTGGTTTAGGGTTGCTTGGTAACAAGTACAGAAGTTTCTTCCCTTCTCTAGTGCGTTTAAGTATTTGTCTGGTTTTGTATAGAATCCTCCTGAAAACATTAAACCCTGCCATCACATAGTCTCTCCTGTTATACTACACAAAGCACATTACAGAGAGTGAACACTGAAACAAGCTGCCTCTTTCCAGTCTATATTTGTCCAACCTATTTTTATGTTACCCAAGTAATAGCTTTTATATCCTTTTACTCATGTACGAATTAATTGCTCTACCATATTGTATTACTACAACTTTTGTCACTACTACTACTACTACTACTACTACTACTACCGCTAGTGAACATCGAAATTGGTACCTCACTAGTATTGCACCTCACTCTGAGCCTTTATATACCCTCTGTGTCCATGTATTGTTTGTAATGGCTTGATAAAGCTCCTGGAGAGCGAAACGTTGCAACAATAAAATGTCACATTAGTTGCACTTGTGTCCTATTACCTTACATATTGTCGGTAATTCTACCAACTTTATTATTATCTATGGAGGCAAAGAAGAGAATGTATGAAAGTATAGTCTTACCAACACTCTTACATGGGCGTGAAGCTTGGGTTGTAAATGCTGCAGCGAAGAGGCGGTGGAGATGTCCTGTCTAAGGGCAATGTGTGGTGTAAATATTATGCAGAGAATTCAGAGTGCGGAAATTAGGAGAAGGGCTGAAGAGGGGTTGTTGAGGTGGTTTGGTCATTTAGATAGAATGGATCACAGTAAAATGACATGGAGAGCGTATAAATCTGTAGGGGAAGGAAGGCGGGGTAGGGATCGTCCTCGAAAAGGTTGGAGGGAGGGGGTAAAGAAGGTTTCGTGGGCGAAGGGCTTGAACTTCCAGCAAGCATGCATGAGCGTGTTAGATATGAGTGGAGACGAATGGTATTTGGGACCTGACGAGCTGTTGAAGTGTGAGCAGGGTCATATTTAGTGAAGGGATTCAGGGAAACCGGTTATTTCTATATAGTCGGACTTGAGTCCTGGAAATGGGAAGTACAATGACTGCACTTTAAAGGAGGGGTTTGGGATATTGGCAGTTTGGAGGGATATGTTGTGTATCTTTATACGTATATGCTTCTAAACTGTTGTGTTCTGGGCACCTCTGCAAAAACAGTGATTATGTATGAGTGAGGGGAAAATGTTGAATGATGAAAGTATTTTTGGGGGGGGATTTTCTTTCTTTTTGGGTCACCCTGCCTTGGTGGGAGACAGCCAACTTGTTAAATATATATATATATATATATATATATATATATATAATATATATATATATATATATATATATATATATATTATATATATATATATATATATATACACAAACACACCAGTGAAGAGGTGGGGCTAGTAGGTATGACTTGATCCATGCAGCCACAATTAGGTGAGTACACACAAGCAGCCAGCAGAATTCGAACCCAGGTTTGATGTCCATAAGTGTAACTTGCCTTCCCTGTGAGGCCTTAAACCACTCAACTACCGATGTCTCAAAACACTAGGTAGCCTGCTTACAAACCATGTTTCTTCCTAGTGCCGGGCACACCAGTGAGCCTCAAGCATGGTCTTCTTTATGTTGTGGCCTTACGAGCAATACTGTATTCGGTGCACCTCACAGAAACATTGCCTGTTTCACTCATTTCTGCGAGGTACACCGAGCATAGTATTGCTTGTGAGGCCAGAACACAGAGGAGAATGAAATAGCTGGAGACCATGCTTGAGGCTCACTGGTGTGCCCGGCACTAGGAAGAAACATAGCCTGTAACCAGGCTACCTAACATTTTCAGGCATCTGTTGCTAAGTAGTTTAAAGTGTCATGGTGGAAGGTAAGCCACACTCGTGGACAAAGACAAACGTGGGTTTGAATCCTGCTCGCTGCGATATTTGTGTATATATATTTTCCTTGGTAGGTAAGTTTGGGGTGCCAGGTGTAAATGATAATGGGAGCCCTTTGATTGAACTTTGTATAGAAAGGGGTTTAGTTATAGGTAATACATATTTTAAGAAAAAGAGGATAAATAAGTATACACGATATGATGTAGGGCGAAATGACAGTAGTTTGTGGGATTATGTATTGGTAGATAAAAGACTGTTGAGTAGACTTCAGGATGTACATGTTTATAGAGGGGCCACAGATATATCAGATCACTTTCTAGTTGTAGCTACACTGAGAGTAAAAGGTAGATGGGATACAAGGAGAATAGAAGCATCAGGGAAGAGAGAGGTAAAGGTTTATAAACTAAAAGAGGAGGCAGTTAGGGTAAGATATAAACAGCTATTGGAGGATAGATGGGCTAATGAGAGCATAGGCAATGGGGTTTGAAGAGGTAAAGGGGTAGGTTTAAAATGTGTGTTAGAGTGTTCAGCAGAAGTTTGTGGTTACAGGAAAGTGGGTGCAGGAGGGAAGAGGAGCGATTGGTGGAATGATGATGTAAAGAGAGTAGTAAGGGAGAAAAAGTTAGCATATGAGAAGTTTTTACAAAGTAGAAGTGATGCAAGGAGGGAAGAGTATATGGAGAAAAAGAGAGAAGTTAAGAGAGTGGTGAAGCAATGTAAAAAGAGAGCAAATGAGAGAGTGGGTGAGATGTTATCAACAAATTTTGTTGAAAATAAGAAAAAGTTTTGGAGTGAGATTAACAAGTTAAGAAAGCCTAGAGAACAAATGGATTTGTCAGTTAAAAATAGGAGAGGAGAGTTATTAAATGGAGAGTTAGAGGTATTGGAAGATGGAAGGAATATTTGAGGAATTGTTAAATGTTGATGAAGATAGGGAAGCTGTGATTTCGTGTATAGGGCAAGGAGGAATAACATCTTGTAGGAGTGAGGAAGAGCCAGTTGTGAGTGTGGGGGAAGTTCGTGAGGCAGTAGGTAAAATGAAAGGGGGAAAGGGGCAGCCGGGATTGATGGGTAAAGATAGAAATGTTTAAAAGAGGTGGGGATATAGTTTTGGAGTGGTTGGTGCAATTTTTTAATAAATGTATGGAAGAGGGAAAAGGTACCTAGGGATTGGCAGAGAGCATGATAGTTCCTTTGTAAAAAGGCAAAGGGGATAAAAGGAGTGCAAAAATTATAGGGGGATAAGTTGTTGAGTGTACCTGGTAAAGTGTTTGGTAGAGTTATAATTGAAAGAATTAAGAGTAGCGGAGAATAGGATAGCAGATGAACAAGGGGGGCTTTGGGAAAAGGTAGGGGGTGTGTGGCCCAGGTGTTTACAGTGAAACATATAAGTGAACGTATTTAGATAAGGCTAAAGAGGTCTTTGTGGCATTATGGATTGGAAAAGGCGTATGACAGGGTGGATGGGGGGGCAATGGGGCAGATGTTGCAAGTGTATGGTGTAGGAGGTTAGGTTACTGAAAGCAGTGAAGAGTTTTACGGGAGTGAGGCTCAAGTTAGAGTTGTAGGAAAGAGGGAAATTTTTTCCCAGTAAAAGTAGGCCTTAGACAAGGGTGTGTGAGGGCACCGGGGGTTGTTTAATATATTTTAGATGGGGTTGTAAGAGAAGTAAATGCGAGGGTCTTGGCAAGAGGGGGTGGAGTTAAAAGATAAAAGAATTTACACACAAAGTGGGGGTTGTCACAGTGCTCTTTGCTGATGGACACTGTTTCTCTTGGGAGATTCTGAAGAGAAGTTGCAGAGATTGGTGGATGAATTTTGGTAGGGTGTGCAAAGAAGAAAATTAAAGGTGAAAACAGGAAAGAGTAAAGGTTATGAGGATAACAAAAGGATTAGGTGATGAAAAATTGAATATCAGATTGGAGGGAGAGAGTATGGGGAGGTGAACGTATTTCGATATTTGGGAGTGGACGTGTCAGCGGATGGGTCTATGAAAGATAGGTGAATCATAGAATTGATGATGGAAAAGAGTGAGTGGTGCATTAGGAGTCTGTGGAGACAAAGAACTTTGTCCTTGGAGGCAAAGAGGGGAATGTATGAGAGTTTTTGTTTTACCAACGCTCTTATATGGGTGTGAAGCGTGGGTGATAAATGTTGCAGCGAGGAAAAGGCTGGAGGCAGTGGAGATGTCATGTCTGAGGGCAATGTGTGGTGTGATATAATGCAGGAATTGTATTTTGGAAGTTAGGGGAGTGCGGGATTACCAAAAGTTGTCCAGAGGGCTGAGGAAGGGTTGTTGAGGTGGTTTCGGACATGTAGAGAGAATGGAGCGAACAGAAATGACTTCATGAGAGGTATCAGTCTGTAGTGGAAGGAAGGCGGGGTAGGGGTCGGTCCTGAAGGGTTGGAGGGAGGGGGTAAAGGAGGTTTTGTGTGCGAGGGGCTTGGACTTCCAGCAGGCATGCGTGAGCGTGTTTGATAGGAGTGAATGGAGACAAATGGTTTTTAATACTTGAACGTGCTGTTGGAGTGTGAGCAAGTAACATTTATGAAGGGATTCAGGGAAACCGGCAGGCCGGACTTGAGTCCTGGAGATGGGAAGTACAGTGCCTGCACTCTGAAGGAGGGGTTGTTAATGTTGCAGTTTAAAAACTGTAGTGTAAAGCACCCTTCTGGCAAGACAGTGATGGAGTGAATGATGGTGAAAGTTTTTCTTTTTCGGGCCACCCTGCCTTGGTGGGAATCGGCCGGTGTGATAATAAAAATAAAAAAAAAATAATATATATATATATATATATATATATATATATATATATATATATAATATAATATAATATAATAATGGAATGGAGTTCAGCCCTGGTAGGTGTGTATATGGACCAACACCCAAACACACCAAACTAGAACCTGTTCCACAGTCCAACAGCGCATTGGGAAGAGCCTCCATCAGCCCGCAACTTTGTCACAACATCTAGGAATTCCCAACTCTGGGACCTTACTACCACACAACCCGGCCTGTCGATACCAACAACCAGTACTACCAAAATACGTACTCATCAACTACAAACCTTGATCTACAACTGCAAGACCTCACCACTGTTCCACAACAATCCTTACCATTTTAATATTAAAATGGTACATATATAATACCGACAAGTTGATGAGTAACAAACGTGCAACAACTAGGTATACTGACGAAACGTTTCACCTGCGCAACAGACTTCATCAGTCGAGAACAGAGAGGCAATTACAATTCTAGAAACAGTAGAAGTGGAGAGGTTCTACGGTGATCAGTGCTTCAGCCTTATAGAAGGTTCAGTGACTGATCACCTCAAAACTACCCCTCCCCTTATGTCTCCAATACTGCCATCAACTAAACTCTGTATTCAACTGAAGAAGCCTGCTATTCAGGAGAACCGTTTCGTCAGTAAGATACCTAAGTATTGCACATGTTTCTTACTCATCAACCTTCACCACTGTTCCCCCCCCCCGGGCCACATCTACAAACTACCACTGCTTCACAACTAACTACAACTTGTAGTACAACAGAGGGTCAGGTCTCCATTAACTTGGAACAGAAGCAAGAAGATATTGGCATAAGCAGACAGGAAACAGAAGAGTCAAAAGACGCCCAGACAGAGGAGAGAGCTGGCCAGAAAAATCGAGATGGGAAAATGAAGTATATATCCATAGCCATTAAAACAATTATAGGACAGGAGCAATATAATCTAAATGAGACCTTACCAAAGATATATAAAGTTGAAATATAACCTTAGGACTTTTAAACCATACCACGGGCGGGGATAGAACCCGCGATCAGAGAGTCTTCTTAGGACTTTTAATTTATACTTCTTGCGAATACCTGTGCTGCCTTGGCTTCAAATGTCCGAACATACCATTCCAGTTTCAAAGAAAATGATAGGATGGATAATATGAGTCTTCAAAACAAGACATGAATGCACTGTAACGATATCCTTTATTAGCAAAGCTTCGACCACTGTGTGGGCAAAACGTTGTCAATAAAGGTTCTCAGTATACTGCACTTGTTTCCTTCGTGTCGTATTTTGTACCGTTTCTCTCCAAGATACGCCAAGCCAGTGACAATACTCTGGATCATTTGTAGTTAACTCGGGAATGAAATCAACTTCTACGTAAACTGAACATATCCTTAAAATTGTCTATTCATTAAATAGTCTTAAATAAAGAGGGTGAAATTTGAAATCTGGAGAATGCTAAGACCTTACACTACCCGCATCCATTTTGTTAAAATGATATTCTCTCTTTCTTGCATCGATGCATGTATTTAATAATACTAATTAAAAAATACAAATTAACAAAACCTAAATTTTCAGGATCTCTAAAATTCTTAAGACTACTTCCCAGAATAAAGAAATATAATTTACACAAAAGATATGCCTCTAACAACGTAAACAATAGTTTTAACTGTATTGAGGCAGTTTTACGCAAAAAACACATCAAGTTTTTTTAATTGTACACAAATCCGATAAGTATGTAAATAAGACTTGGCTGGAACAAGTGTAGAAGCCTCCAAGAGGAAACTGGACAAGTATCTTCATCAGGTGCCAAATCAACCAGGCTGTGATGGATATGTGGGTAGCGGGCCTCCAGCAGCAACAGCCTGGTTGATCAGGCAAGCACCAGACAAGCCTGGTCCATAGCCCGACTCCGAGAGTAGTGAAACTCTCGAATCTCTTCAAAGGTTTATAAAAGGTTCAAAGGTAAAGGTATCCCGCGATTCTGGTACAGAGAACAATTACTAAAGACGGTGAAAGGTTGGCCACCACCTTGAAAAATGGTGTTCAGTTCCTCAGCCATGATGACTCTAAAGTACATGCCCGAGTATACAGACAAGTATACCGGAGACAGTTGATGTGACACCTCGGAGATGGCGCCATAAGTAGGCGAAGTCTGCTAGTGGAAGTAGGTCATGCCAATATGCAAGGGTTAAAGTTGTAGAAGAATTACAGTATCTGTACCAAGATTCTTGTCTGACATACCAACATCTTTGAATCTCGGTAAAAAAAAAAAAATCTACATTTCTAACGCTTGTTTAACCTATTGGCATAACCCATTGCCATTCGTGTGCTCCGCCTACCTGTGATGCAGTCTCCCGTATACAAGTCTGCATTCTTAGACATAAGCTTCAGATTTATCAAAGCCGAGAGACTGGACACCACCTTTCAAGACTGAGGAATTGATCACCTCAAATTACTACACGTCTTCCAACGTCTCCAGTAATTATTCTCTGTAGTGGGTTGATAAATTATTATTATTAAAATCAGGGGGAACCGCTAAACCCGGAGGATTATACAGCACCTGGGGGGATGTGGAAGGCATTCAGGCTTAATTCGGGGAACTGGAGCACAGATCCAATTCTCTAAATCAAGAGCCCCCTCACCAACATCAAGGAACCTTCCTTGAGGGGTGCGGGTTGATAAAGCCAGTGGTTGGTGAAACATCACAATCAAGATACCTGTGGAAAATACTGTATATATTTTCCAGAAATACAGTAGTTATATGGTCATACTGTATTTAATAAATTATGTTATCGAAAATGGGAAGCCTGCGCCTGCCAGACGAGACTCGCCATGTTTGAATTGAGACAACACAAATGTTGTGAATATTGGGAAGAATTTTTCGTGCTCTAGAGGTTAAATTTGGGCTGACACCTCTCAAATAGGAGGCGAAATTGTTGGATGTGCATTTCTGCATGACTTGAGATATCAGGCGACTGGACAAGACAGCTCCAGGAACCTCAGATAAGTCTGTGATGTTGTAACTGGCCAGTGTTATTTTCATGTATAGACAGAGGTTTTCTGAGTATGATGCACCTTGATTTCCAGTCAAATTGGTGAGTGATTTTAAGATATTCTCCTTCTGTCATGTATATTTGTATATATATAATCCTTTTTTAATTTTAATATACAGTCCACAAATTTATATATTTACCAGAATTCCTGATGATACATATTTTACTTGTAATTAATAGGTCCAGAGCAACTTGTGGATATGACAGTGGTAGGTATCGAAGGAGGACATTTTTTCCGACCTAGGTGTCCCAAATTCCTACTTGTCAAACTGATAAATAATAATTATCTTTGTTCATTTACTGTTATGTACATAATGATACATTCAGATAAATGTAATTTTCCACAATACCCAAGTGCTGCTCATGGGTTTTATTAATCTTAATGAAAGATTTTGGATGACCTGATTAGCCAAACTGTTTTTACTTTTAAAGTGTAATCACAACAGTCCAATCGATCAGGATCATGTAAAAAAAATTGATAATGGGTTACCCCCTCCCCCCCTCTTTTGTTTTGAAGAAAAAATACTATAACATGAAAAATGAATATTACGATAGGATTGCTAAGTGATTACTAAATTATCAGTTGTGGATCACAAATATAAAATGACTAATTCTCTTACTTTTAGAGATGTGGAAAATATTGTATATATTTTCCAGAAATACAGTATTTATATGTATATAGATGGCCATACTGTATTTAATAATATTTATGTCATAGAAAACGGAAAGCCTGCGTCTGCGCAGACGAGACTCTCCATCTTTTGTTTGAATTTTTTACAAACGTTGGTGTAATGGGAAGAATTTTTCGTGCTCTAGAGATTAAAATTGTGTTGACACCTCTCAAATAGGAGGCGAAATTGGTGGATGTGCATTCCTGCATAACTTGAGATATCAGACGACTAGACAAGACAGCTCCAGGAACCTCAGATAAGCTCTCTAGATTTGTGTGTAATTCTGGCCAGCATTATTTTCATAGATTTAGTTAGAGTGAGGTTTTCTGAGTATGATACACATTAATCTCCAGTCAAATTGGTGAGTGATATTAAGATATATTTTCCTTCTGTTATGTAATTGTGTATATATATAACCATTTATTTTTAACATACAGTCCACAAATTGATATATTTACCAGCATTCCTGGTGTATATTTCATTTAATTAATAGGTCCAGAGCAACTTGTGGTTATGACAGTGGTAGGTATCGAAGGAGGACATTTTTTGTGACCTAAGTGTCCCAAATTCCTACTTGTCTAACTGATAAATAATAGTTATCATTGTTCATTTACTGTTATGTATATAATTATACATCCAAGTAAATGCAATTTTTCACAAGAGATTTGATTTATGAAATGTATTGGGAAGAAAAATATCAGTCTTTACGGTAGTTGCCACAGACTATATAAGAAAAAATTACGTAGGACAGGACAACAGATCCGAAGAGCAGTTCCCGGTGGCGCCATGAGGCGCCGCTCAATCACAATGTCCCGGATTTACGCAATACGTATAAATCCTGCTAGTTTGGAAATGTCAAGTTTTTAGTGTTTAACCTTGATGGTGTCATGATCACTACACACTGGCAAGTCTGGACGGCGGGTACGTGTACTTTATTTCCAAGAAATGAAGAAAAATCGTAGATTTATCAACACAAATTCAGAAGCTGAAAACAGAATTACTTAATATTAAAAATATACGTGATGGTCCTCGCACTATTTTCCCTGCTTGGTTTAGCTTTGGTTTCCCTTCAAGTCATATAAGGTATGAAACTTTAAGTATAATAGAACGCGCATAGCCTTAGTTTATATATAATTACTCAAACAGGTGTCTGTTGTTTTTTATCTGGTCGCTGCTACATGGCAAGAACATTCTCCACGTTTAAGGCAATGAGGTGACGTATTACTTTAACTATCATATGAGAGTTTCTGTGTTAATGTACGTAAATGACTGAAATACTCGAACTGAAGTTAGCATCCCTCCTGAGCATCGATCACAGATCTCTCGAGTTAAAAAAAAAAAGTAAGATATTCTGGGTGAAATCCGCCATACAAGTGGCCATAATGTAATCTAGAGTACATCTAGAGCCGGCAAACATCAACTGGAGAGAGAGAGATATGAAAGAGGTTGTGTATGTCTGGCACTCACAACTCAGGCTCCGGTAATACTACGCGATTCAGTGGTACTATTCCATATGTGATAGGTTGTTTAAATGGTCCAACAGTAATCCTACGTCTGCTCCTTGATACTTTAGCGAATGCAATGCAGATTTTGGTTGATTATAGTTAGTTAACCACTGAAAACACGACAAGAGGAATTAATGAAAAATACTAAAACAATTTTTGTTCCTCCTAGCGTGACAGTGTCCAGTGTTAGTCTTGCCACCCAATACGTCGTATAATAAAAAGATGCTTGTCATCCAGGGGTATTCCATGGGTTTTCCATGGGATATACTACGACCCATTTAGTTGACAGTTATGGATATCTTGATAAAATTTCAAAGAATTATATTCTCACCTGTGTACTCTAGTCATCTGTTAGTTCACTATTCTTTTACTATACTGATCCTATACTATTTTGTTTAGTATAGCATCATCAGCGAAACGTCAACTAATAATCTAACGAAGTTTATTGATGTGGTAAATGGTAGCTCTCGCCTGAGCAAAAAAAAAAAAAAAAACTCGACCCTCTCACTAGTGTCAATCTTCCTCGTCTATTGTAGCCATTCAGTTTCTTTTTTTTACTTATAATTAAATATAGCATATTGTGCTGATACCTTTTACTCAACATTTTAATTTTTTTTCTCTTGTATGGGGTAAGTGTGCAGAGATCACTGGAGGCTCTTTGATAACTTTATTGTGCACACCATATCCATCTTATGGGGGCAGCAGTAACACTATACCCATCCTGTGGGGCAGTAGTAACACCATACCCATCCTATGGGGCAGTAGTAACACCATACCCATCCTGTGGGGCAGTAGTAACACCATACCCATCCTGTGGGGCAGTAGTAACACCATACCCATCTTGTGGGGGCAGCAGTAACACCATACCCATCCTGTGGGGCAGTAGTAACACCATACCCATCCTGTGGGGCAGTAGTAACACCATACCCATCCTGTGGGGCAGTAGTAACACCATACCACCCATTCTCTGTGGGGGCAGCAGTAAACAACCACCTTAACACCATACCCTTGTGGGGCAGTAGTAACACCATACCCATCCTGTGGGGCAGTAGTAACACCATACCCATCTTGTGGGGGCAGCAGTAACACCATACCCATCCTGTGGGGCAGTAGTAACACTATACCCATCTTGTGGGGGCAGCAGTAACACCATACCCATCCTGTGGGGCAGTAGTAACACCATACCCATCTTGTGGGGGCAGCAGTAACACCATACCCATCCTGTGGGGCAGTAGTAACACCATACCCATCTTGTGGGGCAGCAGTAACACCATACCATCCTGTGGGGCAGTTAGTCACACCATACCCATCTTGTGGGGGCAGCAGTAAACACCATACCCATCCTGTGGGGCAGTAGTCACCCATACCCATCTGTGGGGCAGAGTACACCATACCCATCCTGTGGGGCAGCAGTAACACCATACCCATCCTGTGGGGCAGTAGTCACACCATACCCATCCTGTGGGGCAGTAGTCACACCATACCCATCCTGTGGTGCAGTAGTCACACCATACCCATCCTGTGGGGCAGTAGTCACACCATACCCATCCTGTGGGGCAGTAGTCACACCATACTCATCCTGTGGGGCAGTAGTCATGCCATATCCATCTTGTGGGGGCAGCAGTAACACCATACCCATCCTGTGGGGCAGTAGTCACACCATACCCATCCTGTGGGGCGGTAGTTACACCATACCCATCCTGTGGTGGCGGTAGTTACACCATACCCATCTTGTGGTGGCGGTAGTTACACCATACCCATCCTGTGGTGGCGGTAGTTACATCATACCCATCCTGTGGTGGCGGTAGTTACACCATACCCATCCTGTGGTGGCGGCAGTTACACCATACCCATCCTGTGGTGGCGGTAGTTACACCATACCCATCCTGTGGTGGCGTAGTTACACCATACCCATCTTGTGGTGGCGGCAGTTACACCATACCCATCCTGTGGTGGCGGTAGTTACACCATACCCATCCTGTGGTGGCGGTAGTTACACCATACCCATCCTGTGGTGGCGGTAGTTACACCATACCCATCCTGTGGTGGCGGTAGTTACACCATACCCATCCTGTGGGGCAGTAGTAACACCATACCCATCTTGTGGGGGCAGCAGTAACACCATACCCATCCTGTGGGGCAGTAGTAACACCATATCCATCTTGTGGGGGCAGCAGTAACACCATACCCATCCTGTGGGGCAGTAGTAACACCATACCCATCTTGTGGGGGCAGCAGTAACACCATACCCATCCTGTGGGGCAGCAGTAACACCATACCCATCCTGTGGGGCAGTAGTCACACCATACCCATCCTGTGGGGCAGTAGTCACACCATACCCATCCTGTGGGGCAGTAGTCACATAATACCCATCCTGTGGGGCAGTAGTCACATAATACCCATCCTGTGGGGCAGTAGTCATACCATACCCATCCTGTGGGGCAGTAGTCACACCATACCCATCCTGTGGGGCAGTAGTCAAACCATACCCATCCTGTGGGGCAGTAGTCACACCATACCCATCCTGTGGGGCAGTAGTCACATAATACCCATCCTGTGGGGCAGTAGTCATACCATATCCATCTTGTGGGGGCAGCAGTAACACCATACCCATCCTGTGGGGCAGTAGTCACACCATACCCATCCTGTGGGGCAGTAGTCACACCATACCCATCCTGTGGGGCGGTAGTTACACCATACCCATCCTGTGGTGGCGGTAGTTACATCATACCCATCCTGTGGTGGCGGTAGTTACACCATACCCATCCTGTGGTGGCGGTAGTTACACCATACCCATCCTGTGGGGCAGTAGTCACACCATACCCATCCTGTGGTGGCGGTAGTTACACCATACCCATCCTGTGGTGACGGTAGTTACACCATACCCATCCTGTGGTGGCGGTAGTTACACCATACCCATCCTGTGGGGGCAGTAGTCACACCATACCCATTCTGTGGGTTGAGCTGATTAAACAAATTATAACGGTTTGGAGTTATTTACAATATTAATTAAAGTCGGTGTGTTTTCTAAAACTTGTGGTATCACGCATTCAAAAAATATTGACGCAGAGGTGACCATAGTTCTGCTGCTGAAGTATACAAGTACAGGTCTACACCAGCTGGTGCTGCATACTTCTAGAGCGCTCTCTAGAATAGCCGAAGTCGGGCAGTACTAACAACGAAGAGTTTGTTAATATTCATGGAAACCCCATAGACATGCGGCTTTTCCTGCGTGACAGAATGATAGAGGGATTGACTGGTGCCGGTTAGACAAATGATTCTTCAGCATAGGCATATAGCATCAGTAAATCAACCGTTACCACCCTCCTCTGGGTTTCTTTCCTTCGCGTGACTAGTTAACGGTCCAAGTCGGACCGAAACGTCGTCATCAATTTCATTCTCCTATGTGCGAATGGGGGAAGAAAACTATTTTTGTGTATATTTACATAGATAAATCCAGCATGCAGGAATATCTTACGACAGTGTTTATATGAGCATGTGTATGTAATAAAACGGATGTGAATTGTAAAGAAATAAGATTAGTATAGTAGTGAGGAATGTGATGTCTGTGCTTTATGTGGTCCGCATCAAACTCAAAATAATGGACAAGTTTATTGTGGACAGGAAAATTTACACGTAGATGCATGATACGTACCTGTTACCGTATTTCGACGCATTTTTTTTTTCACAAAATGTCTCCAAAAACCACCCTGCGTCCTATAAACTGAAGGTCAATGACGGAAGCTATAAGTTTGGGGTGGGTTGTAGCTCTCCCAGTTACGTCCGATGCCGAGCCATTGAAACTATAACAAGGCTTATAAGCCGCGAAGTACGGTATATATATGAAATCTTAAATGGACAATGAACCCAAGCAAGGGGCATTTGTGTAAGTATTCATGCATAGTATCTTGAAGTCTAAAGCAGTTACTGTCATGACGAAAGCTGAGAGGTCATGTGCCCAAGATGTGGCTTGAGAAGTAAAGCTTGGCACGAGATTCTTATAATCAACAAGGAGTGATGAAATGGATGAAGTTGTCATGTGTGTAGTAAAACAAGTAAACTACTGCCTCTCACGAGCTTTGAATTTTATATGCAAAACTAAGACGTTTATCTTGTTTAAATATGTATTCATAGTGTGATGATGTATAGGAGATCAACTGTCGCTGAATAATAAAGTTGTCGGTAGGGAAAATGTGCGAAATCGGAGAGTGTATTGAATTGTCATACAAAAGTGTCGTGTCAAGTGTCAAAGTTTACCAGTACACACGCACTGGTAGGTTTATATCTACACAGACCCTGTAGTAACACGACACTTCATATTAGTGGGCACAACCGAGTCATAAAAATGTACAGAATAGATCAAAAGCCAAATAGTCAGTTACATAAACTAAGTTATTCTGATGAGTTTTTGGGTAATAATTTTTCAGCCAATGTATATTTATTCATAAAGTGCAGCTGCGTGAAGGATCACACAGCTCCTGGAAAATGCAAATAATCTACTTTAATCCGAGGAATGGGAGACGGTACGTATATGTATTTTTCTTTAATACAAAAAAACGAAAATATATTCTTTATAGAGGCATGCATAAAATAGTGAATATACAGTACTGTGCCACAAAAATTACATATCAACAGAATTTTAATGAAATTTCGATACTATAAACACTATAAAACTTAGAAGGGGTAAAAAACTAGCAGAAGACTCTGATAATATTAAGGTGTGAATGAACGGATATGAACGGTGTTAGTGGAGGGAGAGACAGTGACTTGTGATAACTATTACCAAGACAACTCTGATAACACAAGGTCGTCCAGTGCTGGTAAATCCTAGATACAATACATACATGTGCGGTGCATCTTTATAAATATTGACTAGAAGACGGGGATAACTAGAAACCAAGTCCCTTATTACATTTTAATAATACGCCTGGACTTCCTACTCATTTCTGCAACACTGCAAGCTCCTAAAGATTTGTTGATTGCAACAAGACCTAGAGCTATCATTCAACTCCCCCCCCCCCGTGGTTGTTTTGCATCTTGTAACGCTTGTTCGCGAGATATGTAATATATATATATATATATATATATATATATATATATATATATATATATATAATATATATATATATATATTATATATATATATATATATTATATATATATATATATGTGTGTGTGTGTGTGTGTGTGTGTGTGTGTGTGTGTGTGTGTACTCACCTAATTGTGGTTGCAGGGGTCGATACTCAGCTCCTGACCCCGATTAAGATTCCTTGTTTCTCTTCTGTCCAGTCCCTGGACCAATTATGTACCTCTGTAATCTTTTGACTACCGCCCACAGGATGGGTATGGTGTGCATAATAAACATATTAAACTAAACTCTTCTGTCTCATAAACACGTAAGATAACAGGTACATCGTGCTACTTCCAGTTTACACATGCATGTACACGTACAAGTATGCACACCCATCTGAGTTTTCGTCTATTTTCTTAATAGTTCTTGTTTTTTATTTATTCTCTTTCATCTCCATGGGGAAGTGGAAAAGAATCCTTCCTCCACAAGCATGACTGTCGTAAGAGGCGAATAAAATATTGGGAACAAGGGGCTAGTAACCCCTTCTCCTATAAAAGTTACTGTTTCTTGTTTTAAGGTTACCCTGTATTGGTGGGAGACGGCCGTTGTGTTAATTATATGGATGGATGGATTTATGAAGGATGGGGTTAATCACAGAATTGATGAGGGAAACAAGGTGAGTGGTGCGTTGAGGTATGTGGAGGCAAGAAACGTTATCTATGGAGGCAAAGAAGGGAATGTATGAAAGTATAGTAGTACCAACACTCTTATGTGGGTGTGAAGCTTGGGTTGTAAATGCTGCAGCGAGGAGGAGGTTGGAGGTAGTGGAGATGTCCTGCCTAAGGGCAATGTGTGGTGTAAATATTATGCAGAAAATTAGGAGGTGTGGAGTTAATAAAAGTACTAGTCAGAGGGCTGAAGAGGGGTTGTTGAGGTGGTTTGGTCATTTAGAGAGAATGGATCACAGTAGAATGACATGGAGAGCGTATAAATCTGCAGGGGAAGGAAGGCAGGGTAGGGATCGTCCTCGAAAAGGCTGGAGGGAGGGAGTAAAGGAGGTTTTGTGGGCGAGGGGCTTGGACTTCCAGCAAGCGTGTGCGAGCGTGTTAGATAGGAGTGAATGGAGACGAATGGTATTTGGGACCTGACGAGCTGTTGGAGTGTGAGCAGGGTAATATTTAGTGAAGGGATTCAGGGAAACCGGTTATTTCTATATAGCCGGACTTGAGTCCTGGAAATGGGAAGTACAATGACTGCACTTTAAAGGAGGGGTTTGGGATATTGGCAGTTTGGAAGGATATATTTTGTATCTTTATACGTATATGCTTCTAAACTGTTGTATTCTGAGCACCTCTGCAAAAACAGTGATTATGTGTGAGTGAGGTGAAAGTGTTGAATGATGAAAGTATTTTCTTTTTGGGGATTTTCTTTTTTGGGTCACCCTGCCTCGGTGGGAGACGGCCAACTTGTTTTTATATATATATATATATATATATATATATATATATATATAATATATATATATATAATATATATATTATATATATATATATATATACCTGGTTACCTGGAGGTTATTCCGGGGATCAACGCCCCCGCGGCCCGGTCCATGGCCAGGCCTCCCGATGGATCAGGGCCTGATCAACTAGGCTGTTACTGCTGGCCGCATGCAGTCCAACGTACGAGCCACAGCCCGGCTGATCCGGCACTGACTTTAGGTATCTGTCCAGCTCTCTCTTGAAGGCAGCCAGGGGTTTATTGGCAATTCCCCTAATGCTTGATGGGAGGCTGTTGAACAGTCTTGGGCCCCGGACACTTATGGTGTTTTCCCTTAGTGTACCAATGGCGCCCCTACTTTTTATTGGGGGCATTTTGCATCGCCTGCCCAGTCTTTTACTTTCGTAGTAGTGATTTCTGTATGCAGATTTGGGACCATTCCTTCCAAGATTTTCCAAGTGCAGATTATGATATATCTCTCCCTCCTGCGTTCCAATGAGTACAAGTCAAGTGCTTCCAATCGTTCCCAGTAGTTAAGGTGCTTGACAGAACTTATATGTGCAGTAAAGGATCTCTGTACACTCTCTAGATCTGCGATTTCACCTGCTTTGAATGGAGATGTTAATGTACAGCAGTATTCCAGCCTAGAGAGAACAAGTGATTTGAAAAGGATCATCACTGACTTGGCATCTCTCGTTCTGAACGTTCTCATTATCCATCCTATCATTTTCTTTGCACGTGCGATCGTGGCACTGTTGTGATCCTTGAAAGTGAGATCCTCAGGCATAACTACTCCCAGGTCCCTTACATTATTTCTCCGCTCTGTTGTATGGCCAGAGTCTGTAGTATACTCTGTTCTAGCTATTATCTCCTCCAGTTTTCTATAACGGAGTAGTTGGAATTTGTCCTCATTGAACATCATAGTGTTTACCGTTGCCCACTGGAAAACTTTGTTTATATCTTCTTGGAGGTTAACCGCGTCCTGATGACAGCCTCATGCAGGTCCTAGTATCATCCGCAAAGGATGATACGGTGCTGTGATGTATATCTCTGTCTATGTTTGATATGAGGATAAGGAATAAGATGGGGGCGAGTACTGTGCCTTGTGGAACAGAGCTCTTCACTATGGCAGCCTCCGATTTAACTCTGTTGACCACTACTCTTTGTGTTCGATTTTTTAGGAAGTTGAAGATCCATCTCCCCACTTTCCCAGTTATTCCTTTAGCACGTAGTTTATGGGCTATTACGCCATGATCGCATTTGTCAAATGCTTTTGCAAAGTCTGTGTATATTACATCTGCATTCTGATTTTCTTCCAGTGCATCCAAGGCCATATCATAGTGATCCAGTAGTTATGAGAGGCAGGAGCGACCTGCCCTGAACCCATGTTGCCCTGGATTGTGCAGATTTTGGGAATCCAGGTGATTTGCAATCCTGCTTCTTAGCACTCTTTCAAAGATTTTTATGATGTGGGACGTCAGAGCTATTGGTCTATAGTTCTTAGCTAGTGCTTTGCTGCCACCTTTATGGAGTGGGGCTATATCCGTTGTTTTAAGTGACTGTGGAATTTCACCCATGTCCAAGCTCCTCCTCCATAGTGTACTTAGGGCACGCGAGAGGGGTTTCTTGCAGTTCTTAATGAAAGCAGAGTTCCACGAGTCTGGGCCCGGGGCTGAGTGCATGGGCATGTTGTCAATGGCTTTTTCGAAATCTATCGGAGTTAGGGTAATATCGGAAATCTGGCATACGTTTATGGAGTTTTGAGGCTCATTATATATATATATATATATATAAAATATATATATATATATATATATAATATATATATATATATATATATATAGTATATATATATATAACACATGGAGGTACCACCTTTAGTACTGACTGGGGACTGACGTGGTTTGAAGGATGTTAACACGTGAATCAGTGTATATTTTAAAATATATATTTCAATAATAAATAATAAATTAATATTTTTTACAACATCCAGGCATAAAGCAGTAAAATAAATAGTTAATACATTAAGTAATAAATACGATAAATTGTGTTGTCGTGAGCTGTGGTATCGTAGTCATTATAACACTTTTATAGTTGTAGCGTCGACCTGGGTGTTATCATCAAGAAGGACACAAGTGTAGTCTCCAGCGTATGTACTGGAGAAATATTGGAAGACGAGGTAGGAGTGAGGGACGTGGGTGCCAGTGCCCAGGGAGTACACGTAGTAGTTGTTGTTGGACCATCTGTCTACTGGTTCACCAGTGGAGTACCGCCACTGCACCTGGTAGTGGTGTAGGTTGTCAATGGTCATCACCTCCGCCCTGCAGAACAAGAAGGCTTCCTTCATGTAACCAATATCTACCGAAGTGCCGTTCATAATGACTGCTTGACCAGACGACTTGTGGTGGAGAGAGAGAGAGGCAGATAGAGGAACCAGGGAGACCACCATTACTGTTGTTATGAACATGGTCTGCATGATGATGGTCAGTGGTCTTTAAGCGTTAATATTTGCGAAGATATAATAATTGTATGTATATCTTTGAATAGAACCTCTGTTAGTGGTAGAGCAGCTGGTGTGGTTGTGAGTATGGTTGGTCGAATCTCCCAATATATAGTCACATATGACGTACGTGATGCACCAGTACCGTTATGCAGCAAACGTTGTAAATGTTTCTTTGGTAACGCGGAGGTGACTTAAGGTTCGTTCTATACACCCTTATCTGCAGCTCGTGATGGTTCCGTAAGATTTCTGCGTCCCGGGATACCAGTCACAAACTACGTGATGCGGGACGTATGGGTAAGTTGAGGAATACTGCATGTGCAACAAATGAGTATTTTTGTTGTTTTATTCAAGATACTCAAGTGATGTAAATGCGTCTTATTCATCAACACGTCGGTACTGTATACCATTAATATATAATGGTATGGGTACGTCTAACGCCTGCTGTCTTTTTTATCCCAGCAATAGTTACTCAGGAGTTAGTCAACAGCTGAGGATCTCAATAGAGAAAAAAGAACGAAAGGATTCCAAAGGATTTAAGTACACTACTTTTTGGTTAACCTGGCTTAATAACCCACCCGAAAAGAGTCTTGTAAGTTAACAACATTAATTTACGTCTTGTAAACATTACTCTTCTAAGTGTATTTCAAATGTTTAGATTTTTATAGGTTTGGTGTATATAATATTTACTGAAGTACATGATAATCTAACAGTGTTTTTACCAATATTTGTATATGTAATATAAATTCACTGAAACTACCAAACCAAAATACTAAAGTTATAAAAAGGTTTACGATGAAGAGAATAAGCGTGTTTTAAAATGTATAAAGTAAGAAGGGAAATGTTTTCATGAACCACGCAAGTAAGTGCTAACATACTGTACATAAATTGACCTTCTGCCGCTATGAATGAAAAGTGACGTCACTTATCTGTTCCTCTCTGAATAGTTACGACACTTATCTGCTGCTCTGTCAATGAAAAGTTACGACACTTATCTGCTCCTCTGTCAATGAAAAGTGACATAGATTAGGGAGGAACGAGGCAGATGTGGTAAAGTCAAAACGCTTGCGGACAGACCACATTACCACGGGTGGACATTTGACACCTTTACACGATCCGAGTTCATACAAAAACTCTTAGACCGTCGGTCTACCACTGGGGCAGATTAAGCCATAAATAAGATCTCATGCACTAGGTTATCTGTGCTACACCATAGGAAGGTAAAATACAAGGCAAATCGTGTCTTATCTTACGATTTCGTGAGTTATGTTGATGCGGACAGGCATGGCGGAACATTGACAACAAACACGCTTTCATAACATCACTGGAGCTCGCCTGTGAATGAAACTTTGTTTGAACAAAGCTACTTTGCTATAAAGTGAGCGAAACTTTATTCCAGTAAAGTTTACTGTGATGAAAGCGTGTTTGCTCAGGTCCTGAGTTTACAAGACACCTCTGTCAACGTTGCTTAATATTCGCGTATGTATGTTTCTTAGTCCACGTCCCTCATGCCTCATGGTTGTGCGTGCATCTTAGTATTACTCTTGTGTGTGTGTTTACAAACCTATTTGGGGAAGAGAAATTGGTCTCAATTTCAGGCTCCACATCGAAAAACAGATTTCACTAGTCCTACCTCGCGAGCCGTCGTACCCATTCTTAAAACTGTCTGTGACTCAGGATCATTCCACTTCCTGACCACCAAGAGGGTGAAGGAGTATTTCCAGACTAACCTGTAGCTCATTTACGTCTGTGCCGTTTATGCCCGTTTTTCGCATTTTGGTGCCCCCTACCTGCTCCTTCGAGTATCTTGTACGTAGTAATCATCCCCCTACTGGTCGTTAAGTTTAGTGCCAGAGGCACTATTTTGCCTATCCTCGTGAACTTATCTTCATGGCATTAATTGCTCGAGTTTCTGAACGTGTTTGGCAAGAGTGACCACTCCAAATTGAGGTTGTTCACTTTTACGCCTCTCACACCTGTGATCATGTTCATGTCTGGTAAATGTGTGTGTGTGTGTGTGTGTGTGTGTGTGTGTGTGTGTGTGTGTGTGTGTGTGTGTGTGTGTGTGTGTGTACTCACCTAATTGTAGTTGCAGGGGTCAAGACTCAGCTCCTGACCCCGCCTCTTCACTGAACGCTACTAGGTCCGCTCTCTCTCCCTGCTCCATGAGCTTTATCATACCTTGTCTTAAAGCTATGTATGGTTCCTGCCTCCACTACATCGCTCGCCAGACTGTTCCACTTCCTGACCACTCTATGACTGAAGAAATACTTCCTAACATCCCCGTGACTCATCTGAGTCTTCAACTTCCAAGAGTGACCCCTTGTTTCTGTGTCCCCTCTCTGGAACATCTTGTCTCTGTCCACCTTGTCTATTCCACGCAGTATTTTGTATGTCGCTGTCATGTCTCCCCTATCCCTCCTGTCCTCCAGTGTCGTCAGGCCGATTTCCCTCAACCTGTCTTCATAGGACATTCCCCTTAGCTCGAACTAACCTTGTCGCAAACCTTTGCACTTTCTCTAATTTTTTAACGTGCTTGACTCGGTGCGGGTTCCAAACTGGTGCCGCATACTCCAGTATGGGCCTGACGTACACGGTGTACAGTGTCTTGAAAGATTCCTTACTTAGGTATCGGAATGCTAATCTCAGGTTTGCCAGGCGCCCATATGCTGCAGCAGTTATCTGGTTGATGTGTGTTTCCGGCGACGTGTTCGGTGTTATACACACGCCAAGATCTTTCTCCTTGAGAGAGGTTTGCAGTCGTTTGCCACCTAGCCTATACTCTGTTTGCGGTCTTCTTTGCCCTTCTCCGATCTTCATGACTTTGCATTTGGCAGGGTTGAATTCGAGAAGCCAGTTGCTAGGCCACGTGTCCAGCCTGTCCAGGTCTCTTTGAAGGCCTGCCTGATGCTCATCTGATTTAATTTTTCTCATTAACTTCACATCATCTGCGAACAGGGACACTTCTGAGTCTATCCCTTCCATCATGTCATTCACATATACCAAAAATAGCACTGGTCCTAGGACCGACCACTGTGGGACCCCGCTCGTCACAGGTGCCCACTGTAATACCTCATCACGTACATGACTCGTTGTTGCCTCCCTGTCAGGTATTCTCTGATCCATTGAAGTGCCCTTCCCGTTATACGCGCCTGATCCTCTAGTTTCTGCACTAATCTCGTGTGAGGAACTGTGTCGAAGGCCTTCTTGCAGTCCAAGAAGATGCAATCAACCCACCCCTCTCTCTCGTCTCTTACTTCTATTAATTTATCATAAAACTCCTGAAAGTTTGTGACAGGATTTGCCTTCCATGAAGCCGTGCTGAATGTCATTCATACTTTTGTTCCGTTCCAGGGGCTCCACCACTGTCCTCCTGATAGTGTGTAGTGTGTGTTGTGTGTGTGTGTGTGTGTGTGTGTGGTGTGTGTGTGTGTGTGTGTGTGGGTGGGTGCGTGCGCATACGTACACTCGCTATATGAGGGTTGCTGCTGCTGTCCCGCCTTATTAATTCTTAAAAATTCCACT
>NC_069400.1:109596475-109747601 GCF_026875155.1 Cherax quadricarinatus
TTAAAAAACTTCACAAGGTGACCCCCCAAATTAACAAACTTCACAAGGTGATCCCTTTACCCCCAAATTTAACCCACCTTACAATGACCACCCAAAATTTAACCCCTTTAAAAAGGGGATCTTCCCAAGATTTAACACCCACTTCAACAAGGTGATCTGTCACCCTAAGATTTAACACCCCCCAAAAAGGTGACTGCACCCCGGGGGCACCCAAATTCAGCAAGGTGTCTTTCCCCCAAATTAAACCACACTTCACAAGTGATCTGTCACCCCAAGATTGACACCAATTCAGCAGGGGATCTGTCCCCTAAATTTAACAAAAATTCCAAAATGTTTCCCCAAAAAAAACCCAAAGGGATCTTCACCCCAAAATTGAAACCACATTCAGCAAGGTGATCTGTTCCCCCAAATTCACCACATTCCCGGTGATCTGTCACCCCAAGATTGAACACCACATTCAGCAAGGTGATCCGTCACCTTTGGGGAAAACCAACCCAGCAGGTGATCTTCACCCTAAATTGAAAACCCCCACTTCGAAAGGGGATCTGTCACCAAAGATTAAACACCACCTCAGCAAGGTGACTGTCCCTAAGATTGAACAACCCCCTTCACAAGGGGATCTGTACCCTAAATTAAAACCCCCTTCCCAAATACTGTACCAATTGAAAACTTCCAAGGGGTTGTCCCCCTTAAATTTAAACCACCTTAGCAAATACGCATAAGATTTAAACCCCCTTCAGCAAGGTGATTTTTTCCCCCCAATTGAAAACCACACTTCAGCAAGGTATCGCACCCAGATTTACACCACACTTGCGGTGTTGCCCCAAAAAAAAAACCCAACTTGCAAGGTGACTGTCCCCTAGATTGAACCCCAAATTTCAGCAAAGGGGTCTGCACCCCTAAAATTGAAAACCACACTTGCAAGGTGATCGTCACCTAAATTGAACACACTTCAGCAAGGGATCGTCACCCCAAGTTGAACCACCCCCAATTCGCCCAAATGTCTTCACCCTAAAATTTAAAACCCCCTTTACAAGGGAACTCTTTAAAAATTGAAACCCCACTTAAGGTGACTCACCAAGATTTTACACACATTCAGCAAATTGATCTGTACCCTTTAAAATTGAACACCACACTTCAGAAGGTGATCTGTCACCCTAAAATTGAACACCACACTTCAGCAAGGTGATCTGTCACCCTAAGCTGAGCACCACACTTCAGCAGGTGATCTGTACCTAGATTGAACCCACACTTCGCAAGTGATCCGTCACCTTGAGATTGAACACCACTTAGAGGTGATCTGTACCCTAAGATTGAACCACCTTCAGCAGTGATCTGTCACCCTAAGATTGAACGCCACACTTCGCAGGTGATCTGTCACCTAAGATTGACACCACACGCAGCAGGTGATTGTCACCCTAAGTGAAACCACATCGCAAAGGGGATTGTCACCCTAAGATGAACACCACACTTCGCAAGGTGACTGTACCCTAGATGAACCACATTCGCAGGTGATCTGTCACCTAAGTTGACACCACACTTCAGCAGGGTCTGTACCTAATTTAACCAACTTCAGAATGTTGTCACCTAAGAGAACACCACACTTCAGCAGGGTTGTCACCCTAGATGACACCACACTCAGCAGGTGATCTGTCACCCTGATGGCACCCACTTAGCAAGTGATCTGTCCCTAGATTGACACCATTCGCAAGGTGATCGCACCTGATTGAACACACCTTCACAAGGTGATCGTCACCTAGATTGAACACCACACTTCAGCAAGGTGATCTGTCACCCTAAGATTGAACGCCACACTTCAGCAAGGTGATCTGTCACCCTAAGATTGAACACCACACTGCAGCAAGGTGATCTGTCACCTAAGATTGAACACCACACTTCAGCAAGGTGATCTGTCACCCTAGATTGAACACCACACTTCAGCAAGGTTGATCTGTCACCATAAGATTGAACACCACACTTCAGCAAGGTGATCTGTCACCCTAAGATTGAGCACCACACTTCAGCAAGGTGATCTGTCACCCTAAGATTGAACACCACACTTCAGCAAGGTGATCTGTCACCCTAAGATTGAACACCACACTTCAGCAAGGCGATCTGTCACCCTAAGATTGAACACCACACTTCAGCAAGGTGATCTGTCACCCTAAGATTGAGCACCACACTTCAGCAAGGTGATCTGTCACCCTAAGATTGAACACCAGACTTCAGCAAGGTGATCTGTCACCCTAAGATTGAACAACACACTTCAACAAGGTGATCTGTCACCCTAAGATTGAACACCACACTTCAGCAAGGTGATCTGTCACCCTAAGATTGAACACCACACTTCAGCAAGGTGATCTGTCACCCTAACATTGAACACCACACTTCAGCAAGGTGATCTGTCACCCTAAGATTGAACACCACACTTCACAAGGTGATCTGTCACCCTAAGATTGAAACACCACACTTCAGCAAGGTGATCTGTCACCCTAACATTGAACACCACACTTCAGCAAGGTGATCTGTCACCCTAAGATTGAACACCACACTTCAGCAAGGTGATCTGTCACCCTAAGATTGAGCACCACACTTCAGCAAGGTGATCTGTCACCCTAAGATTGAACACCACACTTCAGCAAGGTGATCCGTCACCTTGAGATTGAACACCACACTTCAGCAAGGTGATCTGTCACCCTAAGATTGAACACCCACTTCAGCAAGGTGATCTGTCACCCTAAGATTGATACACACATTCAGCAAGGTGATCTGTCACTCTAAGATTGAACACCACATTTACCCAATTCGTAGGGATCTGTCACCAAAGTTTGAACCCCACCTTCAGAAAGGTGTCGTCCCCCTAAGAGGAAACCCACATTCAGAAGGTGATCTGTCCCCCAAAGATTGAAACCCAACTTGAAGGTATCCGCCCCCTAAGATTAAACCCCACATTAGCAAGGTGATCCGTCCCCAAAGTTTGGGACCCACACTTCAGCAAGGTGATCTGCCCCCAAAGTTGAACACCCCCTTTGCAAGGGATCGACCCTAAGATGAACACCACACTTCGCAAGGTGATCTGTCACCCTAAGAATTAAACACCACACTTCAGCAAGGTGATCCGTCACCCTAAGATTGAACACCACACTTCAGCAAGGTGATCTGTCACCCTAAGATTGAACACCACACTTCAGCAAGGTGATCTGTCACCCTAAGATTGAACACCACACTTCAGCAAGGTGATCTGTCACCCTAAGATTGAACACCACACTTCAGCAAGGGTTTGATCTGTCACCCAAAGATTGAACACCACCTTCAGCAAGGTGATCTGTCACCCTAAGATTGAACCACCCACACTTCAGCAAGGTGATCTGTCACCCTAAGTTTGAACACCACACTTCAGCAAGGTGATCTGTCACCCTAAGATTGAACACCACACTTCAGCAAGGTGATCTGCAACATCCACTTAACAAGGGTTGCGTATACTTCCTTCTAACTCACTACAGATTTCACGTCAACTTCTCAAAAGAAACTCTATTTACTATATGTAATAAGTTTTAATGGAATAAAACAAACAATTTCTCACTAAGTATTGAACAAATTTTTTTCTATCTGCCGTCTGCGTATCCTTACACTCAAGAAACAAATATAATAAGCCAGATGGCGATGCTGGGAAAAAAAAATCCAGTGAAATACAGTCGGTAGAAAAACTGTCTTGATATAACTGTAGACTCTGTAACTCAACTTATCAGTGAGGGTGAGACAATACACTGTAACTCGTCTTAACTTAACAGGTGTCACGTAGCTTAGCGTAGCTTGACTTAACTTGTCATGTAGCTCGATCGCTAGCATACTCAGCTCACACACTGAGTCCGGGGATCGAATCCCCGGTACAGCTGGAAAATATTAGGACGGGTTTCCATAAGACACCTGCTGTAAAATGGGTACCTGGGTGTTAGTCGACTGGTGTGAGTCGCATCCTGGGATAAAATATTCCTAATTTGCCCGAAATGCTCTACATAACAAGCGGCTTTCTATACAATAGTATGTCAACTAGGCCTGTATACCTTGTACATATACTAGTAGAAATAGATACTATGATATTACTACTATTAGTGAGGGGTGACACAATGCACTGTAACTCAAGATATCAGTGAGAGTGAGACAATGCACCGTAACTCACCATAACTTATCAGTGAGAATGAGATAATACGCTGTAACTCAAGGTATCAACGTGGGCGAGACAAACTTAAGATCAAGTTTGGCACAAACTTACCTTGATCGATGCACATCAGGCAGGAGAGAGAGCGCTGGCTGCAATCCTGGAACTGGAAAATCAAAATGATTGTTGTGGAGGACAAAAAAGTGGTAGCAGCGGCTTAACATGTCACAAATCACAAAAATTTAGATGAAGTTTCAGTATCATTATAGATAGCTATCAGAAAGTTGGGCGGTTGCCAGGATTATGACAAATAACATAAAAGCAATAGAAGAGACAGTAGGTGGTAGACAGATCCGTCCGTGAAGCGCTACCGACCTGTCATGGGATTAAAATTAGATTAGGTGGTGAATAAAAGGCACAATACCTTGAGTGGAACAATACACAAATAACCCGGACATAGGAGAATGAAACATATCACGACGTTTCGGTCCGGCTTGAACCATTAATTAGTCACAGTGGGCATTGTCTTATGTGTGGGTTATTTGTGTATTAGGTGATATATATCTGGGCTGGATGAAACACCTGAGGAAGAGATGGGGGTTGAGATGGCTGGATGGATCACCTGTGATCCACTGACCCAACACCACAAGCAGCGCGACCTGGTAATTACTCATTATATTCTTGGTGAAGCGGTAAACTAGCAAGGGACGTAAAACCCCTGGAGGGAGGTGGAGAGGAGGAAGAGGCTCCAATTAGGTTTGGCCCGAGGAAATGGAGTAGAGCTAAACTTCCCTGACACAAGAGCCCTCCATTAGCATAAAGACACTCGTCCCTTCCTTTACATGACGGAAGATTTGAGAATCTTCCGTAAACATTTTATATGTACAAGTGAAACAATGTTGAGCTTTATACAATAAAATAAAAATACTCGAAAGAATACCTTACACAGTGTACACAAGGTGTGACTTACACAGTGTACACAAGTGCCTTACACAGTGTACACAAGTTGTGCCTTACACAGTGTACACAAATTGTGTCTTACACAGTGTACACAAATTGTGTCTTACACAGTGTACACAAGTTGTGCCTTACACAGTGTACACAAGGTGTGCCTTACACAGTTTACACAAGGTGTCTTACACAGTGTGCACAAGGGGTCTTACACCAGCTGAGAGAGCTGCAGCTTGCATGGCGGTCTCTAGAGAGGCTGCTGTATAGCCCTTGTGGCTTAGCGCTTCTTTTTGATTATAATAATAATCTAGAGAGGCTGACAGGTGGTATTGCCTGCTGTTCCCCAGGAAGAGTGTTTGGGGACGAAGGCAGGTTGGACATTAAGAAAGGAGCAGGAGTGTAAGGAGAAAGACGGGTAGGGGAGGTCATGAGGGAAGGGGGAGGGGAGCTGCCAAGGTCAGAGTTGCCTGGTGAGAAGTAATCCCTTCCTCCTTCCCCCCCCCCCCTTACACCTGCTTAGTATCTTCAACAGTTAGAGGCTATCCTCCCCACCCCCCCAACAAACACCGTCCACCCCCACACCGTACCATTTTTTTAAAGTTTGTTTAGTTTTTTATTCAATTACTTGAACATATCCTGAGGCCCTCTTTAAAGCTTAGGCAAGAAAAATTTCCCAGGAAACAAAAAAACATTTAAAGGAAACAAAGTAAAAATTGCGGCAAAAAGAAACAATCCCAAAAAAACAGGAAAAATGTTTATGGAGGCGAAAAAAAAACTCGAGAAATAAAATGAAGACACTGTTGAATGAATTGTTTTCAAAAAAAAAGAAATTTGATTTTAAATCACTTGTTGGCAGTGTAACCCATCACAGGTGCAAGGGTTACCACTGAATTTTCCTTCCCTCACGGAATTTCCCCCTTCCTATTTTTGTTGTTTTGCAATAAGCTTTATCCTGACGACGCAAGGATTCGAAAGTCTGGAGCTAAAGTTTTCCATCTGCATGGGGGGTTGTTCTGAAAATTTTAAATTATATATATATAATATTTATAATATATATTTATATATTATATATTTTTATTATATATATATATTTTTTCAAAAGTTGGGTCTCCCCCGGGCAGGGTGCCCCCAAAAAAAAAAGAAGAAAACCCCCAAAAAAAAAATACTTTCATCATCATTAACACTTTCACCCACTCACACATTATCCTGTTTTTGCAGAGGTGCTCGATAAACGTTTAGAAGCATTTACGTAAAAGATAACAACATATCCCCCCAAAACTGCCAATATCCCAAACCCCTCCTTTTTAAAGTGCAGGCATTGTATTTCCCATTTCCTGGGGGGTAGAAACGGCTCCCAGCAGTGGGGGCGCCCGCACCTGCTACAAGTGGCGGGGGTTTCCCAAGAAATGGAAGGGCACGAGTAGGAAAGTTAAGGTGAAGACTGAAGGTGGAAATCGTTTCTTTCTTCGGATGAATGTACTTCAGGGGCCAGTAAAGGTGGGGGGTTTCTACTGCCCCTGCTAATGGAGGCAAGCGCATTCTTGTGGTTGGTGACTTCGGGTAAGTTATTGACCGTGTTTTTTGTAATAGGAAAAAGAAGATGAGAGATAGAGTGTGCTTCCCTGGAGTGGTGTTGGGGCTTTGTCAACAGGTGGATAATATCACGTCAGGTAATGGGAACAAGCCCTTTATCTTCTCAGTGTGGTGGAAATGATGGGGGGGAAAGGGTAGGAGAGAAGAGTGCTAGATAAGTAAGGTAGCTATAGATTTCTTGTTAAGGGGGGGACCCCAAATATTGTAGCATCTTGCCTAGAAGGGGGAGGAAATGAATGGTTGTTTGGGAAATTTGGGTTTGTAAATTGTGGCTAGACAGATACTGAAAGGAACTTGCAACCCCATTATTGAAAAAGGAACAACTTTTATGGAAAAACTGATATGTATGCAAGGGGGGGGGACTCTCTTGGGGCTGGGGGTAGCACTTGCGACTCGATTGAAAAGGGCCCATTGGTGAAATGCTATGATTTTAAATAAAAGGAAGAAGAGGAGGGTGGTGTGGGAAAAAAGCATTTTGAAAAACATTGGGGTTGGAAACGTAAAGTAAAAAAGGGCATTCAGCATGAAGTTATAAATAAGAAAATAGATAGGCAGCAAAAAAAGGGGGACAGCAGGGGCAGCAAGGGACTAGCCCCCTTTTTAAGGTTTATATACAAATAGCAGGAGTGTAAGAAATAAGTTGATGAGTAAGATTAATTGAAAGTGCAGGAAACATAGTATTATTGCTATACAGAGACCTGGCTTAATCTAAAAGTAGAGGTCCCCTCTGAATGTCACATAAAAGGCTAAAAAAATTTTCCACACTCGGGGTAAAAGGAAAGGGGGTGGGAGTGCGTTAGTCAGGGGAAAATTTTTAAATTGTTGTGTTGCAAGATATTAAATTAGAAGCGTCACCCATGAATTGTTTGGTTACGCTTCTCGGGGCCGAGAAAAAATAATTTTGGTGTGATTTAAGGGCCCCAATCTTGATAGGGAGTAAGTAACTTCTAGGGGACAAAATTCGTAAGGCTCTACATACGAAAATGTTGTGCTAAGGGGAGATTTCAACTATAGAAGATTGACGGGAGAATTTGACGGGAAATTTAGAGTCGGGTGACTTTCTTGTTTACGATCCAGGTTTTTTTTTAAAAACGTTGGGGCAGAGCCAACGGGGGGGAAAAATAACCTCCTTGATTGGGTTCTTGCCAGTAGGGAAACACAAATTTTTAATCTTGGGGTTTAAAGTGGTTTGGGGGAAAATGTCACAAATCACCATTTTTTATTATAGGAAATTTCCCCCTAATAATGGCAATCAAGTTCCGTCCCTAACTTTCGCTTGGCTGTTTTCATAGGACTAAAAAAATTTTGGGGGGGCTGAACTGGAATGACCTGACTAAGGGTCAGGAGGTGGTGTGGTTGCCGATATGAGCTTTCCAGGGCATGTTCTAGCTGTCGTCAAATTATTTTCCCAAAAAAAGGGAAATCAGATAAAAACAAAAATGATCCTAAAAGGGAAATAAAAAAATAGATTAAAATATTGATTGGTCAAAAGAGAGGCTATAAGGAAAAATAAAAAGAGGGGGGGAAATTTGAGAATCGATATTTCGTTAAAGAGAGAAAAAAAAAAAGGGAATTAGAAAAGCAAAAAGGTTATGGGTTAAAGTTGAAAGGGAGAATCAAAGCAAACCCCCAAAAAGGGTTCTTTCGGTATAAGAAGTAATTTTCAGGGACAAGATGGCCCACCAAAAGTTCCTCGGGCAGTCACTGACAGAAATAAGGAAATGTGTAAAATTTTTTAACACATACTTCCTCTCAGTTTTTACAAGGAGGTCCGGGGCGATTTTCCAGTAATAAAAATTTAGTAGAACAGGACGATAAAAAAACTGGGCCTTTGGGTCAAAGTGACATGGTCTTGGGCAAATAGAAAAATTAAAACCTAACAAACCCCGGGGCCCTGAGAACTGTATGAAAGGGTTCAAAAGGAATGTAAAGGGAGTTTAGCCACCTTTGGCTAATCTTTTAACATATCATACAAACTGGCTGGTGCCGATAAGGGGAAAAAGGAAAATGTGATCCTTTTTCAAAAACGGTGAAGGGCCCATGCTTCGAATATAGACCTAAGGCCAACCCTCCTGGGGGGGAAAAATTTTGGAATCAATAATGCCGAGGCAGTTCGTGCCACCTGAAAAGCATAAATTAATCAACGAATCTCGGGCATGGTTTTAAAAAGGGGCGTTCCTGCCTTACGAATTTTTTTAACTTTTTTCACTAAGGTATTTGAGGAGGTAGATCGGGTTAATAAAATTGATATGTGTAATGGACTTCAGAAGGTTTTTGACGGGGTCCCAAACAGAGACTTTTGGGGAAAATTTTAAGCACGGGTAGGAGGGAATTTTTTTGGATAGGGCAGGTTGCAAATGGGGCGCAGGAGTTTGCATAAATGGGGAGAAATCAGAGGGGGGAAGCGTCACGAGCGGTGTTCCACAGGGGTCATTTTGGGCCCCCTGCTGTTCACAATTACAAAAAACGACATAGAGAGGGCATAAAGGGACATCGCAAGTTTCCCGATGACCCAAATGGCCCGTCGATTCATTTGCGGGGACATTCGGCCCCCAGGAGATTGAATAGATGATGCAGGGGTCGGAGAAAGTGGCAGAGGCTTTTTAATAAGCTGAAAAAGTTCTAAATGTTGGACGGACAAAACCATGCCACTATAAACTAAATAATGTGGATTTTAATTTTACGGTTTGCGAAAAAGATTTAGGGTTTGGTTAGCAGTAATCTAAAACCAAGACAACAGTGATAAGTTTTCGAAAAAAAAGCAAATGAACCCTTGGCTTATATCAAGAAGCTAAATAATAGGGCCCTCGGGTTGTTCTTCAATCTTACACCCTTGGTTAGGTCATTTGATTATGCTGCACAGTTTTGGTCACCGTTTTTACAGAAGGGATATAAATTCTCTAAAAATGTCAAAGGGAGGATGACAAAGTTGATCCATGTTCAGAAACCTTCCCTATGAGGATAGAAAAGGGGCCTGAAAACTGCACTCTTAGAAAGACGAGAAATTAGGGGGGTTTGATTGGGTGTTAAAGGGACAGGAAAAAATTTAAAAGGGGAGTAAATAGTGTGCTAAAAATATTAGCCTAGACAGGACTCGCAGCAAGGGTTTTTTAATTTGGAAAAATTCAAGATTCAGGGGGTTTTAAGGAAAGTAGGTTTGGTAATGATTTGGGGGATGAGTGGAAAAAACTCCCAAAATCCCGTTAAAAGGGGCCCAGAACGTTGTGTGCTTTAAAAATGGGTTGGAAAAAATACTGAGTAGATGGGGGTGGGGGAGTTAGACCTGTTAGCTTGTGCTCCCCGGTCGGTTCCCGGTTTTCCCCCCTTAAGTCATGGACCTGCCCCTGACTAGGTTGGGTGCTTGGGGCTTAAGCCGGTTAGGAGATTGGCCCTGCCTGCATGGGCCGTAGGCCCTTCTGCAGTTTTCCCCTTCGTTCTTAGTTCTTTGTTCTTATGTCCCTGAACCCCTTCATAAATTTACCCTGCTCAACCCCAACAGATCGTAAGGCCCCAAGTTCATTCATTCCATTCACTCCTTCAAAACACGCTCATGCACGTTGGGAAGTCCAACCCCCCTCCCCCAAAAAAACCTCCTTTTCCCCCCCTTTTTCCAACCCCTTTCGAGGACGACCCTCCCCCTTTTTCCCTTTCCCCCTATAGATTTATATGTTTTCCCAGTATTTATTTTGACCTTTTCTCTAAATGACCAAAACCCACCTCAACAACCCCTCTTCTGCCCTCTGTTTTGCTTTTTTAACCCCAAACCCCTTCTAATTTCCCCTCCGAATTTTTGCTAATATTTACCCCAAAATTTGCCCTTGACAGGACATCTCCACTGCCCCAAAACGTCTCCTCGCTGCTGCATTTCCCACCCAAGCTTAAAACCAATAAGAGTTTTTGGAAATACTATACTTTTACATTTTTCTTTCCCTCCTAGAAAACTTTTTTTTTGCTCCACATATACCTCAAGCACCACTCCCCTTTTTTCCCCTCATAATTCTATGTTTAACCATCCTTTAAACCCATCCGCCGACACGTCAACTCCCAAGTATCTGAAAACATTCATTTTTCCCATACTCTCCCCATTTGATACCCAATTTTTTCTTTATCTAAATCATTGATCCCTATCCCCTTATTTTTCTATGTTACTTTAAACTTTCACCTTTCGAATTCTCAAAACCCACTAACCTTTGAATTTTTCTTTAGAACTCCCTAAGACAGTATCTCAGCAAAAAAAACTGTGTCAATTTTCCCCTTTTTTAAATTTTATTCCCCATAATTTAATCCCCCCCTCCCCCCGAAACCCCAGCATTTACTTCTTTTTCAACCCCTCTATAAAAATATTAAACAAAATGGTGAATTACACTCCCCATCTAGACCCACTTTTACCGGGGGTATTTTCCCCCCTTTTTACACACCCAACTGGCCCCATATCCCCCTAAAAAATCTTTACGCATTTGTAACTTACCACCTATTCCATAAACTTGCAACATTGCCACATTGCTCCTCATCCACTCTATCTAGCCTTTTCTAAATCCATAAAAAGCAATAAAACTCCCCTACCCCTTTTTCTAAATACTGTTCAATATAGCTTTAAATTTTAAAACACTTGATCTACACATCCCTCCCCTCTGAAGCCTCCTTGCTCATCTGCAATTCACATTTGTCTTACCCTAATTCTTTCAAATTATAAAATCTACGTAATACTTTTCCTGGATACTCAGGAAACTTTTCCTTTTAAATTTTTTCAATCTCTTTTTGTCCCTTTCCCCTTTATATAAAGGGCTATACATGCTTCCGCCAATCCTAGGTACCTTCCCCTCTTTCTAATTTATTAAAACAAAAGTACCAACCACCCCAACCTATTCCCCCTGCTTTTAAATTTTGTCATGATCCCATCGTTCCCCGTGCTTTACCCCCTTTCATTCCCGTAAAAGCCTCCCGACCTCCCCACACTTACATTCTGCTCTTTTCACTCCAAAAGATGGTTTTTTTTTTTAGTTTTTATTTTATTTCACCCCCTACCCCTTTCCGTGGGCGGTAGTCAAAAAAATTACAGAGGTACATAAGGGTGGTTACCCCCCTGCCCGTGCATGAAATTAACCGCCCCCCTTTCTTCCTACCCTTTAAAAAGTTCCCCAAAATATTTCGCCATCTACCCCAATACCTCCCCTTCCCCATCTAAACTCCCTACTCTGTTTTTAACGGACAAATCCATACTTTCCCAGGCTTTCTTAACTTGGTTAACTCCTCCCAAAATTTTTTTTATTTTTTATTAAAAAATTTTTTGACGTGCCTCCTCCCACTCTTTTCATTTTGCTCTCCTTTTGCACTCTCCACACTCTCTTTCACCTTTTTTTTTATCTCCTTTCTATGCTCTTTTTTTAAACCCCCTTTGTTTGTAAAAACCTCTCGTAAAGCTCCTTTTTTCTTTTTTCAACCCTTTACTTTCATTTTATTCCCCAATCCTTCTTTCTTCCCGCCCCACCCTCTTTAACCAAAACTTCTGCCCCACATTCTAATACTGCATTTTTAAAACTATTCCAACCCTCTTCAACCCCCCCCTATACTTTGCACTAGCCCACCTTTTTTTGCCAATAGTTTTGCCGAATAGGCAGAATTTCCGATCTTGGCTTATTAGCAAAATCTTTTTGCCATTAGGCAATGAAAATTTGTTATGCAATAATTTCGCCAAATCATTTGAACCTAACGAAAAAAAAATATTTCATGTGTTTTTCTAGTATTTTTACTGTCAAAAAAATCTAAAATATTTTGTTGGGTTAGGAAAAAAAAATTGTCTTGTTTAAAAAGGTTAGGTAAAATTTTAGATTCTTTCGGTGAAAATTAAAAAAATTTTTCTTAACTTTAAAGAAAAATAAATATCTTTAAATGTATAAGAGAAAATTTTAGAAAGGACTTAATTTTAAAATGGTTTTGTAATTGACCGTTTTATATTTCGGCACGACTTTTTTTATATTTAATATAAATTTTTTTTATATATTATTTATTAATTAATTTTATTTTATATTTATATTTATTATTTTTATTTTCACACTAACCGATTCCCCAAAGGGAGGGTGGCCCGAAAAAAGAAAAAAACTTTCACATCATTCACTCCATCACTGTATTGCCCCCGAAGGGTGCTTTTAACTACAGTTTTTAAACTGCCCAAAAATTAACACCCCCTTCGGTGCAGGCCTGTACTTCCCCTCTCCGGACTCAAGTCCGGCCCCGCCGGTTTTCCCTGAAACCCTTCATAAATGTTACTTTGCCACACTCCAACACCCGAAAAAACCTTTGCCCTTTTCCCCCCCCCCCCCCCCCCCCCCCCCGCCCCCCCCCCCCCCCCCCCCCCCCCCCCCCCCCCCCCCCCCCCCCCCCCCCCCCCCCCCCCCCCCCCCCCCCCCCCCCCCCCCCCGGACCAGTTTTTAACCCCCCCTCCTCCAATTCCCAAACTACAATCCGCATTAATTTAACCCCGCCCAAAAACTCTCCCTCCTCCCCTTTCCTGCGAAATTACCCCATCTTTCCCCCCCAATTAAGCTTTTTAAAATTATACTTTTCTTCCCCCTTCTTCCGGGGTTTTTGTTTTCCACGCCCACCCACCCCTTTTCCCCTCAAGTTTTGATTCAAAATCTTTTCATAGACTCGCTAATCCACCCCAAAAAATTTTGAATACATTCACCCCCTCCAACTCTCTCCTCCAATCCTACCAAACTTTTTTCACCTAACTTTTTTCCTCATAAATTCCCCTTTCCCTTTAAAATTTTTTCTTTTTTCCCCCCCTACAAATTTATCCCCTCTCTGAAATTTTTTCAAACTCCCAAGACACGTGCATCACAAAACTGTACAACTCCCCACTTTATTGTTTCTTTTTATATTTTTTACTTTAAAATTTTTTTTATTATTTATTTAATTTTTTTTTTGCAATAAAAAATTTAAAAAACGCCCAGAATTCCCAAAAAAACCATGTAAAAAAAATGGAAATTTCCCACTTTGTGTTTCCTTATAAACTGATATAAATAAATTATAAATAAAATTTATAATTTATTACTAGTTTTCCCCAAAAAAAAGGGCCAATCAAAACAAACCCTGGGGTGGAAAGGACGCAGATTTTTATAATGAATGTGATTGTTTAAAACCCACTGTAACTTTTTGAACTACCCAAAAACCCCGTCCTTCACCCCCAAGATTTTGGTTTGGAAAAAGCCCCCCCTTTTGGGGCGAAACCAGTCAATAGGATAAAATTTAAGCAAAAATGTTTTATTTTTTTAAAAAAAGATTTTCGGGGTTCAAAAACCATTTTAATATATGTGTTTTTATTTCCCTTTGGAGCCCCCCCTGGAACCAAAAATTTTATATCTTAGGGTGCTCAGGAAAACATATCCTAGCAAGGAAATTAGAGGGAAGACGCTTAGCAAGTACGTTTGTAACAGCTATTGATAGTCAGGGGGGTTAAAAAACAGAAGCTGGAAAGGGGGCGCCTGTCACTTAACCCGTCTTCCCCTACAAGCCGTCTTAACCTGCTTACCGTTCCAGTTTATGCCGGGACAACTAACTTTTCTCCCCCACACCAACCACACCACCACGACACCCCCAAGGCAATGAACAATCCCAAAACCAACCATCACACACCGATCCCCCCTGTTCCATCCCCGCACCCCCGAACCCTACCCCCACAGAACCCCCCCATGGGGCCTTCTCCCCCCCCCGCAACCCCCCCCCCAGGCCCCACCAGGGCTCCCGCTCTCCCAACCCCAGTATTCCCCCCGGGCCCCCAGTTAAGTATTAGAACAGAAATGAAGGGGTTTTGGACCCCAAATGTGGATGGTTTTAACGAATAAAAATGAGGAATGGCAAAAAAATCAATGAGAAGTCCCCAGACTCAAAACGTTACAGAAACAAAAATACGGAACAATAACGATGCAATTTCCCACCAGGATACTAGATCATGGGAAAGGTAGAAAGGGGGAGAGGGGGGGGGGGGGTTGCTCTGCCGTAAAAAAAAAGTGGAAATTCGAGAAAATGGGAGGGATAGAGAAACAGGGGAAGGGACACATAGTAGGTAACTTTAGTCTGGGGGCCAAGGTGGTCTTGCAGTGATGTATAATCCCCACAAAACTGCAGGAGGCAAAAGAGGTTGAAGGGCAACGGCAATGGTGGAAATTGCTGAGGTGGGAAGAAGAGCTACTCCAGCGAACAAAGTTGCTGGTTATGGGGGATTTCAACCCCAAGGGGATTGATGGGAAAACCCGGAGCCACATGGGGAGTCCGAAAATGGGAGAGCCAAGATGTTGGATGTGGTGCTGGAAAAAATATCACCAACATGTTTAAAGGACACTACCGAGGGGAGGGGGATGAACCCGAAGATTGGACATTGTGTTCACCCTGGGGCAGTTAGACATTTGGGGCATCACTATGAGAGTCCCTGGAGCTAGTGACCCGTGGTTCTGTGCTTTGAATAATAGTAGAGTTGCAAAAGGGGAGAGAGTCAGGGGTTGAAAGGGAAAAGCCAGACTATAAAAGAGGGGACACATAGGGGGTTTAGGAACTTCCTGCGGAGGTTTCCCTGGGACAGAGAAAATGGCAGGAAAGCCGTAAATGAAATGATGGAAAATTAACAACAAAGCAAGGAGGGGTGGAAAGGTTTATTCCCAAAGGGGAACAGAAACAAAGGGGAAAACCAAACGAGCCCTGGTTTACCCCACGGTGTAAGGAGGCAAAAAAAAAAAGTGCAATAGAGAATGGGAAAAAAAACAGAAGGCAGAGAAACACGAAAAAAAGGGAGATTTGTGCGAGCCAGGAAAAAGTATGCACGTAAGGAGGGGGGCCCCGAAAAAGTATGAAAATAACATAGCATTGAAAATCAAGACTGACCCGAAACTGTTGTATGGCCACATCAGGAGGAAGACAACAGTCAAAGACCAGGTGATCAGACTGAGGACAGAAGGTGGAGAACTCACAAGAAATGATCAGGAGGTATGTGAGGAGCTAAACAGGAGATTTAAGGAAGTTTTTACTGTAGAGACAGAAAGGGCTCTGGGAAGACAGCACAGAAGGGAACATCAAGAGGGATATACCAACAAGTGTTGGATGACATACGAACAACTGAGGAGTAAGTGCAGAAGCTGCTAAGTGACCTTGATACCTCAAAGGCGATGGGCCAGGACATCTCCCCGTGGGTCCTTAGAGAAGGAGCAGAGATGCTGTGTGTGCCCTTAACCACAATCTTCAACACATCCCTTGAAACTGGGTAACTACCTGAGAAATGGAAGACAGTAAATGTAGTCCCCATATTTAAGAAAGGAAACAGAAATGAGGCACTAAACTACAGACCTGTGTCTCTGACATGTATTGTGTGCAAAGTCATGGAGAAGATTATCAGGAGGAGAGTGGTGGAACACCTGGAACGGAACAAGATTATAAATGAAAACCAGCATGGGTTCAATCCCGGCCGGGGCTATGGTTCACAAACCCTCTGGGGTTTTATGACAAGGTAACAGAAGACACGAGAGAGAGGGATGGATTGATTGCATTTTCCTAGACTGCAGGAAGGCCTTTGGCACAGTTCCCCACAAGAGATTAGTGCAGAAGCTGGAGGATAAGGCGCATATAACAGGGAGGGCACTGCAATGGATCAGGGAATACCTGACAGGGAGGCAACAACGAGTCATGGTACGTGAAGAGGTATCACAGTGGGCGCCTGTGACGAGCGGGGTCCCACAGGGGTAAGTTCTAGGACCAGTGCTATTTTTGATATATGTGAACGACATGATGGAAGGAATAGACTCTGAAGTGTCCCTGTTCGCAGATGACGTTGATGAGAAGAATTAAATCGGATGAGGATGAGGCAGGACTGCAAAGAGACCTGGACAGGCTGGACATGTGGTCCAGAAACTGGCTTCTCGAATTCAACCTTGCCAAATGCAAAGTCATGAAGATTGGGGAGGGGCAAAGAAGACCGCAGAGTATAGGCTAGGTGGACAAAGACTACAGACCTCACTCAGGGAGAAAGACCTTGGGGTGACCATAACACCGAGCACGTCACCGGAGGCACACATCAACCAAATAACTGCTGCAGCATACGGGCGCCTGGCAAACCTGAGAATAGCGTTCCGATACCTTAATAAAGAATCGTTCAAGACACTGTACACTGTGTATGTTAGGCCCATACTGGAGTATGCAGCACCAGTCTGGAACCCACACCTGGTCAAGCACGCCAAGAGGTTAGAGAAAGTACAAAGGTTTGCAACAAGGGTAGTCCCAGAGCTCAGGGGAATGTCGTACGAGGAAAGGTTGAGGGAAATCGGACTGACGACACTGGAAAACAGAAGGGTCAGGGGAGACATGATAACGACATACAAGATACTGTGGGGAATAGACAAGGTGGGCAGAGATAGGATGTTCCAGAGAGAGGACTCAGAAACAAGGGGTCACAACTGGAAGCTGAAGACTCAGACGAGTCACAGGGACGTTAGGAAGTATTTCTTCAGTCACAGAGTCATCAGGAAGTGGAATAGCCTAGCAAGTGAAGTAGTGGAGGCAGGAACCATACATAGTTTTAAGAAGAGGTATGACAAAGCTCAGGAAGCAGAGAGGAAGAGGACCTAGTAGCGATCAGTGAAGAGGCGGGGCCAGGAGCTGAGTCTCGACCCCTGCAACCACAATTAGGTGAGTACAATTAGGTGAGTACACACACACACACGGACACACACACACAGTAGCGACCAGTGAAGAGGCGGGGCCAGGAGCAATGATTCGACCCCTGCAACCACAACTAGGCAAGTACAACTAGGTGAGTACACACAAACACAGAGGCGGGGCCAGGAGCCGTGACTCTACCCCTCGCAACCACAACTAGGTGAGTACACACCAACCGAATAACTGCTGCAGCAAATGCGTGTCTGGCAAGTTTAAGTTTAGCTTTCAGGAACCTCAGCAAGGAGTCATTATATGAGGGATATGCAAGACCCTATTGGGCTATGAAGCCCCAGTATAGAAACCACACCTGATCAAGCATGCTAAGAAACTGGATAACGTACAATACTTTTTGTGAAGTTAATTAAGGGAGAGACTAAAGCAGCTAAACTTGATATTAAAGAACAGAAGGGGTATCATAACTACCTACAAAATTCTGAGAATTAACAGGATGGATTGTTCGAAAGACGGGAACAGGAACATGAAAGTCCTTGTAGTTGCTGTTACCTTTCCACTGGACGAGCTGATGTCAGCCAGTCAGTCACCTGGCCAGGAAATGGTGGCGTGCCAGCCTGGGTCCAGGTAGCAACTCCATGTTAGTATTTATGATCTCTCCCATTTCCACAGACCTTAACGATAAATGAAAGCCGCTTCTGATAACTGCTGGATACAAGGGTGTCTGGTCTAAATAACTTCGTTTACAGAGAGATGTCAAGATTGATTTCTGTTTAATACATAATGTTAGGAGTGATCTAGGATTAACTACTTATTCACTGACTGATGTAAGAGTATCACGATCGACTAGCAAATTGACCACTTATTCATACATTGGTACCAGCACCCATTAATGCTGGTTAAAGGGCGTCAGGACTGATTCATTAACTGGTGATTAATTTAACAGCGCCAATACTGATTGCTTGAATTTTTCACAATTGTGAATGTGAGGATATTTCATGATGGTCATACGAACTTAACTCACATTATCTTCTGTTTATATATGACAGATGTAAGTTGTTGGATCAGAAGTCTGCATTGATGTAGACGGCATTAAGGACGATCATTATAGTTATTATTAACGTTATTGTTCATGGACTAAAGCTGAATTTACCAATTTATAAAATATTAAGAAAGTATAAATAGGAATGAACCTTTAATAATAATAATAATAATACTATTATTATAAACTATTGGAGATGTTATAAGCCATTTTCAGAAATGTTATCATAGGAAATGCCAGGAAAGGAGAATGCTGGGAAATCTTAAGAGAAATGTTTGGTTATATTTTAGGCAGTGTTGGTCCCAATTCGCCTTTTTTTATGGAAGAAACTGTGAAAATTAAAACGTTGCCTCATCCAAATGCCTTCATCCTTAGACACTGAAAACTTGATAAGTGAAATTCTAAACAGCTTCAAACTTAACGTGCTGATATAATTTAAGATATGGCTTCTTTATCTTGGCTTCAAGGCTAGTGCTTGTTAGTGGAATGTTTGAATCAGTTTTGTGCTGTTTACTTTCTAACTTTTGTTGAAAAACTTGGGATATTAGTGTCCATGTGATAACCTGTGAATATCTCTTATGATTCAGTTCAAATCTACATTTATAATATCTAACTGCATTAGAAAGTTACGGTGCACTCTGCACTATTCCTTTAGCATAGACTGACGTACAGGAATCTGGGATTGTGCAATACGGAGATACCTCTCTCAGACTACGCAACGACCGAGAGGCAACTAGTCGACAGCAGTAACAGCAGGAGACCCCGAGCTTCCTACAGAAAATCTGGTTTGAGCGCGGTAGCTTAGAGAACCAAACTTTTCCAGTTGCTGGCCAACCATCATCCCTTAAATGGCGTTGTCTCACGAAGCCGTCACATTTATTTCTCTAACGGAGCCGTCACATGGTGCCGTCACATAGTGCCGTCACAACGAAGGACGCAGCTCTGGAGATCACCAGCTTGTGTTGCTGTGTCAAGTTTGACGCTGACAACAGTTCTCAAAATTTGTCCGGAAACGAGAATATGTTGAAATATGATATGAACCGAGTATGAGCTGGAAAATGGTAGCGTTGCCAAGGAGACTTTATGAACAAACTGAATTCTTGCTTTCGCCAAAATGTATCCCTCAACAAATAAAATGACTGCTACTGCACAGCGTAATTTTTTTACTACATTGTTACTGCCGTCTACTGTCATGTTTTAACAAAGAATATAAGTGATGATGAATGCTTGGATTTCCCACCTGATGGTAGGGAAGGGAGGGAGGGGGAGGGAAATATCCGTGAGGACATTTGACCTAGAGCGTGAGGTTTAAAAGAAGGTGCAGCTGAAGACAGACGGCCAGTTGGCCTTGCAAGGTGAGGGAAAACACGAGTGTTTACGAGCCTTAGGAATCACACGTAAGTTGGTGTTGACGGAGGTTGTTGCTAAATGCAGGCGTTCAGCTTCCATTGTGGCAGCTCGTACGTGTCACAGTGATAGCTTGTACGTGTCAGTGATAGCTTGTACGTGTCAGTGATAGCTTGTACGTGTCACAGTGATAGCTTGTACGTATCACAGTGATAGCTTGTACGTGTCACAGTGATAGCTTGTACGTGTCACAGTGATAGCTTGTACGTGTCACAGTGATAGCTTGTACGTGTCACAGTGATAGCTTGTACGTGTCACAGTGATAGCTTGTACGTGTCACAGTGATAGCTTGTACGTGTCACAGTGATAGCTTGTACGTGTCACAGTGATAGCTTGTACGTGTCACAGTGATAGCTTGTACGTGTCACAGTGATAGCTTGTACGTATCACAGTGATAGCTTGTACGTGTCACAGTGATAGCTTGTACGTGTCACAGTGATAGCTTGTACGTGCCACAGTGATAGCTTGTACGTATCACAGTGATAGCTTGTACGTGTCACAGTGATAGCTTGTATGTGTCACAGTGATAGCTTGTACGTGTCACAGTGATAGCTTGTACGTGTCACAGTGATAACTTGTACGTGTCACAGTGATAACTTGTACGTGTCACAGTGATAGCTTGTACGTGTCACAGTGATAGCTTGTACGTGTCACAGTGATAGCTTGTACGTGTCACAGTGATAGCTTGTACGTGTCACGTGATAACTTGTACGTGTCACAGTGATAGCTTATGTCACAGTGACAATAGTATTTGTCATAGAGACAGCTTGTATGTGTCACAGTTAAAACCTGTGTGTGTCATTGACTATATCTACTTCACCATAAATTACACCACCAGCCGTGATGTGTGTTAGTACTGTAGATGTGAACCTTGAATGTATAGCATTATTTTTTACTTATTTTATATATTGAAAATGTCAATTGCACTTCATGAAGAAAACTAACCCAATATAAAATTTGTCCACCGAGATATGGATTAACACGCGTCTTGTACACTCCACAGTTACCAAGCAGCTGATCATTACCTCTAAGATGCAGCATCAGCGAGTCATCCTCTACATGATCCTCAGTGTGGTCGCCGTTCTCGTCGCCGACGCCCACCACAGCTACTACTACAAATGGAGATCCCACCACTACCATAGGCCCCAATGGAAAGTGAGATACTTCTATTACGAGCCAGGAACAGGAAAAAGTTTCATGCCCATGCAGAAATATCCTGTGTTCAACCACAAGAAACCAAATCAATGCCAGGACACACCATGGATGGAGGAAACCTTCATCCAGGAAATGGAGAAAAAGAGCCAGAGGTGCCTTCTATCCTAGACGTCGTAGATGTGAGACACGGTATCAGAGGTAAGTGCAGCTTCACCTCTAATATGAACCTCTCATAATGCAATGTGAAAACTGCACGTCCATACATCGTACCCCCTCCTCATCCTACCCCCCCTTCCACACACAAACACCCGTCAGGCACCATAAAGTATCATTCGTAACCGTACGATGTATCTTACATCTGCCAGGCATGAGGGCCAAGACCGATTAAGCAGTCAAGAAATTAGACTGGCTGACCTACGAGAGACTGAAAGAACTCAACCTACCGACCTTAGGGACTAGAAGTATCAGGACAAACTTAACAACTTACAAAGTACTTGGTAAAGCAAGGCAAGGATAGACAAAGCCGGTGATCGGGAACAAGGTGACATTGAAGTTCATAAAGACGCAAATAAATCTTCTTTCTCAAGTAGTCGGGAAGTGGAATGACCTAGAACGGAAAGCGGAAAAAGCAAACTCCATACACAGTTGTAAGGAACTTGTCCAACAGGTCGTATATACTTAATAGGCCGTGCTAGGAGCTGAAACTCGATTCCTGTAAGGACAACTAGTACATACAACCACACATTCTTATACGAGTATTTACTGAAGGTAAAAGGTAGCAGAAATATACAGACCTGACACTGTCAACACCGAATTATACTGAGAATCATTGTTTAGGATTACCACACCAAGAGTGTGTAGATCGGCTGTGACCGAGTTGTGGTGGGTATAACTCCTCGTGTGTTGCCCGGATGTTTAGCACCAGCTGTCGTCACCATTGTTGGTAACCTTTTTTTACTAGCGCAAGACGGATATCAAACACTTCTTTACCAAAGTCTGTGTTCACAGAATTGTGAACACAGAATCGAGTACAAGCTTATAGCCAGGGCTCATATTTTTCAATAGATTGGTGTATCTAACTGCTAGCCTCAGGTCTCCAGCTCTATATATTTATTTTGGAGTTTGCCTGCACTAGGTTTGCATCTGTCTCACTCTCGGTTTGTCACCATCATTTCAATAAAGTGAGTAATTACATCCATTTGAGCCATGCGCTCAGGTTCATTTATGGTTTCTTGATCAGGTTCCCCTGCTTGTCAATCTGTCCTTGTTTATTTTTTGTACATCGCAAATACATCTTTTACCCTTCCTGCTTCTGGATGAAGTTGCTTCAGTTTAGGGCCCTTAGCTCCGAGATTTTCCCCAGTTTCTGTATTTGGCCTGACAGACGTAGTGTAGAGTCGTTCACGGCTCCTTCAGTAGTTGAACAAGTACGTCAACATTACATATACCGCTGCTGTAATACTGTTGCTATGCTCATCGGGACAGCAATAGTGACAGTTTTATCCTCCTCTTCGGTTTATCTGATACCTGGGGTTGTTTTCCATGAGAAACTATGTAGCTCGTCATATTTACCCAGCACCCTGTCTTATTATTTTACATTTAATGGAACAGATATCCAGCAGCTGCTCGTTGGACCAGTCCAGCAACAGTTTGTCCAAATAGTTTTGCAGGAAGCACGTGTATATGTAAAACAAGTGAAAATTTAATATGGAATTTTAACAAAATGAGGAATACAAGTGCAAGTGCTTAAGTGATGTATCAAAGAACACTGGAAGTATGTATGTATGCACGTACGTGTTAGTTACCATTTTGTCCCAGGCACATGTCGATTAGACACTAGGCCTGATGTATATGCGTTAGGTGTGTGTGTGTGTGTGTGTGTGATTGTGTGTGTGTGTGTGTGTGTGTGTGTGTGTGTGTGTGTGGTGTGTGTGTGTGTGTGTGTGTGTGTGTGTGTGTGCGTGCGTGTGTGTCTGTGTGTGTGTGATTGTGTGTGATTGTGTATGTGTGATTGTGTGTGTGTGTGATTGTGTGTGTGATTGTGTATGTGTGATTGTGTGTGTGATTGTGTATGTGTGATTGTGTGTGTTGTGTGTGTGTGTGTGTGTGTGTGTGTGTGTGTGTGTGTGTGTGTGTGTGCGTGTGTGTGTGTGTGTGCGTGCGTGTGTGTCTGTGTGTGTGTGATTGTGTGTGATTGTGTATGTGTGATTGTGTGTGTGTGTGATTGTGTGTGTGATTGTGTATGTGTGATTGTGTGTGTGATTGTGTATGTGTGATTGTGTGTGTGTGTGTGTGTGTGTGTGTGTGTGTGTGTGTGTGTGTGTGTGTGTGCGTGCGTGTGTGTCTGTGTGTGTGTGATTGTGTGTGATTGTGTATGTGTGATTGTGTGTGTGTGTGTGATTGTGTGTGTGATTGTGTATGTGTGATTGTGTGTGTGTGTGTGTGTGTGTGTGTGTGTGTGTGTGTGTGTGTGTGTGTGTGTGTGTGTGTGATTGTGTGTGTGATTGTGTGTGTGATTGTGTGTGTGTGTGTGTGTGTGTGTGTGTGATTGTGTGTGTGTGTGTGTGTGTGTGTGTGTGTGTGTGTGTGTGTGTGTATGTGTTCACTTCCATGCCTCGCCTCTACCTCCTTCCCCTAATACCTGCTCCTATGCCCGATAGCTTTCCACTACCCCTCACACCTTCCCTCCCCTACCCCCATCACACCTTCCCTCCCCTACCCCTCACACCTTCCCTCCCCTACCCCTCACACCTTCCCTCCCCTACCCATCACACCTTCCCTCCCCTACCCCCATCACACCTGCTTCCCTTCCACCCATGTCTGGGTTTACGTTACTGATATTATTTATCTTTCTTGCTTCAGCTTCATAAACGTTTACTACCATGACGGATGGTAACGTATTCTTCGTTGGTGGCTATGAGAAGACAAGCCTGTGTGAGGAGTCATCTACAGGCACCACCATTGATACCAGAACTACCAGCATCACCACTACCAGTAGCACCACCAGCAACTACCACCACCACCACCAGCAACTACCACCACCACCAGCGACTACCACTACCACCAGCAACTACCACCACCACCACCAGCAACTACCACCACCACCACCAGCGACTACCACTACCACCAGCAACTCAGACATGAACCGTGATGAGGAACCATGCTAGGCTCAACCATCAAACTTCTCATCACTACATTATTACAAAATCTTGTACTACAAAAATTAACAATATATAAAAAAATTTGTTACTGTGCAGTACTTTTAATATGAATAAAGTTTTATACATCACTTGAACTATTTACTGGCAGAATAACTGGAAACAAACTCCTGCCTCTGTCTTGTGTAGTAGCTGCTCCTGAAGCCTTGAATACGGTGACGGGCTCTGGATCCAAGGAACTGGAATTATCCTCCCTTTCCTTGGACTGAGCTTGAATGCCTCCTATTCCTCAGGCGCTTTATAACCTCTAAGGGTTTAGCGCTTCCCCTCATTAAAACAATAATTGAATAGACGCCCGCATAGTATATTATTCTGTCTTACTTCTAAGAGGTGACGCAGATGATGGTATCCCCAACATGATGGTATCCCCAACATGATGGTATCACCACATGATGGTATCCCCAAAACCATGATGGTATCCCCCTATCTTGATGGTATCCCCCACCCAATGATGGTATGCTCCACACCATACTGGTACATACGTATTGAAACAAAAGCCTTTTACTTGTTCCAAGGTTGCTAATAGATGCCATTCTTTTGTACTGAAGGAATGAAGAATTGTGCTGAAGTACTGACGAAGTGTACTGAAGCACTGAGAAGTGTAGTACAGTACCGAGGAAGTGCACTGAGTTGCGGCAGCACTGTAACCTATTAGGGTCAAGAAATTAAGGAAAATTCCCATTTCAATATTCATGTACCCTCGTGAGCTGGCGGCGGCGCCGACTGCAGCGGTAGCGGCGGTGTAGGCGGCGGCAGGACAGTACTCTGTTGTACAGGAAGCAGCTGGCTCACGGAGGGGAAAATCCAGGTTCAGCCAGATATCCCATGATATTGTTCTATATGTATATATATATGTCGTGCCGAATAGGCAGAACTTGCGATCTTGGCTTAAATAGCAACGTTCATCTTGCCATATAGGACAAGTGAAAATTTGTGTATGCAATAATTTCGCCAAAATCATTCTGAACCTAACGAAAAAAAATATATTTCACTGTGTTTGTTTAGTATTAAATTACTGTAAACAAATCTAAAATATATTTAGTTGGGTTAGGCTAAAATAAATTGTTCTTATTATAATAAGGTTAGGTAAGTTTTCTATGATTCTTTTGGAGCAAAATTAAAAAAATTTTCCATTAAAATTCATGAAAAAAAATATATATTTAAACGTATAAGAGAAAATTTTAGAAAGGACTTATTTTTAAATGAGTTCTTGTTAACTGACCAGTTTTATATATTCGGCACGACATATATATATATATTATATATATATATATATAATATATATAAAATATTATATATATATAATATATATATATATATATATATATATATATATATTTTTTTTTTTTTTTTCAACAAGTCGGCCGTCTCCCACCGAGGCAGGGTGACCCAAAAAAGAAAGAAAATCCCCAAAAAGAAAATACTTTCATCATCATTCAACACTTTCACCACACTCACACATTATCACTGCTTTTGCAGAGGTGCCCAGAATACAACAGTTTAGAAGCATATACGTATAAAGATACACAACATATCCCTCCAAACTGCCAATATCCCAAACCACTTCCTTTAAAGTGCAGGCATTGTACTTCCCATTTCCAGGACTCAAGTCCGACTATATGAAAATAACCGGTTTCCCTGAATCCCTTCACTAAATATTACCCTGCTCACACTCCAACAGATCGTCAGGTCCCAAGTACCATTCGTCTCCATTCACTCCTATCTAACACGCTCACGCACGCTTGCTGGAAGTCCAAGCCCCTTACCCACAAAACCTCCTTTACCCCCTCTCTCCATATATATATATATATATATATATATATATATATATATATATATGCAAGGAATTCGCGAGAGCATGCGAAATATACACAAACACTGATCTCTGGCTGAAGGAGACTCGAACCTACGAACCTTAGGACAAGGTACGCAGTGCTTTACCAATCTACCCACACTGGACCAATACCTTGGCGTGTAGCATCCGCTACACGTTTGATCCAAGGCAGCCAGCTTTCAGGGAGAAGGCTTACAGCTTTTCATCTCATCCCCTGCATGCATCAGCCTTACTAGAGATTTGAACAATGCAAGGAATTCGCGAGAGCATGCGAAATATACACAAACACTGATCTCTGGCTGAAGGAGACTCGAACCTACGAACCTTAGGACAAGGTACGCAGTGCTTTACCAATCTACCCACACTGGACCAATACCTTGGCGTGTAGCATCCGCTACACGTTTGATCCAAGGGAGCCAGCTTTCAGGGAGAAGGCTTACAGCTTTTCATTTTCCTTCAGCCAGAGATCAGTGTTTGTGTATATTTCGCATGCTCTCGCGAATTCCTTGCATTGTTCAAATCTCTAGTAAGGCTGATGCATGCAGGGGATGAGATGAAAAGCTGTAAGCCTTCTCCCTGAAAGCTGGCTGCCTTGGATCAAACGTGTAGCGGATGCTACACGCCAAGGTATTGGTCCAGTGTGGGTAGATTGGTAAAGCACTGCGTACCTTGTCCTAAGGTCGTAGGTTCGAGTCTCCTTCAGCCAGAGATCAGTGTTTGTGTATATTTCGCATGCTCTCGCGAATTCCTTGCATTGTTCAAATCTCTAGTAAGGCTGATGCATGCAGGGGATGAGATGAAAAGCTGTAAGCCTTCTCCCTGAAAGCTGGCTGCCTTGGATCAAACGTGTAGCGGATGCTACACGCCAAGGTATTGGTCCAGTGTGGGTAGATTGGTAAAGCACTGCGTACCTTGTCCTAAGGTTCGTAGGTTCGAGTCTCCTTCAGCCAGAGATCAGTGTTTATATATATAATATATATATAATATATATATATATATATATATATATATATATTGTAACCATGAACGAGTCATATTTAATCAATAACACTGCTACTAGCCGGGGGATCGAACCCGTGTTGTTTTACCCCGCCTCATGGTGAGCGAAAATTCACGACGCTCTAACCCACTGGAGCATCCAATCCTACAAAGATCATGCACTCAGAAGACCTAGGTGCTGTACCGTGATCCGAGGACATACGATGGTGTGGGTGCCTCAGAGCTAATTTAATTCTACTCTCCGTCTGGTGTACTAGCCTCGACAAGTAGTATATACAGTATATACAGTATTGTAACCACGAAGGAGTGGTATTTAATCAAGCGGGGGATCGAACCCGTGTTGTTTTAGCCCACCTAGCTCTACTGGGTGCATCATCTTTGTGGGACTGGATGGTCCAATGGGTTAGAGCATCATGAATTTTCGCTCACCATGAAGTGGACTAAAACAACACGAGTGCGATTCCCCGGCTAGTCGCAGTGTTGTTATTGATATATGTCGTGCCGAATAGGTAAAACTGGTCAATTAGCAAGAACTCATTTAAAATTAAGTACTTTCTAAAATTTTCTCTTGTACGTTTAAAGATATATTTTTCATATATGTTAATGTAAAAATTAATAATTTTGTACCATAAGAACCTTAGAAAATTTACCTAACTTATTATAACGAGCAGTATTTAATTCAGTCTAATCCAACTAAATAAATCTTAGAAAAGTTTACAATAATTTAATAATAAACAAACACAATGAAATATATTTTTTTCGTTACGTTCAAAAAAAAAAAATTGTGAAATTATTGCATACACTAATTTTCGCATGCCTTATTTGGCAAGAGCAGCGTTGCTAATTAAGCCAAAATTGCAAGTTTTACCTATTCGGCATGACATATATAATATATATATATATATATATATATATATTATATTATATATATATATATATATATATATATATATATATATATACATATATTATTTATCCTTCCTACATTCCTCATCTTCCCCTTGTGTCTCTCTTCCTACAGTCGTCCCCAGCTTTTTTTCCTACATCCCTCCTCTCTCTCTCTCTCTCTCTCTCTCTCTCTCTCTCTCACTACAACTGCGTAGCAGCACACTGCTGATGTATTAAGTTTTGCTTAAAATAAAATAAAAAATCAAGAGGGTCCTTACTCACGTACTCTAAGCACGACGAAACATTTCTCAGTAGCTGAACACCCTGCTAAATTTGAAATTTGATGAACAATGTTCTCAGCTTACTTTCAACACCTCCAGTGATGTCTTAGCTCACTGAAAACATCTCAGCATCTCCCGACAGCCTCTTAGACGTGAAGAATAAAAAGGCACAATATGACGAAGTTCCGGGCCTTCCGAAATGTCGTCATAAGTTTCAATCTCCTTTGTGCGGGTTATTTGTATCTTAGATATAAAGTCTGATCAACGATTTTTCTCATCTCACTCACAAACCTTCAGACGATGGTCCTAACATACTTCTGTTTTGCATATACAAAATGAAATAATGGAGCAATTAAAATACCAGTGAAAAAAACTTCTGTATATTATATATTTTAGTGTGGTTACACCCGGCTTCATCTAGTCGATTGAAGAATTGAGTTCTTCTGAAGCTGAACCAGTTTTTATTGTAAATTAATACAGCCAGTGTCTGGCTCAACAAACCAGGAAATACTGACCTGCAGGTCGTAGCTTCTTACAACATATGACAACACGTGTATCCAAAGTGTCTACTAGAGTTAATATACTGCGTAACAGCAGTGAAGGCAAGAGGACTGCATACAATAGTTGCATCATTGATGGCAAGAGTACTACATACAGTAGCATTGGTCCTTCATACAGTAGCAGTGGTACCGTCTGCAGTACAAGCAGTGAAGGCAAGAGTATTGCTTACAGTAGCAGCAGTGAAAGCAAGAGTACTGCTTACAGCAGCAGCAGTGAAGGCAAGAGTACTGCTTACAGTAGCAGCAGTGAAGGCAAGAGTATTGCTTACAGTAGCAGCAGTGAAGGCAAGAGTATTGCTTACAGTAGCAGCAGTGAAAGCAAGAGTACTGCTTACAGCAGCAGCAGTGAAGGCAAGAGTACTGCTTACAGTAGCAGCAGTGAAGGCAAGAGTATTGCTTACAGTAGCAGCAGTGAAAGCAAGAGTATTGCTTACAGTAGCAGCAGTGAAAGCAAGAGTATTGCTTACAGTAGCAGCAGTGAAGGCAAGAGTATTGCTTACATTAGCAGCAGTGAAAGCAAGAGTACTGCTTACAGCAGCAGCAGTGAAGGCAAGAGTACTGCTTACAGTAGCAGCAGTGAAGGCAAGAGTATTGCTTACAGTAGCAGCAGTGAAAGCAAGAGTATTGCTTACAGTAGCAGCAGTGAAAGCAAGAGTATTGCTTACAGTAGCAGCAGTGAAGGCAAGAGTATTGCTTACATTAGCAGCAGTGAAAGCAAGAGTACTGCTTACAGCAGCAGCAGTGAAGGCAAGAGTACTGCTTACAGTAGCAGCAGTGAAGGCAAGAGTATTGCTTACAGTAGCAGCAGTGAAGGCAAGAGTATTGCTTACAGTATAGCTTTCGGCCGGGAGATCTCGTTTTTTTTTTTTAGTATACATTTAATTTTAACAATTATCAAGAGGTTATTAGTGACTATGAGGACTAGTTGGTGTAGGAGACGCTGGTTCGGTGTGGACACCCCACTCTACGCGCATTCGGAGCCATCAGGCATTAGACTGGAGTCTGTGTGTACTAGGCATTTCTGCGACCACTAATAAATAACAAAAAAAAGGCACAATACCGTGACTGGAACGATACACAAATAACCCGCACAAAGTCACACTGTGTGACTTTGTAAATGGTCCAAGTCGGGCCGAAACGTCGTCGTAAGCTTCTCTCTTTTATGTGCGGGTTATTTGTGTACCACTAATAAATCATCTACAAGTTCTACGTTTGTCTTCCAAACCACACACGCATGGCACCTTCAGGAATTTAGGACCACTTCGTGTTATTATCTAGGGAAAAAAAAAGGATTTGTGAAACTTAAAAAAAAAATGCTTACGTTATATATAAGCCCCTGCACATACCTAACCTGTTAACATTTTCAGGGTATTCGGACGTATCTAGAAGTGACAGGAGAGCCCGAAGCCAGAGGAACACAGAAAGCTGCTTATGAGATCATAAGGAAATGGAGATAAAAAGATTCCTAGTGTTGTTGACTATAAACGAGGCTATCATAGCCAACCCCTGTCAAGGACGCCCAGCCCGAGATGCTCTGATCCAAGTGAAACTGTTTTTATTTGTTGCGTCCCCATTCACACCCAGCCACTAATGTCGCAGTTAATCCAGACCCATAAGCTGTCCTTGAATAGTAGTGTTGTTCCTAGAATGTGTGGATGACCTGTCTGGTGGGTTCCTAGACGCTCTAGGGAAAGTTCCCGGTCAGTGTGTATTTCCCGCAGTGGGACCTGGTTACAAAGACAAAAGGTAGCCCGAGATCGCCAGTCGACGCCGGACCTTCAGAGTGTGTACACGTTAACTTGGAAGCTACCTACCCTCAGCGTCTTCACGTGCGTTTCTCTCTCCTCTGTACTTGGTACTTTGCTTGATCCCTCCCGCTAAGAGAACTCTGCTCACTATAAACATTCAGTAGGTGGCAGGGTGAACATAGCTGCCCCAGTATCATAAACATTACGAGTGTATATGTGAGCAACAATTATAACCTCAAACAGTGTTTGTGGATATCAGCAAAGTTGTCTTACACATTACAGTTTTATGTCACTGCCGTTAACATCCACATTACAAGTGTTCATGTATATTAGCATCGTTAATATACACACTGAAAGAGTACCACAGTGTGTGTGTGTGTGTGTGTGTGTGTGTGTGTGTGTGTGTGTGTGTGTGTGTGTGTGTGCGTGTGCGTGTGCGTGTGCGTGTGCGTGCGCGTGCTCACCAAACTGTGGTTGCCGCTGTCGAGTCTCAGCTCCTGGCCCCACCTCTTTGCTGGACGTTACCGGTTTCACTCCTGGATGCATGAGCCAATCATACCTATACTTAGACCTGTATAAGGATTCTGCCTCTACCACTTCGCTTTCTAGGTCGTTCCTCTTCCTGATCACACTAAGGCTAAAGACGTACCATACCCTCGGCCGGGATTGAACCCGCGGCATAGTCTCAAAACTCCAGCCCGTCGCGTTAGCCACTAGACCAGCTAGCCACAATAAGATTCATCCAACTAGGTATTTCCTAACATCCCTGTGATTCAGCTATACTTTTTTATATCCCGCTGTGATATCGAGTACCTGAAACCCACCTCTCAGATGTGTGTGTGTGTCTGCATGCACATTAAGGCAGTGTATATTGCACCAACGTTGTTATAAATATTAAGACATTGTGTATATAGTTGGTATATGTCACAAAATGTAGTAAATTAGTAGACTAATCAACTTCAGAGGTCTTAAAGTCCTGCCACGTGACTGCAAAACGGAAGCCTGTTAACTGTTTTGTACTCGAGCAAAATTCCTAATCTTTTATCTAATAAATACGTAAGATGACAAGCATATCTTACTAATTTCTATTCACATTTAGTATATACTTATGTATATATTTTTAGTTATTCCCAACTATTTTTCATCCCTATAACACCTGCTTTCTAGTTCTATGGGGAAGAGGTTGAGAATTCTTCCCGGTAAAGCAATACGTGTCATATGTAGGTTTATTGAGAATAAGAACTTGATAACCTCCTCCTCTCTTATGTAATTATTTAAAAAAGTGGTAATTTTACTCCTTTTCTTGGGTCTCTTGTCTTAGCTGGAGGCGGCCGTTATGCTGAGAAAAATGTCATCAACATAAGTTACCATAAATATTGGGAGAAGTGTGTGTGTACTTGCCAGCGCATCATAATTAAAATTCATGCAAAGAGTACTGGGGACAAATCTCGCTACCTCACACGCATGATCACTCCTCTCTTGATTAGGCCACACCAAAGTTCGAAAGATCTTGTACAGTCGTCGTCTAGCTGGAACGGCGATGGTCCAGTGGTGTTTACCTGGAGTTTACCTGGAGAGAGTTCCGGGGGTCAACGCCCCCGCGGCCCGGTCTGTGACCAGGCCTCCTGGTGGATCAGAGCCTGATCAACCAGTCTGTTGCTGCTGGCTGCACGCAAACCAACGTACGAGCCACAGCCCAGCTGATCAGGAACTGACTTTAGGTGCTTGTCCAGTGCCAGCTTGAAGACTGCCAGGGGTCTGTTGGTAATCCCCCTTATGTGTGCTGGGAGGCACTTGAACAGTCTCGGGCCCCTGACACTTATTGTATGGTCTCTTAACGTGCTAGTGACACCCCTGCTTTTCATTGGGGGATGGTGCATCGTCTGCCAAGTCTTTTGCTTTCGTAGTGAGTGATTTTCGTGTGCAAGTTCGGTACTAGTCCCTCTAGGATTTTCCAGGTGTATATAATCATGTATCTCTCCCTCCTGCTTTCCAGGGAATACAGGTTTAGGAACCTCAAGCGCTCCCAATAATTGAGGTGTTTTATCTCCGTTATGCGCGCCGTGAAAGTTCTCTGTACATTTTCTAGGTCGGCAATTTCACCTGCCTTGAAAGGTGCTGTTAGTGTGCAGCAATATTCCAGCCTAGATAGAACAAGTGACCTGAAGAGTGTCATCATGGGCTTGGCCTCCCTAGTTTTGAAGGTTCTCATTATCCATCCTGTCATTTTTCTAGCAGATGCGATTGATACAATGTTATGGTCCTTGAAGGTGAGATCCTCCGACATGATCACTCCCAGGTCTTTGACGTTGGTGTTTCGCTCTATTTTGTGGCCAGAATTTGTTTTGTACTCTGATGAAGATTTAATTTTTTCCTCATGTTTACCATATCTGAGTAATTGAAATTTCTCATCGTTGAACTTCATATTGTTTTCTGCAGCCCACTGAAAGATTTGGTTGATGTCCGCCTGGAGCTTTGCAGTGTCTGCAAGGAAGACACTGTCATGCAGATTCGGGTGTCATCTGCAAAGGAAGACACGGTGCTGTGGCTGACATCCTTGTCTATGTCGGATATGAGGATGAGGAACAAGATGGGAGCGAGTTACTGTGCCTTGTGGAACAGAGCTTTTCACCGTAGCTGCCTCGGACTTTACTCTGTTGACGACTACTCTCTGTGTTCTGTTAGTGAGGAAATTATAGATCCATCGACCGACTTTTCCTGTTATTCCTTTAGCACGCATTTTGTGCGCTATTACGCCATGGTCACACTTGTCGAAGGCTTTTGCAAAGTCTGTATATATTACATCTGCATTATTTTTGTCTTCTAGTGCATTTAGGACCTTGTCGTAGTGATCCAATAGTTGAGACAGACAGGAGCGACCTGTTCTAAACCCATGTTGCCCTGGGTTGTGTAACTGATGGGTTTCTAGATGGGTGGTGATCTTGCTTCTTAGGTAGTACTGCGGTCTATAAGTCTAGCTGGTGCCGCAGTGACCTCTAATGTTCCTTACACAATTTTCTAATTTCACGATACTGCAAAATTCTCATTTTACACCACTGATACCTTCACTATGCTTTCATTCACATATTTAATAACTTTACTATACATCCCCATACCTATCCTGTGGGAGGTAGTTAAAGGATTACTGAGGCGCAAAATGGGTCCAGGAATGGAGTCTCAAAGTCTTGATAGCTAAGCAAATTATAGCGGTAATAAACTATTTACATGTTCATTATATGATTATGTTCTCAATAAGTTGCTTGTATCGACATGAATTCCATCAAAAAAACATTACAGTCTAGTTTGAATTATTTACATTATTTTAGCAGAGTATGGTTTCGTTAAACAAGCTGGAGTGAACTGAGTCTCCTGTCGAAACTGAGGTGATATGTATTAACCCTTGTTAGGCCTTGCCTAGAGGTGACCCGTCAGTGAGGTCTTAATGATCAGACTCTGATTTATATCTTGGTGACATCTTTATTCTGCTCTCTGTTATGATAAAATCAGCGCACCATGGATTATTCTTACATTTCCAGGACTGTGTTGGAGTTCACACTGCTTGAGATGACTCGCCTTCACGTCCTCCTCGTCCTGGTCATTACTCTCATCCTGGGCAGCCAATCATCTGCCCATGGCTACCAAAGGTTCCTCAGGTTCGCCCATCACGGAGGTGGTTTCGGCAACCCGGGATTCTTTGGTAGAGTTATCCAGGGAGGTAACATCGGAGGTTTTCCTGGAGGTAACAGCGGAGGTTTTCCTGGAGGTAACTTCGGAAATGGACGTTTTCCTGGGGGTAACATCGGAGGTGGAGGCTTTCCAGGGGGTAACCTTGGAGGCGGTAGATTCCCAGGAGTCAATCCAGGAGTCGGAACTACGAGACCCAACACTGTCAGCAGTGAGTTCCTGAGAAACAATGCTGCATGCAAGAAATGAAATTCTACATATCATATTTTCCAAAATATTGTCCTGAAAGTTTAATAAAAGGTTATATCATTAAAATATTACTTTTCTAAAAAGGACATTATTTTTTACAAGTTTTGAATATTATGCCATATAAAATTTCAGACATCTTTCATCGACTTCTAAAGTAATCATAACTGATGTGTGCCTTAAGTAACTTTGTTGTCAGGATATTATTTCAAAAACATTATTCCCATGTTTATGCGTCACTAATATGTATGTATTTTGCTTGTCCCTGCCTTCCTCAGGGCCTGGAGGAGGCAGCTGTCCACCAGCTCGTCCAGCCTGCCCGGCCACCAGGGCAAGACCACAACAATGCACCGCCGACAGCGAGTGCTTACAGAACCGCAAGTGTTGCTTTGATTCCTGCGTCCAGACCGAAGTTTGCAAGTCCGTTGTTTAATCAGTCCATAAACCAGCTAGTCCGTAGTCCATCAAGTAAACAGTTCAGCCAGTCAGTAAGGACCATTCATCAACAACAGTGGTTGTTAGTAAAAGTGTTCTTGTGGTCCAAAGTATTTATCTACGTTTAATAATTATGGTTACATTTCTAGATCAACAAAATTTCAGTATTAGAAAAGCCGAAAGTGTATAAAATATATAGGAAAGGTGTTTATTTTGTGTATGAAAATAACTTCCTCTTTTATAAAAAAATCTGTCAATTGTTAAATTTAAATCCTCGTGACAGTATACACCATCACAAATAATTCTCAATATATGGAATACATCAGAAAACATGTTTTAGTTACCTTCTGTATGAACCTTGAAAATTTTTTATTAATAAAACATGAATATTTATATTTCCTCGTTTATTTATTTTTAAATATGGATACTTATATTTTGGTCATTGTTCAAAGTGTGTATGTAAATATATAAATAGTTTGAATATTAAACAGTAAGTGAAACTGATCTGCGCAGAATATACACAAAACAATATGTTTGTTAAGTGCTTTTTGGTTTATATGTCATGAAAAATATCACACTAACAAAATGAAATTTACAGTAATACAGTACACCCCACACACACAAAACACACACACACATATAAATATATATAATATATATATATATATATATATATTATATATATATATATATATATATATATATATAATATATATATATATAAGGGGTTTTGTGGGCAAGGGGCTTGGACTTCCAGCAAGCGTGCGTGAGCGTGTTAGATAGGAGTGAATGGAGACGAATGGTACTTGGGACCTGACGATCTGTATGGAGTGTGAGCAGGGTAATATTTAATGAAGGGATTCTGAAAACCGGCTATTTTCATATAGTCGGACTTGAGTCCTGGAAATGGGAAGTACAATGCCTGCACTTTAAAGGAGGGTTTGGGGTATTGGCAGTTTGGAGGGATATGTTGTGTATCTTATATTGTATGCTTCTAGACTGTTGTATTCTGAGCACCTCTGCAAAAACAGTGATAATGTGCGAGTGTGGTGAAAGTGTTGAATGATGATGAAAGTATTTTCTTTTTGGGGATTTTCTTTCTTTTTTGGGTCACCCTGCCTCGGTGGGGGACGGCCGACCTGTTGAAAAAAAAAATTATATATATATATATATATATATTATATATATAAAATATATAATATATATATATAATATATATATATATTTATATATATATATAATATATATATATATATAATATATTATATATAAATATATAGTATATATATATATATATAATTATATATATATATATATATATATATATAATATATATGCAAAAGAACCACTGTGAAAGAATATAGAAATTCCAAGCGCTTTCGTGACTACTCACATTATCAAGGAACATTATCATTGTTCCTTGATAATGTGAGTAGTCACGAAAGCGCTTGGAATTTCTATATTCTTTCACTGGTTGTTTTGCATATTCTGAAATCACCTGTTTACTGTGATCTTATTGCAATTTTAAAATATATAATATATATATATAATATATAATTATATATATAAATTATTATATATATATATACAATATACAGTGTTAGAGCGGTACCAGCACTCATGAGTGTAAAGCCTGAGTTGTGAATGTTGCAACGAGGAGAATGGAGGCAATGGATGTGTCTGAGGGTAGGGGGTCGTCCTAGGAAAGGATAGAGGGAGGGGGTAAAGATGTTTTTGTGTTCAATGGGCTTGGATATCCAGCAGGCATGTGTGAACGTGTTAGGAGTGGAGGCAATTTTTTTTTTTTTTTTTTTTTGGAGGGGCGAGGGGCCTGACGAGCTGTTGGAGTGTGAAGGACTCAGGAAAACCTGTTAGCCGGACCTGAGTATTGAAGGTGGTAAGTATAGTACCTGCACTCTAAAGGAGGGGTGAGATATTTGCTGTTTGAAGGGACATCTGAGCTGTCGTATCTGCGCGCCTCTGGCAACATTATTATTATAATCAAGGGGGAAGCGCTAAACCCGGAGGATTATACAGCGCCTGGGGGGGGGGGATGTGGAAGGCATTCAGGCTTAATTCGGGGAACTGGAGCACAGATCCAATTCCCTAAATCAAGAGCCCCTCACCAACATCAAGGAACCTTCCTTGAGGGGACCTCTGGCAACAGTAATAGTGTGAATGATGGTGAAAGTGTTTCTCGGGTAACCTATCTCAGTGTGAAAGGAACCAGTGTAAAAATTACGAAGGTTCGCCATCTACCAACTGCTTTAAAACTACTGTTAACAAACACCTCTTTACCTTAATGTGATCTTGACAGTGATAATCTATGATAAAACAAATACTGAAACTTTTTCCCCATTAAATCCTATCCCTGTTCTTGTTTCAATTTTTTCTTTCAATTTCCAAATTTTGCAAAATAGGCTGCAATCCCTTATTTCACACACAACTGCAGAAATAATTCTCAGTGAACATATACTTTATCATTATATTTTGTACTGTAATTTAAGAAACTAGTACTACTCACCTTTGTAAACTAAACAATTATATTTTTTTTTATTTTATTATCACACCGGCCGATTCCCACCAAGGCAGGGTGGCCCGAAAAAGAAAAACTTTCACCATCATTAACTCCATCACTGTCTTGCCAGAAGGGTGCTTTACACTACAGTTTTTAAACTGCAACATTAACACCCCTCCTTCAGAGTGCAGGCACTGTACTTCCCATCTCCAGGACTCAAGTCCGGCCTGCCGGTTTCCCTGAATCCCTTCATAAATGTTACTTTACTCACACTCCAACAGCACGTCAAGTATTAAAAACCATTTGTCTCCATTCACTCCTATCAAACACGCTCACGCATGCCTGCTGGAAGTCCAAGCCCCTCGCACACAAAACCTCCTTTTACCCCCTCCTCCAACCCTTCCTAGGCCGACCCCCACCCCGCCTTCCTTCCACTACAGACTGATACACTCTTGAAGTCATTCTGTTTCGCTCCATTCTCTCTACATGTCCGAACCACCTCAACAACCCTTCCTCAGCCCTCTGGACAACAGTTTTGGTAATCCCGCACCTCCTCCTAACTTCCAAACTACGAATTCTCTGCATTATATTTCACACCACACATTGCCCTCAGACATGACATCTCCACTGCCTCCAGCCTTCTCCTCGCTGCAACATTCATCACCCACGCTTTCACACCCATATAAGAGCGTTGGTAAAACTATACTCTCATACATTCCCCTCTTTGCCTCCAAGGACAAAGTTCTTTGTTTCCACAGACTCCTAAGTGCACCACTCACTCTTTTTCCCTCATCAATTCTATGATTCACCTCATCTTTCATAGACCCATCCGCTGACACGTCCACTCCCAAATATCTGAATACGTTCACCTCCTCCATACTCTCTCCCTCCAATCTGATATTCAATCTTTCATCACCTAATCTTTTTGTTATCCTCATAACCTTACTCTTTCCTGTATTCACCTTTAATTTTCTTCTTTTGCACACCCTACCAAATTCATCCACCAATCTCTGCAACTTCTCTTCAGAATCTCCCAAGAGCACAGTGTCATCAGCAAAGAGCAGCTGTGACAACTCCCACTTTTGTGTGTGATTCTTTATCTTTTAACTCCACGCCTCTTGCCAAGACCCTCGCATTTACTTCTCTTACAACCCCATCTATAAATATATTAAACAACCACGGTGACATCACACATCCTTGTCTAAGGCCTACTTTTACTGGGAAAAAATTTCCCTCTTTCCTACATACTCTAACTTGAGCCTCACTATCCTCGTAAAAACTCTTCACTGCTTTCAGTAACCTACCTCCTACACCAACACTTGCAACATCTGCCACTTGCCCCCTATCCACCCGGTCATAACGCCTTTTTTCCAAATCCATAAATGCCACAAAGACCTCTTTAAGCCTTATCTAAATACTGTTCACTTATATTGTTATCACTGTAAACACCTGGTCCACACACCCCCTACCTTTCCTAAAGCCTCCTTGTTCATCTGCTATCCTATTCTCCGTCTTACTCTAAATTCTTTCAATTATAACTCTACATACACTATTACCAGTACACTCAACAGACTTATCCCCCTATAATTTTTGCACTCTCTTTTATCCCCTTTGCCTTTATACAAAGAACTATGCATGCTCTTCCCAACCCCTAGGTCCCTTTTCCCTCTTCCATACATTTTTTTAAAATAATTGCACCAACCACTCCAAAATATATCCCCACCCGCTTTTTAAAATTTCTATCTTTACCCCTCAATCCCGGGTGCCTTTCCCCCTTTTATTTTACCCACTGCCTCACGAACTTCCCCCACACTCACAACTGGCTCTTCCTCACTCCTACAAGATGTTATTCCCCCTTTGCCCTATACACGAAATCACAGCTTCCCTATCTTCATCAACATTTAACAATTCCTCAAAATATTCCCCCATCTTCCCAATACCTCTAACTTCCATTTAATAACTCTCCTCTCCTATTTTTAACTGACAAATCCATTTGTTCTCTAGGCTTTTTTAACTGTTAATCTCACTCCAAAACTTTTTCCTTATTTTCAACAAAATTTGTTGATAACATCTCACCCACTCTCTCTTTTTGCTCTCTTTTTACATTGCTTCACCACTCTCTTAACTTCTCTCTTTTTCTCCATATACTCTTCCCTCCTTGCATCACTTCTACTTTGTAAAAACTTCTCATATGCTAACTTTTTCTCCCTTACTACTCTCTTTACATCATCATTCCACCAATCGCTCCTCTTCCCTCCTGCACCCACTTTCCTGTAACCACAAACTTCTGCTGAACACTCTAACACTACATTTTTAAACCTACCCTATTTAGTGAATTAACCTCTAACGTGTATTTATTTTTAAGCTCATATTAATTCCGTGTATTAGACACTTGGAGAGAAAAAAAGAAAACTAAATTTTAGGTAGTCTGATCTGTATTGTCCGAGATGTTATGTATGTACCGAAATACAGATTAGTATTTGTATTTGGACATATTCAATAACTATTACAAACGTTATAATAAACTGTTTTACAAAAAATACAAAAATGTCAAAATCATAAACCAAAGTGTTAATGTCAAAGATTGCAAACTTGAGTATCTTGTAAACCAACTTAATTAATTATCCGGTAGTTGTAAGTTCATTTTAAGGCTGCCTGAAAAACTCTGTATAACCAGGAGCTTTGTATAAAGTATACCAATAATGTCAACTAATCCTATATCAGCTGTATAATAAAGTATTTTTTTCTTTTTAGAAATGAAGATTATTATTATTATTATTATTATTATTATTATTATATTATTATTATTATTGTTGTTGTTGTTGTTGCTGTTTTATTTGCCGCAGAGAGCGGTGCTTGTTGTCAGTGGTTGTCATCTTCGCCCTGAGGAACACAGTGCCCTTCACAATGACTCTCTGACCCGACGTCAAGAATATGCAGAGTCGCACATTCATGTTCTCAAGTTTTGTCGCAAAAGAGAGATACTGCGCTTGTTCATATCTTGATTTTTAATATGCTTCACCGGGTACATTGCTCATATCACCCCGAAAAACATATTACACATTCGTCAAAAAATTATGTGAATGCGCGCTCTCAAGACTAATTCATTTGTTAAACAAGAATTATTCTTGTAATTTCTGTTAATACATCCCTTGGCTAGCCCTCAACATGCTCTGAGCATGTACGCTCAGTGCAATAATACAATTGATAATCACAGCATTATCATGTCCAGCAGCGCTTGTCGAGGACGCAGGTTACCGAGGCAGTAACGTTTTCTGACATTATTTTGTTACCATAACTTAAGAAATCGTAATGACACGATTGCAAATAAACCATACCCCCGGCCGGGATTGAACCCGCGGTCATAGAGTCTCAAAACTCCAGCCCGTCGCGCTAGCCACTAGACCAGCTAGCCACAATAAGATTCATCCAACTAGGTATATTTCTACACCATAGGAAAGTTAGCACAGGCACCTCTGTGACCACAAATGCAAGTTTTTACAGACGAATCTCCAGCTAGCGTGGCCGTGACGAACTCTAGCTCAAGTCCCTTCACTGCCGTCAACATGACTTAAGAAATCGTAATGACACGATTGCAAATAAACCATACCCCCGGCCGGGATTGAACCCGCGGGTCATAGAGTCTCAAAACTCCAGCCCGTCGCGCTAGCCACTAGACCAGCTAGCCACAATAAGATTCATCCAACTAGGTATATTTCTACACCATAGGAAAGTTAGCACAGGCACCTCTGTGACCACAAATGCAAGTTTTTACAGACGAATCTCCAGCTAGCGTGGCCGTGACGAACTCTAGCTCAAGTCCCTTCACTGCCGTCAACATGACTTAAGAAATCGTAATGACACGATTGCAAATAAACCATACCCCCGGCCGGATTGAACCCGCGGTCATAGAGTCTCAAAACTCAGCCCGTCGCGCTAGCCACTAGACCAGCTAGCCACAATAAGATTCATCCAACTAGGTAATATTTCTACACCATAGGAAAGTTAGCACAGGCACCTCTGTGACCACAAATGCAAGTTTTACAGACGAATCTCCACTAGCGTGGCCGTGACGAACTCTAGCTCAAGTCCCTTCACTGCCGTCAACATGACTTAAGAAATCGTAATGACACGATTGCAAATAAACCATACCCCCGGCCGGGATTGAACCCGCGGTCATAGAGTCTCAAAACTCCAGCCCGTCGCGCTAGCCACTAGACCAGCTAGCCACAATAAGATTCATCCAACTAGGTATATTTCTACACCATAGGAAAGTTAGCACAGGCACCTCTGTGACCACAAATGCAAGTTTTTACAGACGAATCTCCAGCTAGCGTGGCCGTGACGAACTCTAGCTCAAGTCCCCTTCAACTGCCGTCAACATGACTTAAGAAATCGTAATGACACGATTGCAAATAAACCATACCCCCGGCCGGGATTGAACCCGCGGTCATAGAGTCTCAAACTCCAGCCCGTCGCGCTAGCCACTAGACCAGCTAGCCACAATAAGATTCATCCAACTAGTATATTTCTACAACCATAGGAAAGTTAAGCACAGGCACCTCTGTGACCACAAATGCAAGTTTTTTACAGACGAATCTCCAGCTAGCGTGGCCGTGACGAACTCTAGCTCAAGTCCCTTCACTGCCGTCAACATGACTTAAGAAATCGTAATGACACGATTGCAAATAAACCATACCCCCGGCCGGGATTGAACCCGCGGTCATAGAGTCTCAAAACTCCAGCCCGTCGCGCTAGCCACTAGACCAGCTAGCCACAATAAGATTCATCCAACTAGGTATATTTCTACACCATAGGAAAGTTAGCACAGGCACCTCTGTGACCACAAATGCAAGTTTTTACAGACGAATCTCCAGCTAGCGTGGCCGTGACGAACTCTAGCCAAGTCCCTTCACTGCTGTCAACATGACTTAAGAAATCGTAATGACACGATTGCAAATAAACCATGGCCGTGACGAACTCTAGCTCAAGTCCCTTCACTGCCGTCAACATGACTTAAGAAATGTAATGACACGATTGCAATAAACCTATGGTGTAGAAATATACCTAGTTGGATGAATCTTATTGTGGCTAGCTGGTCTAGTGGCTAGCGCGACGGGCTGGAGTTTTGAGACTCTATGACCGCGGTTCAATCCCGGCCGGGGTATGGTTTATTTGCAATCGTGTCATTACGATTTCTTAAGTCATGTTGACGCAGTGAAGGGACTTGAGCTAGAGTTCGTCACGGCCACGCTAGCTGGAGATTCGTCTGTAAAAACTTGCATTTGTGGTCACAGAGGTGCCTGTGCTAACTTTCCTATGGTGTAGAAATATACCTAGTTGGATGAATCTTATTGTGGCTAGCTGGTCTAGTGGCTAGCGCGACGGCTGGAGTTTTGAGACTCTATGACCGCGGGTTCAATCCGCCCGGGGGTATGGTTATTTGCAATCGTGTCATTACGATTTCTTAAGTCATGTTGACGGCAGTGAAGGGACTTGAGCTAGAGTTCGTCACGGCCACGCTAGCTGGAGATTCGTCTGTAAAAACTGCATTTGTGGTCACAGGGTGCCTGTGCTAACTTTCCTATGGTGTAGAAATATACCTAGTTGGATGAATCTTATTTGGGCTAGCTGGTCTAGTGGCTAGCGCGACGGGCTGGAGTTTTGAGACTCTATGACCGCGGGTTCAATCCCGGCGGGGGTATGGTTTTTTGCAATCGTGTCATTACGATTTCTTAAGTCATGTTGACGGCAGTGAAGGGACTTGAGCTAGAGTTCGTCACGGCCACGCTAGCTGGAGATTCGTCTGTAAAAACTTGCATTTGTGGTCACAGAGGTGCCTGTGCTAACTTTCCTATGGTGTAGAAATATACCTAGTTGGATGAATCTTATTGTGGCTAGCTGGTCTAGTGGCTAACGCGACGGGCTGGAGTTTTGAGACTCTATGACCGCGGGTTCAATCCCGGCCGGGGGTATGGTTTGTTACCATACACTATTATAAACGTAAACAGTTATACTCTGTATATCATATTAGTGTCAACTGTTCTTAATATTTTGTTGCTGCTATTGATTTTTATAGAAGCGGGGTAGCTTTGCTAGTAGGTGTGTACCTCAGTGTATACGCTGAATTTATTACTATTTTAGGAATTACAGCATTCTTCATAACAGATAAAATAAGGTTTGTGCTGATTTTTAACCCGAAAGGAAAGCCACCAAAGATAACCCAAGAAAATCAGTACGTCACCGGGGGCTGTCTTATTTCCATTGGGGTCCTTCAATCTTGTCCCCCAGGATGTGACCCACACCAGTCGACTATCAGGGACAGCAGGTGTAAGGTATCACGTGTAGCCGACAGGTTGTATATATAACCCGAGGAATTATTACAAAAAGTAACCAAATATCTGACATTTGAGAAATTTAACTTACAAGAGCACCAATGAGCCAATATATATATATTATATATATACATATATTACAGTGTATAACTCACGTTTACTTAAAGGTGTTAGTATTATCACAAGCGAGACAAACATCCGCAGGAAATGGATAATCCCGAGTTTACTTTATCTTAAAATCTCCTGATTTAACTCATGATATTTTTTAACACGCATTTATTGCAATTTATGGGATTTTCTCGGTTTCCATCGACGAGTCTTCAAGAATATAAACAGGATTAAGCTTATCTTTACGTTCTTCCAGTCACTTCCACGTAAGAGAATCTGAGTAAATACATCACTCCATGGTAACGTTGCCTAACGTTTTCTGGCTTGTGTTGTCGTCACTAACAAGGAAATAAACCAGACTACCATTTGTGTGTATGGTCAATATCACACACCAGACCACTTGTGTGGATGGTCACTATTATACACTAGACCACTTGTGTGGATGGTCACCATTACACACTAGACCACTTATGTGGGTGGTTACTATCACACACCAGACCACTTGTGTGGGTGGTTACTATCACACACCAGACCACTTGTGTGGGCGGTTACTATCACACACCAGACCACTTGTGTGGGTGATTACTATCACACACCAGACCACTTGTGTGGGTGGTTACTATCACACACCAGACCACTTGTGTGGGTGGTTACTATCACACACCAGACCACTTGTGTGGGCGGTTACTATCACACACCAGACCACTTGTGTGGGTGGTTACTATCACACACCAGACCACTTGTGTGGGTGGTTACTATCACACACCAGACCACTTGTGTGGGTGGTTACTATCACACACCAGACCACCTATGTGGAGTGGTGACGTGTACTTAGCTCTGTGAAGACCTGTTTGTGTGCTCTCTGTGAATCTGAACAAGGATGCCCTCTCTTGAGCAACTTTACCAGCAGCTGAGAGAAGAGCTCAGGGTTGCTAAGATGGAGATACGGCGATTAACGGAGGAGAACAAGAGGATTCGTAGTAATCCTCCTGTTGTGAGTCCCCAGGTTAAGAGGGGAGCTTGGTCAGTGGCCGGGCAACATGGAACCAAGCTGAAGGTCAAGAAAACGGTTGGAGAGGCAGAAACAACGAGAAACCAGAAGACTACCGTGGAAACTTCCAACCCATTCTCGGTGCCCACCTGACGAATGTGAGTGTTCTACTGGGAATGCCACAACGAGCACCAAAGAAGCATTGGCAGACGTGAGTGAGACATCCCTAGAAACCCCAACGAAGACCATCGAGAACGTCTTGACGAATTCTACAAGTGGTGTAATGCTACCTGGCGAATGTGAGTCGACTACTCGGGAGCATCACGACGGACGACGCCAAGGAAGGTAGAAACATTGTTGTTGTTGGGGATAGCCAGATTAGGTGCATGGATAGGGCATTCTGCTTGAAGGATAGGATTTGGGAGGCAGGGGAGTGTTTTTTTCCTGGGGCGGGTTTTAAAGAAATTTTTTTAACCCGTCTGGATGCATCATGAGGGGAAATTGGGAGCAACCCTATTATCTGTCTCATTTGGGGGTAGGCAAGGGTTTTTTGGAAAGACGTAGGGAGTGAGGCCCCTGATTAGCGGGTTTATAGGTCAGCAATAGAGTTTAAATTAGGGGGGAAAAGGGGGGGAAAACCCTGTAAAATTTGGCTTTTTGGGCCAAGGAGAGGATTTTGGGAAATGAAGGGGTTGTCCAGGCAATTGGTGTAAAACCTGGCCTGGACAAATACTGAAAGGGAAAAAATCCCAGAAAAAATTAAATTGACAACGGGGGACCTCTTCTATGGCAGAAATGCCCATGTTTTGCCGGGAGGGGGTTTTTCACTTATCAAAGGTGTGGGGGGGGGAGCACTGGCCAAGCAGGGGGAGGGACTGTTGGGTTTTTAAAAAAAGGAAATATTTAGTGGTATGGGTTTTTGCGGGAAAACTGTAAAGGGACCCGGGGGGGTATAATAAAAAGACGGGGAGAATTTAGTAATAGGAAAAAATTGAGGGGGAAATTTTGGGAAAAACCCCAATTTGGCACTTTTTTGACAAGGACAGCAATGGGTTTAGGGGGGAAAAAACAAAAGGAGCGGGAAAGGGTAAAGAGAGAGGAGGGCCCTTTAAAAATTTTTACACAAATAGTCACAGTCCCAAGGAAAAAATTGGGGAAAAGGGTTGAGACTAGTTGCAAAGGGGCGGGTTTAACATAGATGTATTTCCCATTACTGGACGGGGTTTTAAATTTTCAAAAAGTCGGGACATGCCTGCAAAAATTCACTCCGGGGTTTTTTAAATTTTCCAATTAGATAGAAGTGTCGGAAAGGGGGGTTTGGGGGGGCAATTTTATGTCCGAGAAAAACTTGAACCCGTTTTTCATAAAAAAGGGGATTAAGTCTGAAGTAACACATACAGAGTCTGTTTTTTTGGGTAGAATTTTCAGAAAGGGGGATGAAAAAAATTAAAATTTTTGGTGTTATATACCGTCCCCCCAAAATTTAAATTAGTGGGGCCGGGGAGACTACTATGGGAGGAAATTGTTTTGGCCACAAGGCACTATAATGTAGTAATTCTAAAGGGGAAATTTAACTTTATCATAAATTTATTGGAATTTCTTGAAGGGAATTTTTGAAAAAACGACTTCTTAGAAGTAGTTCAGGATTTTTTTTAAAGCGTTTGTGACAAAACCCTAAAAGGGGGTAAAACCTTTTGATTATTTCTGGCAAAAACGAATCCCTTGTTAAAAATTTTAGAGTTTCTGATGTTTGGGTGCTAGCGACCAAAAATCAATACATTTGCATTGAATGGAAGTTGATTGGGAAAACTCAAAACACCCCCAGTTTTCGCTTTGAGATTACGATAGGCTTGAGAAACTTATATTGTAAATGGGGTAACAAAGAGAGTTTTTTCAATATGACAGTTTTCTGAAACAAAAATCTGCTCGGACTTTTATCCCTAAAAAGAAATTAGAAAAATAGAAATGACCCAAAATGGTGACAAAATGGCTAAAATATCTTTAGGGCATAAAAAGGGAAATTTTAGGCATATCAAAAGGGCGAGGGTATCTTATGAATCAGTATTTTGAAATTAAGAGGGACATTAAAAAAGGGGTAAGAAAAGCAAAAAAGGGACATGAAATTAAAGTTGTAGGGATTTAAAACTAACCAAAAAGTTTTTTCCAGGTTATAGAACAAAAGTTAGAGAAAAGTAGGTCCCCCTTAAAATAATTTGGGGCATCTATGACAAAGAGAATGAAATGTGTCGTTTTAAAAATTTATTTCTCTGGGTTTTTACCGGAAGAACTAATAATATTCGGAAATTTAATTTTTATGGGGGCCCAGAAGAAAAAAAATTATGTAACCACATTCACTAGTGAAATGGTTGTGAAGAGATAGACCGACTAAGCAAAATAAGTCACGGGCCCTGATGGGTTTTTTTAAGGGTTTTAAGGAATGCAAAAGGGAGTCTGGAACCATTAAAATTTTTTAATTTATTCTTCAAAGGGTAGGTCTGAAATGTGGAAGATGGCTAATGTAATTCCTTTTTTAAAAACGGGGCAAGTCTTTACCGTAAAAATTACCGCCAAAAGCCTGACCTCAATTGTGGAAAATTATAAGTAAATTTACTGATTATAAAAACCCAAATCTCGATAAGCATAGTTGTTTAAATAAATTCAGCATGGATTCACAAGGGCCGGTCTTTTTAACTAATTTATTAACTTTCTTCAGTAAAACTTTGGGCTGTTGACCACGATAAAGAATTTGATATTATTTACTTTAATTTGGGAAGGATTTGATAGAGTTCCCCACAAAGATGTTGAAGAAAGGCACTCATGGCATTGGGGGGAAAGGGTGTCTCGTGGATCGAAACATGGCTCCAGACAGGAAGCAGAGGTGTCCTAAATTTGGGGTTTAAAAAAAAGTGGGGATCGTAACAAGGGCGTTAAGGGATCAGTCTGGGCCCGTTGTTGTTTATAAATAAAGAATGATTTGATGAAGGAATTTTATGATATGAGCAAAAATTTGCCGATGAAAAAGGGATAGGTTGGAAAATTTATTCAAAAGAATGTTAGGGAAAAATTTGGGGGGGTTTAGACAAACTCTACTCTTGGGTTTGAAAAGTGGCAGTGCAGTTCAGTGTAGATAAATGCAAAGGTTTAAAGCTGGGGGTGTCCATAAAACCCAGCCTTTTAAGTTTTAAAAATGTAGAAATTAGCCATCAGATTGCGAAAAGACTTGGGGGTTATGGTGAGCGCAACCCTTTAAAACCCAAAACAGCATTTTCCCCAAGCGTACGTAATTTAAAGGGAAAAAATTACTGGGATTTAACAAGAAGTGTAAGCAACAAAATCCCAAAGGTTAACTGCAGCTTTTTTACATCATTGAAGGGGCCCCACCTAGATTAGCAGCTCAGTTTGGGTCCATTTTTCAGAATGGACATAAAATTTTTTAGAAAAAATTCAGCGTAGGTGACTAATTAAACATAGCATTAGAAATCTTCCTTATGAAGAAAGATTGAAGACTCTTAAGTTACATTCACTTGTTAGACGAAGATTATTATTATTATAATCAAGGGGGAAGCACTAAACCCGTAGGATTATACAGCGCCTATGGGGGGATGGAAGGCATTCAGGCTTAATTCAGGGAACTGGAGCACAGATCCAACTGGAGCACAGATCCAATTCCCTAGATCAAGAGCCCCTCACCAGCGTCAAGGAGCCTTCCTTGAGGGGTTTAGACGAAGAATGAGGGGAGACCTGATCGAAGTGTATAAGTGGAAGATGGGTATTAATAAAGGGGATATTAACAAGGTCTTGAGGATATCTCTCCATGAGAGAACCCGCAGTAATGGATTTAAATTAGATACGTTTAGATTTAGAAAGGACATAGGAAAGTATTGGTTTGGAAATAGGGTAGTTGATGAGTGGAACAGTCTACCTAGTTGGGTTATTGAGGCTAGGACTTTGGGTAGTTTCAAATTTAGGTTGGATAAGTACATGAGTGGGAGGGGTTGGATTTGAGTGGGACTTGCACATCAGAGCTTATTTCTTGGGTGGCATTGAAAATTGGGTTGGTTAAATGTTTGTTAGTGGGATGAATTGTAAAGGACCTGCCTAGTATGGGCCAACAGGCCTGCTGCAGTGTTCCTCCTTTCTTATGTTCTTATGTTATGTTACTATCACACACCAGACCACTTGTGTGGGTGGTTACTATCACACACCAGACCACTTGCGTGGGTGGTTACTATCACACACCAGACCACCTATGTGGGTGGTTACTATCACACACCAGACCACTTGTGTGGGTGGTTACTATCACACACCAGACCACCTATGTGGGTGGTTACTATCACACACCAGACCAGCTGTGGGTGGTTACTATCACACACTAAAAGACCACTTGTGTGGGCGGTTACTATCACACACCAGACCACTTGTGTGGGCGGTTACTATCACACACCAGACCACTTGTGTGGGCGGTTACTATCACACACCAGACCACTTGTGTGAGTGGTTACTATCACACACCAGACCACTTGTGTGAGTGGTTACTATCACACACTAGAAGACCACTTGTGTGGGTGGTTACTATCACACACCAGACCACTTGTGTGGGTGGTTACTATCACACACTAGAAGACCACTTGTGTGGGCGGTTACTATCACACACCAGACCATTTGTGTGAGTGGTTACTATCACACACCAGACCACTTGTGTGGGCCGTTACTATCACACACCAGACCACTTGTGTGGGTGGTTACTATCACACACTAGAAGACCACTTGTGTGGGCGGTTACTATCACACACTAGACCACTTGTGTGGGTGGTTACTATCACACACCAGAGCACTTGTGTGGATAGTTACTATTACACACTAGAAGACCACTTGTGTGGATAGTCACTATTACCCACTAGAAGCCCACTTGAGTGGGTGTCATCATGACTCAGGAAATCGAAATGACACGATTGCACACAAACCATACCGTGGGCGAGGATAGAACCTGCGATCAGTGTCAAAACTCCAGACCGACACGCTAGGCTAGCTGGCTACAATAAGACGTATCTTACTGGACGAATCTTATTGTAGCCAGCTGGCCCAGTGGCTAGCGCGTCGGTCTGGAGTTTCATGACTCTCTGATCGCAGGTTCTATCCCCGACCGTGGTATGGTTTGTGTGGGTGGTCACTATCACACATGGTGCGTCTTCGTGTTATCCTGTATTAAACTACATAAAACATCATCCTTCACAAATATTTCCAGACGAATTGATACCAGAACTGTATAAGGCACACAAGTTTAGTTTCAAATTCTCTATCTTTTCCTATTACTGATATGCATGTTCTTTAAAAAATGACGATCAGTTTCTCCATTTTTCTTATTTTAATTGACCTCAATTGTAGGCAAATTACTAGAGTCAATTATAGCTGAGATTATAAGAAGCCATCTCGATAAGCATAGCTTGATTAATGATACTCAGCATGGATTCACAAGAGGCCGGTCTTGTCTAACTAATTTATTAACTTTCTTCAGTAAAGCTTTTGAGGCTGTTGACCACGATAAAGAATTTGATATCATTTACTTAGATTTTAGTAAGGCATTTGATAGAGTTCCGCACCAAAGACTGTTAAAGAAAGTAGCAGCTCATGGCATTGGGGGAAAAGTGCTCTCGTGGATCGAATCATGGCTCACAGACAGGAAGCAGAGAGTGTCCATAAATGGGGTTAAATCCGAGTGGGGATCAGTAACAAGTGGCGTTCCACAGGGATCAGTCTTGGGCCCGTTGTTGTTTATAATATATATCAATGATCTTGATGAAGGAATTACTAGTGACATGAGCAAATTCGCCGATGACACAAAGATAGGTAGGATAATTGATTCAAACGTAGATGTCAGGGAACTTCAGGAGGATTTAGACAAACTCTATTCTTTGTCAGAAAAGTGGCAGATGCAGTTCAATGTAGATAAATGTAAGGTTCTGAAGCTCGGGAGTGTCCATAACCCTAGCACTTATAAGTTAAATAATGTAGAACTTAGCCATACAGATTGCGAAAAGGACTTGGGGGTTATGGTAAGCAGCAACCTTAAACCAAGACAGCAATGCCTGAGCGTACGTAATAAGGCAAATAGATTACTGGGATTTATATCAAGAAGTGTAAGCAACAGAAGTCCAGAGGTCATACTGCAGCTTTATACATCATTAGTAAGGCTTCACCTAGATTATGCAGCTCAATTCTGGTCTCCATATTACAGAATGGATATAAATTCGTTAGAAAACATTCAGCATAGGATGACTAAATTAATACATAGCATTAGAAATCTTCCTTATGAAGAAAGATTGAAGACTCTTAAGTTACATTCACTTGTTAGACGAAGAATGAGGGGAGACCTGATCGAAGTGTATAAGTGGAAGATGGGTATTAATAAAGGGGATATTAACAAGGTCTTGAGGATCTCTCTCCAAGAGAGAACCCGCAGTAATGGATTTAAATTGGATAAGTTTAGATTTAGAAAGGACATAGGAAAGTATTGGTTTGGAAATAGGGTAGTTGATGAGTGGAACAGTCTACCTAGTTGGGTTATTGAGGCTAGGACTTTGGGTAGTTTCAAATTTAGGTTGGATAAGTACATGAGTGTAATATTCAGGGATTTAAGTTGTTCAATGTGGATAGATGTAATGGGAAGGGGGGAGAAGTTGCATTGTATGTTCGAGAAAATATTAATTGTTGCATAAAAACAGGTATAAAAATAGATGGAGCAGTAACAGAGTCTGTTTGGGTAGAGTTCGTGGAGGGTCAAGAAAAACTAATTCTAGGTGTAATATACCGACCTCCAGGCTTGGATCACGATAGAGCGAGACTTCTTTGGGACGAAATTGTTAGGGCTTCTGGACACAGTAACATAGTCATAGTAGGGGACTTTAACTTTAGTCAAATTGACTGGAATTCTTTGACAGGTAATCTAGAGTCCAGTGACTTTATGGAAACAGTTCAGGACTGTTTTCTGAAACAGAGCGTAACTGAGCCTACCAGGGGTAATAATGTGCTAGACCTAGTCTTGTCAAATAAGGAAACACTCGTGAATAATCTGGAGATCACTGAAGAGCTTGGCGCAAGTGATCACAAATCCATCACTTTTAGCATTAATTGGGAATGCAAGAATAATGATAATACAGTAAAAATCCCTGATTTTCGTTCTGCCGATTATAATGGACTTAGGGAACATCTGTCTAATCTTGATTGGGGTTATCTAGCTAATGATTTTATTGACAATAATCATACTTATGAATATGAAGGGATCTGCTTTTATGATTGTTTTCTTAATAATGTACACAGTGCCCAGAGTATATACATTCCCCAGAGAGAAATTAGGTCTAATAATAACGATCCCAAATGGGTTAACAGGAGGCTAAATCATCTATTAGGGGAGAAAAGGGGAATTTATAGGCGCATCAGAAGAGGAGAGGTTAACCTTACTGACCAATATGTTCAGCTTAAAAGAGAAGTAAAAAAGGCGATTAGAAAGGCTAAACGTGACTATGAAATTAGAGTTGCTAATGAATCAAAGACTAATCCAAAGGGGTTCTTTCAAGTGTATAGGACGAAGGTGAAGGAAAAAGTAGGACCTCTGAAATCTGGGAATGGACAGCTGACGGATAATGAACTGGAAATGTGTTCCTTATTTAATGACTATTTTTTGTCAGTTTTTACACAGGAAGATGTAAATGAGATTCCAGTAATTAACAATTATTTAGTTCCTGATGAATTTAAGTTAACTAATATTACTGTCACGAGGGACATGGTTATTAAACAGATAGACAAACTGAAACAAAATAGGTCCCCGGGACCCGATGAGTTGTTTTCAAGGGTACTTAAGGAATGCAAGATGGAGCTTAGTCAGCCATTAACGAGTGTATTCAATGCGTCCATCCTTACCAGTGTTGTGCCAGAGTTGTGGAAGATGGCTAATGTGGTTCCTATATTCAAATCAGGGGATAAGTCCACTCCTTCAAATTACCGTCCAATAAGCCTGACATCTATAGTGGGCAAGTTATTAGAATCAATTATAGCTGACATTATCAGAAGTCACCTTGAAGAGCATAACTTGATAAATGAATCTCAGCATGGATTCACGAGAGGTCGTTCCTGCCTGACAAACTTACTAACGTTCTTCAATAGAACATTTGAGGCAGTTGACAGTGATAAGGAATATGATATTGTTTATTTGGATTTTAGTAAAGCCTTCGACAGAGTACCTCACAAGAGACTCTTAAGAAAAGTGGCAGCTCATGGTATAGGAGGTAAAGTTCTAGCATGGATTGAGGCTTGGCTTACCAATAGAAAGCAGAGAGTTACCATTAATGGAGTGAAATCTGAATGGGGATTAGTCACTAGTGGCGTTCCACAAGGATCAGTTTTAGGCCCTCTCCTGTTAATAATTTACATTAATGACCTTGATAAAGGGATTACTAGTGACATGAGTAAGTTTGCTGATGATACAAAGATAGGCCGTATAATTCACTCTGAGGAGGATATTAATGAACTCCAGGACGATTTGAACAAATTAATGTCTTGGTCTGAAAAATGGCAGATGAAGTTTAATGTGGATAAGTGTAAGGTACTTCCCCTTGGTAATGAAAATAACCCTCGAAGCTATAATCTAGGTGAAGTAGAGCTTGGTCATACAGAATGTGGAAAAGACTTGGGAGTCATGGTAAGCAGAAATCTAAAGCCAAGACAGCAGTGCCTTAGTGTGCGCAACAAGGCCAACAGATTACTTGGATTTATCTCAAGTTTGTAGATGAATGGTTCAGAGAACCGACATGTTGATAAATTAGACACATGTGCAACTCTTGGGTATCTTTATTGAGGTAAGACACATAGGCAACAGTTAGGCAACTTTATTCCGAAACGTTTCGCCTACACAGTAGGCTTCTTCAGTCGAATACAGAAAGTAGGCAGGAACAGTAGAGAAGACGATGTAATCAGTCCATCACCCTTAAAGTCGTAGAATTTGAGGTTGTCAGTCCCTCGGCCTGGAGAAGTTCAGTTCCATAGTCAGGAACTATGGAACTGATAGTTCCATAGTCAGGAACTGATAGTTCCTGACTATGGAACTGAACTTCTCCAGGCCGAGGGACTGACAACCTCAAATTCTACGACTTTAAGGGTGATGGACTGATTACATCGTCTTCTCTACTGTTCCTGCCTACTTTCTGTATTCGACTGAAGAAGCCTACTGTGTAGGCGAAACGTTTCGGAATAAAGTTGCCTAACTGTTGCCTATGTGTCTTACCTACCAACCTGTCGGTATTGTATACCATTTTGATGTTCATCTTTATTGAGGAAACGTTTCGCCACACAGTGGCTTCATCAGTCCATACGTAGGAGAAACTTGAAGAACAGGAGGAGAATGAGGTAATCAGTCCCTCAACCTTGAGTCGATGTGTTCAGTCCATCAATCTTGAATAGAATACGGCATATCAGGGGAGAAGCAGCTTATAAACCGTATGGCAGGAGAGGTGCAGCAGTCATAGGTCGTGTCACATTTGTTCAATGTGGAAGTAGGTCGTGCCCAAGAATTAGGCAAGCGAAGAATTCCTAAGTATTAAGATCCCAAGAAGTTGCAGTGTCTGACAGATTTGTAGATGAATGGTTCAGAGAACCGACATGTTGATAAATTAGACACATGTGCAACTCTTGGGTATCTTTATTGAGGAAACGTTTCGCCACACAGTGGCTTCATCAGTCCATACGTAGGAGAAACTTGAAGAACAGGAGGAGAATGAGGTAATCAGTCCCTCAACCTTGAGTCGATGTGTTCAGTCCATCAATCTTGAATAGAATACGGCATATCAGCGGAGAAGCAGCTTATAAACCGTATGGCAGGAGAGGTGCAGCAGTCATAGGTCATAAGAACATAAGAACATAAGAAAGGAGGAACACTGCAGGAGGCCTGCTGGCCCATACTAGGCAGGTCCTTTACAATTCATCCCACTAACAAAACATTTACCCAACCCAATTTTCAATGCTACCCAAGAAATAAGCTCTGATGTGAAAGTCCCACTCAAATCCAACCCTTCCCACTCATGTACTTATCCAACCTAGATTTGAAACTACCCAACGTCCTAGCCTCAATAACCCAACTAGGTAGACTGTTCCACTCATCAACTACCCTATTTCCAAACCAATACTTTCCTATGTCCTTTCTAAATCTAAACTTATCTAATTTAAATCCATTACTGCGGGTTCTCTCTTGGAGAGACATCCTCAAGACCTTATTAATATCCCCTTTATTAATACCTATCTTCCACTTATACACTTCGATCAGGTCTCCCCTCATTCTTCGTCTAACAAGTGAATGTAACTTAAGAGTCTTCAATCTTTCTTCATAAGGAAGATTTCTGATGCTATGTATTAATTTAGTCATCCTACGCTGAATGTTTTCTAACGAATTTATGTCCATTTTGTAATACGGAGACCACATTTGTTCAATGTGGAAGTAGGTCGTGCCCATACGGTTTATAAGCTGCTTCTCCACTGATATGCCTATCTGGGGAGTGTCTCGAGACTTAAGTCTCCCATGGGAGGAGGTACAGTACCTCCTCATCTTTGGGACCAAGTGTCCCCAGGCCTAGCCACATTCCCCGCCCTCACGGGGCTTGTAGGGAGAAGCTAGGCCTCTGGTCTGCCATCTACCCCGCCTCAAAGGGGCTCGTGGGGATGGCAGTCTTATGAGCTGCAGATGGTAGCAAGCTCAGGCCTTGGTAGGATACCTCTGGGCAACTTCCTTATATACATGGTGAGAAACTCGGAATGAACAGGTTACCAGCCTATGGTAACGTTGCCTAACGTTTCCTGGCTTGTGCAGTCGTCACTGATATGGAGGTAGCAACACTTGACAAGTTTGAGCATCTTCAGAAACAAGTCGTTATCATACACCGGACGACCACTTGTGTGGGTGGTCACTAATATACAACATTAATTTACAATCGCTAGCAACACTATTTCTATAACAAGGGAATGGCTAAGAGGCAAGCGAGTGAAGTGAATAACAGCACAAATGGAAAAGTTTGTGACAATATGACCCATCATCATATCACTATGTCTTACCATAATATGCCTGTAATAATACCGTACTTAATGCAACCACATTGGAAAGTCAGAACAAATTATATTCGTAAATTTAATTGGAATAAAGAAATAATATGAAATACGAAACACAATTTATCAAAGAAACGTGGTCGCCCGATAGCCTGGGCATGATAATGTGATGATTATCACAAGTCTACATCACACAACAAACGTGGCGACGTCATGTTGAGGGCTGCCAAGAAAACGTTTGAACACAAACAGAACAATCAATTCACATCAAACTTGCTTCACGAAGTTTATGTTAGTCCATTTCAAGACAAAGACATGTTTAATATGTTTTTGAGGGACTTATAAATATGATCGATGTGTCTGGCGAAGTACACAAAGACTCCAGACATGATTGAGCACAGAAGTTCGCCCCTGCCACAAAACTAGAAAGCACCAGAGTAAACAATTCTGCATACGCCTTCCTAAACTATAAGAAATGTCTGGTTGGAAAGCATTCAGCATGCAGACCACGTTCATAACTGCTGTAGTGGTCTTTTTCCTGGTCCCTCTCGCCGCCTCCCTCACCCTCCATCACAAGTCGTCGGGTCAAGCAGTCATTGTGAACGGCACCTCGGTGGATATTGGTTACATGGAGGAAGCTTTTTTGTTCTGCAGGGGGGAAGTGTCAACCATTGACAACCTTCACCACCACCAGGTACAGTGGCGGTACTCCACAGGTGAACCGGTGCACAGATGGTCCAACAATAACTACGTGTACTCTTTGGGCACTGGAACCCACGTTCCTCACTCATACCTCGTCTTCCACTACTTCTCCAGTACATACGCCGGAGACTATAACTGTGTCTTGCTGTACGACAACAATGAGGTTCACTCTGCAACTATCAACGTCTTGTGAAAGTGAGAATACATGGATCCAGCAATTACAACTCAAGATGATCCAAGAAACACCAGCCTGTGTCCTCTTCACTTGACAGAGCTCACTGTAGTATTTATATTTAAAATATAAAGCTCAAAATGATCTCACTAAAGTTTATCTATTTAATATTTTAATTATTTATTTGTATTTAACTTATGAAATAAATATTTTATATTTGCAGAATTTTCTATGTAACCTTCATATGTTACTTTATGTTCTAAACATCACAATGTAAAGGAAGATTTATTGTAATAAGTTGTGAAAAGCAAATTCCAGTGGCAAAAAAAAAAAAAACTGTCCTGTTAACATTAAAAAGTTGACAAATTACCATTAATATACGAGTATGAGAAAAACGTGTGATTATATAAGAACTAGTACTGGCACAACTAGTGTTCCTAATATACGTATACGACCTACTAGAAGGGGCTAAGTTTAGCGTTTCTTTCTTAATGAAGCACAAGTAATAAGGATAAGAACAGGCAGACGTGGACTCTAAGGAGACATTCACAGGTTGACGATACTGACCAACTTGAAATTCAATAAAACAAAATCGGTCATGTGTATTGAGAGAAAGGGCAGACTGGAGACTGCAGCCTAGGACAGGAACTGTAAACAGACAAAATTCTTAGGGCTAATATCACACCAAACTTCAGCAGCATATGTAACACTAGCAAACATTGAAGAACATTCAGGAAGCTGAAAAACCATACTGAGTTTTACACATGACATATGTTAGGTCCATTATAGAGAGTATGTGACTTCAGTGAGGAGTCACTCATTTGGTAAAACATAACCAGACTAGACCTGAGCTGAGAGGAATGCATGAGTGGCTGGAGAAACTGAACTTGATTACTCTGGTAGAAAGAATATAACACTATTACAAAAACAGGTACACGAAGACCTGCTGTACTTGGCTGGAAATCGTCTCCAGACAAGGAACAGTCCTCAAGCAAATAAAGGCAAAGACAAACTCAAATGGCAGCTTTGGAGTATCCGTATATTTCCTCCACCAATATTTACAATGTGTACAGTGCAACAGAGCAACAAGATGGTAAAGACCGAGAGAGCAAAGGGAGGGCACTTAAGGCAACTGGCTTTTCACCTCATACAAGATAGATTAATGTGTACTCGACCAGCCACAGTGAGTCTGCTCCCAGCCAGGTATGGAAACTTAACATTAATTCGGCTGCTACAGAGGGAATGCAAGTGGGTGTAATGAACACCGAATAAATTGTAACATACTAGGCGTATGAACCCCTCAACCCCGAGAGTGGTTACATTCTTTCGATGGGTAGTGTGACACCATGGCAAGATTAAAAATAGCTAAAGGATTGTCTTCCCTTCATACCATCCTATCCTGCTGACAGTACTTGACAAAATTAGTAAAATTTATTTAGCTTTCCTTGTTAATGTCTTAAGGCTAAGTAACTGCCACAGGGAGCAACTGTAGACATAAGGACTAACGAAGGTACAAGGTAGCAATTTTACTGCAGAACTTGTTTGTGAAGTTTAAGCTACCTAGCCATTAAGCAATACTTTTTAGCAGCTTATCATCGTCACAATGAGCACTGAAAAGATTTCACCAAACTTTGAAAACAATGGTACGAACTTATTGTCTTCATGTTGTTACTATGAGAGAAACCATGCTGAAGGTCCCAGGTTTAAACCTCGGACAAGTTACCATATACGAACACGGGTACATAAAGAAAAGACACGTTATACCTGACTGTAACTCAAGTCTTCAGACAAGGAACAGTTCCCAAGCAAATAAAAACAAACACGTGAGCATCTTTTTAGTACCAGTATATTCTCTCAACCAATATTTAGACTAACAACAAAGTGCACAAATAACCCACACTTCCCTTCCCGTTTCTGTGACTTGTTAATGATCCAAGTCAGATCGAAACGTCTTCATAAGTTTCAGTCTCTTATATGAGGGTAATTTGTGTACTGTTTCAGGAACAGTATTTACTTTTTATTCTTTCTGAATAAAGAGAAACAGGCAAGGGCGTTGCTATTTAAGCCAAAATCACAAGTTTTTACACACACACACACACACACAACACACATATATATATATATATATATATATATATATATATATATATATATATATATATATATATATATATATATATAATATATATTATTTTTTATTATCACACTGGCCGATTCCCACCAAGGCAGGGTGGCCCGAAAAAGAAAAACTTTCACCATCATTCACTCCATCACTGTCTTGCCAGAAGGGTGTGTTACACTACAGTTTTTAAACTGCAACATTAACACCCCTTCTTCAGAGTGCAGGCACTGTACTTCCCATCTCCAGGACTCAAGTCTGGCCTGCCGGTTTCCCTGAACCCCTTCATTAATGTTACTTTGCTCACACTCCAACAGCGCGTCAAGTATTAAAAACCATTTGTCTCCATTCACTCCTATCAACCACGCTCACGCATGCCTGCTGGAAGTCCAAGCCTCTCGCACACAAAACCTCCTTTACCCCGTCCCTCCAACCTCTCACCTGTCTTCTGTGATCTTATTGCATATATATATATATATATATATATATATATATATATATATATATATATATATATATATATATATATATATATATATATATACACATATATATGTGTCGTGCAGAATATGTAAAACTGGTCAATTAGCAAGAACTCATTTAAAATTAAGTCCTTTCTAAAATTTTCTCTTATACGTTTAAAGATATATAATTTTTCATTAATGTTAATGTAAAAATTTTTAATTTTGCTCCAAAAGAATGTTAGAAAACTTACCTAATCTTATTATAACAAGAACAATTTATTTTAACCTAACCCAACTAAATATATTTTAGATTTGTTTACAATAATTTATTACTAAACAAACACAGTGAATTATATTTTTTTCCTTAGGTTCAGAATGATTTTGGCGAAATTACTGCATACACAAATTTTCGCTTGTCCTATATGGCAAGATGAATGTAATTATTTAAGCCAAGATCGCAAGTTCTGCCTATTCGGCACGACATTATATATATATATATATATATATATATATATATATAAAATATGATAATGATGTGTAATGTTTAAGTACTTTATTACACACGTTACAGTGACGTATCATTCACGCTGCTCCTTACCCTATTAATTAAACGAGAATTATATTATTCACAGTTTCACTCAGACAAATCACAAACTTTTCTGAAAACGCTGTTGTAGGATTACCTTAAGAAAAAGTGTCATTTTATTTTACATTAATTTATTAAATTTCGGTAATATCACTGAGAAACATTATGATGAATAAATAACAATAAATATTTATTGATTTGCAGCTCATGCTATCTTTGTTGTTGTGACGAGATGTTGATCGTCGTAGAGTGAACCTCAGTATTGTCGTAAAGCAAGACACAGGTGTAATCTCCGGCGTATGTACTGGAGAAGAAGTGGAAGACGAGGTAGGAGTGAGGGACGTGGGTGCCAGTGCCAAGGGAGTACACGTAGTAGTTATTGTTGGACCATCTGTCTACCATGCTTCCTGTGGGGTACCGCCACTGCACCTGGTAGTGGTGCAGATTGTCAGTGGTCGTCACTTCCGCCCTGCAGAACAAGAAGGCCTCCTCCATGTAACCAATTTCCACCGAAGTGCCGTTCATAATGACTGCTTGACCCAACGACTTGTGGGGGAGAGTGAGGGAAGCCGAAAGAACGGTCATGGATAAACCTAAGAAAAATGTGAAAATTGTCATCTGAATCATGTTTTATGGTTAGGTATATTTCTATGTACAGCTAAATAATCTTGGGCTGGGTTGTGTAGGTGCTATGCTCGCTGAGAGTGAATTGGTGGGATACCTCTGGGCAACTTCCTTATATACATGGTGAGAAACTCGGAATGAACACGTTACCAGCCTATGGTAACGTTGCCTAACGTTTCCTGGCTTGTGCCGTCGTCTCTGATATGGAGGTAGCAACACTTGACAAGTTTGAGCATCTTCAGAAACAAGTCGTTATCATAAACCGGACGACCACTTGTGTGGGTGGTCACTAATATACAACATTAGTATACGTTGTGCGTCTTCATGTTATCACGTATTACAATGCATGAAAATAATTATTCACAAATATTTCCAGGTGAATTAATACCAGATTTGTATAAATCACACCCGTATAAATTTTCAAAATTCGCTGTATCTTTTGCTATTACTGATGAGGATATTTTTTAAAAGAATGACAAGCACATTTTCCCCATTTTTATAATTTAAATGAACCATGCACATGATAAAAATCTGCATCATTTCTGATTTGGGAGCAGAGATCACTTAAAATTACAAAAGGTTTGTATTCAGGAAGTACATGTATTATGGTCGCATTAGGTAACATATAAATCATTTTCGACCAGAAACTCTAAAATTTGCAATAATTTTTTTTAATCATCAGTTTCCATATTAACTAGCTTTATATTTTATTACTAGAAATCTTACCTTGAGCCAAAACAATAAGGCGAAAGCAATAAACTCGAAAATTATACATAATTGTTTTTCTAAAATGTTTCTATGATCCAGTAATGAAACATGTTGCTTCCTTTTATTAAAATGGGTTTTACACTTCCCTCTATCTATGTTATATGAAGCATTCACAGAAGTGACCAATGAAAAAAGCATTACAATAATTTCCATTTGTATTTGAACAATTCACAAATATCTCACCACTAAATCGTAAATTATGTTGGACCGAGACGTCTCTGAAGCAATTATCCTCTCTGCGTAGAATGTGGATTATTTGTAAATTTGCATTTACCAAGCCTGAAAGTATATTTTTTTGTCGAAAATTCCTGTATAATCATTTAATAATTGTAAAATTTGATATTAATTTACAATCGCTAGCAACACTATTTCTATAACAAGGGAATGGCTAAGAGGCAAGCGAGTGAAGTGAATAACAGCACAAATGGAAAAGTTTGTGACAATATGACCCATCATCATATCATCTATGTCTTACCATAATATGCCTGTAATAATCCCGTACTTAATGCAACCACATTGGAAAGTCAGAACAAATTATATTCGTAAATTTAATTGGAATAAAGAAATAATATGAAATACGAAACACAATTTATCACAGAAACGTGGTCGCCCGATATCCTGGGCAAGATAATGTGATGATTATCACAAGTCTACATCACACAACAAACGTGGCGACGTCATGTTGAGAGCTGCAGAGAAAACGTTTGAACACAAACAGAACAATCAATTCACATCGAACTTGCTTCACGAAGTTTATGTTAGTCCATTTCAAGACAAAGACATGTTTAATGTTTCTGAGGGACTTATAAATATGATCGATGTGTCTGGCGAAGTACACAAAGACTCCAGACATCATTGAGCACAGAAGTTCGCCCCTGCCACAAAACTAGAAAACACCAGAGCAAACAATTCTGCATACTCCTTCCTAAAGTATAAGAAATGTCTGGTTGGAAAGCATTCAGCATGCAGACCACGTTCGTAACTGCTGTAGTGGTCTTTTTCCTGGTCCCTCTCGCCGCCTCCCTCACCCTCCATCACAAGTCGTCGGGTCAAGCAGTCATTGTGAACGGCACCTCGGTGGATATTGGTTACATGGAGGAAGCTTTTTTGTTCTGCAGGGCGGAAGTGTCAACCACTGACAACCTTCACCACCACCAGGTACAGTGGCGGTACTCCACAGGTGAACCAGTGCACAGATGGTCCAACAATAACTACGTGTACTCTTTGGGCACTGGAACCCACGTTCCTCACTCATACCTCGTCTTCCACTACTTCTCCAGTACATACGCCGGAGACTATACCTGTGTCTTGCTGTACGACAACAATGAGGTTCACTCTGCAACTATCAACGTCTTGTGAAAGTGAGAATACATGGATCCAGCAATTACAACTCAAGATGATCCAAGAAACACCAGCCTGTGTCCTCTTCACTTGACAGAGCTCACTGAAGTATTTATATTTAAAATATAAAGCTCAAAATGATCTCACTAAAGTTTATCTATTTAATATTTTAATTATTTATTTGTATTTAACTTATGATATAAATATTTTATATTTGCAGAATTTTCTATGTAACCTTCATATGTTACTTTATGTTCTAAACATCACAATGTAAAGGAAGATTTATTGTAACAAGTTGTGAAAAGCAAATTCCAGTGGCAAAAAAAAAAAAACTGTCCTGTTAACATTAAAAAGCTGACAAATTACCATTAATATACGAGTATGAGAAAAACGTGTGGTTATATAAGAACTAGTACTGGAACAAATAGTGTTCCTAATATACGTATACAACCTTTTAGTAGGGGCTAAGTTTAGCGTTTCTTTCTTAATGAAGCACAAGTAATAAGGATAAGAACAGGCAGACGTGGACTCTAAGGAGACATTCACAGGTTGACGATACTGACCAACTTGAAATTCAATAAAACAAAATCAGTCATGTGTATTGAGAGAAAGGGCAGACTGGAGACTGCAGCCTAGGACAGGAACTGTAAACAGACAAAATTCTTAGGGCTAATATCACACCAAACTTCAGCAGCATATGTAACACTAGCAAACACTGAAGAACATTCAAGAAGCTGAAAAACCATACTGAGTTTTACACACGGCATATGTTAGGTCCATTATAGAGAGTATGTGACTTCAGTGAGGAGTCACTCATTCGGTAAAACATGTACAGAAACTTGAAATAGTTCAAAGGACTGCAACCAGACTAGACCTGAGCTGAGAGGAATGCATGAGTGGCTGGAGAAACTGAACTTGATTACTCTGGCACAAAGGATATAACACTATTACAAAAACAGGTACACGAAGACCTGCTGTACCTGGCTGGAAATCGTCTTCAGACAAGGAACAGTCCTCAAGCAAATAAAGGCAAAGACAAACTCAAATGGCAGCTTTGGAGTATCAGTATATTTCCTCCACCAATATTTACAACGTGTACAGTGCAATAGAGCAACATGATGGTAAAGACCGAGAGAGCAAAGGGAGGGCACTTAAGGCAACTGGCTTTTCACCTCATACAAGATAGATTAATGTGTACTCGACCAGCCACAGTGAGTCTGCTCCCAGCCAGGTATGGAAACTTAACATTAATTCGGCTGCTACAGAGGGAATGCAAGTGGGTGTAATGAACACTGAATAAATTGTAACATACTAGGCGTATGAACCCCCCAACCCCGAGTGGTTACATTCTTTTGATGGGTAGTGTGACACCATGACAAGATTAAAAATAGCTGAAGGATTGTCTTCCCTTCCTACCATCCTATCCTGCTGACAGTACTTGACAAAATTAGTAAAATTTATTTAGCTTTCCTTGTTTAATGTCTTAAGGCTAAGTAACTGCCACAGGGAGCAACTGTAGACATAAGGACTAACAAAGGTACAAGGTAGCAATTTTACTGCAGAACTTGTCTGTGAAGTTTAAGCTACCTAGCCATTAAGCAATACTTTTTAGCAGCTTATCATCGTCACAATGAGCACTGGAAAGATTTTACCAAACTTTGAAAACAATGGTACGAACTTATTGTCTTCATGTTGTTACTATGAGAGAAACCATGCTGAAGGTCCCAGGTTTAAACCTCGGACAAGTTACCATATACGAACACGAGTACATAAAGAAAAGACGTGTTATACCTGATCGTAACTCAAGTCTTCAGACAAGGAACAGTTCCCAAGCAAATAAAAACAAACACGTGGGCATCTTTTTAGTACCAGTATATTCCCTATATCAATATTTAGACTAAGAACAAAGTGCACAAATAACCCACACTTCCCTTCCCGTTTCTGTGACTTGTTAATGATCCAAATCAGATCGAAACGTCTTTATAAGTTTCAGTCTTTTACATGAGGGTAATTTGTGTACTCTTTCAGCCACAGTATTTACTTTTTATTCTTTCTGAATAAAGAGAAACAGGCAAGAAGAGCGTTGCTATTTAAGCCAAAATCACAAGTTTTTACATAATATATACACTATATATATATATATATATATATATATATTATATATATATATTATATATATATATATATATATATATATATATATAAATGTATGAGAGTATAGTTTTACCAACGCTCTTATATGGGTGTGAAGCATGGGTGATGAATGTTGCAGTGAGGAGAAGGCTGGAGGCAGTGGAGATGTCATGTCTGAGGGCAATGTGTGGTGTGAATATAATGCAGAGAATTCGTAGTTTGGAAGTTAGGAGGAGGTGCGGGATTACCAAAACTGTTGTCCAGAGGGCTGAGGAAGGGTTGTTGAGGTGGTCCGGACATGTAGAGAGAATGGAGCAAGACAGAATGACTTCAAGAGTGTATCAGTCTGTAGTGGAAGGAAGGCGGGGTAGGGGTCGGCCTAGGAAAGGTTGGAGAGAGGGGGTAAAGGAGGTTTTGTGTGCGAGGGGCTTGGACTTCCAGCAGGCATGCGTGAGCGTGTTTGATAGGAGTGAATGGAGACAAATGGTTTTTAATACTTGACGTGCTGTTGGAGTGTGAGCAAAGTAACATTTATGAAGGGGTTCAGGGAAACCGGCAGGCCGGACTTGAGTCCTGGAGATGGGAAGTACAGTGCCTGCACTCTGAAGGAGGGGTGTTAATGTTGCAGTTTAAAAACTGTAGTGTAAAGCACCCTTCTGGCAAGACAGTGATGGAGTGAATGATGTGAAAGTTTTTCTTTTTCGGGCCACCCTGCCTTGGTGGGAATCGGCCAGTGTGATAAAAAAAAAATATATATAATATATATATATATATATTATTATTATTATTATTTTTTTTTATTATCACACTGGCCGATTCCCACAAAGGCAGGGTGGCCCGAAAAAGAGAAACTTTCCCCATCATTCACTCCATCACTGTCTTGCCAGAAGGGTGCTTTACACTACAGTTTTTAAACTGCAACATTAACACCCCTCCTTCAGAGTGCAGGCACTGTACTTCCTATCTCCAGGACTCAAGTCCGGCCTGCCGGTTTCCCTGAAACCCTTCATAAATGTTACTTTGCTCACACTCAAACAGCACGTCAAGTATTAAAAACCATTTGTCTCCATTCACTCCTATCAAACACGCTCACGCATGCCTGCTGGAAGTTCAAGCCCCTCGCACACAAAACCTCCTTTACCACCTCCCTCCAACCTCTCACCTGTTTACTGTGATCTTATTGCATATATATATAAATTATATATATATATTATATATATTATATATATTATATATATAAAATATATATATATATATATATATATATATATATATATATATATATTTGCAATAAGATCACAGTAAACAGGTGATTTTAAAATATGCAAAACAACCACTGTGAAAGAGTAGTGAAATTCCAAGCGCTTTCGTGACTACTCACGAATGCGCTTGGAATTTCACTATTTCAAAGTGGTTGTTTTGCATATATATATTATATATATATATATATATATGAATATATGTCGTGCCGAATATGTAAAACTGGTCAATTAGCAAGAACTCATTTAAAATTAAGTCCTTTCTAAAATTTTCTCTTATACGTTTAAAGATATATATAACCATTAACATGTCAGCTTCACCAGGGAAGATATCCATGAAACGTTAATGTGTACTCACCTAATTGTACTCACCTAATTGTGGTTGCAGGGGTCGAGACTCAGCTCCTGGCCCTGCCTCTTCACTGATCGCTACTAGGTCTCTCTCTCTCTGCTTCCTGAGCTGTATCATACCTCTTCTTAAAACTATGTATGGTTCCTGCCTCCACTTCACTTGCTAGGCTATTCCACTTGCTGACAACTCTATGACTGAAGAAATACTTCCTAACGTCCCTGTGACTCGTCTGAGTCTTCAGCTTCCAGTTGTGACCCCTTGTCCCTGTGTCCCCTCTCTGGAACATCCTATATCTGTCCACCTTGTCTACTCCCCGCAGTATCTTGTATGTCCTTATCATGTCTCCCCTGACCCTTCTGTCCTCCAGTGTCGTCAGTCCGATCTCCCTCAACCTTTCCTCGTACGACATTCCCCTGAGCTCTGGGACTAGCCTTGTTGCAAACCTTTGTACTTTCTCTAAACTTCTTGACGTGCTTGACCAGGTGTGGGTTCCAGACTGGTGCTGCATACTCCAGTATGGGCCTAACATACACAGTGTACAGTGTCTTGAACGATTCCTTATTTAGGTATCGGAATGCTATTCTCAGGTTTGCCACGCGCCCGTATGCTGCAGCAGTTATTTGGTTAATGTGTGTCTCCGGTGATGTGCTCGGTGTTATGGTCACCCCAAGGTCTTTCTCCCTGAGTGAGGTCTCTAGTCTTTGTCCACCTAGCCTATACTCTGTCTGCGGTCTTCTTTGCCCCTCCCCAATCTTCATGACTTTGCATTTGGTTAGATTGAATTCGAGAAGCCAGTTACTGGACCACATGTCCAGCCTGTCCAGGTCTCTTTTGCAGTCCTGCCTCATCCTCATCCGATTTAATTCTTCTCATCAACTTCACATCATCTGCGAATAGGGACACTTCAGAGTCTATTCCTTCCATCATGTCGTTCACATATATCAAAAATAGCACTGGTCCTAGAACTGACCCCTGTGGGACCCCGCTCGTCACAGGCGCCCACTGTGATACCTCTTCACGTACCATGACTCGATGTTGCCTCCCTGTCAGGTATTCCCTGATCCATTGCAGTGCCCTCCCTGTTATATGCGCCTGATCCTCCAGCTTCTGCACTAATCTCTTGTGGGGAACTGTGTCAAAGGCCTTCCTGCAGTCTAGGAAAACGCAATCTACCCACCCCTCTCTCTCGTGTCTTACTTCTGTTACCTTGTCATAAAACTCCAGGAGGTTTGTGATAGAAGATTTGCCTTCCATGAATCCATGCTGGTTTTCATTTATAATCTTGTTCCTTTCTAGGTGTTCGACCACTCTCCTCCTGATAATCTTCTCCATGACTTTGCACACAATACATGTCAGAGACACAGGTCTGTAGTTTAGCGCCTCATTTCTGTTTCCTTTCTTAAATATGGGGACTACATTAGCTCTCTTCCATTTCTCAGGTAGTTGCCCAGTTTCAAGGGATGTGTTGAAGATTGTGGTTAGAGGCATGCACAGCATCTCTGCTCCTTCTCTAAGGACCCATGGGGAGATGTCCGGTCCCATCGCCTTTGAGGTATCAAGGTCACTTAGGAGCTTCTTCACCTCCTCCTCAGTTGTTCGTATGTCATCCAACACTTGTTGGTATATTCCCTCTTGATGTTCCCTTCTGTGCTGTTTTCCCACAGCCCTTCCTGTCTCTACTGTAAAAACTTCCTTAAATCTCCTGTTCAGCTCCTCACATACCTCCTGATCATTTCTTGTGAGTTCTCCACCTTCTGTCCTTAATCTGATCACCTGGTCTTTGACTGTTGTCTTCCTCCTGATGTGGCTATACAACAGTTTCGGGTCAGTCTTGATTCTCGATGCTATGTCACTTTCATACTGTCGCTGGGCCTCCCTCCTTACCTGTGCATACTCATTCCTGGCTCTGCGACTGATCTCCCTATTTTCGTGTGTTCTCTGCCTTCTGTACTTTTTCCATTCTCTATTGCACTTTGTTTTTGCCTCCTTACACCGTCGGGTAAACCAGGGGCTCATTCTGGTCTTCCCGTTGTTACTGTTGCCCTTGGGAATAAACCTTTCCACTGCCTCCTTGCATTTTGCTGTTACATATTCCATCATTTCATTTACTGGGTTTCCTGCCAGTTATCTGTCCCAATGAACCTCCAGCAGGAAGTTCTTCAACCCTATGTAGTCCCCTCTTTTATAGTCAGGCTTTTCCCATTCAACTCCTGTTATTCTCTCCACTTGCAGCTCTACTATGTATTCAAAGCACAGAACCATGTGGTCGCTAGCTCCTAGAGGACTCTCATACTTGATGTCCTCAATGTCTGAGCTGCCCAGGGTGAACACAAGGTCCAGTCTTGCTGGTTCATCCTCCCCTCTCACTCTGGTAGAGTCCTGAAAATGTTGGTGCATGAGGTTTTCCAGCACCACGTCCAACATCTTGGCTCTCCATGTTTCGGGACCCCCATGTGGCTCTAGGTTTTCCCAGTCAATCTCCCTGTGGTTGAAATCCCCCATAACCAGCAACTTTGCTCTGCTGGAGTGAGCTCTTCTTGCCACCTCAGCAAGTGTATCCACCATTGCTCTGTTGCTCTCTTCATATTCCTCTCTTGGCCTCCTGCAGTTCTGTGGTGGATTATACATCACTGCAATGACCACTTTGTGTTCCCCAGACTGAAGTGTACCTACTATGTAGTCTCTTTCTCCCGTCTCCTCTATGCCTTCCATTTTCTCGAATTTCCATATGTTTTTTACGAGCAGAGCAAACCCACCTCCCCCCCTGCCCCTTCTATCTTTCCTCATGATCTGGTATACTGGTGGGAAGATTGCATCTGTTATTGTCTCCGTGAGTTTTGTTTCTGTAACTGCTATGATGTCTGGGGACTTCTCATTGATTCTTTCTTGCCATTCCTCATGTTTATTCGTTAATCCATCTGCATTTGTGTACCAAACCTTCAACTTCTGTTCTAATACTGTAACTGTGGTGCGGGGGGTGGGAACAGAGGGATCGGTGTGTGATGGTTGGTTTGGATTGTTCAGTTGCCTTGGGGGTGTCGTGGCTGGAGTCCTTCTGCAGGTGTTTCTGGGGGGTGTGCTTGTCCTTCCATTTGATCCTGGGTTATTCTGCTCTCCTTTTTCATTTCTTCCCATTTCTCCTTTCGTTTTTGAACTCTCTCTTTCATCGTCTTCCTTTCGTCCTGTGTTCTGTCTCGATCGAGGTACACACTCCAGAACTCCTGCTTGCCTCTCAGCCGTGCTTTCTCCTGCAGGATCATGGTTCGGGTTGATTCTGCCATGAAAATTACTTTGAGAGGCATATTCCTTTTCTTTGTGAACCACCCAATTCTCCGAAAATTTGCCAACTGGGTCATGTCCCCCTCGCCTATCACCTTCATGATATCTTCAATTGCTTTTTTCTCCTCCTGCTTTCTTTCATCATAAGTTTCCCCTTTAGCTTCGTCTAGCCCATAGACAAACACGGATCTCTCCCTTTCCACCTCCCACTGTGACTCCCATTGCATCCTCTGATGTGTTTTAGTTCCTTCCTGTGGAGTGTTCCTTCCTTCAGTCCCTTCCCTAGTTATGGCCCCTATGTTTCTGTGTGTGTGTGTACTCACCTAATTGTGGTTGCAGGGGTCGAGACTCAGCTCCTGGCCCCGCCTCTTCACTGATCGCTACTGGATCTCTCTCTCTCTGCTTCCTGAGCTTTGTCATACCTCTTCTTAAAATTATGTATTGTTCCTGCCTCCACTACTTCACTTGCTAGGCTATTCCACTTGCTGACAACTCTATGACTGAAGAAATACTTCCTAACGTCCCTGTGACTCGTCTGAGTCTTCAGCTTCCAGTTGTGACCCCTTGTCCCTGTGTCCCCTCTCTGGAACATCCTATCTCTGTCTACCTTGTCTATTCCCTGCAGTATCTTGTATGTCGTTATCATGTCTCCCCTGACCCTTCTGTCCTCCAGTGTCGTCAGTCCGATTTCCCTTAACCTTTCCTCGTACGACATTCCCTTGAGCTCTGGACTAGCCTTGTTGCAAACCTTTGTACTTTCTCTAACTTCTTGACGTGCTTGACCAGGTGTGGGTTCCAGACTGGAGCTGCATACTCCAGTATGGGCCTAACATACACAGTGTACAGTGTCTTGAACGATTCCTTATTAAGGTATCGGAACGCTATTCTCAGGTTTGCCAGGCGCCCGTATGCTGCAGCGGTTATTTGGTTGATGTGTGCCTCCGGTGATGTGCTCGGTGTTATGGTCACCCCAAGGTCTTTCTCCCTGAGTGAGGTCTCTAGTCTTTGTCCACCTAGCCTATACTCTGTCTGCGGTCTTCTTTGCCCCTCCCCAATCTTCATGACTTTGCATTTGGCTGGATTGAATTCGAGAAGCTAGTTACTGGACCACATGTCCAGCCTGTCCAGGTCTCTTTGCAGTCCTGCCTCATCCTCGTCCGATTTAATTCTTCTCATCAACTTCACGTCACCTGCAAACAGGGACACTTCAGAGTCTATTCCTTCCATCATGTCGTTCACATATATCAAAAATAGCACTGGTCCTAGAACTGACCCCTGTGGGACTCCGCTCGTAATAGGCGCCCACTGTGATACCTCTTCACGTACCATGACTCGTTGCTGCCTCCCTGTCAGGTATTCCCTTATCCATTGCAGTGCCCTCCGTTTTACGTGCGCCTGATCCTCCAGCTTCTGCACTAATCTCTTGTGGGGAACTGTGTCAAAGGCCTTCCTGCAGTCTAGGAAAATGCAATCTACCCACCCCTCTCTCTCGTGTCTTACTTCTGTTACCTTGTCATAAAAACTCCAGGAGGTTTTGTGATACAAGATTTGCCTTCCATGAACCCATGCTGGTTTTCATTTATAATCTTGTTCCTTTCCAGGTGTTCGACCACTCTCCTCCTGATAATCTTCTCCATGACTTTGCACACAATACATGTCAGAGACACAGGTCTGTCTGTGTGTGTGCGTGTGTGTGTGTGTGTGTGTGTGTGTGTGTGTGTGTGTGTACTCACCTATTTGTGGTTGCAGGGGTCGAGTCACAGCTCCTGTGTGTGTGAGTGTGTGTGTGTGTGTGTGTGTGTGTGTGTGTGTGTGTGTGTGTGTGTGTGTGTGTGTCAGTATAGACTCTCACTTCTGTTATCTTTCAAGTGTTGTGGGTCGATAACATTGAACGTGTTATCATCTAAGAACTCGCAATAAGTTATCTTGAGTTAAAGGAGTACAAGGCTTCGAGAAATATGTAACTTACATGTACCATGACAGCTTCTGGGAATACACTAGGTTACAGTTGGTACCGCTGATACAGACACTAGGTTGCAGTTGGTACCACTGATAAAGACACTAGGTTGCAGTTCGTACCGCTGATACAGACACTAGGTTGCAGTTGGTACCGCTGATACAGACACTAGGTTGCAGTTGGTATCGCTGATAAAGACACTAGGTTGCGGTTGGTACCGCTGATACAGACACTAGGTTGCAGTTGGTACCGCTGATACAGACACTAGGTTGCAGTTGGTACCGCTGATACAGACACTAGGTTGCAGTTGGTACCGCTGATACAGACACTAGGTTGCATTTGGTAACGCTGATACAGACACTAGATGACAGTTGGTACCGCTGATACAGACACTAGGTTGCATTTGGTACTGCTGATACAGACACTAGATTACAGTTGGTACCGCTGATACAGACAGTTACAGAAGTTTTATCTGTAAAATCTTTCTTTTGTAACCTTCTTGGGTCAGCGGTACAGTCTCGGGCTGCTGTTGACAGGACCTAAGGTTCGAGTCCCCGTAAATTCTTCCATTTATTGATGTTGTCATATCCGTTATAATAAGTATGAAGCGTAATATCTTAGCTACGTCACGTATTATCTTAGCAAATGTAATACCTATTTACAAGGCAGGTGACAGGTCCTTGGCTTCGAACTATAGACCAATAAGCCTTACCTCCACAGTGGGAAAATTTATGGAATCAATAATTACCGAAGCAATTCGTAGCCATCTTGACAGGCACAGATTAATTAACGAATCTCAACACGGTTTTACAAAGGGGCGTTCCTGTCTTACGAATTTACTAACTTTTTTCACTAAGGTCTTTGAGGAGGTAGATCATGGTAATGAATATGATATTGTGTATATGGACTTCAGTAAAGCTTTCGATAGAGTTCCACACCAGAGGCTATTGAGGAAACTTAAGGCACACGGAATATGAGGAGAAATTTTTTCCTGGGTAGAGGCATGGCTGACAAATAGACAGCAGAGAGTTTGCATAAATGGGGAGAAATCAGAATGGGGGCACGTCACAAGCGGTGTTCCTCAGGGGTCAGTGTTGGGCCCGTTGTTGTTCACAATTTACATAAACGACATAGATGAGGGAACAAATAGCGACATAAGCAAATTTGCTGATGACACCAAAATAGGCCGTCCAATTCATTCTAATGAGGACACTAGAGCACTCCAGGATGATATGAATAGACTGATGCAATGGTCGGAGAAGTGGCAGATGCAGTTTAATATTGACAAATGCCAAGTTCTAAATGTTGGACAGGTAAATAACCATGCCACATATAAACTAAAAGGATTTAGGAGTTCTGGTTAGCAGTAATTTAAAACCAAGATAACAGTGCATTAGTGTTCGCAATAACGCTAACAGAATTCTTGGCTTCATATCTAGAAGTATAAAGAATAGAAGTCCTCATGTTTTTCTTCAACTCTATATATCCTTGATTAGGCCTCATTTAGACTATGCTGCTCAGTTCTGGTCACCGTATTACAGAATGGATATAAATGCTCTGAAAAACGTACAGAGGAGGATGACAAAGATGATCCCATGTATCAGAAATCTTCCCTATGAGGATAGACTGAGGGCCCTGAATCTGCACTCTCTCGAAAGGCGTAGAATTAGGGGGGGGGGGATATGATCGACGTGTATAAATGGAAAACAGGAATAAATAAAGGGGATGTAAATAGCGTGCGGAAAATTTCCAGCCAAGGCAGTACTCGGAGCAATGGTTTCAAGTTGGAAAAATTCAGATTCAGAAAGGATATAGGAAAGCACTGGTTTGGTAAAAGAGTTGTGGATGAGTGGAACAAACTCCCGAGTACAGTTATTCAGGCTAAAATGTTGTGTAGTTTTAAAAATAGGGTAGATAAATACATGAGTGGATGTGGGTGGGTGTGAGTTGGACCTGATTAGCTAGTGCTGCTGGGGTCTAGTGAAGTGCTCCATCCTCGAGTGGAGATTATCAGACTGGGTGTGTCATTGGGCTAATCCGGGGGGGGGGTCACTGGTCTAATCCGGGGGGGATATGGACCTGCTCCGCATGGGTCAGTAGGGCAACAAACCATACCCCGGCCGGATTGAACCCTCGGTCAAAGAGTCTCAAAACTCCAGACCGTCGCGTTAGCCACTAGACCGCGGGTTCAATCCCGGCCGGGGTATGGTTTGTTTGCAATCGTGCCATTACGATTTCGTGAGTCAGTAGGCCTGTTGCAGTGTTCCTTCTTTCTTATGTTCTTATAGTATTTACGTGACACTTAAGTCGATCTTTCACGAGGACTCATTTTTGTTTACAGTAAAATAAATTGAAACAGTCCACACAATTACTGGATGTTCCTTTATATGTTTTGACATTCACTAGTTTTATAATATTTTCATATACGTAATATCAATCTTACCATGAGCCAAAGTTTAACACTGGAATAAGTTAAAATGTATCTACGTCAACGAAGACAACAAGCGAACATTTAACTGGAACAGTATTCAACGCATAGTCTCTATATACATAAGTAAATAAAAAAAAAATAATAAATTTGATTATGAATTAAATTTTTTTAAACTGTTTCAATAATTCACTTAATGAAACATACTGACCATTTGTTTTAAAAATGGTGTTGCACCGTATTCTGTATTGCTTAAGACAACAAATACGTGAAGCATTTACAGAGGTGAACAATGGAAAAGCATCAAAATAATAAAATTTCTATTCGACCAATTCACAAATAACTTGCATTCACTAAATCTGAAATTATATTATTTTGTGGCAAATATCTGTATAATAAATTAATAAATTTATAACTTGATATTAAAATACTATCGCTGGCAACAATATTTCTGTAAGAGAATGGCTGAGAGGCAGGCGAGTGGAGTGAATAACAGCACAAATGGAAAGCTTGCTACAGTATGACCCATCATTATATCACTACGTATTACCATAATATACCTCTAATGATACCATACCTACTGAAACCACATTCGAAAGTCAGGAGAACAAATTATATTTGCAGATTTAACTGGAATAAATAAACAAAACGAAATACGAAATAAACTGTATCGCAGAAACGAGGTCGCCCGATAGCCTGGGCATGACAATGTCATGATTATCACAAGTCTCTATCATACAACAAAGGTGGCGACGTCATGTTGAGGGCTACCGGGAAAACGTTTGAATACACAAATAGAAAAATTAATTCACGTCAAAGTTGCTTCAAGAAGAAAGTTTATGTTTGTACATTTCAGGACAAAAACATGTTTGATATGTTTTGAGGGACCTATAAATATGGTCGATGTACCTGGTGGAGCACATTGAATCCAGACAGCACAAAGCTCGCTCCTGTCACACAACTAGAAAGCACCAGAAATAATTCTGCATACACCTCGCTAAAGCATAAGAAATGCCAGGACAAAGAATCAGCACGCAGACCATTTTCATAACTGCTGAAGTGGTTTCTTTCCTGGTCCCTCTCGCCGCCTCCCTCACCCTCCATCACAAGTCGTCGGGTCAAGCAAGTATTGTGAACGGCACCTCGGTGGATATTGGTTACATGGAGGAAGCTTTTTTGTTTTGCAAGGCGGAGGTGTCAACCATTGACAACCTTCACCACTACCAGGTACAGTGGCGGTACTCCACAGATGAACCCGTGCACAGATGGTCCAACAATAACTATGTGTACTCTCTGGGCACTGGAACCCACGTTCCTCACTCATACCTCGTCTTCCACTACTTCTCCAGTACATACGCCGGAGACTATACCTGTGTCTTGCTGAACGACAACAATGAGGTTCACTCTGCAACTATCAACGTTTTGTGTAAGTGAGAATACATGGATCCAGCAATTACAACTCAAGATGATCCAAGACAACACCAGCCTGTGTCCTCTTCACTTGACAGAGCTCACTGTAGTATTTATATTTAAAATATAAAGCTCAAAATGATCTCACTAAAGTTTATCTTTTATTTTTTTAATTATTTTTTCTATTTAATATGAAAAAAATATTTTATTTGCAAAATTTTCTATGAAACCCTTTATGTTATTTTATGTTCTAAACATCAAAATGAAAAGGAAGATTATTTTAATAAGTTGTAAAAAGAAAATTTCCAGTGGCAAAAAAAAAAAAAAAACGTCCTTTTTAACAAAAAAAAGTTGACAGATTACCTTTAAAATATACGATATGAGAAAAACGGTGTGATTAATTGAACTGCACTGGCACAACTAATGTTCCTAATATACGTATACGACCTACTGGAAGGGGCTAAGTTTTGCGTTTCTTTCCTGATGAAGCACAAGTAATAAGGATAAAAATAAGGAGCAACTTTAGACAAATAGGACTAACAGAAATCAATTACCAATTTTATGCAAGATTTTTCGTGAAATTAAGCCACCCAGCCATTAAGCAGTACTTTATAGCAATTTATCATCGTGACAATGGGCACTGGAAAGATTCAACTAAACTTTGAAAACAATGATACGAACTTATTGCCTTCATATTCCTACACACTAGAATAAATTCTTTCCTTTATTGTTGTTTACTATGAGAGAAAGCATGCCGGACATCTCAGGTTCAAATCTCGGACAGGTTACCATATACAAACACAGGTATAAAAAGAAAACACGTGTTATACCTGACCGTAAATTAAGTCTTTAGACAAAGAACATTTTCCCAAGCAAATAAAGAAAGCACATGGGCTGTTTTTTTTAGTACCAGTATACCCCCTCTCCCAAATTTTTAGAAAAAGAAAAAGTGCACAAAAAAACCCACACTTCCTTTCCCGTTTCTGTGTGACTTTTTAAAATTCCCAAAGTCAGACTGAAATACGTCATTAAATTTTCATCCTTTATACAAGTTAATTTGTTATTGCTTCAGCCACAGTATTGATCTTATTCTTTCTAAATTGAAAAGAGCAACAAGATGAGAGAAAAGAGAGAGAGAGAAGAGAGAGAGAAAGCAAACTGAGCTCTTTTTCACTGCAATTTTTTTTTCCCCCTCATAAAAAAGACAGGGATGTTGTATCGACATTCGAATATAAAACCTTTTAAATAAAGTTGTGGAACCCCTTTGGGACGCGGTGGGAACTCAAGATATACATACGAGGCATTTCCCCTTTTTGGTTTGCCACAATGAGGGCGGGAGAGAAAGGTGGCAGCTCTTACGGTACTATTTTTTTTTTTGAGCGTTGAAACCAGCTATTTGAGTATGTCATATATTTTAATTTTAATATATATATAATATATATATTTTAATATAAAATAATATATATATTTATATATATTTAATATTAAAGCATTAACATAAATTATTGACGATTTTAGTAGAAACCCTTTTTTTGATGGGTAAAGATTTTGATGATTACATAAACAAAATACACAAATGTAAATGGAAAATTTATCTGTGTAAAATTAACCCCCCCAAGAGGTTCTTTGATGATTGTGAAAGGCTCTTGATCTAAGGGAATTTAAACCAGGCCTTCCCTTACTCCAGGCCTGTAAAGATCCATACCGGTTTACAGCTCCCCCACGAATGTGTAATAATGATAGTAATGTTAATACTTATTGCACGTTTCAGTGAGACATCCACATGCTTTTATCCTATTAATTAAAAAAATTAATTTTTCCAGTTTCATAGACAAATCAAAATTTTTTTGAAACCGCTGTTGTAGGATTACCTTAAGTAAAAGTGTCTTTTATTTTACATTAATTTATTAAATTTCGGGAATATCACTGAAAACTTCGATGAAAAAATAACAATAAATATTTTTGGATTTCAGCTCATGCTATCTTTTTTTGTTGTGAAGAATGTTGATTTCGTAGAGTGAACCCCATGTTGCGAAAGCAAGACACAGGGGTAATTCCGGCGTATGTACTGGAGAAGAATGGGAAAACGAGGGAGGATGAGGGGCGTGGGTGCCGGCCCAAGGGAGCAGTAGTAGTTATTGTTTGGACCATTGTCTACCCTGCTTCCTGTGGGGTACCGCCACGCACCCGGGAGTGGTGCAGAATTTTCAGTTCGTCACTTCCGCCCTGCAGAACAAGAAGGCCTCCCCCATGAAAACCCCAAATTTTCCCCGAAGTGCCGTTCATAATGACTGTTTGACCCAACGACTTGTGGGGGAGAGTGAGGGAAGCCGAAAGAGCGGTCATGGATAAGCCTAAAAAAAATTTTGAAATTTTCATCTGAAATGTTTTTTGGTTACGTAATTTTTTATGTACAGCTAAATAATTTGGGGTGGGGGTTTTGTAGGGGTACGCTCGCTTAGATGAATTTTGGGATACCTCTGGGCAACTTCCCCTTTTATACATGGGGAGAAAACGGAATGAACACGTTACCCCCTATGGAACGTTTCCTAAAGTTTCCTGGCTTTTTGCCGTCGTCATGATAGGAGGTAGCAACACTTGACAAGTTTGAGCATCCCTTTAGAAAAAAGTCCCTTTTCATAAAACCGGACGACCACTTTTGTGGTGGGCCCCTAAATACAACATTGTATACGTTGTGCGTTTTTCATGTTATCCGTATTACAATGCATGAAAAAATTATTCACAAATATTTCAGGTGAAATTAAAATTTATTTTGTATAAATCACAAAACCCCTTAATTTTCAAAAAATTTCTTACTTTTGGTATTACTGATGGGAATTTTTTTAAAAGATGCAAGAACATTTTTTCCCCTTTTTTATAATTTAAATGAAACCCTGCACATGATAAAAATCGCATCATTTTTGATTTGGGAGCAGAGATCACTTAAAAATTTCAAAAGGTTTGTATTCAGGAATACATGTATTTTGGTGCATTTGGTAACAATAAAAAATTTTCGCCAAAAAACTCTAAAATTTGCAATAATTTTTTTAAAACATCAGTTTTCCCTATTAACTTTTTTTTTTATTACTAGAAAAACTTACCTTTAGCCAAAACAAAAAAGCGAAGCAATAAAATCGAAAAATTTTACTAATTATTTTTCTAAAATGTTTCAATGACCAGTAAGGGAAACATTTCTTCCTTTTATTAAAATGGTTTTTACACTTTTCCCCTATCTTGTTTATAACATTCCAAAAGTGCCCCAAAAAAAAAAGCATTAAATAATTTCCATTTGTATTTTAACAAATTTACAAATATCTCACCACTAAATCGTAAATTATGTTGGACCGAGACGTCTCTGAAGCAATTATCCTCTCTGCGTAGAATGTGGATTATTTGTAAATTTGCATTTACCAAGCCTGAAGGTATATTTTTTTGTCGAAAATTCCTGTATAATCATTTAATAATTGTAAAATTTAATATTAATTTACAATCGCTAGCAACACTATTTCTATAACAAGGGAATGGCTAAGAGGCAAGCGAGTGAAGTGAATAACAGCACAAATGGAAAAGTTTGTGACAATATGACCCATCATATCACTATGTCTTACCATAATATGCCTGTAATAATCCCGTACTTAATGCAACCACATTGGAAAGTCAGAACAAATTATATTCGTAAATTTAATTGGAATAAAGAAATAATATGAAATACGAAACACAATTTATCACAGAAACGTGGTCGCCCGATAGCCTGGGCAAGATAATGTGATGATTATCACAAGTCTACATCACACAACAAACGTGGCGACGTCATGTTGAGAGCTGCAGAGAAAACGTTTGAACACACAAACAGAATAATCAATTCACATCGAACTTGCTTCACGAAGTTTATGTTAGTCCATTTCAAGACAAAGACATGTTTAATATGTTTCTGAGGGACTTATAAATATGATCGATGTGTCTGGCGAAGTACACAAAGACTCCAGACATCATTGAGCACAGAAGTTCGCCCCTGCCACAAAACTAGAAAGCACCAGAGTAAACAATTCTGCATACTCCTTCCTAAAGTATAAGTAATGTCTGGTTGGAAAGCATTCAGCGTGCAGACCACGTTCATAACTGCTGTAGTGGTCTTTTTCCTGGTCCCTCTCGCCGCCTCCCTCACCCTCCATCACAAGTCGTCGGGTCAAGCAGTCATTGTGAACGGCACCTTGGTGGATATTGGTTACATGGAGGAAGCTTTTTTGTTCTGCAGGGCGGAAGTGTCAACCATTGACAACCTTCACCACCACCAGGTACAGTGGCGGTACTCCACAGGTGAACCGGTGAACAGATGGTCCAACAATAACTACGTGTACTCTTTGGGCACTGGAACCCACGTTCCTCACTCATACCTCGTCTTCCACTACTTCTCCAGTACATACGCCGGAGACTATACCTGTGTCTTGCTGTACGACAACAATGAGGTTCACTCTGCAACTATCAACGTCTTGTGAACGTGAAGACACATGTTATGCAGGATCCAGCAGCTACAAATTACAAGATGATCCAAGACAACACCAGCCTGTGTGCTCTACACTTGACAGAGCTCACTGCAGTATTTATATTTATAATATAATGCTCAAAATGATCTCACTAAAGTTTATTTAATATTTTAATTATTTATTTGTATTTAACCTGTGAAATAAATATTTTATATTTGCAAAATTTTCTATATAACCTTTATATAAAGTTGCTTTATATAAGTTGAGGAAACTAATTCTAATAAAAAACTGTCCTGTTAACAGTAAAAGCTGAAATTACCATTAATGGATTATAAATCAGTGTGAGAAAAACAAGTGAGGTCATTCAAGGACTAGTACTGGCATTACTAGTGTCCTAATATATGTATACAACCTACTGGAAGGGATTAAGTTTGTGTCTGCAGCGGCAAACACAAAGGGTATTTTCGAGTACCCCTATTTTCCCTCCACCAATATTTGTAATATGTAAAAAGTGCAACAGAGCAACTAGATCAGATGTGTGTACTCGACTAGCCTCTGTGAGTCTACCCCCAGCCAGGTGTGGAAACATGACATCAGTGCGACTGTGGTCAGCAGACTGCACGAGTGTGGTTTAGCTCCCTACATGACGTCCTTGGACCACTCAGCTACAGATGCCTCAAACGCTAGGTAGCCTAGTCCCAGGCACACCAGTGAGCCTCAGGCATGGTCTCTAGCTATTTCATTCTCCTCCAAACGTGAGTTCGAATCCTGTTGACAGCTATCTTTCGCTGTATAGACCTCCCCTTATTTTTTCATAGTGCATTGATACAGTATCGCTTGTGTGGCCATAACATACAGCCTCAGGCATGGAGACCATGCCTGAGGCTCACTGGTGTGCACGGCGCTAGAAAGAATCATGGCTTGTAATCGGGCTACCTAGTGTTTTGAGGCATCTGTAGCTGAGTGGTCTATGACGTCACGTGTCAGCATAGTTGCTGAACTCCATCACATCTCCACGAACCCTCCCAACACACGTAGACCTAAACCACACGTATGGGTTCGAATCCTGCTGACCGGAATGCACATGAAACAATCGATTAGTGGTTCGTTATCATTATATTATTCACGGGGAAACGCTAGACGAGTAGGGGCACTGCAGTGTCTGGGGGAATGGAAGGCAATCAGAACTTTCCCAAGGGAACAGAGATCAGGCTCAATTCCCTAGGTCAAGAGCCCTCACCAGCATTAAGGATTATTATTATTATTATAATCAAGGGGAAGCGCTAAACCCTGAGGATTATACAGCGCCTGGGGGGGATGTGGAAGGCATTCAAGGTTAATTCGGGGAACTGGAGCACAGATCCAATTTCCTAAATCAAGAGCCCCTCACCAACATCAAGGAACCTTCCTTGCGGGGCCAGCATTAAGGAACCTCCCGGGAGGGGTTGAGAGGCAAAACCCAAGAGCTGCAACTCAACCCTATAAACAGAGGTAAGTGCACACCTTTACATTTCTCACTACGTAGCAGTCACCACATAAACTTGCGTCAAGCTACATTAAAAATCGTATGACGGAAGATAAAATATTCGGTGATTTGTTGGAAGATGGGGACGTATAGGGAGAAACGTTAATCACTGAATGCCAGATTCGTTTATCAGTGACTTAGATATCTGATAACATCCTGTTATATGCATGTGCCACTGTTTACTGTGTAATCTTTCATAACGTCTTCCACGACGCTCTCGTGACATAACTCGCGTAGTAATAGAGTATTAACAAGAGGAGTACTCCATCATTTAACAATATTCCTTATAGAATCTCATCGTAAAATTGTGGAACACTTACCCACGATAGTTATTAGAGACACCTATGATGGGTACTGGTACAACACTTACTCATGATGGGCATTGTTACAACACTTATGATGGGTATCAGTACAACACCCATGATAGATAAGGTTACTGTGGTGCAGCGATTCCGTATGGGAACGAGGTCAAGTAGTACTGTTAGGGGATATAAACTCAACTAAGGAATGGTTTAAACTTAAACCAAGACAAAGTTGGCAGATAATGATAATAATTAGAATACTAATGCCATAAACATAGCACGGATAACAAAATGTAGTGGTGAAGAACACAACTGGGAACGTTTACAACAGTACGTCGAATCAGTAAATTATCAACACTAAAAGCCTATAATAATACCGTACCTTAATGCAACTCTGACAGGAAGCCAAAACGTCAATTTTTACGAAGTGAAAAATTTAACCGGAATTAAGAACTGTCATAGAAAATACAGCGTAACAGAAAACGTGGTAGGTCACATAACCTGTCTGCTGAGAGCAAAATGAACATCATAAGATAAGATAAGATTTCGTTCGGATTTTTAACCCCGGAGGGTTAGCCACAAAGGATAACCCAAGAAAGTCAGTTCGTCATCGAGGACTGTCTAACTTATTTCCATTGGGGTCCTTAATCTTGTCCCCCAGGATGCGACCCACACCAGCCGACTAACACCCAGGTACCTATTTGCTGCTAGGTGAACAGGACAATAGGTGTAAGGAAACGTGTCAGAATTTCCACCCGCCGGGAATCGAACCCGGGCCCTCCGTGTGTGAAGCGGGAGCTTTAGCCACCAGACCACTATTAACGTATTAACATTACACGTCAAACATGCTGACATGTTGAGGGTTTCAGGGGGAAACATTCGAACACAAAAATGGCATAAATAATTCATGTCTAGTACACTTCATTTTAAAAGCTTATGATCATAAATTTTTGTGACAAAAACGTAGGTGTACTTTTGATATTTGAAGAGCACCTTGCTGTCACTGGATAGATCTTTCATAAATAAAATATACATCACAATAGATCATCCATTAATACATAACAAAAATACAATCATTCTAAATTAAAATAAAGTGCAAAAAGGGTGTTTACTATAAATCTTTTGCAAGTTTTATATATGTATATGTCTTGGCGAATAAGTAAAACTTGCGATTTTGGCTTAAATAGCAACGCTCTTCTTGCCGAATAAGGCAAGCGAAAATTTGTATATGCAATAATTTCGCAAAAATCGTTCTGAACCTAACGAAAAAAAATATTCCATTGTGTTTGTTTATTATTAAATTACTGGAAGCTTATCTAAAATATATTTAGCTGGATTAGGCTAAATTAAATTGCGCTTGTTATAATAAGGCTAGGTAAGTTTTCTAAGGTATTTTTGGTACAAAATTATTTTTTACAGTAACATAAATTAAAAATATATATATATTTTCAAACATACAAGAGAAAATTTTAGAAAGGAATTAATTTTAAATAAGTGCTTGCTAAGTGACCAGTTTTACACATTCAGCAAGACACACACACACACATACACACCTGTGCTGTTCTTGGTATATGTGAACGACATAACTGAAGGGATAGACTCAGAAGTGTCCTTGTTTGCAGATGATGCGAAGTTAATGAGAAGAATCAAATCGGATGAGGATCAGGCAGGACTACAAAGAGACCTGGACAGGCTACAAGCCTGGTCCAGCAACTGGCTCCTTGAATTTAACCCTGCCAAATGCAAAGTCATGAAGATTGGGGAAGGGCAAAGAAGACCGCAGACACAATATAGTTTAGATGGCCAAAGACTGCAAACCTCACTCAAGGAAAAAGACCTGGGGGTGAGTATAACACCGAGCATATCTCCTGAGGCGCACATCAATCAGATAACTGCTGCAGCATACGGGCGCCTGGCAAACCTACGGATAGCGTTCCGATACCTCAGTAAGGATTCGTTTAAGACTCTGTATACCATTTATGTCAGGCCCATACTGGAGTATGCAGCACCAGTTTGGAATCCACACCTAGTCAAGCACGTCAAGAAATTAGAGAAAGTGCAAAGGTTTGCAACAAGACTAGTCCCAGAGCTACGGGGATTGTCCTACGAAGAAAGGTTGAGGGAAATCGGCCTGACGACACTGGAGGACAGGAGGGTCAGGGGAGACATGATAACGACATATAAAATACTGCGCGGAATAGACAAGGTGGACAAAGACAGGATGTTCCAGAGAAGGGACACAGACACAAGAGGTCACAATTGGAAGTTGAAGACTCAGATGAATCAAAGGGATGTTAGGAAGTATTTCTTCAGTCATAGAGTAGTCAGGCCGTGGAATAGTATAGAAAGTGACGTAGTGGAGGCGGGAACCATACATAGTTTTAAGGCGAGGTATGATAGAGCTCATGGGGCAGGGAGAGAGAGGACCTAGTAGCAATCAGCGAAGAGGCGGGGCCAGGAGCTGTGAATCGACCCCTGCAACCACAAATAGGTGAGTACAAATAGGTGAGTACACACACACACACACACACACACACACACACACACACACACACACACACACACACACACACACGGGGGTCAGTTCTAGGACCAGTGCTATTTTTGATATATGTGAACGACATGATGGAAGGAATAGACTCTGAAGTGTCCCTGTTCGCAGATGACGATGAGAAGAATTAAATCGGACGAGGATGAGGCAGGACTGCAAAGAGACCTGGACAGGCTGGACATGTGGTCCAGTAACTGGCTTCTCGAATTCAATCCAGCCAAATGCAAAGTCAATGAGATTGGGGAGGGGCAAAGAAGACCGCAGACAGAGTATAGGCTAGGTGGACAAAGACTACAGACCTCACTCAGGGAGAAAGACCTTGGGGTGACCATAACACCGAGCATATCACCGGAGGCACACATCAACCAAATAACCGCTGCAGCATACGGGCGCCTGGCAAACCTGAGAATAGCGTTCCGATACCTTAATAAGGAATCGTTCAAGACGCTGTACACTGTGTATGTTAGGCCCATACTGGAGTATTAAGCACCAGTCTGGAACCCACACCTGGTCAAGCACGTCAAGAAGTTAGAGAAAGTACAAAGGTTTGCAACAAAGCTAGTCCCAGAGCTCAAGGGAATGTCGTACGAGGAAAGGTTGAGGGAAATCGGACTGACGACACTGGAGGACAGAAGGTTCAGGGGAGACATGATAACGACATACAAGATACTGCGGGGAATAGACAAGGTGGACAGAGATAGGATGTTCCAGAGAGGGGACACAGGGACAAGGGGTCACAACTGGAAGCTGAAGACTCAGACGAGTCACAGGGACGTTAGGAAGTATTTCTTCAGTCATAAAGTTGTCAGCAAGTGGAATAGCCTAGCAAGTGAAGTAGTGGAGGCAGGAACCATACATAGTTTTAAGAAGAGGTATGACAAAGCTCAGGAAGCAGAGAGAGAGAGGACCCAGTAGCGATCAGTGAAGAGGCGGGGCCAGGAGCTGAGTCTCGACCCCTGCAACCACAATTAGGTGAGTACACACACACAATAATATAATTATATATAATTATATATATAATATATATATATATATATATATATATATATATATATATATTATATATTTAGGTTTAGAAAGACACGTAAGCAAACACTATAACATATTTATTAGAAAACGTTTCGGTTCTGGGACCTTGATCAAGGTCCCAGAACCGAAACGTTTTCTAATAAATATGTTATAGTGTTTGCTTACGTGTCTTTCTAAACCAACTTGTCGGTATTTATTACCAAGGTTTATACCATATATATATATACACAAATTAATTGGGACAGGAGTAAATTTTGTGATAATCTCATGCCTTAGTCTCTGGCTTAATTAATGCAGTTTGGGTTCTTTTCTTTTCATAAGAGTTTGCTACTGACTTCTGGTAACCATCCAACTGTGGTGTTACCCTGCGACTCTCGTTAGTGCTACAGTGTTCTGCAACACAATTCCTGCAAGCGTGCTCGATGAGTGAATTGGTTTCACCAAATTCTCCCCCTCACTTCATGATTACTGCTAAAATTCATGATGGATGTTACACCTAGGAAGCGTGCAAGTATTGTAGCTCTAACAAAACAGGATGATTTCGGTATCAGTCAGATTGCCGAAAATTTGAGCCTTACTGAAAATTATGCGAATAAATTACCTGCATGAGGTTTACAGGGTTGCCTGAATTATTAAAGGCAAATAATTTGGGTAAGATAAGTAGGCCTTAAGCCACAGTAGGTCGCAGGACTATAACTCCCTCGATTCCCACTTCTTCACCACTCACAAAAAGCTAGACCTGACATTAAATTAATAATTACAATATTAAACATTAATACCAATAATGGTAAATTATGAAATAATGTGAACTATATATGACTAGGCTTGCTGGGTACACAAAAGAAAATCATAAAACCACTTACCATTTAATTACTGTGTATGGATCACACCTCAACACCTGCCTAACACCTAGACCCTACACTGGCCAGTTAGAGATCTAAATGAAAGGACTAATGGCACACTTCCCTGTGAGTGATGGTCGTATTCCTTATCTTCCGCCATCCACACAATTCTTGAGGTCCTGCAAATTTCCTGTCCCAGTTCTTCAGCAGGGGACATATCAGCGATTTCTAAATTAGTAACTGAGGCCGATATATACCTAGTGACCTTCGAGAATGCCTGATTGCATTGCACAATTCAGTCCAGTGTTCACACATTACATTCAATATGGCGTGTCCCCTGCCGCATCACTCCCCCGGCTGTTCTGAATTCCCCCTCACTCGAAATTTCTCGAAGGGTCTCAATAGCATCACATTTTGATACACAATTATAGCATTCATTGATATGTTCTACATTTAGGAAATTGTGTAAAAAAAATTTCCACAAGCCTAGTAAAGTCAACTGCTGGTCGGATTCTGAAGAGAGCTGACGACACTGGTGATTGAGGAAAATGTGGAAGAAAACGCAAGACAACACCTCGTGATGACAAGGTTATCATAAGAAATGGTTTAAAGGGTCTCAAGAAAGCCAGCAAAGATCTAGAGAGTTTTGACTCTTAGAAGTTGGCAGAACTGCCAGAAAGTCGGTAAAGAAACAATTAACTGCTGCTGTGAAGAAAAACGGCTGCGGTAGGCACTCGATCATAAGGGATGGACGACAGATGAATAGAGAAAAGTACATTTTGAAGTACATGGGTACAGATCAGTGGTAGTGAGGCGGAGCAAAGGCGAATCTCGGAATGGACACATTCAAGAGCGCCAAAACACCCACCTTAGAAGATGTTTTGGGGTAGTTTTACTGCTAAAATCTCTGGACGGCTTGTTATTGTTAAGGGAACGATGAACAGTGACAAATATTAGGCAATCCTGGCAACTCATTTGCTTCCTATTGTAGATAGAGACCTTTCTGATGGAGAAGGCATTTTCCAGCAGCATCTTGCTCCATGCCAAACTTCCAGAAAAATGCTGACATTCTTCGAAGTGGGCTAAACGTTCTAAATTGGCTTAGAAACTCTCCTGACCTCAACCAAATTGAGAATCTATCAGAAGTAACTAAACGCAGGATCGCGAAACTGGACTGTTCACTGTTCAACTGTGAAGAAGCTAACTGCTGCTGTAATATTATTAGGACCTAGTATCATGACGAAAAGCTTACCAAAATGTCTTCAACATTGGTCGATTCTATGACAAAGCGTGTAGCACTGCTTATAAGAGCAATGTACAAAAAATATTGAAGTACAAAAAATATTTAGAAAGAGAATCAGAATGCAGACCATGTTCATAACTGCGAAATATCTTCTCCCGGCCTCTCAGCTTCCCACACACTCTCAGACGTCACTGTGAACACCTCGGTGGATGTTGGCTACAATGAAGAAGCCTTCTTCATTGTAGCCAAATACTCAGAACATGATAGGGTACACGAGGGTATTATACGGATGGAAGTTAAAGACACGGATGAGTCACAGGGGTGTCAAAGTTTCTTGAGGTTGAGAGTGATCAGGAAGTGGAATGACCTGAACGTAGTAGTAGCAATGGAAGGCTCCATACGTAGTTTTAAGAAGAGGAATGGCAGAGCCTATGAGGTTGGGAGGGACTATATCCAGTAAGTGGCAAGTTAAGAGGCAAGGCCAGGAGCTGAGACTCTACCCCTGCAACCACAAATAGGTAAGTACAGATAGGTGAATGTAAACTGCTGTGTATGCAAAGTATGCTACCGATATTCAAGACACAATACCAACCACGAGCCCTGCAGTGATCTTGCCAGCTGGAAGAATGGGTATCATCAGGGCTGTTACGTGAGAACACTTAACACTAGATGGTGTGGTGGCCGCCAGAGGCGCCACGACGTCCTGGCCACGTCAGGGGTGTGTTGGATAACTGACTTGACTACCTCATTTGTGGTAATATCTTCGGCTACTCAGGCTTGCTTGAGCCACTAGCTGATTCACACCACTGAGATCTTTGTCGTCTGATGGTTATTTACTGTCATTTTATTACTCTGCCTTGTACTAAACCTGAGTGCATTTTCACAATGTGCATAATATACTCGAAAAAGGGTGGAATATATTTCACAAAAGTTATTACTGTGATATACTATACATCTTGTGACATCGTTACTGGCTGTTGCTAATAAAACAACCCAGTACTGCAAGCCTGCAATATGGATACTTGTCAACTTAACATTCAATCACTCAAGATTATTTTCACTCTTAAAATTGTCATCTATTATTTAATTTTAAACAATAGAAGATGGAAACTTACATAATGCCTTACAATAAGATCTTACCCATCAACACCTCTCCGAAGATAGACACTTAACGAAAACTAAGAAAGAAGCGTCAACGGTTATCTAACCTCTTGAATGTTAATGTTTCTTATCTCCATATAATACATCATACCTTCACCCTGTTTCCCATATCTCTAGTACACACGTACTTGCATCTCCAGTTATCAGTGACGTGTTAGCTAATCAAGGTGTAAAGATATAAAAAATACGTTCATTCATAAATTTCAACTGCAGTCACAACGTGGAACCATGACTCCCACAAGATATTATCTAGATTTTGCTGAGGTGACTAACGAGTTAAAAAGATGCTAATGATAGCGATCCTTTGCAAGCAAAACAGATTGGTGGTAAAGTCCTGGAGACGTATTTAAGTGGGTTAACATTACGGAGCACTACACACTAATCTAACCTGGAAAAAGAAACTAATATATCTTATAATCAACTCTTGTTTTATTTCAACCTAAATAAATCCATTAAACCTAACAAAACCTAATATTTTATGAATTTCATTTGTATGAGGCTTGTTTCCGTTACACTAGGATACATTAGGTTTAGTTTGGTTGCAAGACATCAGGCTTCCTTACGTTAAATTATATGGGTCTGTTGGTCAGTTAAATCCTAGTCGAGTGTCGTACCGTCGTTAATCAAGCAGCGCTCCTCGGATAAATCCACTGATCATTTTTACACCACGTTCCACAGATCTTTCCACTATTCGTTCCACATTCCTCAACGCTCCACAGATCTATCCATTGATCGTTTCTGATATGATAACATTCCTCAGACACTTTTCGGATCTACAGCTCCCACAGCTCAAATATTTTTGAGGAAAGTACATTTTTTCCTGAAAACGCACCGAGCCTGTGTACGTTCCAGTTTCACCAAACGTTTAAGGAAAGTTATAATTTAGTATTTACGAGCATCAATCATAATTATGAGAATATCTAACCAGCATTTGTACAATCTAACCTGAAAAAATGACCGGAAGCTTGATTTTTTTGTTCCAAAGAGACGAATTTACTATACATACAAAACTTTGTATGACACTCTTAGGAGACAGTAATAAAAGTTTTTCATAAAACTGTCTAAAATAGAGTAAACAAACTAGGACCTAAATACCGCGCACTTCTCTTGTTCCCAAAGACGTCAGAGCCGTTGCTCAGATAGTGACTTATGGCCAGGCCAGATTTCACGCTAAAAAGTCCAGGAAACATACGTGATAGCATCAAGGAATGTTCTAACGTGTAATGACAATTCTTTTTACTAGAGATAATAAATGAGTATTAAACGTTCAGCAAAAAATGTTGTGGGGTATAAATGTTTCTGGCGATCCAATGCATGGTACAGAGCGCTCGCAGACTCAACAAGAACACTAAGTCTCTGATACAGCCTAAATAGAAACTCCAGCAAAAAAAAAAAAAAATCTAAAGGAACTTTTAGTAGCAAGATGTCAAGTATGCAGACCATGCTCATAAGTGCAGTAGTGACTTTTTGCCTGGCTCCGCTCTCCGCCTCCCTCACGCTCCACTACAAGTTGTCGGGTCAAGCAGTCATTATGAACGGCACTTCGGTGGAAATTGGTTACATGGAGGAGGCCTTCTTGTTCTGCAGGGCGGAGGTGATGACCACTGACAATCTGCACCACTACCAGGTGCAGTGGCGGTACCCCACAGGAAGCATGGTAGACAGATGGTCCAACAATAACTACTACGTGTACTCCCTAGGCACTGGCACCCACGTCCCTCACTCCTACCTCGTCTTCCACTATTTCTCTAGTACATACGCCGGAAATTACACCTGTGTCTTGCTTTACGACAACACTGAGGTTCACTCTACGACGATCAACATCTCGCCACAACAAAGCTAGCACCAGCTGCAATATCCAGAAATAGGCTATTTATTATTATTTATTCATTGTCATGTTTCTTTAATATTACCAACAATATTGCGTTCTCGGTTATTTAATGAAATTAAATAAATTTAATTTATAATACTACTACTTTATGTTAATCCTGCAAATGACTTTTTCGTAAGAAGGTTTGTGATTTGAGTGAAACTATAAAGAATATAATACTCATTTAAATAAATGGGTAACGAGAGTCACCAATGTTGTATATTAATAAAGCTTGAAGAATCAAAGTCTTCAAACAGAACTGTTAAACATCATACAGCATATTTTATAGCTCATTCATATATTTGTTATTTAACCCTCGACGTAAACCCATCCAATAAAAAGGCTATTACTAAGAAGTGTAATAATAGGAAATATTTAAAATTCCTCAAAAAGAAAGCTAAATTTTACCTGAAGCCTTCATAATTCCTTTTCCAAGGAAATGGTTCCGAGGCAGGTGGACTTCCCATCCCCCCTCCCAAAAAAAAGTGGGAGGAAGGGGGACATGTCCGTAAATGGGTCTACGAAAGACAATGTGAACTATAGAATAGATGAAGAGAGGGGTAGGTAATGTAGAGGCATCTGTGGAAAGAAAAATTTATATATGGTAGAAAAAAAAAAGGAATGTATCCAAGTATAATGGTATCAACCCTTATATATGTTTGCAACATGTGCTTTAAATGTTGCAGGAGAGTGTAGAATATAGATTTTTTTTTTTGTGAGTAATGTGTGATGTGAATATTGTGCAGATAGTTCGGTGCATGGAAATTAGAAGACGGTGTGGGGTTACGAAAGATATAATTCAGATGGTTCATGGGTTACTAAGGTAGTTTGGGCACTTAGGAAGAATGAAGCGGATTACATGGGATAGGGGCTGTCCCAAGAAAGGGGCTAAAGGTTGTTTAAACTGCTAGGGACTTCAGCATCCACCAGGGTGGTGTGAACATACTGGTTAGAAGACAAATGGTTTTGATCATTTGACTTAATGTTGGTGTGAGCAAGACAACATTTATGAAGGGATTCAGGGAAACCGGCAGGCCAGACTTGAGTCCTGGAGATGGGAAGTACAGCGTCTACACTCTGAAGGAGAGGTGTTCATGTTGCAGTTTTATAACTGTAGTGTAAGCGCACCTCTGGCAAGACAGTGATGGAGTGAATGACGAAAGTTTTTCTTATTCAGGCCACCCTGCCTTGGTGGGAGACGGTCGATGTGCTAATAATAATAAATAAAAATCAAGTTTGAAGTCGCTCAGAAGTTGCATTCTTAAGTTATCGGCGCTGCATATTTTTAATCACGCAGATAAATTATTCACAAAATATCGCGTGAAAATCAGTTTTTCACTTTTACCACTTTCTTCAAAAAATTACAAACACCTACAATCCAAAATCAATCCAACCCCCCCCCCCTTTTTTTTTTTATCTGAAATACAAAGCCAAATAGAAGTCATTCTCCAATCAATGCAGGGGTAAATAATTTGTTTAATAAAAGTAGCAAGTTAAAACCTACAACACAAAATCAATATGACGCTTTCTTTGAAACACACACAACATTGTAGTCAACCAAGAATCGCACAGAATCCAACTCGTCTAAGTCTACTATGTTAGTAAATTAGTAAATTTACATTTACAGTCTAAACCCACAAAGCATCATCCTTTTGGTACAATGCAGCAGCCATTAAAGATTGAAGGTATTCAGAAGAGGCATAATCAAATTATTTAAAGGAAAAACACCATTTTATTTGAAAAATAAAATAGGCAAATTTGCACCTATATATTTCTATAACAATCTCGACTTTCTCCTTAAAGAAGGATGCAGCAGTATTGAGAGTTTGAAGCTGATCAGAAGAGGCATTTTAAAGTTACCACATGGAAATTAAAATCGGGAATGATCTATATAAAATTGACCAGAGAGCACATGTGCAGACCAGTAAGTTGAGGAAAAAGACGTGTACAATTCAGGACTTTCATTACAGAAAACGTTTCGCAATGAGTGGTTTATTCAGTCCTAAATAAGAAGCCACTCAGGGCGAAACTTTTCCCTCTAATAAATGTCTTTTTCCACAGACCAATATGTGCATGAACCTTTCCCCAGCACTGAAAATTTAAAGCTAATTTGATGAGGCGTTCTTAAATTTTCAACTAAAATCTTGGAATATAAAAATTCTGGTAACCATTTAGAGGTGCCATTCGAGGCTACTTAATTACTACAAACTTAAACTAAATTTTATTTCATTTTTTCGTTATTAACTGAAGCAAATTGTACAGCTTTCCTGTACATTTCAGACTCTTGTTCACATATAGGAACCTCACCACACTGAACGTTCAGTCTGCCAGAAAACTGATAAGAACCTCACATTAATGAACGTTCATAGTCTTCCCATTCATCAATAATAACCTCGTCACACACTGTCACAAAACTGGGATAACATCAGTGCTAACTCAACGTGTTCATCTCAATATAAAAACTGAAAATACACATGTTAAGCAGCTGTTTTATTATAGCTGGTCACCGCAAGTGTTAGGAAGCGTGATCATAAGATATCCATTACGCAACATGACGCAAGATACACGTGCTGTGATGCACAACACATGTGCAGGATTAAACATGTCCTGTAAAACACACCACATGTGCTAGAGTTAAGATTAACCTTTTGTAGATTAAATTATACCTTACTGCCACATTGAAAATTTTAGTTAGAAAAACAAATACAAACGAGATGGTAAAAAAAAGACACACTATCATTAAAAGATCACCAGTCTTGCGCAGCCATCACGAGAGTAACTGATTCACTGACATTTACAGCTGACAGGTACTCACCCTTTTAGCAACGAAATAAAACCATCACTACCTTACAAACAAGGGGGGGTCCTCCCTATATCATTCTCACTCCTGGTAACCACTACCTCGTTTCCTTGCCAAAAATCATTGCGTCAAATACTCGTTTGGCTGCCAACTCCATTATTACCAGTGCTGGATGACGAAATAATGTCCCTATATGAATCATTAAACAACTATAGACATGCAATATTCCTTCCAAATTTTGCTTGAAAACATTCATCTTTTCTTCTGCATACCCAAACCATTTCCCTCCCTGTCTGCAAACCCTTTCTTTTCAGAATAAATCCATCTCCCTCCCTACCTCCTTTCTCCATCAATCTCTCCCTCTCACTCTCTCCCCAACAAATTTCTTGCATGGAAACACGACGTTCTCCCGCACTTCACAGCAAATCAATCTACATCATTTATAATTACACTATTCTAGTAATAGCTAATTAAACTTCGTCAATTATACTCATCACGAAAGTTAGATCACAGTAATTGCAAGGCAGTAATTGATGGCAAGGTGTGTGTGTATGTATATATATATATATATATATATAATATATATATATATATATATATATATATATATATATAATATATATATATATATATATATATATATATATGATAGTGAGGTGCTGGCCAGACCCCTTATATAGCTTCCTTGGATGCTTTATTTTCATAGTTCCTTGATAATGTGAGTAGTCACGAAAGCGCTTGGAATTTCTCTATTCTTTCAGAGTGGTTGTTTTGCATATATATATATATATATATATATATATATATAAATATATATATAAAATATATATATATATATATATATATATATAATATATATATATATATATATATAATATAACCACTGTCTTCTTAAAGGCTAACTCTTGCCGAGTTACAGCAATTTAAATGACGATTATATCACCCACAGGTCCCTAGATTATACCACTCACAGGCAGGCACCTGGATTATACCACTCACAGGCACCTGGATTATACCACCCACAGGTACCTGGATTATACCACCCACAGGCACCTGGATTATACCACCCACAGGCACCTGGATTATACCAGACACAGGTACCTGGATTATACCACCCACAGACACTTGGATTATACCAAACACAGGTACCTGGATTACACTACCCACAGACACCTGGATTATGCCAGACACAGGCACCTGGATTAAACCAGACACAGGCACCTGGATTAAACCACCCACAGTTACTTGGAGTATACCTGGAGAAGGTTTCGCGAGTTAACGCTCCCCACGGCCCGGTCTGTGACCAGGCCTCATGGTGGATCAGTCTGATTAATAACAAACAAGCAATTTATCTGCAACATTACAGATTCACGCAAATTATCATTAATTATATACATTATATATTTACGTTTTGTTTATAATGTAATGTACTTCTCTGATATAGAGGTAATTATTATCCAGGAATTTTGGATTAAAAATTATTTGACTGTTGTAGGTTGCACCCTATAGGGTGGTATATCATGCTCGGGGCTGGGCTTTGCAAATGGGAATAACCACTCTTAAAATATGTTGGGGAGAAATGTTTACATGGCAGCGAGCAGCCTGACAGCGCACGCCTAGTGCCATTCCATCTTTCCAGCCTCGCCTGGCACTCACTCCACCGTGTATCCTGCCCTCATTCTCACACACGGCACCACCTCGTCCGGACTTGCACACTTTCTCATTAACAAGTTTTACTGCATATCTACGTATAAAAAGCGAATGTTTATAATCTGCGGAAATGAATGCATTTAGCTCCACCGGATGCGAGAGCTGCTGAAATTTGCGGCTAACATCTAATTGCTTTCAGATTTTTTACAATAACTTTTCGATTCTCGTAAATATCTTAAAAATATCTTGAGGACGATGGCACCGAGAGCATCTGACAAGTTTCTAGTAATGTTATGCTGTTTTAGCGTGGTTATTCTCATCGTCATGGTAGATATTCTACAAGGCAAGGCTGTTCCTACTGGAAGGTACGCCGCCTCGTTGTACATGGTAAACATCATCAACGGAACAGACGAGATCATCCGCGAACATCAAGATGGATTCGTGTTCTGTTTCGCGACCCATCAGTTTAGCAGTAGACGCATGCCCTACACAGTGGTATGGACCAATCCTTATGGAAGACCACTCATGGCCTATTCGCAAGTGGACAAGACGGCTAAGATCTTCACCGTACAGCAGAAGTTCCTCCTGCTTCACTCGTACCTAGTCTTCCGGGACTTCGATCACACCCTTTCCGGGATCTACACTTGCAGTCTTCTCTACAGCGGGCGGCTCCTGGCGAGGCAGACCATCCACCTCAGATTCTTCCAGCCCAGCTTCAAGGTGGTGCCTCTGTCGCAGTGCCTGACGGTGCCTGAGGGCGGGAGCGTTCTTGTGCCATCACCAGTGGTAGGTGACCCGCCTAAACCCACACTGTGGAGCAGGCTGGGGAGAGACCTGGACCTCACCACCACACATCATAACACGGGCCTCCTACTTCAAAACGTTCAAGGTGAGGATTATTGTTACACTCACGGGGGGAGCGCTAAAACAGTAGGGGGATCATACAATTCCTTGGAAAATGAGAGGCAATCTGGTCTGATCCAAGGAAAGAGAGGACAAATCCATTTCCTTGGATCAACAGCACTTCGCCGGTATCACAGTACCTCCCTTGAGGGGGATATTCTCAAGGTGAGAAGGAACTATTTTTTCTATTAATTTCATTTTAGTTAAGGAATATATATTATAGCTCATTTTTAACTTTTCCCTATGTTAGAAAATGTAAAATTTGCGTTACCTACCATCGCCATCTTCTGTAATTAAACAAGGACAAAACGAGTAATAATTATAGGGAAATAAGTTCGTTTAATTTATCAAGTAAAGTGTATGGTAGAAGTAAAGTGTATGGTAGAATTATTAATGCCAGTAATGGAAAAAGGTAAGTATGAATATTGAAGAGATTGGTTTTAGGAAGGATAGAGATGTGTGGATCAAATGGTTGTATTAAAGCACAGTACTCAGATAAGGAAATGGGCAATATGGATAGAGTGAAAGTTGTGAAGTTTTTTTTTATTAAACGACTAAATCTCATATTACATTATGTAGGAAAAACGGGGAATATTTTACCAGGAAAATTGGGTTTTTGACAATGATGAGTGATGTTACCGTAATTGTTTTCTGTGCTTACAGACGGGATTCTATAATAAGTGAGTATTTGAGTGTTAAGGATAAGTGTGATAATAACTGATAAATTAAAATGTAGAAGCTGTCACACTTGCTGTTTGCATATGATACCCAGTAAAAAAACTAAGAAAAAATGCAAACACTGGTGGAGGAGTTTGGAAGAGCGCGTTATTGAAAGAAATTGCAAATAAACATGCAAAAGAGCAAGGTAACAAGAGTATGCAGAAGCATATGGAATGTAAGACTGTGAACCAAAATGAAAGAATTGCGGAAGTGAGTGGATTTCCGTTCTTGCCAATGCATGTCCCACCAAACTTTTCCATAATGTACAAGCTAAATCACAGAACAGGAAAAAAGAAAGTTGCAACAGCGATGAAAAATATAAAGAAGGTTCTCATTGAAGGCAAAACGAAAAAAAAAATTAAGCTACAGCAGTAGTGCCAACACTTTTCCACTGGTATGAAACATGTTATTTAAATGTTACAAAAAGAAGATTGAAGACAGTGGAAATATCGTGCCTAGATCAATGTGTGGTGTGAATTCTTTATATACGACAAGGAAGGTGGAAATTTGTAGACGGTGTGTTGGTAGTAAAAGTATCAATCAAGAGGAGGAAGAGAGGTTGATGAGATGGTTTGATGTATAAATACTTGAGCAAGATCAGTTAAGTGTATAAACCTGGGTTAAACAGAAGGTGAGGGAGACGTATAAAGAACAACTGGAAGTGTTTTCAGAGTTTTCAGAGGTAGAGTAAGAGCATCTAGCAGTCACAGGTGAGCGTGTTATATCACAGTGAGTGAAGGCAAATGACTTTTTCATTGGAGGTGATGTTGGCACGTGAGCTTGGTAATATTACTGTATTATTATTATTATAATCAAGGGGGAAGCGCTAAACCCGGAGGATTATGCAGCGCCTGGGGGGGGGGATGTGGAAGGCATTCAGGCTTAATTTGAATATTACTGTAGGGATTTTAGGAAAGAGATTAGCCGGGTTTAAGGTCAAGAGGTGAGAAATACAGTACCTGCATTTTGAAAGTCTACTGGAGTTTTTAAGGTTTTAGTATATGGTGACTTTTTCTTCTTAGTGGCGCGCCCCTTCTTAGTTCATAACCACTGATGAATTAAAAGTAATAAATGGTGGCATCCAAAATATACTTTTCGCCTGTTAACAATCGTCATGCCGCTGTGTGTGTGTGTATGTACTCACCTAATTGTCGTTGCAGAGGTCGATTCATAGCTTATGGCCCCGCCTCTTCACTGGTCGTTATTAGGTGCATTCTCTCCCTGCTCTACGAGCCATATCATACCTCTCCTTAAAGTTATGTATGGATTCTACCTCCATTACATCACTCTCCAGGCTATTCCACTTCCTGACAACTCTATGACTGAAGAAATACTTTCTAACATCCCTGCGACTCATCCGAGTCTTCATCTTCCAATTGTGACCCCTTGCTGCTGTGTCCCATTTTTTAAACATCCTGTCCCTATCCGGTTTATCAATTCCTCTCAGTATTTTATATGTCGTAATCATGTCCCTCTATCCCTCCTGTCCTCCAGGGTCGTCAGGTCGATTTCTTTTAAACTCTCCTAGTAGGAAATGCCCCTTCGCTCTGGGACTAGTCTTGTTGCAAACCTTTGCACTTTCTCTAATTTCATGACGTGCTTGACCGGATGTGGGATCCAAACTGGTGCTGCATACTCTAATATGGGCCTGACGTACACGGTGTACAGAGTCTGGAACGATTCCTTACTAAGGTGTCGGAACGCTATTCTTAGGTTTGCCAGGCGCCCATATGCTGCAGCAGTTATTTGGCTGATGTGTGCCTCAGGAGATGTGCTCGGTATTATACTTACCCCAAGGTCCTTTTCCTTTAGTGAGGTTTGCAGTCTTTGGCCCCCTAGCCTATATTCTGCGGTCTTCTATGCCTTTCCCCGATCTTCATGACTTTTCACTTGGTGGGGTTAAATTTCAGGAGCCAGTTGCTGGACCAGCCTTGAAGCCTGTCCCGATCCCTTCGTAGTCCTGCCTGATCCTCATTCGATTCAATTCTCCTGTGTGTGTATGTTAGTTACCATTTCGTCCTAGGCACATGTCGATTAGACACTAGGCCTGTTGTATAAGCGTGTACTCACCTAGTTGTACTCACCTAGTTGAGGTTGCGGGGGTCGAGTCCGAGCTCCTGGCCCCGCCTCTTCACTGATCGCTACTAGGTCACTCTCCCTGAGCCGTGAGCTTTATCATACCTCTGCTTAAAGCTATGTATGGATCCTGCCTCCACTACATCGCTTCCCAAACTATTCCACTTACTGACTACTCTGTGGCTGAAGAAATACTTCCTAACATCCCTGTGATTCATCTGTGTCTTCAGCTTCCAACTGTGTCCCCTTGTTACTGTATCCAATCTCTGGAACATCCTGTCTTTGCCCACCTTGTCAATTCCTCTCAGTATTTTGTATGTCGTTTTTCATGTCCCCCCTATCTCTCCTGTCCTCCAGTGTCGTCAGGTTGATTTCCCTTAACCTCTCCTCGTAGGACATACCTCTTAGCTCTGGGACTAGTCTTGTTGCAAACCTTTGCACTTTCTCTAGTTTCTTCACGTGCTTGCTAAGTGTGGGTTCCAAACTGGTGCCGCATACTCCAATATGGGCCTAACGTACACGGTGTACAGGGGCCTGAATGATTCCTTATTAAGATGTCGGAATGCTGTTCTGAGGTTGCTAGGCGCCCATATGCTGCAGCAGTTATTTGGTTGATGTGCGCTTCAGGAGATGTGCCTGGTGTTATACTCACCCCAAGATCTTTTTCCTTGAGTGAGGTTTGTAGTCTCTGACCCCTAGACTGTACTCCGTCTGCGGCCTTCTTTGCCCTTCCCCAATCTTCATGACTTTGCACTTGGTGGGATTGAACTCCAGGAGCCAATTGCTGGACCAGGTCTGCAGCCTGTCCAGATCCCTTTGTAGTTCTGCCTGGTCTTCGATCGAGTGAATTCTTCTCATCAACTTCACGTCATCTGCAAACAGGGACACCTCAGAGTCTATTCCTTCCGTCATGTCGTTCACAAATACCAGAAACAGCACTGGTCCTAGGACTGACCCCTGCGGGACCCCGCTGGTCACAGGTGCCCACTCTGACACCTCGCCACGTACCATGACTCGCTGCTGTCTTCCTGACAAGTATTCCCTGATCCATTGTAGTGCCTTCCCTGTTATCCCTGCTTGGTCCTCCAGTTTTTGCACCAATCTCTTGTGTGGAACTGTGTCAAACGCCTTCTTGCAGTCCAAGAAAATGCAATCCACCCACCCCTCTCTCTCTTGTCTTACTGCTGTCACCATGTCATAGAACTCCAGTAGGTTTGTGACACAGAATTTCCCGTCCCTGAAACCATGTTGGCTGCTGTTGATGAGATCGTTCCTTTCTAGGTACACAAATAACCCGCACTTTGACTTTGTCAATGGTCCAAGTCGGACCGAAACGTCGTCGTAAGCTTCTGTCTTTTATGTGCGGGTTATTTGTGTATCGTTCCAGTCACGGTATTGTGCCTTTTTGTTATTTATTCCTTTCTAGGTGTTCCACCACTCTTCTCCTGATAATCTTCTCCATGATTTTGCATACTATACATGTCAGTGACACTGGTCTGTAGTTTAATGCTTCATGTCTGTCTCCTTTTTTAAAGATTGGGACTACATTTGCTGTCTTCCATGCCTCAGGCAATCTCCCTGTTTCGATAGATGTATTGAATATTGTTGTTAGGGGTACACATAGCGCCTCTGCTCCCTCTCTCAATACCCATGGGGAGATGTTATCTGGCCCCATTGCCTTTGAGGTATCTAGCTCACTCAGAAGCCTCTTCACTTCTTCCTCGGTTGCGTGTGTGTGTGTGTGTGTGTGTGTGTGTGTGTGTGTGTGTGTGTGTGTGTGTGTGTGTGTGTGTGTGTGTGTGTGTGTGTGTGTGCGCGCGCGCAGGAACAGGGAAGAGAGTGGCGAGATATTTTGCTGGTATTTATCTTATGCTCCTAGCTGGCATGTCATTATAGTTTTGATGACTTGAGTAGCACTTTACCTCAGTAGTAAAAAGCCTATTTCTGTTTTCTTTTTTTGTTACACAGGTCTTCTAACCCTCCTGTCATGCTTAAGTAACTCGAACACAAACCAAAAGCCAAAATTTACATATTAAGCTTTCATTAAACTTTCACAACAATTTGGACTTGGCCAATTATTATACCTTTCACAGCAAGAGGTTCTAGTTTTTGTACTCCAGAAGCTCAACCCTGGGACAAGTTTGTGCCCTGGGCCAAGCTTCATGATTTTGCGTGTATACTCATATGCACATAAAACGCCAAACCAACATGATTTAATGAGCGCTGCTACATTATACTAAATTTTACGTAAAAAACAACACAATTGTTGATACAAAGCCAGAAACCAACCATAATTTCTTAAATATTCTTTACGACAAATGCACATTTTATATTTGATATATATTATAATACCTGGTATACACTCCACAGAACCCGGAGTGTACAGGAGCACAGTGTGGCTGGGAGGTGGTCTCATTCACCACCAGGATGTAGCTGTGTCAGTACTTCTGCAAAACGGAGACTTGATTGAACCCGAGGATTCCTCTGCTATTACTTGTCCAACTGATATGCGGCCGTCACTCAAGACCCGCTCCAGTGTCGTCATAGCAAACGAGTTAATTGCAGACATCCAGATCCACGCATATCGCAGACTGGTGGCTGAGAAAGGAAGGAGAGGCAGGTATTCCGAGATGCAGTCTACCTCCATCTCCGCTCTGTGAAGGAGAGGCAAGCCATTTTGTTCAGGGATAGCCACACTTTCACCTCCACTATCTGGTAAGAAAACCTGAGGGACGATCTTGTGTGAATTAATTGTCTTGCTGTCAACTCCCCAAACTGAGGTGAAACTGTTATGTACCTTCTGAGTCCTCTTCGAGTCTGTGGCGATAGAGATGCACTGGAGGGCGAGTCTTTAAAGTAAATAATGTTGTAGTTTCCCCTTGCAATGACTATTAGAATAAATACATGCACTGACTTGATCTCTTACCTCGTTCACACCCTTGACCCTTCTCATCTTTAGCGGCTGAAGTGATACCAAAATTATGTTTAAAATCATACAAGCTTCAAAGCAGCTTGAACAATGCCTAATACAGACTTAAAATAATATATGAAGTGGAATATTTGTTTCCTGAAGGATCAATAAAATATGTAATTTATCTTTTTCTACTGTAGTGAGACATAATATATAAGCAACAAGAGGTCTACTTCTCTCGGTACACTTAGAATATAATCCTTTTGTTACAGATTAAAGTATTCTTGATTGGTGGTAAATAGGTGAGCTGTAGTATTAATGACCCTCATGCAGCTGATAGGTTTAAATTTAAATCAACCAACCACAGCACATACAGTACTCTCAAAAAAAAAAACGCTAAATTAATCCATTTTTCCAATCGCCAAAACCCATTCCTCCAATCATATATCATTCTTCCAACCATTCAACATTTTCATATAATCACTACACACCGTTCTTTTAATTATAACGCATTATGCAATCACTACACTCCACCCCATCATAACAGTTTCCTCCCTCTCCAGAAACCAGTAATATTATGCACGAGATGATTTTTTTCAGCTGATAAATATTCCATAACTGGAAAATGTCTCTCAAAATTTCACCTCTGAGCCGCGACATCATCGATATAGTATTTCCGTCCGGCATTTCGCCTCCCAAGCCAAGACAGCTCTTATGTAGACATGTTTCTAGCAACAAAAAGTTTTGCAAATTGTAAAAAAATAAACATTAAACGTAAAAAAATATATACTGTTTTTTTCATGTTGGTATATTTGGAGACTGATCGATACGTGCTTATATTACAGAAATGCATGATTACCCTATAAATTTATGACAGTCGAAATCAGTAAGTCCCACAATATCCTCGAGCCGTCCATCCTGCCTTAAGGCACATTAAGGCACAATTAGTTTTTTACCATATGGAATTAAGCTAATTTCTTTATCAACACTATTTTGGCGTTCATTTCCTTGTTATATACTTCTTTATCATCAATTTGCATCTTTATAAAGAATTGTATATTTTATTAGTATTTCGGCATTCATCACTTACATTCTTTAAAATATACGACTTGTAAGTTGTTTTGACAACCTCCAAATCCTGCATAATGTCCTCTTACACTTTCACACAATGGCCGAAATAACTATCATTTTAAAATCATAATGTGCCAACAGTTTAACACGAGTACTGGAAATTAAACCCTTTTCAAACTAGTCTTACAGGATTTAATACGATGCATAGTAACACTTTTACACAAATTAATGTAAACAATGATCGAGTCTGAATTTAAAAAACTTATGAAAATTTCTCATAAATTCCACTAGTGATTGTTGTTCTTTCCTCAAGATTACCAGGGTATTGGTTACTAGTCTTACTTACGCTCTTGTAATTTATGTTTGTTTTAATTCTGCACAGCTTTAAAAATTATTCCTTATACAAGCGTTTTCATTAGTTAATATGATCTTATTTGCATTCAAAATCAACATATTCCACAAATATAAGAAGCTCACGACCGTTAACAGCACGTCACAGCTCCTACAAACTATCAACAGAATAAAACAACAGAAACTGCTGTACACCATCAACGACATACAACAGTTGCATCCCACCATTAACAAAATGCAACAGCTACATCAACGGCATGAAATAACTACATCGTACCATCAACGTTATATACAGCGGCTACAACGAAACACTGATAGTATACAGTAATGCTACTCTAGTTTCCACCCTCTTATTACTTAAGATCTGGAACTAACCTCACTTATCCTGTTTCATGGCCAGGTCATTAATATTAGTTCCATTAACCCTTGCAAGAGCAGCCTTTCATAACTATATATCTATATTTCCATGACTTTTTCTGCACTAAATGCACAGCAATATGTATTATTATTATTAATTATTATTATTACAATCAAGGGGGAAGCGCTAAACCCGGAGGATTATACAGCGCCTGGGGGGGGGGGATGTGGAAGGCATTCAGGCTTAATTTGGGGAACTGGAGCACAGATCCAATTCCCTAAATCAAGAGCCCCTCACCAACATCAAGGAACCTTCCTTGAGGGGACAGCAATATGTAGCCTGAAGCAAGCCAAGTTTCCTGTTTGTTGAATTATTGTCATCTCAATTATTAAGGTATATAGACAGACTGGTTATAAATGACCATAATTTTTAAAGGGGTGGACCGGTAAGCCAGCGGAAGGCCTCGGTCAGATGACCAAAAGCTCCAAAGGCGGGTCATCATCTGACTAAGACCCGCGTCAGGAAACATTTGTCCTGTTTCCTGACGAACCTTACCTAACCTAACCTCAATTTCTATTACTTAAGAATAGAACTCGTTTTCATTCTTTTATGACAAATATGATCGGCACCTCTTTCCTCGGCCTATCATTTTCAAGGTTTAGCACGGGTTGTCTTCGACAGGCATATATTCTATGTGAGAAATATTAAATGTTTTAAAATGGAATTTGAACTTCAAGCAAACTTATAGAGTCTTTCTGTTGGTTAGGTTAGGTAAGGGTCGCCAGGAAACAGGACAAGTATCTCCTGACGCGGGTCTTAGATGATGACCCGCCATTTGAGCTTTTGGTCATTTGACCGAGGCCTTCAGCTGGCTTACCGGTCCACCCCTTTAAAAAGTATGGTCATAATTATAACCATTTAGTTCTTTAGTCTTTCTGTAAATTACGCGTCCCTGAGAGAGCGTGGTGTGTGTACTCACCTATATGTGTTTGCACGGGTCGAGTCACAGCTCCTGACCCTGCCTCTTCGCTGGTCGCTACTAGATCCACTCTCCTCTCCCGGCTTCAAGAGCCTTGTTCTACCTTTTTTTTTTTATAACCATGTATGGATCCTGCCTCTACTACTTCACTCTCCGGAGTGTTCCACTTTCTGACAACTCTAAGGCTGAAGAATTACTTTCTAACATCCATGTTTTCCTCCACTTCTCCCCTCCAGTGTGAGTTCCTCCACCTCTCCCCTCTAGTGTGAGTTCCCCCACTTCTCCCCTCCATTGTGAGTTCCTCCACCTCTCCCCTCCATTGAGAGTTCCTCCACCCCTCCCTCCATTGTGAGCCTGCACTACAAGTTTCTCCTTCCCGCACAGCGCTGGAAACACTTTCCTGGTAATCCATGGTGGTGTATTCATCAAAGACTCTTCTACGAACTTCAGCTTACAAATGCACTGGAAAAATAATGAAATTCTGAGCAGTAAGAAAACGGTTCAAAAAATGAAAGGTCAGACAGATTAATCTGCACTTCAAATCTACTTGATGAAAGAATATAATACAGAACACAAGGTCACATTCGTTAAGAGGTCACCTGGGTCACCCTGAGGTTGGTGTCAATCTCAGCACGAGGTCACTTTCACAATGAGGTTATCTTTTGGTCATTGTCTCCGTACTGCCTTTCAACAAAAGGTCAGCACAGTTATAGAATGTGAGACAATATATAGCATGTGCGTGCATGTAAGCTTCTACGAATATGTGTACATCAAGAGCTGTGGATCAAGTCCCCATGCGTTTACGCAGTCGCCTTTGTTTTTTTTATGAAGATCGATCAACAATACCCGGAACCTGGGACAAGTAGACTCCCCTCAACTCTTACTGCAATTCCATGGTATCATTTTGCCTCAACAGATATCAAAGTGTGTGGACATTATTTTGAGGGGAGAATAACAGTACCAGGAACTGGCTTTATGAAACACTGAAAAGAATGTTTCGCTGTTTTTTTTTTTTCCGGGAAGATCTTACGAAACCTGGGATGATTTAAGAAGAGGATGGGTACTGAACTGAAAACACACACACACACACACACACACAACAAGACTAGTCCCAGAGCTACGGGGATTGTCCTACGAAGAAAGGTTGAGGGAAATTGGCCTGACGACACTGGAGGCCAGGAGGGTCAGGAGGAGCATGATACAAGACATTGACAAATACTGCGCGGAATAGACAAGGTGGACAAAGACAGGATGTTCCAGAGATGGGACACAGACACAAGAGGTCACAATTGGAAGTTGAAGACTCAGATGAATCAAAGGGATGTTAGGAAGTATTTCTTCAGTCATAGAGTAGTCAAGCCGTGAAATAGCCTAGAAAGTGAAGTAGTGGAGGCGGGAACCATACATAGTTTTAAGGCGAGGTATGATAAAGCTCATGGAGCAGGGAGAGAGAGGACCTAGTAGCAATCAGTGAAGAGGCGGGGCCAGGAGCTATGACTCGACCCCTGCAACCACAAATAGGTGAGTACAAATAGGTGAGTACACACACAGCTTTGCAACAAGACTAGTTCTAGAGCTAAGGGAAATGTCCTACGAAGAAAGGTTAAGGAAAATCGGCCTGACGACACTGGAGGACAGGAGGGTTAGGGGAGACATGATAACGACATACAAAATACTGCGAGGAATTGACAAGGGGACAGACAGAATATTCCAGAGATGGGACACAGAAACAAGGGTTCACAATTGGAAGTTGAAGACTCAGACGAGTCAGAGAGATGAGAGATGTTAGGAAGTATTTCTTTAGTCATAGAGTTGTCAGGAAGTGGAATAGCCTGGTAAGTGAGGTAGTGGAGGCAGGAAAAATACATAGTTTTAAGACGAGGTTTGATAAAGCTCATGGAGCAGGGAGAGAGAGGACCTAGTAGCGATCAGTGAAGACGCAGGGCCAGGAGCGATGACTCGACACTTGCAACTACAAATAGGTGAGTACACACAATTATATATATATATAATAAATATATATATATATATATATATATATATATATATATATATATATATATATATATATATATATATATATATATATATATGTCGTGATGTATAGGTAAAACTGGTTAATTAGCAAGAACTCATTTAAAATTAAGTCCTTTCTGAAAATATCTCTATACATTTGAAGATATATTTTTTCATTTACGTTAATGTAAAAGGTTGGACGGGTACACAAGAGGGTAAGCTGGACTTGCCTAGAATGGATCAATAGGCAAAATGCAGTGTTCCCTCATGCGTTTTTGTGTATAAGAAATGGGGAAGGGGAAGTGCGACGAACATCTGTTGCATATCACTCAGAAATTTCCACAGTATCGATATATATCAACAGAAACAATACGTAATTTAATGTAATCGCAACGCTGGATAAACGTCAAAACTGGCAATTACCAAATTACGATGTTCAGCCAACTCTGCGTTTACATAAAATTTTTAGTGTTAACTACTAATTACCATAAGTTTCCCTACCCTTTATAAACTATTATGTAGGTAAATGTATCCACGTAACCATATGGAGATATGTTCGGAACCAGTATTCAGTGTTACGTAATGCAGGAAATATGATAATTCTTCTGTTAAATCTGTAGTGTGTGTCCTCCAGCGAAACTAAGAAAATGAGACAATCAGTGTAATGCAACTATTAATGATACTACACGGGATATTCATCAGTCTAATAGCTCACCTGCTGTAACTCATGGCATAAAAGCACATTTGTCCCAACCCGTTCCATAAATGACTTCAGATGAGAGGAGCAAGAGAGCTGCCTCATATCACACAGTAGAACCACTTGTCTCTAATGACATAAGCCCTTGCCCTTCTGTTGGTTTAGAAAGACATATAAGCAAACACTAGAGCATATTTATCAGAAAACGTTTCGATCTTGGGACCTTGATCAAAATGATAAAGGTCCCAAGACCGAAATGTTTTCTAATAAATACGTCCTAGTGTTCACTTTAGTGTCTTTCTCAACGAACTGGTCGGTAATTATTACCATGTTTTTCTGTGCATTCCAATGCCGATTCTACTCTTTTCATAATTTTGACCACACGTCAGGATATTTGTCATACATGTATATGGTAACGGACGCAAACAAGTTACAATAAAAGCTTCATAGAAGTTAGATTAATTTTAATAATTTATTCTAAGCGCTAAGCTCTTGTGGGTCATTCAAGCACAAGACGTGGTGGAGGCTTGATCCTCCGTCTGCTGAGCGCCACACACACGCTCTTCCCATTTGTACTCACCTATGTAACCGTAGAAGTAAAGAGCATTTGGAAACTATATACAATATTCTCTATCTTGCCATTTCATCAATTTCACGGATTTTTGCCCTTATACATGCATTAAAAAAATTATGCTAAACATAACAAGAAAGGAGGAACACTGCATGAGGCCTGCTTTCCCATACTAGGCAGGTCCTTTACAATTCATCCCACTAACAAAACATTTGCCCAACCCAATTTTCAATGCCACCCAAGAAATAAGCTCTGATGTGAAAGTCCCACTCAAATCCAACCCCTCCCACTCATGTACTTATCCAACCTAGATTTGAAACTACCCAAAGTCCCAGCCTCAATAACCCAACTAGGTAGACTGTTCCACTCATCAACTACCCTATTTCCAAACCAATACTTTCCTATGTCCTTTCTAAATCTAAACTTATCTAATTTAAATCCATTACTGCGGGTTCTCTCTTGGAGAGACATCCTCAAGACCTTATTAATATCCCCTTTATTAATACCTATCTTCCACTTATACACTTCGATCAGGTCTCCCCTCATTCTTCGTCTAACAAGTGAATGTAACTTAAGAGTCTTCAATCTTTCTTCATAAGGAAGATTTCTAATGCTATGTATTAATTTAGTCATCCTACGCTGAATGTTTTCTAACGAATTATGTCCATTTTGTAATACGGAGACCAGAACTGAGCTGCATAATCTAGGTGAGGCCTTACTAATGATGTATAAAGCTGCAGTATGACCTCTGGACTTCTGTTGCTTACACTTCTTGATATAAATCCCAGTAATCTATTTGCCTTATTACGTACGCTTAGGCATTGCTGTCTTGGTTTAAGGTTGCTGCTCACCATAACCCCCAAGTCCTTTTCGCAATCTGTATGGCTAAGTTCTACATCATTTAACTTATAAGTACTAGGGTTATGGGCACTCCCAAGCTTCAGAACCTTGCATTTATCTACATTGAACTGCATCTGCCACTTTTCTGACCAAGAATAGAGTTTGTTTAAATCCTCCTGAAGTTCCATAACATCTACGTTTGAATCAATTATCCTACTATCTTTGTGTCATCGGCGAATTTGCTCATATCACTAGTAATTCCCTCATCAAGATCATTGATATATATTATAAACAACAACGGGCCAAGACTGATCCCTGTGGAACACCACTTGTTACAGATCCCCACTCGGACTTAACCCATTTATGGACACCTCTGCTTCCTGTCAGTGAGCCATGACTCGATCCACGAGAGCACTTTTCCCCAATGCCATGAGCTGCCACTTTCTTTAACAGTCTATGGTGCGGAACTCTATCAAAAGCCTTACTAAAATCTAAGTAAATGATATCAAATTCTTTATTGTGGTCAACAGCCTCAAAGCTTTACTGAAGAAAGTTAATAAATTAGTTAGACAAGACCGGCCTCTTGTGAATCCATGCTGAGTATCATTAATCAAGCTATGCTTATCGAGATGGCTTCTTATAATCTCAGCTATATTGACTCTAGTAATTTGCCTACAATTGAGGTCAGGCTTATTGGGCGGTAATTTGACGGTAACGACTTGTCCCCTGTTTTAAAAATAGGAGTTACATTAGCCATCTTCCACATATCAGACACTACACCTGTTTGAAGAGATAAATTAAAAAATATTAGTTAATGGTTCACAGAGTTCCATTTTGCATTCCTTAAGAACCCTTGAAAAAACCTCATCAGGACCCGGCGACTTATTTTGCTTCAGTCTGTCTATCTGCTTCACAACCATCTCACTAGTGACTGTGATGTTACATAATTTATCTTCTTCTAGCCCACTGTAAAAATTAATTACTGGAATATTGTTAGTGTCTTCCTGTGTAAAAACAGAGAAAATAATTATTTAAAATCAAGCACATTTCATTCTCTTTGTCAGTAAGGTGCCCATAGTTATTTTTAAGGGGACCTATCTTATCTCTAACTTTTGTTCTATAGACCTGGAAAAAACTTTTTGGGTTAGTTTTAGAATCCCTAGCAACTTTAATTTCATAGTCCCTTTTTAATGTCCCTCTTAATGTCAATATACTGATTCATAAGATGACCCTCACCTCTTTTGATACGCCTATAAATTCCTTTCTTATGCCCTAGTAGATATTTGAGCCTATTATTCATCCATTTTGGGTCATTTCTATTTGATCTAATTTCTTTATATGGGATAAACGCTCTTTGAGCAGCATGTATAGTGCTCAGAAAACTGTCATATTGATAGCTCTCTTCGTTACCCCAGTCAACAGATAAGTGTTCTCTAAGCCCATCGTAATCTGCTAAGCGAAAATCTGGGACTGTTACTGAGTTATCGCTACTATCGTACTTCAATGCTAAATGTAATTGATTTGTGGTTGCTAGCACCCAGTTCCTCTGAAATTTCTAAATTATTAACAAGGGATTCATTGTGCAAGAAAGGTATAAAATACCGACAATATGAAAGTTAAGACACATGTGCAACATCTGGATATCTTTATTGTAGACGTTTCGCCAACCAGTGGCTTTATCAATACAGATTCTAGGACATAATAGGAAGACAGTAGAACTATATACAAAAGATGAGGTAATCAGTCCCTCGGCCTTGGAGTTAGTGTTCACAGCATCGTGGTGGAGGAGAATCTGGAGAAAAGGCAAGAAGACTGGCGGTTATATACGCGTCAGTGGATAGGGACGGGCAGCAGACGAGGGCAGTCACTGGTAGGCGGGATTCCCCAGTGGAAGTAGGTCCTTCCCAAAGAGATGGGTTAGTTGCAGAAGCCGTGAAGAAGGTCTTGTAGATGTCCTCTGAACCAAGATTCCATGATGTTGCAGTGTCTGACAAGTTGTGCAAGAAAGGTATAAAATACCGACAATATGAAAGTTAAGACACATGTGCAACATCTGGATATCTTTATTGTAGACGTTTCGCCAACCAGTGGCTTTATCAATACAGATTCTAGGACATAATAGGAAGACAGTAGAACTATATACAAAAGATGAGGTAATCAGTCCCTCGGCCTTGGAGTTAGTGTTCACAGCATCGTGGTGGAGGAGAATCTGGAGAAAAGGCAAGAAGACTGGCGGTTATATACGCGTCAGTGGATAGGGACGGGCAGCAGACGAGGGCAGTCACTGGTAGGCGGGATTCCCCAGTGGAAGTAGGTCCTTCCCAAAGAGATGGGTTAGTTGCAGAAGCCGTGAAGAAGGTCTTGTAGATGTCCTCTGAACCAAGATTCCATGATGTTGCAGTGTCTGACAAGTTGTGCAAGAAAGGTATAAAATACCGACAATATGAAAGTTAAGACACATGTGCAACATCTGGATATCTTTATTGTAGACGTTTCGCCAACCAGTGGCTTTATCAATACAGATTCTAGGACATAATAGGAAGACAGTAGAACTATATACAAAAGATGAGGTAATCAGTCCCTCGGCCTTGGAGTTAGTGTTCACAGCATCGTGGTGGAGGAGAATCTGGAGAAAAGGCAAGAAGACTGGCGGTTATATACGCGTCAGTGGATAGGGACGGGCAGCAGACGAGGGCAGTATATAGTTCTACTGTCTTCCTATTATGTCCTAGAATCTGTATTGATAAAGCCACTGGTTGGCGAAACGTCTACAATAAAGATATCCAGATGTTGCACATGTGTCTTAACTTTCATATTGTCGGTATTTTATACCTTTCTTGCACAACTTGTCAGACACTGCAACATCATGGAATCTTGGTTCAGAGGACATCTACAAGACCTTCTTCACGGCTTCTGCAACTAACCCATCTCTTTGGGAAGGACCTACTTCCACTGGGGAATCCCGCCTACCAGTGACTGCCCTCGTCTGCTGCCCGTCCCTATCCACTGACGCGTATATAACCGCCAGTCTTCTTGCCTTTTCTCCAGATTCTCCTCCACCACGATGCTGTGAACACTAACTCCAAGGCCGAGGGACTGATTACCTCATCTTTTGTATATAGTTCTTGTCTTCCTATTATGTCCTAGAATCTGTATTGATAAAGCCACTGGTTGGCGAAACGTCTACAATAAAGATATCCAGATGTTGCACATGTGTCTTAACTTTCATATTGTCGGTATTTTATACCTTTCTTGCACAACTTGTCAGACACTGCAACATCATGGAATCTTGGTTCAGAGGACATCTACAAGACCTTCTTCCGGCTTCTGCAACTAACCCATCTCTTTGGGAAGGACCTACTTCCACTGGGGAATCCCGCTACCAGTGACTGCCCTCTTCTGCTGCCCGTCCCTATCCACTGACGCGTATATAACCGCCAGTCTTCTTGCCTTTTCTCCAGATTCTCCTCCACCACGATGCTGTGAACACTAACTCCAAGGCCGAGGGACTGATTACCTCATCTTTTGTATATAGTTCTACTGTCTTCCTATTATGTCCTAGAATCTGTATTGATAAAGCCACTGGTTGGCGAAACGTCTACATAAAGATATCCAGATGTTGCACATGTGTCTTAACTTTCATATTGTCGGTATTTTATACCTTTCTTGCACAACTTGTCAGACACTGCAACATCATGGAATCTTGGTTCAGAGGACATCTACAAGACCTTCTTCACGGCTTCTGCAACTAACCCATCTCTTTGGGAAGGACCTACTTCCACTGGGGAATCCCGCCTACCAGTGACTGCCCTCGTCTGCTGCCCGTCCCTATCCACTGACGCGTATATAACCGCCAGTCTTCTTGCCTTTTCTCCAGATTCTCCTCCACCACGATGCTGTGAACACTAACTCCAAGGCCGAGGGACTGATTACCTCATCTTTTGTATATAGTTCTACTGTCTTCCTATTATGTCCTAGAATCTGTATTGATAAAGCCACTGGTTGGCGAAACGTCTACAATAAAGATATCCAGATGTTGCACATGTGTCTTAACTTTCACAAGGGATTCATTGTTTGCCATAACTAAGTCAAGCAGGTTATTTCCCCTTGTAGGTTCTGTCACAAACTGCTTCAAAAAACAATCCTGAAATACTTCTAAGAAGTCGTATGATTCTAAATTCCCAGTCAAGAAATTCCAATCAATATGACTAAAGTTAAAGTCTCCTAGAATTACTACATTATCGTGCCTTGTGGCCTTAACAATTTCCTCCCATAGTAGTTTCCCTTGGTCCCTATCTAAGTTTGGGGGACGGTATATCACTCCTAAAATCAGTTTTTCATGCCCCTCTGAAAATTCTATCCAAACAGACTCTGTATGTGTTACTTCAGACTTAATACCCGTTTTTATGCAACAGTTCAAGCGATCTCGGACATACAATGCCACCCCACCCCCCCACCCCCCCCTCCCAATACTTCTATCTTCTTGGAACAATTTAAGACCCTGAATATGACATTCCGCAGGCATGTCCCGACTTTTTGAATTAAACCACGTCCTCAGTTAAGGCAAATACATCAATGTTACCTACACTAGCAACTAATCTCAACTCGTCCATCTTATTCCTAGCACTACGGCAATTAGCATAATAAACATTGAAAGACTCTCCTTTCTCTTTACCCTTCCTGCTCATTTCTATTTTTCTACTAAACCTATTACTGTCCTTATCACCCAAGGTCCCTGGCTTTTCAATATCTATCTCGTTCTTATTATTACTAGTTCCCCTAGAACTCGTAATATTACTACACTGGGACTTCACTGTTTTCCTGCCAAAACCCATACCACTAACTATTCCTAGTTTAAAGTCCTAACTGCTCCCTCCACTGCAGTTGCCAGTGCTCCCACCCCACACCTAGATAAGTGAACCCCATCCCTAGCATACATGTCATTTCTGCCATAGAAGAGGTCCCAGTTGTCAATGAATGTTACCTCATTTTCCTTACAGTATTTGTCCAGCCAGCAATTGACACCAATTGCCCTGGACAACCATTCATTTCCAACTCCCCTCCTTGGCAAAATACCACATATGAGAGGGTTCCCACCCTTACTTCTAATTATTTCTATTGCTGACCTATACCTGCTAATCAGGTCCTCACTCCTACGTCTGCCAACATCGTTGCCTCCAGCACTGAGACAGATAATAGGATTGCTCCCATTACCTCTCATGATGTCATCCAGACGGCTATGTTGCATAAACGTTTACCATAACCTTCGCAGGAATTGAATCAAGTATATACTTTTTTTTCATTATTAAGAGGATTCTATACGGTATTGGATATTCCCTCTGTAAATGAAATTTAGTAGTCCCATTCAGGTAATATTCTTGTTGAGGGTACTGAATCATATCAGCAGTATTCTTACATCCAATTATGTCAGTGTCTGACACTGGTCTTGAGACGAGTGATCAGACTCAGCCTTTTTTACAGCCTCTTTATATCGGAAGTAAACAACTGACAATAGTAAATGCTATTTTTTCATTAACTGTGTATAGGATACAAAGAAGCAATATTATGCTGTCGAGAAATACTGCAAATACTGCTGTGGAAATCAGAGAAACACTGGAAATGAAATCTGACAGGCATCTTTATGCTTCAAGTGCTCCCTGGAAAGTCCCCAGCCAGAAGCAATACCAACAACCAAATCGAAAAGATTTATAGAGTATTTTAAATACGCGTAATGTGAACAAGGTGAACAAAGATAAACATGTCCAAAGCAGTATCTTAAAAGAAAAATGAAATACGCACAATAATATACCTCCGACATAGACAAGGATGTCAGCCACAGCACCGTGTCTTCCTTTGCAGATGACACCCGAATCTGCATGACAGTGTCTTCCATTGCAGACACTGCAAGGCTCCAGGCGGACATCAACCAAATCTTTCAGTGGGCTGCAGAAAACAATATGAAGTTCAACGATGAGAAATTTCAATTACTCAGATATGGTAAACGCGAGGAAATTAAATCTTCATCAGAGTACAAAACTAATTCTGGCCACAAAATAGAGCGAAACACCAACGTCAAAGACCTGGGAGTGATCATGTCGGAGGATCTCACCTTCAAGGACCATAACATTGTATCAATCGCATCTGCTAGAAAAATGACAGGATGGATAATGAGAACCTTCAAAACTAGGGAGGCCAAGCCCATGATGACACTCTTCAGGTCACTTGTTCTATCTAGGCTGGAATATTGCTGCACACTAACAACACCTTTCAAGGCAGGTGAAATTGCTGACCTAGAAAATGTACAGAGAACCTTCACGGCGCGCATAACGGAGATAAAACACCTCAATTACTGGAGCGCTTGAGGTTCCTAAACCTGTATTCCCTGGAACGCAGGCGGGAGAGATACATGATTATATACACCTGGAAAAATCCTAGAGGGACTAGTACCGAACTTGCACACGAAAATCACTCACTACGAAAGCAAAAGACTTGGCAGACGATGCAACATCCCCCCAATGAAAAGCAGGGGTGTCACTAGCACGTTAAGAGACCATACAATAAGTGTCAGGGGCCCGAGACTGTTCAACTGCCTCCCAGCATACATAAGGGGGATTACCAACAGACCCCTGGCAGTCTTCAAGCTGGCACTGGACAAGCACCTAAAGTCAGTTCCTGATCAGCCGGGCTGTGGCTCATACGTTGGTTTGCGTGCAGCCAGCAGCAACAGCCTGGTTGATCAGGCTCTGATCCACCAGGAGGCCTGGTCACAGACCGGGCCGCGGGGGCGTTGACCCCCGGAACTCTCTCCAGGTAAACTCCAGTAATTACATTATATAGGATATTCGTCGGTATCAACCGAGCTCTAAGTACGCAAATAAAATTTAATGATAGGAGCGAAAACACTAATTACTCAATAAAACCATCAATATTCCAGTTAGCGTACGCCCATAACCAAGTCATATATCTGCACAATGGCATTCTGTGGCCATTGTGCAAAGAAATCCAATGAAAGTGAACTTGATCAAGTTCTTTAAAATTTCCATTGACTCCATTCTATATAATTTTGTCATATTATTATTATTATTACATTTATGGGGGAGTGCTAAACCCGTAGGGGTCATACATCGCCTGGAGACATGGAAGGCATTTAAGCATAATTCATTCACAGCAGTTTGGTCACGGACACTTGTTAGTGTTTCTTACGATCATGCCTAATGAAATTTTGGCCATTTAAATTATATTTAAGGCAGAAGAACGCTAAACCCGAGGAGTCATAGTTTGGATGAATGGGAAACAATCAGGTTCGATCCCAGGAAGGGGGAGGTCAGGACCAATTCCTTGGATCATCAGTCCCCCCCCCTCACTTGAACGCCTTCGATTCCCTAGGCTCTGTATGACTCCTACGGGTTTAGTGTCCCCATAAACGTAAAATATAATACTAATATATAATAATAATGTCATGGATACTGGGCCGACGGCCTGCTAACAGCAACAGCCTGGTTGAGAAGGCAACAGGGAGGCCTGTGCAAACTGCTACATTGGGAGATATTAGCAAGAACAGTATATAAAATTTGGCTGTGCAGATTGTCTGAGTCAATCAACACTTTGTATTGAGTTGTGTTACCATCCTGGATGAATGTGAAGACGCTACAGTACCGATGGTGGAGCAAGGTTGTTACGTTAGATTATTTTACGCTACGTTTCGTTATTTTAGAGTACGTTTTTTACCATTTGTACAACAAAATAATATCTCAACTATAAAACAATATAGTACAACGTAAATTGCAAAGCAGAATTTAAGCCTTGAGAAATGTTTGCATAATTATTGACTTCAAAGCCTTTTACTGTATCAAATATTTATACAATAATAACCATTATAATAACCAATTTATATGGCTGTAAGAAATAAAAAAAAATTATTTTTAATTCTGAATTTTAATTTTAATAATTAATTGCCGAAATCCGTTGTGTAGCAGTTTGCTATTACCACATTTTGTTGTGAATATATAACATTACGATGCCACATTAACACTTACCGTAATGTGTGTAGGCTCGAGTCATCGTTCTCAGTTTTCCTGAACCAAACTATCATGTGATATTCCACACAAATTAAATGTTGATGGTAGTTGTTCCTTACAAAGTTTACATATAGAAAAGTTACCATAATCCTCGTTATAAATAAGGAAGAGTAGCGACTGTTTTCCTCTAATGTATCATGGTTTTAAATATTTATACACATAATTTTGCACATAACTACTGCAAAAAAAACACTTAAAAAAGAAAATAACTCCAAGGCAGCAACAAACCACCTTGATGGTGAGTGTCTGGCAACACACTGACCCAGGGAAGCACCTTGTTAGACTCAGTATTTTATATATTACCTCCTTAAAGCGGAAGTAAATCATCACTGATAGTAATAAAAACATTATTTTCGGTAAATAGGGTAGTAAGAAACAATGATGTCAACCTGGGAAATAATTACAATGGTGAAATTCTGAACAATATTGGAGAAGGCAGAAATTGCATTATTCTGCTAAACTGTATTGAAAAGATTTATAACTTATTTTATATAAATGGAATACGAAAAAAAAGTGTGCAATGGTAAACATGTTCAAAACAGTATTCCTAAGGAGAGTACAACAAAGAGATTAATGTGCCTCCATTAGTCACATTACACAGGATATCCATGAAATTTAGCATAGCTCTTGGTCCCTGCGTATTATTATTATAATCAAAAAGAAGCGCTAAGCCACAAGGGCTATACAGCGCTGCAGGGTAGGGGAGGAAGCAAGGGAATTGGATGGCAGAAGGGAGGGGGGATGATCAGCAGGTTAGGTCCCTGCGTAAATAAAATAAAATGCTAGGAGTGAAAACACTAATCTCACCAGCGTCCAGCATCCTATCCTTGTGGGGTCGTTCACGATGAAGCAAAAGTATATTTCCATTAATCATTTTCATCAGTGTAATAGCTGAGTTGTCCTAATCCATCTCATAAATGACTACATCAGATACCAGGGCATTATTGTCTGGCCTACACAATGGATTATTATTATTATTATAATCAAGGGGAAGCGCTAAACCCGTAGGATTATACAGCGCCTGGGGGGGGGGGGGAATGTGGAAGGCATTCAGGCTTAATTCGGGGAACTGGAGCACAGATCCAATTCCCTAAATCAAGAGCCCCTCACCAACATCAAGGAACCTTCCCTGAGGGGTCTACACAATGGAGCCATTTTAGCATCTGCTCTTAACCAACTTACCACTTCTGTCATACAAGAGCAAAGTACAATCATACACAGGCAAGATTATATTTTATTATTTTAGACGGCTGTTATAATTTTGCCATACACATATGTCTGGCTGTGAACTTATAAAAGCATGTTGTAATAGTGCCTCTTTGAATTCAGAATATTTAGGAGAGTTTCCTTAAGAGGGAATGTGTGGGAAATGTCATTTATTAAAGGAAACGTTTCGTCACGAGTGACTTCTTCAGTACTAATACAGAAAACTAAGATGCGGTTTACAGAATATAGAAATACGGAGAGTTGAAGAACTATCCCACCACAGCACCACAATCCCCCTCTCTCCCCTGTTGCAGGGCGACACTGAACTATCTTTGATAATTCCCCATTCAAAATGAAGATTAAAACTTGCCTTACTACCAACCAAGAGTGGTAGGCTGCTTTTCTTTATCTCCCTCCTCCGACTAACTACCCTTACTCTGTTTTCCACTATTTTATCCTTACCTTTACCTCTCCTTCCCTCTTCTCTCGTCGTTCTCTTGCCACCAGTATGTAAAAGAAAATTAGTGGGAGTCAGGTACATGTCACCAAAAGTAATTTATGGTTCTTTTATACATGTCAGACAACGAATCCCCGATATCATTACACAGGATATCCTGTCATGTATTTAATGCTGTAGAAATATCCCGATATTTCATCCTTAATGCAGTACTATAAAAAATTATAGATGAACGTATATTACTGCAGATTGCCTTACCAACAGTATTTTTAAAGAAGTCTCTTGACTCATTGATGCCTAATCCTCCTGAGCTCGTATAGTAATTAAATACATTCATAAAATTATTTTTTAATTATTCGTGGGATTAGATATGTTTTAGTCCCAGCATAATCTAAGAATGATATTCCAGTATTCCGTAAGCCCAGCAGCTCTTCTAGCTGGTATTATTATTAATAAACTGATGAGGGGAGTTCTAAACACATTAAGATCATACAGCTCCTGGGAAACTTGGAGGCAATTGGATTTGATTGGATATGTGGGCCAATGAGACACCAGCAGCAACAGCCTGATTGACCAAGCAAGCACTAGTCAAGCCTGGCCGAAGGTCGGGCTGTGGGTATAGGCAAACTTTTGAAATCCATCAAAAATATAGCAAAAGGTAAAGAGAGGCCAGGTCGAACTCCCTGGATAAAGGAAGTAGTTCCTTGACCCTACACCAGGGTCAAGGAGCCTCCCTTGAGGGGATCAATGCGTTGAAGATTAGAATTCAATCAGAAATAGCATTCACAAGTTATCTTATGGAAATTAACATTCCAGTTTCAATAAAACTGGCAAGTCAGCACCTACACAGATCAAAACCAATTTGAACCTACCACAGACATATCAGCTTTAAAGGTTTCAAGTCTATCAGAAGTGCCATTCTCTAGCTAATGCAACATCCCAAAATACACCATCATTTAAGTTTGTAGCCATTTAGAAGTTGCATTCTCAATTACTGATGTTGAAGGTTCAAAGCCGATAGGATGAATCACTGACAAATTATAGCATGAAAATTCCTATTTCAATTTTCTCACTATAAATAAAATTAGCAAATTTGAACCTACTCAGCTCAAATTCTGTTCAAACCTTTCTCTAAAATACTGTACACCATTAATTGCACAGAAATTAGTTTAATAAAACTGGAAGATTAATAATTAAATACAAAATCACTGCTAAAAGTCTGAAGCTGTCCAGAAGATGCAGTCTCTAATTATCATTCAAGAGTACTGTACCATCAAGTCCAAGTTTATTAACTATATTTGTAAATTGGTAAATCCATTTTTAACTGGCTTAAATCCAAAAGGCATCATTGTCTTTAGTATTTTATGCATCACCCATTAAAGATTGAATTTGGTCTGAAGAGACATACTTAAATTATTTCACAGAAAAAATACCAACGGCAAAAACCGAAACCATTTTCCCCATAAGAAATAATATAAATGGAATTAATCAGTTCCAGACACCCAGAAGTATCAACAAAAAAAATTTTGTTTTTACTTGAAAGATAGTTACATGCACAAAAGAATGAACATTAAACATGACACTTACCTTTATTGAAGGCTGTTGTTGCTGGAAGAAGGCAGGGAGGAGGGAAGAGGGAAGATCGGTTATTGTTTGGAAGGGGAATCCCCCTCCATAAGGACTCGTCCTTATCTGGGGTCACTTCCCTCCTTTGTCTTTTACTGTCACTATGACCAGCTTGAGAGTCACTGGACCCCTGTCACACAAAATATCTATCCAGATAGGTCTGTTTCTGGCGTCTCTTTGAGATCTGCCTAAAATGGGACATGGCATTGTCATTGTAAAAGTCACCAACATGGATTGCAACAGCTGTCTCAGGGTGATGTTCCTCCACAAATGAATGCACTTTAGTCCACATTGCACAAATCTCCTTAATCCTTGAAGAAGGCACCTTCTTCCATCTCTCTTCCTCCTCCTCTGAAGCAGTTTCCTCAGCTGTGGTCTGTTGCTGTTGCAGATGAAGCTTTTGCAGCTCATCAGTGGTTAGCTCTTCATTGTGGTCCTCCACCAACTCTTCCACATCCTGGCCATTCACATCCAACTCCCATGGAATTCCCCAATGCCACAACTGATTGCAAAACAGGTGTAGGGTCAACAGGGTCAGCCTCAAACCCTTCAAAATCCTAATTTTGGACACAATCTGGCCACAGTTTTCTCCAAGCAGAGTTCATCGTCCTGGAAGTCACTCCCTGCCAAGCCTTATCTATAAGGCCTATGCAGTGGAAGATATTGAAGTGATTCTTCCAGAACTCTCTTAGGGTCAATTCATAGTCCAAGGTTATGTCAAAGCGCCTTTGAAACATTGGTTTGGTGTACAGTTTTTTGAAGTTTGCAATGATTTGCTGGTCCATGGGCTGGAGGAGAGGTGTTAGGAGGCAAGAATTTCACTGTTACAAAACCGAATTCCTTAGATAATTGGTCTTCCAAGTCTGGAGGATGAGGAGAAGCATTGTCCATTAACAGGAGGCACTGGAGTGGCAATTTATTATCCAGGAGGTATGTATTTCTTCACACTCGAGCCAAATACTTCATTGAACCATTCCAGGAAAATTTCTCTGGTGACCCATGCCCTACTGTTAGCCTTCCACATCACACACAATTTACTCTTGACAACACTTTTTCTTGAACACTCTGGGATTTTCAGAATGATAAACCAGTAAAGGCTTCACTTTGAAATCCCCACTAGCATTACCACACAAGAAGAGAGTTAGCCTGTCTTTCATAGGCTTGTGTCCTGGGAGTGCCTTTTCCTCCTGCGTAATGTAGGTCCTCTTTGGCATTTTCTTCCAAAACAGGCCTGTTTCATCACAATTGAACACTTGTTGGGGTTGGAATTTTTCAGCCTCTACATAACATTTGCATTCCCACATGAATTTTTCAGCCGCTTGTTTGTCTGAACAGGCACCCTTACAACACTGTGTATGCCACTTTGCTTCTTGAATTTTTCAAACCAGCTTTTGCTGGCCTTAAATTCACCTACATCAGCACTTGTTTCTGGCAGTTTCTTTAAGAGGTCATTATGTAACTGTCTTGCCTTTTCACAAATAATTGACTGCACAACACTATCTCCTGCTAACTCTTTCTCTCTGATCCACACCAACAACAATTTCTCCACTTCTTCAGTTGTTTGGGATCTCTGTTTGGTTATCGCATTCACCTCTTTCGCAACATCAGCGTCCATGATTTCTTGTCTTTTTGCCACAATGGAGCTGATTGTTGATGGCAACTTCCCGTACATCCTGCTGAATTCAGCAATGCGTATGCCATTATCATATTTTCTTAAGATTTCTTTTTTTCATTTCTACAGTGTTCCTCACTTTCTTTACCAAAGGACTGGCACTAGGAGCTTTCTTTGTGGCTTATTTAGCAGTCACACACAATAAACAAGTGACAAAAACAATGGATTGTTACAAAATGTTTCATATGACAAGGCAGGATACATTCACTCACTGAGCAACAGCGCTACACTGGCTGAGAATGGTGTGGGAGGCGGATTTGTCTGCGCGCTCGGCACTGGACAGGTTCCGTACGATCATCGAAAACAGAGGTAATCAACGAAAACGGAGCCAAAAAATCAGCGAAAAGTTGGCCGAAACTGAAATCGGCAATAACGGAGATCAACGAAAATGGAGGGTCCACTGTATTTTAAAAAGAAAACCGGCAAATTGTTACCTACACAAGCCAATAACAATCCCATCCTTTATCTAGATTGGAAACACTAGTGTTCAAAGTTGGAAGCTAACCGCAAAAAACTCTTTCAAATTAACACACACAGGTAAAAATCAAATACTACAGTATATAAAATTGTTCAGGGGGCATCTCTACGTGCCGCTGCATGAACATTTCTCTCGGTACACCGGCATATAAAGATAATTTAAATCCATTCAGATAAGGTGTTCCAAAGTTATAAATGAAAACCTTTAAGAACAAATAAATAAAGCACCCCTCTGGGGATATCCAGTAACCTCTAACAATGCTGTATAATTTCCATTGTAAACTACATATCTAAAGTCGTTATTCATGTAAACAATTCACTAATACTGTAACTTTGGTATGGCTATATACTGTAAAAATTTTTATTAATTTTATATTTTTGTTAGCATATACAAAACAATCTTAATTACATTTTAAGAGTTACAGTGTTGCATAAACACTTACCTTGAGATGTATAGGATAAAATACGTTTACACTAATCTTTCCAGCAAAAGGACATTTTGTAGTACCAGGGATTCCACAGTTGTGATATTCACATAACAGGGAGAAAGAGTTATTTATGCATTTATTGTATTCACAAAGTTCTAAACCCACATGGGTCATTCAGAACTGCATATTAAAATGAAGCTCATGTTACCTGGAGTTTACCTGGAGAGAGTTTCGGGGGTCAACGCCCCCGCGGCCCGGTCTGTGACCAGGCCTCCTGGTGGATCAGCGCCTGATCAACCAGGCTGTTGCTGCTGGCTGCACGCAAACCAACGTACGAGCCACAGCCCGGCTGATCAGGAACTGACTTTAGGTGCTTGTCCAGTGCCAGCTTGAAGACTGCCAGGGGTCTGTTGGTAATCCCCCTTATGTGTGCTGGGAGGCAGTTGAACAGTCTCGGGCCCCTGACACTTATTGTATGGTCTCTTAACGTGCTAGTGACACCCTGCGTTTCATTGGGGGGATGGTGCATCGTCTGCCAAGTCTTTTGCTTTCGTAATGAGTGATTTTCGTGTGCAAGTTCGGTACTAGTCCCTCTAGGATTTTCCAGGTGTATATAATCATGTATCTCTCCCTCCTACGTTCCAGGGAATACAGGTTTAGAACCTCAAGCGCTCCCAGTAATTGAGGTGTTTTATCTCCGTTATGCGCGCCGTGAAAGTTCTCTGTACATTTTCTAGGTCGGCAATTTCACCTGCCTTGAAAGGTGCTGTTAGAGTGCAGCAATATTCCAGCCTAGATAGAACAAGTGACCTGAAGAGTGTCATCATGGGCTTGGCCTCCCTAGTTTTGAAGGTTCTCATTATCCATCCTGTCATTTTTCTAGCAGATGCGATTGATACAATGTTATGGTCCTTGAAGGTGAGATCCTCCGACATAATCACTCCCAGGTCTTTGACGTTGGTGTTTCGCTCTATTTCGTGGCCAGAATTTGTTTTGTACTCTGATGAAGATTTAATTTCCTCATGTTTACCATATCTGAGTAATTGAAATTTCTCATCGTTGAACTTCATATTGTTTTCTGCAGCCCACTGAAAGATTTGGTTGATGTCCGCCTGGAGCCTTGCAGTGTCTGCAATGGAAGACACTGTCATGCAGATTCGGGTGTCATCTGCAAAGGAAGACACGGTGCTGTGGCTGACATCCTTGTCTATGTCGGATATGAGGATGAGGAACAAGATGGGAGCTAGTACTGTGCCTTGTGGAACAGAGCTTTTCACCGTAGCTGCCTCGGACTTTACTCTGTTGACGACTACTCTCTGTGTTCTGTTAGTGAGGAAATTATAGATCCATCGACCGACTTTTCCTGTTATTCCTTTAGCGCGCATTTTGTGCGCTATTACGCCATGGTCACACTTGTCGAAGGCTTTTGCAAAGTCTGTATATATTACATCTGCATTCTTTTTGTCTTCTAGTGCATTTAGGACCTTGTCGTAGTGATCCAGTAGCTGAGACAAAGATAGATAAAAGGAGGAAGTCATAGTCAGGTACCTTGAATGAATATCAGTTAGAAATTTCTGACTCTGTATTAAAGGTAGAGACTGTGTTACTGGTCAAGAATTATCAGTTTGAGAAAGTTCAAAAAGATCTGAAGCAGTGCTACCATTACCCATCACTAGCTTTTATTTTCTTCATTGCCTTGTATGTTTGTTCATTCTTAGCTTCTTGGCAAATTGCACAGCTTTCAAAATTTGAACTTTAAACATAAAGCAGCTTACATGTATCTGCTTGCAAGTCTGATATTATTTTCATGAGGAATGGCTAAACCCATAGGGGTTATACAGCACCCGGAGAATGTGAGACAATCAGGTTTGATCCAAAAAAAATGAGGGTAGCTATAATGCTTGGAACAGGGGCACTTTATTAGCATAAAGATATCCCACTTGAAGGATTGAAAGCCTTATGCTGTAAAAGCATATTAGGATTGCTGTTTTAGAGGGACATCTAAACTGTTGTATCTGCATGCCTCTGGAAAAACAGTGATAGTGTGAATGATGGTGGAAGTGTTTCTTTTTCGGGTCACCCTGCCTCAGTGGGAGACAGCCAGTACGTTATAAATGTAATCCCAAAGTAATTGTTTTCCTTATAGTGTACGGCATAAATGGTTGTTTAATAAAGATATGCTGATTATTTTTGCTGATGACAGTACTTTTGGGAGATTCTAAAGAAAAATTGCAAAGTTGGTGGAGAAATCTGGGAGGGTGTGATAAATAAGGAAATTAAAAGAACATAGAAAAGAGCAATGTTTAGAATAACAAAATCTAGGCATTAAGATTTGATATTAGACTGGAGGAAGGGAGTGTGGAGGAAGTGAGCATATTCTGATGTTTGGGAGTGGATGATTTGGAAAATAGGAAAGAGTAGGTGAACAACAGAATAGACAAGGGAGAAAAAAGGCAAGATTGTTGGGGCCTTTGTGGAGAATTTACCTACAGGGGCAATATGGACATATACAGGAAGAGCTTTAGATATGGGTGCGAGACATGGTCTTTAAATGTTGAAGTGAAGAAATGGCTTGGGACAGAAGATATGTCATGTTTTGGTGTGTATATTGTACAGTATTTAAAATATAGAAATTAGAAGGATGGGGGTTATGAAAAGTATAATTCAAGAGGATGTAGGGATATTTTGGTTATTCCGAAAGGCTGGAGCAGATAGGATGACCAAGAGGGCATAGAAATCTAGGAAAGGATTGGAGTGAAGGGGTGGAAATTTTAAGTCAAAGAGGCTTAAGCATCCAACAGGTGTAAGTGTGGTGGATTAGAGTGAGTGAAGACAAGTGGAGTTTCGGATTTTGTGTGCTGTTGAAGTGTGATTAAGGTAAAATTTATCAACGGATTCAAGAAAAACCTGTTAGCTGGACTTAATTGTGGAGTGGGAAGCACAGCGCCTGCACTCTAAAGGGGTTATTAAAGATGTTGCAGTTCAGAGGGTCATTTGAATTTTGGTGTCTACACACCTCCTCTAAAAACAGCTACTGAATGAATCTTATTCCTCATCCTCATATCAGACATAGACAGAGATATACACTACAGCACCGTATCATCCTTTGAGGATGATACTAGGATCTGCATGAGGCTGTCATCTGCTGAGGACGCAGTTAACCTCCAAGAAGATATAAACAAAGTTTTCCAGTGGGCAACGGAAAACAATATGGTATTCAATGAGGACAAATTCCAACTACTCCGTTATGGAAAACTGGAGGAGATAATAACTAAAACAGAGTATACTACGAACTCTGGCCATACAATAGGGCGGAAAAATAATGTAAGGGAGTAGTAACGTCTGAGGATCTCACTTTCAAGGATCACAACAGTGCCACGATCACAAGTGCAAAGAAAATGATAGGATGGATAATGAGAATGTTCAAAACGAGAGATGCCAAGCCAGTGATGATCCTTTTCAAATCACTTGTTCTCTCTAGGCTGGAATACTGCTGTACACTAACATCTCCATTCAAAGCAGGTGAAATCGCAGATCTAGAGAGTGTACAGAGATCCTTTACTGCACATATAAGTTCTGTCAAGCACCTAAACTACTGGGAACGCTTGGAAGCACTTGACTTGTACTCGTTGGAATGCAGGAGAGAGAGATATATCATAATCTACACTTGGAAAATCCTGGAAGGAATGGTCCCGAATCTGCACACAGAAATCACTCCCTACAAAAGTAAAAGACTGGGCGGGCGATGCAAAATACCCCCAATTAAAAGTAGGGGCGCCATTGGTACACTAAGAGAAAACACCATAAGTGTCCAGGGCCCAAGACTGCTCAACAGCCTCCCATCAAGCATTAGGGGAATTACCAATAAACCCCTGGCTGCCTTCAAGAGAGAGCTGGACAGATACCTAAAGTCAGTGCTGGATCAGCCGGGCTGTGGCTCGTACGTTGGACTGCGTGCGGCCAGCAGTAACAGTCTGGTTGATCAGGCCCTGATCCACCGGGAGGCCTGGTCATGGACTGGGCCGCGGGGGCGTTGATCCCCAAAATAGCCTCCATGTAATCCAGGAATGGTGAATGTGCTTCATTTTCTGGATCTCCCAATCTCAGCAGGAGACTGGTGGTGTGGTAAAGAGTGAAATTATGAAATAATGTTATTCACTAATGAACTTGAAAGCAATGCTGTTTAATTATGCAATTCTAAATTCTTCTACAGCATTTATATTCATCTGCATATTTTATGAGCCAAAAGTCAATTGGACAATAACAATTTTCAAGTATATTTCCCAGTCAAAAATTTATTGCAAGTAGCAAATTTATTATATCCACAGGAAAGTGCTAAACTCACGGATCATGCAGTAACAAAATTGGAAGAATTCAGGTTTGAGCCAAGGTAGAGGAGCTCCAAATACTTGGATCAGGAGCCCTTCACCAGCATCAAGGGCCTCCATTGAAGGGAATCGTTAAATGAAGAGAGACTACAGGAAAAAACTGACAATGTAAAGCTTGAAAAAATAAAATTAAAAAAGTAAACTTCTGAAATAAACAAAATGCAACTGTCAAAATTTTATTGTTAACATAAATAAATTACATAAAACATTTTACAAATATACATTTATATACACACACAGGGACCATTAACCACAACAGAGCCAAGATACACAAGTATTTATGTACACTCACCACCCAGGCCGGGTCAAACTTGACCCACACACATTCATAAAGATTCCTACAGTACAATATTTTACTTGTGAACCTTGAAATCTCATTAAGCAAGAGTAACTTCAGATCAATTTTAGTTTCATTCTCAAAGACTAATTCTAGTCCTTAGTTAATGCCAAATCAATTTAACATGCTAAACCATCCCCAAACAAAAATTGTTGTAGAATGATAATGTTTCAGATTGTGAATATATTCATAGCATCCTCACAGTTTAGTTTGTCACTATCTTTTCCTCTAAATAAAAAGTGAAAATGGAGTCTAACATCAGCCATCAGCAACATGTTCTGCAAAAGTACTGACACAGGAATGGATGGAACAAATGTACTTCATGTTAGATCTACCCTATTTCTCTTCAACAGGAAGGCACATCAAACATTTATCAAGAATAAGGATAATCTGAGAATAGGTGTGTGGGATGGAGTGATAAGAGGTAATTAGGATGTACATTACATGAAGAACAGACTGGTAAAGAAAGAATTCGTCTGAATGAAGGATATGAATATATTCTTGTATGGAATTTCTAGTATCGTACTTATTTATAATTATATACAGTATTTAAGTGGTGCAGCTCCAGATCTTGGGCCTACTTATTAATTGATATAATTTCACTTTTATATTTACTTTTGATCCCATACTGTACTAATAAAACTGTACTATGTGGAATCAGCCACTTGTTCAATATTCTACAGTCTTTCCAGGTCATCCTGTATTTGTTTTATTCATAAAAATACTTAACGTGGGTCACACAGCACTGAAATTTTTACACCAGTAGAATTACCCTGACCAGTAAATGAAAGAAAATGATGGGCTCTTTGTCCATGGACTGTGCACAGAAGAAAGAGGGAAGGGAAGGAGCAGTCATCTCATAGTTTACTAGTCTTCATAAATCTGTATCATCTTTGTAGTTTTGCCATTATCTAAGAACTTTAATATGTAGTGATAAGCCACACTGCTAAGTCTTTCTTCTTTCTTTCAACGCACCGGCCGTATCCCACCGAGGCAGGGTGGCCCAAAAAGAAAAACAAAAGTTTCTCTTTTTAACTTTAGTAATGTATAGAGGAGAAGGGGTTACCAGCCCCTTGCTCCTGGCATTTTAGTCGCCTCTTACGACACGCATGGCTTATGGAAGAATAATTCTGTTCCACTTTCCCATGGAGACACTGCTAAGTCATATGTATGTATTTTACTAGGAGTAGTGTTGGGTGTAAGACCGAAACTTTGGAGAACTCTTCTTGTTATACTTACCCATCCTAACACTTCATCAACATAACTCATTACCTTTTCTCTCAGGTCTCATTCCTGTCTGTCTTAAACACGTGATAGTGATTTACCAAGATCTCCATGAGTGCACAATTACCTATTTCCTTACTGATTAAGTTACATGTTCTCAAGAGTTATGCATGCATCAAGGGAGGTAGGTGCCTTATTGCCAGTGAGGAGCTCTTGATCTAAGGAACTGGATTCATCCTTCCCTCCCTAGAATCAAACCTGAATTTCTTCCATTTCACAAGTGCTATATGGCCTTATGGGTTTAATGCTTCCCCTTGATTAAATAAATAAAATAGGGCTATGCTTAGAGTTTCATGTCTTGAATGTTTAGTAGGAAAGTAAAGGGTCCAGAGAAAGTCATTGGGAAAATATGACAATGGAGATGGAGTGGTTAAAGGGTGAAAGGAGGCCAAAAAGGGCAGAGACATCTTCCATTCATAGAAACAAGTCAAAACAATGTTAGTACCAACAGCATCACCACAAATATTTATTAACATTAGCACCACCTACATCCAACTGAGCACCAGCCCAGCTGTCTCATGTGAGGTGATGGTACCACTTGCCTGCTGCACTCACACCAGGACTGAGCCTGGCTAGTAAATGTACACCAGGACATGTGAAAGTCTAATTTAATGTATACTAGAAGACATGTGATGAGTTAAGCTAGTTATTACAGGACCCATGCCAAATTGAGCTAGTTATGCAAAAAATATACACGTCTAGCTAATTATACCATTACATGTGCCATGTTGAACAGTGTCATTATACCAGGATAAGTGCATACTCCAGCTCCTTATACCAGAAGTTAAGAGACTAACTAGTTATACCAGGACACAAGTCAAGAGGCTAGTTAGCTCGCACTGTGTCAAGGAGGCAGTGATCCATGGAATGATCTTCAGATAACTTTTAGGTAAGAAGCTAGCTAGCTGCATCAAGACATGTCATGGAGCTAGTTAATTATACCAGGACACATGTCAAGGGACTAACTTGTTATACTAGGACACATGTCAAGAAGCTAGCTAGTTACACTAGACACATGTTAAGAGGTTAGCTTGTTTTACAAGGACACTTGTCAAGGGACTAGCTAATTATACTAAAATGCATGTCATGAGGCTAGCTAGTTATACCAGGACATGTACTATATCAAGATATGACTCCACTTTATCCACAATAGTTACACAATTTCATACTGTGTACAGCCCCTTTCTGGCTTTCCTACAGATTCCAAGAAACAGGCATACATCTGTTCTGTTATCTTAAAGGAGTTTTGACTATATAATATCACTGCTGCATACAGTGTAAATGTAATAGCTAATTTATTTATAAATCTAACATTAGCTGAGTCCTAACTTGCCTTATTACGTATCTGTAACAGTTTGTCGTAAACAAAGATGCTTCATGTATATCTGATGAAATCAGAGAAGCAACCCTTTCTCTGCCACTGGGTCTGTGGTGATGTGTCCAGACCAGGAAGAGCTAGACTCTAAAATACTCTCCGGCACTTAAACTTTGTAACTGCTCAGTCCACATTTTATGTACTATAATATAATTTGTGCATGTGTGAGTACACTATTATATAGTGTAGAAACCCTCGTGTAATGCAGGAATTACATTCATCAAGAATGGCATACAAGTTAAAAGAATGTTATCTGAAGGGAAGAATATGGGAAACAGACTACTTTCCAGACACTTCAATATTTATCAACCATTTTTATAATATTGTACTTTGTAAAAATTACTAAGTATAACTTACCTTATATTCAGGTAATGCGTAGTTCCTTAGCATAGTGTTTAGAGAGCTAAGGTGAAAATCTGTGGTTCTTGTGTTGATGTAGTTGCAGAGTTGTCAGTAGTTATACTCATTTGGAGTACTTAAGTATTCTCTAATGCATCTCTAGCACATTTTACCCTGCAGGACTTTAGATAGCTGACCAGGAACCTTTTTTGTTATAAAGAAGATTGCACTTCTAAATTATTTAAAACACTCAGCACTAAACATACATACGTACTTGGATATGCATATTTTTAAAGAGGTGACAAATATATCAGATCATTATTTTGTGACAGCTACTGATAATGAGAGTATCAAAAATATAGCCAGAGAGAGACTGGATATTTGATTGGAGGGAGTATGAAGTTCACATATTTAGGAGTGAACTTCTTGGCAGATGGTTTTATAAGAGATGAGGTGAACCATAGAAATGATGAAGGGAAAAAGGTGAGTAGTGCAGTGGGACACCTATGGAGTTCAAGAACTTTATCCATGTAGACAAAATGGGGAATGCACAAGAGTATAATGCTACCAACAGTGTTGTATCGGCATGAAGCATGGGTTTTGAATGCTGCATTGAGGAGGAGGCTGGAGGGAGTAGAAATGTCATGTCTGCAGGAAATGTGTGATGTGAATATTATGCAGAGAATTTGAAGTTATGAGATTAGGAAGTGTGTTTCCAAAGGTATTATTCAGAGGGCTCCGGAGGGGTTGTTGAGGTGGTTTGGAAATTTAGAGAGGATGGAGAAAAATAGGATGACTAGGAGGGCATATAAATCCAGGTGGAAGGGAGGAGGGGGTAGGGGTCATCCTAAGCAAGTTTTGAGTACTAGGAGCTTGGCCATCCAACAGGCTTGTGTTAGATAGGAGTGAGTGAAAGCAAGTGGATCCAGGGTAACATTTATGAAAGATTTCAGGAAAACCAGTTAGCTGGACGTGAGTGATGAAGGTGGAAAGTACTACAATGTCTGCACTCTGACGAAGAAGTGGAGGTATGATTTGCAGGGTCAACTGAATGAGTGATAGTGAAAGCATTTTCTTCTTTGTTGGGTCACCCTACCTCAGTGGAAAAAGGCCCAGAATGTAAAAAAAAAAAAAAAAAAGTTTATTCTCCCCAACAGATAGTTGAGTGCATACTTGAATATTTACATTTGACCATAAAGCTATATAAAAACAGTTTTAGCCCTGTTAATACAAACATTATCTAACATCTTAGTATGTTACAAATCTGACATCTTTCTTCTTTCAACAAACTGGCCATATCTCACCAAGGCAGGGTGACCTAAAAAGAAAATCGAGTTTCTCTTTTTAACTTTAGTAATGTATACAGGAGAAGGGGTTACTAGCCCCTTGCTCCCGGCATTTCAGTCGCTTCTTACGACACGCATGGCTAACGGAGGAAGAATTCTGTTCCACTTCCCCATGGAGAAAATTTGATGTATATAATTAAATAGTTCCGTACAGATTTACATACAAAAATAGCGGTATAAACACACATGCCCTTAATATCATCATTAATCTGACTGTATAGAAATATAAAATGATATTTTGTGCAAACTTCACCCATGGTCTGTAGATAAATAAAAGTACTGCTTAAGGCACACTCAGCCTTCATGCAGCCACTGTGATTAGAAGCAAATCCAGGAATGAGAGATCCTTGTCAGCCTCAGCACCTTGACATGTAATGCACACTTCCTTTCCTAATAAGAAGGGAATAAGCCTTCACACTGCCTGAAAATATGCATTTTTCTTTGGGGCAAAAGGAAGAGGAAGGGAAAAGATATATATATATATACATAAAAAAAAAAAAAAAATTCAGTACAAACACACGGGATTCATGCCATAGTGAGCTTCTGTAGTTTACAGCCTGGATCCACCCCTAAGTAACACTTATAACATTTTCTACCATGGAATTTACCCAAAGCTATATTATTAAAGCGTATATTGAGTGCAATTATTTGAATTTGTGTTAACAGTGAGTACTAAACCATTTATCTTTGGCAGTAATAACTTACATACACTTGAAGAAACTGTAACAAACTTATGTTGTTAAAAAACGTAAGTGGTATTTTTTTCATTTTCTGACTATATTTGGACCAGTAAAACAAATGAGTGTTACCAAGTGCCGAAGCGACCAACTCGACTGGTGTATGATGATCATTATCAAGACAAACACTCCTCTAGACAGACATTAAGTATGAGATTCCTTAACTTCAAATTGATGTGAAGATAACTAGTCACAACTAATTGTTAGAACCAGCTCCAAAATTAAAAATTAGCATTAAATGAGTGAATATCATACGTTTTATTTATAATCTCAAAGGATAATATCACAAGTGTTAATCTCAATGGGTAAGTATCACATATGTTAATCTTGAGAGTTATCCAAGTTAAAGATATGTCATACTTAAGTTTGGCACTTCTCTGTCAGATTTGCAATGAGATCTAAACTCCAAAAGCAATGCAAGACATTCTTTTGAAGTTAGCCTTGAAATGGGAGGCAATCTGAACTTCCAGAGGAGGTCCTCCCTCTGGATTCTTACAGAGTCTATCTTTCTCAAGAGTCAAGTTATGAGAACAAAGAAAGATAAACTGATTTCTTCACATCTAATATCACTAAATTTAACCTGGTTTCAGATTATAATATTAAGTGTGTGGCCTAACTGCAAGTGGTGGCCCACTAGCAACCACAACCATGTTTCATCACATATGTAGTGTACAGTATTTCATTTACCACTTTCCCAATTTGCATATACTGTACTGCATATTATGTCACATATGACTTTGTGTTTAGTTTTTTTATCCTTTCATAACACCAAAAATCAGTTTTACAATTGGTTAAAAAAACAATTTCCTGTCAATTTCACATTTCACTTTAAACATGCACTAACTGAATCATAAAGCTTCATCTCCAGGATAATATGGACGTGTATATAAGTTGTAGTTGTGGCCATTGACACCATTGTGATTGTTGCGCCCTGAGGGAGGGTTCAAGGGTTGAGCATCCTCGCTGTTTCCTGTGTGCTGCTCAGGTCTGTTCCTCTTGAAGTATCCACACTGTGAAGGAGGGCCAAAGTTTGGCTTAATCAAGGCAAACAAAATATAAATGTGCAAAGTAAAATAAAAAGGACAAAAAAGCAAGGCACAAGAAAACGTGTTTAGGAAGACTTGAATGTGACACGAACATGATAGTCAACCACCAAGTTATCACTTCCAAGCAAGGGATACAACAATAAAAATTATCCAAAATCATAATGAAAGAACTATACAAACTTAAATACTTTGGCCATAAACTACTGCTAGGCATCAAATAAAATGTAAGCCAAAACCTGCACAATGTGCACACTATCACTCGCATGCATCAACCAACGTACTGTGAAGTGAAGTGAGTAACAGAAGAATAAGATGTGTGATATTTAAACAATTAATCAGAGGCAGACTGTGGCCGCCTTCGCCTGAAGAAACCGAGCTGGAAGGAAGGGGAAGAGACAATGAGGAACAACTCGCATAGTTTAATAACTTTCCCCTAACTCAGTGAATCATCAGTGGTGAAATACACTATAGTAGTCAACTCAATCTTATACCAACTATAGTATACAAATTGTTTGTTTTTTAAGTATTCATAGCTATTAAACTTTTTATGGCATCCAGTTACATCACTGCTAAAGCCTATCACAAATAAAATATAAATAAATAACATATATATATATATTTTTTTTTTTAACAAACCAGCCGTATCCCACCAAGGCAGGGTGGCCCAAAAAAGAAAAACGAAAGTTTCTCTTTATAAATTTAGTAATTTATACAGGAGAAGGGGTTACTAGCCCTTTGCTCCCGGCATTTTGGTCGCCTCTTACAACACGCATGGCTTACGGAGGAAGAATTCTGTTCCACATACATTTTTACATTTTAATAATTCATATTAAGCACTAAATCCATGTGGGTCATTCAGCACAAGACACGGTGGAGGCTTGATCCTCCTGTCTGCTGAGCACAAGACAGACGTGCTTTTTATTTGTACTCACCTATATGCCCATATTACATATACATAAGGGGCAATAAATTTGTCAAATTTGTCATCCCACAAGCATACTAACATCAATAATTAGAAATCACTTCAATAAAATCAAACTTCCAGCTAAACATAATAATTTGTTTCTTTTACAATAGTGCAGAATATTTTTGCTTCTTATTTCAAGAAAAGTGAGGTGGGTATATGACTAACCTTCCAGAGGATGAGAATGATGAGGAGGAGGATGAGAATACCAGCAAGAGTGGCCAAGACAATGACCCACCAGGGTACCTGTGGCGTTTCATCCAGGGACTTGGCCGGAGACACTGGCGTTGTCACATCAAGGACTCGAACCTGCACACCCACAGCAAGATGTATGTGGTTTACATCAATATTTTCTCTATGGTCATTTCCCTACTGTAGGCAATAATACCTCTCCTACTGATTTTGATCGATTAGCAATTTTACCTTCCTTTTTGACACTGAAACTCAGGAAGTGGTATAATACAGAGCAAATATAGTATTCTAAGACTTCACACTGATAAGGTGAAAAAAAGAAAAATTACCATTTTAGTCAAATTATTTTCTTTAAGGGAGTGGATGACCATTTTTCTTAGTTTAAAACTTTATTTCTGTTTAACTTACCCTGACTGAGGTAGCGATTCATTCAGTAATAAAGAAAGGAAGAGTAGTTGAGTGCTGTACTTACGGGAAGGTACGCAGGGCTGACTCCATGTGGCAGAGACCTGACTCTGGCAACCATTCTACTGGTGATGCTTAGGTCCTCATATGGGTACTGCAGGAGATGCCCCTCAACACAGCAGGAATAGGAGACCAGGCAAAGTTCACAAGAATGTAGATGAGAATATCACAAGACCAGAGTTAAGTGGTACAAAATCCAGATGTTGATGTTGAGACATCAGATGGAAGCCACAGGTGATTCCAAAATTGTTGCAGGAAGTCGAACAGATGATGACAGATGACGATAATCGACAAACATCAGTGGCCCAACAGTAAAGCAGTGGAGAATAAGGGTATTCAATTAGTGTTGTGCTATGACTCTACTACTGATGACTGACTGAATGGAATCAGTGTCCACTTCTGGGCTGTGCAATCACAAGAATTAAATGTAAATTAATGTTACCTTTTTACTTGGGGGAATGCCAATTTTAAAAAAATTAATTTGGTAAAAAGGCAATATAATACCTTTGTGAGAACTTAGTAAGAAATATAATAATTTATAAGATGTAAGAAACTCAGGGAGTCTGGTGATCAAGGTGGCTAAAACTTATCACCCACCAACAAATAATAACCAACTTCCTCAAAGATTAATGGGCAGGAATTATCCCTTACACACAAATTAGGTAGATAAATTCCTTCTTCTATCACTGTCAGATAGCTGATTAATACCTGTGATACACCTGCAACTACTTTCAAGCATTCTTCTATCCTCGCAGCCTGGCCTCAGGCCAGAATTCTAATGTCAACTGTCTAATCATGTGACCTGAAGAGCCACAAAGTCATAATAACTCAGCTAATCAGGCACATATAAGAGAAATAGTGAACTAGTGTCCTTTTGAATACTGTACATAGAATTATAAGCTTTTATTACCGCAACAATAATAAAACTATGATTTTTTCATGACTTCCATAAGGTTGTTTATAGTATTGTATACAAGCAGACATAAATTATTACCAGTATGCTACATTCTGGCTTGTAATATTGTGTGTTGATGTCAAAGTGCAAAAGCAAAGGGGCTTTATTCAAGTTAAATTTACAGATTTTTTCCAGACTGCTGATTATTATGATTATTATAATACAGTGTCTATAACTCAGAGATTTTTTCTATGATAAAGCCAGACACCTGAAATAAGATTTATTTTCATTCTTCAGTATTTGGCATAGAGTAAATACACTAATAACTGTGCATTTTTGAGTGAATATGTATACACCAAGAGCTTACTTGAAGTCCTCTTTTAACCCTTAAACTGTCCAAATGTAGATCTACGTTCACTCACGTAGTGCTCTGAACGTAGATCTGTGTTTTTTTTTTACATGCTTTCTTATGGAGAAAATCAAGGTCGGAGCGCTATGTGTGAAAACATAGATCTACATTTGGACAGTTGAAAGGTTAAGGATTAAAGTGTCTTTGGTATTAGTGTCTGTGTGGTTAATGGCTACTAAGATTTAAAGCCTGTCGACTACATGAGGATCACTAAAGCTGCATGGTAACCTTTCTGCCACCAGACAAGAATACCTTAATCCCTAAAATAGGGGTTAAAGTACTCTCAGCATATATACACAAAGAGAAATGCACTCTTCAGTGTATATATCCTATACTGTTTGTGTGAATTCTGGCCTTATGACCCTCCTGTAGATGATAGGCCCAAACAAAAACTCTATGGTGGTGAATTACACAATTGTTACAAGCCAAGACATCATTAGGGAAATGTGTAGCTTCGCTGGAGTTTAATAAAATTAGCCTAAATAAAGAATAAAGTGACACATTGCTGCTTAACTTGAAGAACAAATTTCACTCACTGGACAATGAACTAGGATTGTAAGTCAACGTGAGTGAGGATCTGAAAGATTACCTGTCAGAGAAGCCTGTGATTCTCACTGTATGATGGTTACCTTTTTTGTGGAGACTGTCTCTATGAAAGATGAGTCATCTGCCATGGGGAATCTTCCATAAGATACAGATTTCTTTCATAGGGAATCTTCCATGAGGGATAGATTAGTTTTGCCATGATGTCTAGATACTCCCTGGCTCTAAACATCTTTACTTTTACAAACATGTTTTTTTGATACATGGTATTCATTGTTAACATTTATTATAAATTGCTTACATATTTTCCAATATTCTAGGAATTTGTTTTACTGTTAAGTTCGATAGTATGCAGTAAAACATCCATCCACTTTGAAAACAATGAGAATCCTTAGAATTCCTCTAAATCATCGACTAGTTACACATTTTAATTATAGAATGTGGTAAAACATGCATATACTCTTTACAGATCCTTCATCAAGTGGATCCTAAAAGTGATAGAAATTGTGAATAAGTAATGTAATTAGCTTAACTACAAGCTACAAAACCGAGAGCTACAAAACCAAGAGGACAACTCTAGAAGGAAGAAGGCAGGTGTCAATGTCTACTATACCCAGAAAAAAGTGAAGGTGTCAATGATCTAATCTACCTAGGAAGAGGGAAAGCAGATGCAAACAATCTCTTCTACACAGGAAGGAAAACTGATAGTGCAAATTTTCTAGTCTACCCAACTATGAGGGTGAGGGGACGAAACGCATCTTTTGTTTACATTTCTCCTCCCAGCCAACACCAGTCACTGTAGACATGGAACCAAAACATCAATATCATCAACTGTCACATGGTTAAAAAATAATTCTCTCTTATTATCTGCTACAGAATTCCATCACCAAAGATAAAAAAGATGTTAGTACTTTGTAGATGTCCCTGAGCTTTCATAAACATCAACAGCTGTTTTAATGGAGTAAAACCAAGTGTAAACAATATATTGAACTCTATTTGTCACATTATTAATAATAAATTTACAAAATAATGCTGTGACAGACACAATACTTAATAAAGCTTAATAAAGTGTGCAGCAGTGCTTAAAGTCAACTACAAGAGCAGTACACTGCTGCACAGTATGCAGCAGTGCTTGAAACTAACCACAATATATCAGTACACTTTTGCAGTAGCAAGTACTCTCTCTACCAGTAATAAAAAAAAATTTTTTCTTTTTTTCTTTTTTATAATTATTTATAAAGAAGAACTAACTACATTTGAAATATTTATGAAATCTTTGGTTAATATATGTTCCACATGGGTATGCCTAGATCTGAAGTGTTTTAGTGTGTGTACTGAACTGTATATGATGCTTGATCAGTGATCAGTAACACTGATCTTTCCCATTATTGAACATCTTAGGTCCACTATAACAGTTACTATGATAAAACTTATTGAGAATCATTCTTTGCTCTAATATCATAACCAATTTACAGTGACACTGATTATTCTAATTGTAACAGATGAAGAAAAAAATTGAGAATTTAAGCACTGCTAGATAATAAAGAAAAAAAGAAAGTAGGATATAATCTCATTAATGTGAGAAATTTATGGCAATGGCTAGACATTAGACAATCAGCAACACCCATATGATGGGGTCTTGTGAAGACTGTCTTTGCCAATTGTTAAATAATTATTGATAATAAACTCAGCTGGTAACCACAGGGAAAGCTCTCTTGGAAATTTTCCTGAATATTAGTGATGGGATCAGCATGACTGGGTATTTGGACATTATAAAAAAGACACAGTAATCCCCTACATATAAGTTGTACTTTATTACTGCCATTAAAAAAATTTTGAAAGTTACTTCAGAATTGCTCATATGAAATATAATAATGAATATAACAAATACTGTACTGAACAGTAATGCAAATTCAATATGTCTACACTCAATTGCCACAGTGATAATATAAAAGGTATGCTATGAGATCCATTCTGATTCCTCTAATAAGTATTACAGTAACACGGAGGTTTACAGTGTACTGAATTATTCTAATTATAACAGAATGAAGAAAAAAATGGGGAATTTAGCAATCTATGACTAATTAAATGATAATAACCAAAAATGTAAGGTTAATCTCATTATTAGTAATTTTGGCAATTTGCTTAAACATTAAGACAATCAGCCCCACATAGAATGGGCTTGAAGAATATCATGTTCTACATTGTACAATAATTAATTGATGAAAACTTCAGTTTGGCTTAGCCTGAGGAAATGCTTCTAGGAATGTATGAATTAGTATCGGTGCATAAGGGAAAGTAATTTGGTTATAAGAAAAGAACAGTAATATTCCAATCAATATAAGTTTTAATTATTACTGCAAGTCAAAAAATATTTTGAAAGTGGACTTTCAAATTGCTATATGAAAAAATTTAATAATAATATAAATATTATTTGTTTCAAATATTGATATGATGCTGTCAGTTTAGTGGAAAAACCATCTAAAAAAATATATAACAGTAATCCTGGTCTATCCTGTTTATGTGACATACATCAGATAAGAGATTACTCAACCAGGAGATGTAACCACTGGGTACTGACACAGAGATGGGGAAAGCTTTGTCAGCTAACCCCACAGAATGTATTCCTAAACTGATTAATAAAACCCCCACCAGAATTGCTAGAGGGCTGTATACTCAAGGTTGATACTAACCCATCAGCATTAGTATTAGACAAGGTTAGCCCTTTAAACCAAAATGTGAGTATGCCAAGGAAGTACGCCCACACTGAACTGAACAGGGCACTGTGAAGTATAAACACATGGTACTCCCACAGGTACTGTAATACTGACAACACATGTAAAGCTGAACTTTTTATAAGGCTATGTTTGGTTTGCCCTAGGAGTGTGAATAAAAACCCAGGGAATGTGAGTATGCCCAATTTACTAACCGGGCATGTGAGATAACCCAAGCAGTTGTGAGATAGAAAAGGCAGATGTAACTAGACCCCAACCAGCATGCTGATACTAACTCACCAATCTGAAAAGATCCCAACATGTGGCTTAAACAGGTTTTGACCAAGGAACGTGGAGACTCTTTCAACCAGGCATAGTGAGTAACTAGACACTATAGAAATGATTATTAAATTTACCAGCTTTGTGGTTACTAACCACCATGGTGTGAGTATGACCCCACAGTAGTTGAAGTACTAAAAAGGACATGGAGACTAGAAAATTATATAAAGGATGTTACTGCCCTCTGTTTAGTAAGAGCCCATCAGACAGGGGAGACCTTACTGACCCCACCAGGCAGTGTGGTAAGACCCAGGCTGTGAGTACTAGACCCCACCAGGCAGTGTGAGTACTAGACCCCACCAGGCAGTGTGAGTACTAGACCCCACGCAGTGAGTACTAGACCCACCAGGCAGTGTGAGTACTAGACCCCACCAGGCAGTGTGAGTACTAGACCCCACCAGGCAGTGTGAGTACTAGACCCCACCAGGCAGTGTGAGTACTAGACCCCACCAGGCAGTGTGAGTACTAGACCCCACCAGGCAGTGTGAGTACTAGGTACTGTACAGTATAACAACACATACAAACTGTCAGATCAAAAATTCTATGCAACACTTACGGCATTTTTATCAGTAAAAGTTTCACCCAATTGGTGAAGCATCTGATAAAATGTCATCAATGTTGCATAGATGTCTTTATTTCACACCCAGCAGGTATTGAAAAAGCATGCAAGCTGCAGCTACAACATTTAACAGACAAATATTCAACCTCAATGAAATATGCTATTAAAGTGATGACCTTTAAAGTTTTATCCCAAAAATGATAATCAAAGAAATAAAGCATATCCCATATCCCAACAGTTATTTTGTAATATCTGTTATACAAAGGAACAATCAAATATATACTAGTATTCCTAATTACTTTCAAAGAAAGTATTTTACAGAACTAAAATAAAAATCCATTTGGAGTGATCTGGAAAGTTGTGGAGCAACAGCTAATTTATGAGTTACTAAACATCAAGAAAGGTAATCAGTAAATAAAAAGTGCTCTTGAAGTGAGACCTATGGTACATCCTTCACTATTCAAAGATTGTAACCAGAAATCATTCACTAATAACTTTGGAAAAAATGGCTACAATGTGGGATAGATATAAGATCAATATCATGCATATCAATAGCATACATAATATGTATACATGTGGTCCAACACATCACTGGAATATAGGCATTGTATACATGCATTCTTGCATAATTACTTCTATATACAAACAGATAAACATGAAAGAAATAATAACAACATTCATAATTCTTGGGTAAAGATTAAACATTGTTTCCAAGTGGAAATTATTGTACCTATCCTATATCTGTCTGTTGTCTGTGATTCTACCTGGATGTAATACATACATGGAAGTATTACAGCTGCAGTAGTAAATTGTTTTACTTCAAATGCAAAATGGCTATAAGCCCAAAGCAGATGTAAAAATGTCTCAATTTATATAAAAACTCTTCATAAATTGGTATACACATTTTTTTATTACAAAGAATACTCTGTTTGGGACTACAAATTTACAATAAAATGTGAATTCAATTTTTTTGGATGTTAATTCAATCCTTTTATTCTCTATCAAAAGTTTTATAAGATGGGGTGCATGGGTTCGGATAAATTTGGTTTGGTAGTGCACAAGCTAATAACGGTTAGACAACCCTGCTCTAAACACAGTACATCAAAACGTCTTAATACATTTGAGCCGTTTTCCTCAAATGCTTCCGTATCCAGCCTTCACGTGCATCTTTCTGACCTTCATTTAGAGAGAATTACACTTTCCAGAATACTTTATGGTGTAGAAATATTTATTGTATAAGGGAGAAAATATAACATTTTCTTAGCTACAATATTCTTCACCTGAAATCATGATCATTATTTGAAACTGCCCTCTTTTTAGGTTTTTTTTTTTTTTTTGGACACAAAGCTCAGGTTTAATGGAATCTAGTGCTTACCTCAGCAAGTGTGGTGACTACAAGTCTAGAATGAACATAGATGTAAAGTGTGTCATCTTCCACCAAAGGACCAGCTAAGCAATGGATCCGCGTACATTTGGTTGGACCACAATTAGTTGTCTGGATAAAAACAAGAGTAAGTGTCAGGCACTGTATAATATTTATTTAGAAATTGTACCCTAAAAGCAATTTATAAAAAAAATTCAGATATAGTACTTAGCATCAAAAAAAAATTTAAAAAGAGTATCTTATCTGACAATATATAATACAGGATTCCTTCACTTTCTGCAGATTTGTTTTGTGTAAATTCACTTATGTGTGGTGACCTTACTTCCACCAGAATTTGCTATATGGGGTAGAAATTTATCATTATGTGACTGGCGAGGGTGGTTGCTGTATGTTTTTTGCTCATATGAAATTACACAACTCCAGCACCACTTGACTTTTTAACAATAACTCTTTCAATATCACTCTAGTTTATACTGACATTCATAAGAAAAACTTAACAGATAGAAAACAAATTTGGGGCAGTAAATCGAAAAAGCATATTTTGAATGAAATCCTATGGCTGGTTTTCAACTGAAGTGCCTTATGCCAAAATAAAATCAACACTCACTCAAATGATATTTGAAAATACAGTGGACCCCTGGTTAACGATATTTTTTCACTCCAGAAGTATGTTCAGGTGCCAGTACTGACCGAATTTGTTCCCATAAGAAATATTGTGAAGTAGATTAGTCCATTTCAGACCCCCAAACATACACATACAAACGCACTTACTTAAATACACTTACATAATTGGTCGCATTCGGAGGTAATCGTTATGCGGGGGTCCACTGTACTATCTTTTTAAATATGACTTTAAACCAGTTTATTTTGACCTTTGCAAGAAATAATGACTAAAAAAGGTAGATAGAAGTGGATGGAAAGAAGTGTTTTGTAATGGGGTATGGTTTGTTTGCAATCGTGTCATTACGATTTCTTAAGTCAAGTCGTGGTGTTGGAGTGTGAGCCAGGTAACTTTCATGAAGGGATTCAGGGAAATTGATTAGCCTAACTCAAATTCTGGAGGTGGAAAGGTCAGTGCCTGCCTCTGAAGGAGGGGTGGGGATGTAGCAGTTGGAGCATAATCTGAATTGTGATGTTAGCACACTTCTACAAAGACAGTGATTAAATGAATGATTACCCTCAGACTGCAACATCTCCCACCTCTCCTTTACAGTACAGGCACTAAATAAAACAAAAATTTTGCAGAAGCTCTCTTAATGTATAAATTTTATATTTAACTTGAATGCTGTACCTTATTAACTGTCCACACTTTGGAAGAGCAGATTCATTTTTTGTTACATATAAATATTTTGCACTTTAATTTTGTTAGTGCATTATTTTTTATTTATCAAAAAATGTACTGATGTTCACCCAACATTCATTTTTTTTTAACATGTCAGCTGTCTCCTACCGAGGCAGGGTGACATTCATTTGTGTTGCTATACATTAATAATAATAGCAAAAAAAGCATGTGTGAAGGACAATGATAGTAGCTTACCTCAGATTCCCAGTCTATCTTTTTATTTGCTTGTCTTTTTTGTCGTGAAATGAGATCATTCTCTTTGGTTGAATAACTGGAGGAGCCTGAAGATGAGCTGAAGCTTTTGCTGCTAGATGAAGAGGTAGAAGAATGTGAGTATGATGTTGATGATGATGATGATGATGATGAGTTTCCACCACTGGAGTAAAAGTGACCCCCTGAAGATTCCTGGTAGAAAGTTGTTTCCCCAGCACCTACAGCCTCACCATCACTCCCAGAGAGAGATACCTCGGTGTAGTTCTCTTCAGCCACTGTCCCTCGTAGCTTGTTCTTGTGTTGGAGTTTCTCAAATTCCGCATTCATTTCTTTCTCATTCAGCTGGGGACAATAGCATATGAATGTGGTTAAACTATATAAAATAAAAAATTAATTAATATACACCATTGTAAGTACTCATATTTATGCTGCACAATATACCACATACCTTTATAACTTTGAAATACCTTTGAAGAGTTTCAAGAGCTTCTCTATTCTCTGAGCCCGGCCCTGGGCCAGGCTCATCTAGTACTTGCCTGGTCAACCAGGCTGTTGCTGCTGGAGGCCTGCTGCCCCACATATCCTTCACAGCCTGGTTGATCTGGCACCTGGTGAAGATACTTGTCCGGTTTCCTCTTGAAGGCTTTTACATTTGTTCCAGCCATGTTTCTGATATCTTCTGGTAAGATGTTGAAAAGTCTGGGACCCCGGATGTTGATACAGTGTTCCCTTATTGTCCCCACCACACCCCTGCTCCTCAGTGGGTTTATTTTACACTTCCTCCCAAAACTCTCACTCCAGTATGTTGTTATGGCAGTGTGCAGATTTGGGACCAGGCCCTCGAGTATTATCCAGGTATACGTATATTATCATGTATCTCTCTCCTCTGCTACAATGAATACATGTTCAAGACTTGCAGGTGTTCCCAGTAGTTTAGGTGCTTTACAGGCTCTTGTGAGCCATAAATGATCTCTGTACTGTATTTGTTCCAGCTCCGATATTTCTCCTGCTTTGAACAGGGCGGTCAGCAATGAGCAATATTCTAAGTGAAGGAGCACTAGCGATTTGAAGTGTCACCATCAAGATTTTTTCCCTTGTTTTAAAAGTTTTCAATATCCACCCTGTCATCTTCCTGGCTGTTGTGATCTTTGTTTTGTAATGGTCTTTAAAAGAAAGGTCCACTGACATAATTATTCCCAGGTCTTTTACGTGTTCCTTACGTTCTATTTGGTGACCCTCTTGAGTTTTGTATATAGTGTTCCTTTTGAGTTCTTCATTCTTTCCATACTTAAGTAGCTGGAACTTATCAACATTGAACGTCATATTGTTCTCCACTGCCTGCTGGAAAACTCTGTTTATGTCTTCCTCTACCATAGTGGCTTTCATGTTTATTTTAGTGTCATCTGCAAATGATGATACAAAAGTGTTGGGTGTTTTTGTCTATGTCTGCTATGAGGATGAGAAACAGCAGAGGTGCCAGGACAGTGCCTTAGGGCACTGAGCTTTTGACCTCGCTGATGCTGGATCTTGGCCTGTTCTGTACTACTTTTTGTGTTGTGCGTGTTAGGAACCCGAAAATCCATCCGCCTACCTTCCCCGTAATGCCCATGGACCTCATTTTGTGTGCTATCACTCCATGATCGCATTTGTCAAATGCCTTTGCAAAATCTGTGTAAATCACATCTGCATTTTCATTGTCTTCCAATGCCTCCGTAATTCTGTCATAATGGTTCAGCAGTTGTGACAGGCATGATCATCCTACTCTAAAACCATGCTGGTTCAGGTTATTTTGGTTGTGCTGGTCCATGAAATTTGTAATCTGCCATCTAATCACTCTTACTGGTCTGTAATTTTTAGCTAGTGCTCTACTACTCCTTATGCAAAGGAGCTATGTCTGCACTCTTTAAGGCCTCTGGTATTTCACCTAGATCTAAGCTCTTTCTCCAAAGAATACTGAGGGCTTGTGCTAGTGCTACTTTGCACTTCTTTACAAATAGAGCATTCCATGACTCTGGTCCAGGTGCTGAGTGAGTGGGCATGTTTTCCATTTCTTTTTCGAAAACTATGGGATTTTTACTAATGTTGGTTAGTTGGTCTGCGCGGCCTTCTGGAGTGAAAAATATTTCTGCATTTTCTACCTTGCTGAACACCGACTCATACTGTTCTTTTTTTTTTCTTTTTTTTTCTTTTTTTTTTTAAACAGGGTTTGACAAGGTTAAGGATCCCTAGCTTTATTGACAGCTATTTACAGGTTAAGGATTCCTAACTTTATTGGCAAGCTAAGAGCTGTTACCTACATCAGCTCATTTGAAAGCATTTTTATTGTTATGAGACATACAAGTAGGAAACAGGATGAAGTTGGAGCCATCTGTGGGCCAGCATTTTCATTTGATCAACTGACTTTATCTCGTTGACATCATTATGCTGTACGAATGTGTTCCATACTCTAGTCATCCGGGGTATGTATGATCTCAGATGGAGTGATGTTCTGGAGAAAGGGTACAGCCAGAGTGAAGTTGCTGTTTTTCTGCCCGTCTTGTGGCATAAAAGCTTGTTTCACGCTGTCCTCAAAGTGGATCCAATTTGTGGTATTTTGACAATATTGGCCTTGTACATAACATTAAGGCCACCCACATCCCTCTATGTTGAAGGCTTGCTGAATGACAGATCTATCCAGGTGGGTCCAGGCGAGAGATGAGAATTTCTTGCTTGTTCTCTACTCTGTCAAGCAGTCGCAGATGAGAGGGGGGGCAGGCAAACAAGAAAGTGGGAGCATACTCAGGGTGTGAGCGTATTTGGTGCCTCGTTACAGGATTTGCAACCCCTACTGCAAGCAATGGGAGATACGGCGAAGTGCTGTAAGCTTCCTGGTGCCTTGTTTGCAAGATTTACAACATGGTTTTCATGGTTAGCTTGGAGTCAAATTTCACCCCAAGGATATCAACTTCTTCTCCAGGTGCCAACATCCTCCCATTTCATCCTTACTACTGCACCAAGCATTACCATCATGGTGCCTAGAGACGATCATCTTTTTGCGTTTTCTCAGGTGCAAATGTTACTTGCCATCTATTTCCCCAAGCTGATATAGCTCTCAGCTGGTGATTGATGTAGCTTAGAGCAGCTGGCATTTCTTTCTTGGGGATAAGTGAATGTCAGTGTACAGTCGTCTGCATATGCATGTGATTCTGGGATGAGATGAAGAAGGTCGTTGAAGTAGACTTTCCATAACAATGGACCCAGCACGCTTCCTGTGGAACACTTGCCCCAATAGGATGTCTTGCTGATTCCATTCCATTGAGAACTACACTTAGAGATCTACCATGAAGGTAGTCACTGAGGAGACATAGCATAGAGCCTGCAATTCCCAGTGCTTGAAGTTTTGCTAAGAGGCCTGGTGCCACAACCCGGTCGAAAGCGCCAAGCAATGTCCAGTCTACCACACAGCTGACTTTGGATTCATCCAGTGACTGGTGCCACTTAGTGGAGAGGTTTAACAACAGATCAGCAGCAGAGTAACCTTACCTGAAGCCATATTGACGATCACAAAGTAGTGAGTGGTAGTCAAAAAACTCTGTCATTTGTCTTGAGTTTATGTGTCTAAAGGGATCTTACCAGTGATTGACAGGAGTGACACTGGTCTGTAGTTGCTGATTTCTGCTCTGTCTTCTTTTTGTGAACAGGGATTTACATTCGCCTCTTTCCATAGAGAGGGCCATTTACACTGTACTAGGCAGTGCTGAAAGTGCGATTTTGAGGTGCTGCTAGCTGGTCTGCACATCTTCTCAACAATCTTGGGCTCAATTGTCTGGGCCACAGCCTTTTTTGGTCAAGCGATTTAAGTAGGAAATGCACCTCCTCCTGCCTTATTGTCCCCACTGACAGTTTTGACACCGTTCTTGCAGCTAGCCAAGGAGGGTCCCTTGCTGGATCAGGAACTTGCATTTTGGTGGGCAAAGGGGTTCAGCAAAGAGGTCCGCCTTCTCTTGCTACTAGTAGAGGTGGTCCCTCCTGTCGATTTAGAGGTGGAATAAGTTCATCAGGCAGATAACCTTGTCTGTCCTTGACCAGGGACCACCAGGTTTGGAGCCTACCCTACCTGATGCTAACTTTCTTTAGTGTCCACCTTTCCCCTTTAGCAATGGCCCACTTTTGAAATCACCCTATGCCTACAGGCTTGCATGTGCAAGTTCCTGTTATAGGTGGTAGGATGTCTCTTATACCTTGCCATGCCTTTGTACTTAGCAGTAGCAGCCTCTCTACAACGAAAGCCAAACCAGGCTGATCTGTAGGCTTCGTCACATATTGCCGGTGAGGAATGTGTTCTTGTTGTAGATTAAGGATGTGTCCAGTGAAGGCTTTCACTTGGTTGTCAACATCCCCTTGGAGAAGAGCATTCCAGTCGGTGGTGGGGAGCTCAGAGCAAAGGGCTGGCCAATTATCTCTTTCCATAGCCAGGTTGTTGCGTGTGGACTCCTCACCTCGTTTTTGTTGGGATCTTAAGTGTCGTAAAAACAGCCTTGTGGTCAGACGATCCAACATAGCCGAGGGGGTTTACAAGTGACTTTTGCCTTCTGCCCGATCACTCACTACTGGGTCAAGGGAGGAGCCAGAGATATGATTTGGGAAATCAACAAGGTTTTCTCATGTCAAACACTGCAAGAAGTCATCAAAGTCCCCTCTGTATAGGTGCTGGTTGAGGTCACCAACAATTATAATATGTTGACAGTTGTGTTGTAGCAGAAGGGAGTCAATATTTTCCCTTAGGAAGTTGATAGGGTCTGCATGTTGCCACTGAGGTCTGTTTCATTGCACATCTAGTACAGAGGTACTAGTGTTTATACAGAGCTTGAAGAATATCATTTCAAGATGTGTAGGGGTGGCAACATCAATGTGCTGGGCATGAACACTTTTAGAGAAGCACACAGCAGCACCTCCTCCCTTTCCCTTTTCTGTCTCTTCTCATCCATGAGGTGTTGCCAGCAATTCTTGCAAAATTTTCTGGAGTCTATCATCAAAAATGTTTCAACAACAGCTATCTGTCGGGTGTCTAGTGTTACAAAACTATGTGTGAGCTCTCCAACATTAGTAATGAAACCTCTAATGTTGGCTGACAGGATGCTGATAGACTGGCTCCTCATGATGAATGGTCAGCTTGAGGTGGTGGGTGTGTAGGGAATGTAAGGTGCCTGCCCTTGAGAGAGGTAAGGTAAATGAGGCAGCTGCGGGATGTAGGGCTGTGGTCTTGTATAAGGCGCAATCCCACCTGCTGGGCTGGGGTAGGAGTAGCTAAGTGGGGGTGACGTGTGAGAGTGTTCACCATTCAGAGATCCTGCTGGTTTGTTCTGAGAACAGGTCTCTAAACAGGTGGCCCTGTCTGTTTAAGTTCCTTTTTTCCGAAATGGTCCTACTTATGGGCCTTTCTTGTGCAGTAATTTCACCTGGTATCTCGCAGGCAGTTGTTGGCAGTGTGGGCCCCTTCCGGTGACAGTGAGAGCACAGCCTAGGTGCCTGGGAGGGTGGACTGGATTTGTTGCAACCTCCTAGTTTTACAGATTTGTCCTCAGATTTGCCGCTGGAACTGTGTTAGGGAGGGTGAGACGGCTGTAGATGTTCTCCTCCACGTCCTCGCCCCGTCCTCTACCAGTTCTGACAGATGTGTCCCTGCTGTTCGTACTTCGGCGCAGTAGGTGATCAGGTGCAGTGATAGTTCCCTGATCATTAATGCACCGTTCTCTGGTGGAGAAACTCCTGGCTCAGAACTTGCTGACGAAGCACTGCTACCAGATTTAGAATAGTATCGGCAGTGTGCTGACAGGTGTAGGATCAGAGATGGTATGTGCACTGTCAAGTAGGCTGGCAGTGGCTGAAGCAGAGATGTCAGGTGAGGAGAATTAACAGATCCAAGGCTTCCCTCGTTTGCTGGGAGGGGATTTGTTACCCTCTGTGGTGGTCAGAGGAACTGTGTTAGGATTCCCAAAGGTAGTGTTTTGAACTCTGTCAGTCTGTGGGACCTTAGCGATGACAGAATTCCACCAGTTGTTTACCCCCCCCCCAGTTAAGCTCAGTGTGGGACTTCCAGTCTTTGTCAATAGTGTCCCCCATCAGCTGAGCAGCTTACGTCACTTGATGCAGGCTTGCCACTGGCCTTCTACCCAAAAGCTTGTAGGTTATCTAATGATTTGAGGAGCTCATGAAGTGCTTCCCTGTGATGGATTATCTTAGCTGCAACTTTACAACACAGCCCAAGAGGGCAGTCTTGATCTTTGGACAGGAGTCCTTAGGTAGGACTTCTGAAAACCCTTTCCCCCTGTAGCTCCAGGCTTGTATCCACATATACACAGGGTTATGGATTATCTTAATTTTTCTGAATTTTTCAACCTGGCTGCAAACAAAATTCTTCTTCTGGAATGCAATCTGTGTGGCAGTAGTTGGAACAAGTAGGCTCCTTACATCTAAGAAGAATTTTGTCCCTTGTGGTATACCACAAACACTGCAGTAACTACTGGGACAATAGCAGATAGCGTAGATATTCTTGCTATTTTGCGGTGGGGAAGTCATCCCAGGGGGATGCTTGTAGGGTTTTAAGTTCACAGGAGAGAGAGAGGGGGGGGTGGGGATGTCGTGGGTGGGTGGAGTGTCGTGGGTGGGGGTGTTTATAGCGGGTGGGTAGTGAGGGGGGCCAGTGGGCCCCTAGCTGGGAAGTGTTGCCTTCTCATATCACTTAATAAACCACTGTTTATGCTATCCACTTTTCCACTAAAGGAAGATGTTACACAAATCACTGTGTTGCATTGTACCAGCCACGTTGTTATAAAGCACCAGATGCTAGTACATAGCACAAAACACATATAATATTATACGCTCACTCTGAAGGCAATAGTGAAGTCACTCCTAAGGCCTGCTGCTGTCCTCTCACACCCTGTCTTCACCATACCCCACTTAATATCACTGATATTGCTTATATTCACTTCAGTGGAGGATTTCAGAGGATTTCACTCATTTCCCATTCATCATCAGTATACGAATCTCCTCTCAGTAGTGGTCCAATTCTACAGGCAGTTCTTAGCTTGGATTTTGCGTAGGAATAGAAATATTTTGGGGTTTTTGCAATATTCCCGTATAGCCCTTTGTTCCCTTTGTACTTCTTCTGTGAGGTATGACTTTCCCCAGTTTTTGCTCTAATTCAGGATCTCTCGGCTAAGTCTATTTTTTCCTCTGTTAAGATAAGATAAGATAAGATTTCGTTCGGATTTTTAAACCCCGGAGGGTTAGCCACCAGGATAACCCCAAAAAAGTCAGTGCGTCATCGAGGACTGTCTAAACTTATTTCCATTGGGGTCTTAATCTTGTCCCCCAGGATGAGACCACACCAGTCGACTAACACCAGGTACCCATTTGCTGCTGGTGAACAGGACAATAGGTTGTAGGAAACGTGTCGGAATTTCCACCGCCGGGGAAACGAACCCGGGCCCCCCGTGTGTGGGAAGGGGAGCTTTAGCCACCAGACCACCGGCATATTTGTGTTTTTAAGCAATTCAATAACCGTTTTCTTCTTCTCTACCAATCCCCCTATGCTCTCTCTCTATATCTGATCTTGTTCTGGGTTTCCTAAATATTATGTGCTTATACATACCTTGTATGTTTGTCTTTTCGCTTCTCTAGGCACTGGTGGGGATTTAGGGTGCTCGTTGATTCCCAGGGTATGTCTGATAGCTCTTGGTTTATTTTTTCCCAGTCAATTCCATGGTTGTTAAAATTAACCTTACTCAACATCTCGTCTCTAAAATTAGTGACGCAGTTTTCCCAAACCCCGAGTTATCTCATTTGAACTTCTATAGTTTGATCAAATACATGTATATTGTTTTTGTACCTGTTAT
>NC_069400.1:109748101-109782433 GCF_026875155.1 Cherax quadricarinatus
TGCTTAAAAAACAAACCAAAATTTAAATCAGTCCACTTTTGCAGTAGCAAGTACTCTCTCTACCAGTAATAAAAATTTTTTTTTAACTTTTTCTTTTTTATAATTATTTATAAAGAAGAACTAACTACATTTGAAATATTTATGAAATCTTTGGTTAATATATGTTCCACATGGGTATGCCTAGATCTGAAGTGTTTTAGTGTGTGTACTGAACTGTATATGATGCTTGATCAGTGATCAGTAACACTGATCTTTCCCATTATTGAACATCTTAGGTCCACTATAACAGTTACTATGATAAAACTTATTGTAGAATCATTCTTTGCTCTAATATCATAACCAATTTACAGTGACACTGATTATTCTAATTGTAACAAATGAAGAAAAAAATTGAGAATTTAAGCACTGCTAGATAATAAAGATAAAAGAAAATGTAGGATATAATCTCATTATGTGAGAAATTTATGGCAATGGCTAGACATTAGACAATCAGCAACACCATATGATGGGGTCTTGTGAAGACTGTCTTTGCCAATTGTTAAATAATTATTGATAATAAACTCAGCTGGTAACCACAGGGAAAGCTCTCTTGGAAGTTGTCCTGAATATTAGTGATGGGATCAGCATGACTGGGTATTTGGACATTATAAGAAGACACAGTAATCTCTACATATAAGTTGTACTTTATTACTGCCATTAAAAAAATTTTGAAAGTTACTTCAGAATTGCTCATATGAAATTTAATAATGGAATATAACAAATACTGTACTGAACAGTAATGCATATGAGACTCCAGTTAGCTGATCCCTCTAAAATAAGTATTACAGTAACACGGAGGTTATCGCAGATGTGTTATGCTGACATTAATATACATATAATATATACTCAACCAGAAGATGTACCATTGGGTCCTGAAACAGAAGATGGGGGAAGCTTTGTCAGCTAATCTATTGAATCTATTCCTTAAACTTGATTAATTACCACCATAATGCAAGCTGCTTCTCAAGGTTCATCTTCAAAATTCTATCATAGTAATTTTGACAATTTAGTCCTTAAACAAAAATTATATGCACAATGAAGCTCGCTCCACACTAAGAAATAGTGGCACTTGACAGATATAATACATGTATCTACAGTGTACTGTACATCTGACAATATAATGTAAGAAGCTGAAAATTTTTATAATCTATGTTTGGGCTTTGCCTTGAGGAGAATGATGAATGAAACAGGGAATGCTATGCCAATTACTAACTCGGTGCATAAATGAAAATTTAAGTTTATGGTTATGAGAGAAAAAGGAAATGAAATAGTTCCCAAATCCAATATGCTATTTTTTTAATTATATAACTGACAAAGATCCCAAATGGCTTAAATCAGGTTTTGTAAGGAACGTGGACTCTTTCAAACAGTTTGCTACTATTGTAACATAGAAACTATAAGCAATAATTATTAAATATTAATTTTTTTTCATAATATTGGTGTAGTATGTCCTTGTAGTTTAAGTAGGAAAAAAGAGCACATTTGGGAGAGAGTAAAATATATAAAGTATGTTCTGGTCTCTGTTTAGTAGAGAGGGCTACATCAGACTAGAGAGACCTTTCGTGCACCCCACCAGGCAGTGTGAGTACTAGACCCCACCAGGCAGTGTGAGTACTAGACCCCACCAGGCAGTGTGAGTACTAGACCCCACCAGGCAGTGTGAGTACTAGACCCCACCAGGCAGTGTGAGTACTAGACCCCACCAGGCAGTGTGAGTACTAGACCCCACCAGGCAGTGTGAGTACTAGACCCCACCAGGCAGTGTGAGTACTAGACCCCACCAGGCAGTGTGAGTACTAGGTACTGTACAGTATAACAACACATACAAACTGTCAGATCAAAAATTCTATGCAACACTTAGGGCATTTTTTATCAGTAAAAGTTCACCCAATTTGGTGAAAGCATCTGATAAAATGTCATCAATGTTGCATAGATGTCTTTATTTCCACCCAGCAGGTATTGAAAAAGCATGCAAACTGCAGCTACAACATTTAACAGACAAATATTCAACCTCAAAGAAATATGCTATTAAAGTGATGACCTTTAAGTTTTATCCCAAAAATTTATAATCAAAGAAATAAAAACATATCCCCTATCCCAACAGTTAATTTTGTAATATCTGTTATACAAAAGGGAAAAATCAAATATATACTAGTATTCCTAATTACTTTCAAAAAAAGTATTTTACAGAACTAAAATAAAAATCCCTTTGGAGTGATCTGGAAAGTTGTGGAGAACAGCTAATTTATGAGTTACTAAACATAAAAAAAGGAATCAGTAAATAAAAATTGTTTCTTAAGTGAGCCCAAATGGTACATCCTTCACATTCAAAGATTGTAACCAAAATAAACTCACTAAAAACCCTTTGGAAAAAAGGGAAAAACAATTTGGGAAATAGAATAAAAATAAATTATCATGAAATATCAATAGCATACAAAATATGTAACATTGGTCCCAAACACATCACGGGAAAAAGGCTTTGGGTATACAAGCTTTTTTTTCCCCAAAATTTCCCTTTTTATTTTACAAACAATAAACAGGAAAGAAATAAAAACAACTTTTCATAATTCTTGGGAAAAATTTAAACTTTTTTTCCAAAGGGAAATTATTGTACCTACCCTATATCTGTCTTTTGCTGTGATTCTACCGGGGTTTTTAAAAAAAAACAGGGAATTATTACAACTGCATTAGTAAATTGTTTTATTTTAAAATTTCAAAATGGCTATAACCCAAAAGCAGATTTAAAAATGCTAAATTTTTTATATAAAAACTTTTTAAAAAATTTGGGTATACACATTTTTTTTATTAAAAAGAATACTCTTTTTGGGACTACAAATTTACAATAAAATGTGAATTAAATTTTTTTTTTGGATGTTAATTCAATCCTTTTATTCTCTATCAAAAGTTTAAAAGGGGGTGCAGGGGTTTTGGGAAAAAAATTTTTGGTTTTGGTAGTGAAACAACTAATAAGGGTTAGACAACCCTGCCAAAACCCCAGTACATCAAAACGTTTTTAAAACATTTGGGGCCTTTTTCCTAAAATTTTCCGTACCCAAAACCCCCTTTCAGGGCATCTTTTCTGACCTTCTTTTTTAGAGAGAATTACACTTTCCAAATATTTTAAAGGGTGTAGAAATTTTAAATTGTAAAAGGGGAGAAAATATAACATTTTTTTAGTTTAAAAATATTCTTCACCTAAAATTTCATGATCTTTATTTGAAACGGGCCCTTTTTTTTTTTTATTTTTTTTTTTTTTTTTTGGACACAAAGCTCGGGTTTAAGGGAATCTTGTTTACCACGGGCAAGTGTGGTGACCCCAAGTCTAGAAGAACATAGATTAAGTTGTCATTTTCCCACCAAAGGACCACTAACCAATGGATCCCGTACTTTTGGGTTAAACCAAAATTTAGTTGCTGGATAAAAACAAAGAAATTGTCAGGCACTGTAAAAAATTTATTTAGAAATTGAAACCCTAAAAGCAATTTAAAAAAAAAATTTCCCAGATATGTACTTAGCATAAAAAAAACAATTTAAAAAGATATTTTTATCTGAAAATAAATAATACGGGAAACCCCTTTCCCTTTTTCTGCAGATTTTTTTTTGTGTAAATTCCCCTTATGTGGGTAAACCTTACTTCCCCCAAAATTTTGCAATATGGGGTAAAAATTTTTACATTATGTGACTGGCGGGGGGGGTTGCGGGTATGTTTTTTGCTCATATAAATTTTACACAACTCCAGCACCACTTGATTTTTTTTAAACAAAAACCCCTTTCAATATCACTCTTTTTAATACGGGACATTCATAAAAAAAAATTTAAAACAGATAGAAAAAAAAATTGGGGCGGGTAAATCAAAAAAAAGCATATTTTGAATGAAATCCAATGGCTGGTTTTTAAAACTGAAGTGCCTTATCCCCAAAATAAAATCAACCCCTCACTCAAATAAATTTTTAAAAATACAGGGGAACCCCGGGGTTAAACGATATTTTTTCCCCTCCAAAAATTTATGTTCAGGTCCAGTACTGACCGAATTTGTTCCCAAAAAGAAATATTGTGAAGAAATTTACCCCAATTTCAGCCCCCCAAAACATACCCCATACAAACGCACTTACTTTAAATACATTTAACATAATTGGTCGCATTCGGAGGAAATCGTTATGCGGGGGTCCACTGAACAATCTTTTTAAATATGACTTTAAACCAGTTTTTTTTTGGCCCTTTTGGGCAAAAAAAAAAAAGACAAAAAAAGGTAATAGTTTTTGGATGGAAAAAAAGGTTTTTTTTTTAAGGGGGGAAAGGGTTTGGGTTTGCAATCGTGTCATTACGTTTTCCCTTAAGTCAAGCCCGTGGGGGTTGGGTGTGACCCAGGTAATTTTCCTGAAGGGATTCGGGGAAATTGATTAGCCCTAACTAAAATTTCCTGGAGGGGGAAAAGGGGTCAGTGCCTGCCTCTGAAGGGGGGGTGGGGATGTAGCATTTGGACCCAAAAAATCTGAATTGTAAATTTTACCCACACTTCTACAAAGACAGTGATTAAATGAATGATTACCCTCAGACTGCAACATCTCCCACCTTTTTTTTTAAAACATTTTACAGGCACAAATTTAAAAAAAAAATTTTCAGAAGCTCTTTTAAAAGTAAAAAATTTTTAAATTTTAATTTGAATCCTGAAACCTTTATTAACTTCCACATTTTGGGAAAAAGCAGTTTTCTTTTTTTGGTTACAAAATAAATATTTTTGCACTTTTTTTTGGGTTAGTGCTTTAAATTTTTTATTTATAAAAAAATTTGACGATGTTCCCCCAAAACCCCTTTTTTTTTTTTTTAACATTTCACCCTGTCTCCTACCGGGAAAGGGTGCCCTTTCATTTTTTTTTGCTAAAAAATTAAAAAATAATAGAAAAAAAAAGCAGTGTGAAGGACAATAAATATTAGCTTACCTCAGATTCCCAGTCTATTTTTTTTTATTTGCTTGTCTTTTTTGTCGTAAAAAGAGACCCAACTTTTTGGGTTTTGAATAACGGAGGAGCCTAAGATGGCTGAATTTTTTTGCTGCTAGATGAAGAGGTAAAGAATGTAAGTTTGATGTTGATGATGTTTGATGATGATGATGGGGTTTCCCACCACTGGAGAAAAAGTGCCCCCCCTGAAGATTCCTGGTAAAAGTTTTTTCCCCCCAGCCCCAAACAGCCCACCATATTTCCCAGAGAGAGATACCTGGGTTTTATTCCCTCTTCACCCAACGGGTCCCCGAAGCTTGTTTTTGTTTTGGGAAAGTTTCTAAAATTTCCCCGAAAATCATTTCTTTCTCATTAGCGGGGGACAATAGCATATGAATGTGGTTAAACTAAATAAAAAAAAAAATTTTAAATTAATAAACACCATTTTTAATATTTCATTTTTTAAATGCTGCACAATAAAACCACATACCTTTATAACTTTGAAATACCTTTGAAAGTTTTAAGAGCTTTTTTCCCCTATTCTCTGAACCCCCGGCCCTGGGCCGGGGCTCACTAGAACTTCCCTGGTAACCCAAAGGCGGTTGCTGCTGGAGGCCTGCGGCCCCACATATCCTTCACACCGGGTTGATCGGGCACCTGGGGGGAAGGGATATTTTGCCCGGGTTTCCTTCTTGAAGGCTTTACATTTTTTTCCCAGCCATGTTTCTGATACCCTTCGGTAAAAATGTTGAAAAGTCGGGGGCCCCCCGGGATGTTATACAGTGTTCCCTTATTGTCCCCCCCCACACCCCGCTCCTCAGGGGGTTTATTTTCACTTCCTCCCAAAACCTCACTCCAGTATGTTGTTATGGCAGTGTGCAGATTTGGGCCAGGCCCTCGAGAAATTATCCAGGTAAAACGAAATTTTATCTGATCTCTCTCCTCTGTTTACAATAAATTTACATTTTTTAAAGGGACTTGCAGGGGGGGGGGGGGGTTCCCCAGTAGTTTAGGTGCTTTACAAGGGCTCTTGTACCAAAAATATCTCTGTACGGGTATTTGTTCCCCAGTTTCCGATTTTTCTCCTCCTTTTGAACAGGGGGGGGTCAGCAATGAGAAATTTTCTAATAAGGAGCACTAGCGTTTTTGAAGTGTCACCATCAAATTTTTTCCCTTGTTTTTAAAAGTTTTCAATATCCACCCGGGCCCAATTTTCCCGGGCTTTTGTAAACTTTTTTTTGGGAAATTTGGTCTTTAAAAAAAAAGGTCCCGGGGACATAATTTTTTCCCAGGTCTTTTTACCGTTTTCCCCTTACGTTCTTTTTTGGTTTGACCCTCTTGAGTTTTGTATTTTGGGTTTTCCCCTTTTGATTTTTTTCATTCTTTTTCCCATATTTAAGGGGTAGCTGGAATTATCAACTTTAAACGCATATTGTTTTTCCCTGCCTCGGGGGAAAAACTCGTTTATGTTTTTCCTCTACCTAAGTGGCTTTCATTTTTAATTTTAGTGTCAGGGGGGCAAATGTTTGATAAAAAAGTGGGGGGTTTTTTTTGTCTTTTTCTGCTAAAGGATGAAAACACAGGGGGTGCCGGGACAGTCCCTTTTGGGGAAACGAGTTTTTGGGCCCCCTCGCTGATCCCTGGATTTTGGGCCGTTCTGTACTACTTTTTGGGGGTTGGCGTGTTGGGAAACCCAAAAATTCCATCCGCCTACCTTCCCCGTAATGCCCATGGACCTAAATTTTGTGTGCTATAAACCTCCTAAATCGCATTTGTCAAATGCCTTTGCAAAAATCGTGAAAATCACATCTGCTTTTTCCTTTGGGGCCCCCCTTTCCAATGCCTCCAAATTCCCTGTCATAAGGGTTTTAAAGAAAGTTGTGACGGCTTTGATAAACCAAACTCAAAAACCATGCGGTTCGGGTTATTTTGGTTGGGGCTGGTCCATGAAAATTGAAACCCTGCCATCTAATCACTCTTACGGGTCGGGAAATTTTTTTAGCTAGTGCTCTACTACTCCTTATGCAAAGGAGCTAAGCCCTGCACTTTTTAAAGGGCCTTTTGTTTTTTCACCAAAATTTTCTAAGCTTTTTTCCCAAAAGAATACTGGGGGTTTTTGTGCTAGTGCAAATTTTGGGCACTTCTTTACAAAATAGAGCTTTCCAAACTCTGGTCCATTGCTGAGTGAGGGGGCATTTTTTTCCATTTTTTTTTCCCGAAAACTATGGGTTTTTTTACAAAAGTGGTTAGTTGGTCTGCCGGCCTTCTGGAGTGAAAAAAATTTTCTGCATTTTCTACCTTCTGAAACCACTCATACTTTTTCCTTTTTTTTTCTTTTTTTTTTTTTTTTTTTTTTTAAAACAGGGTTTGACAAGGTTAAGGATCCCCTAGTTTTATTGACAGCTATTTACGGGTTTAAAAGGATTCCTAATTTTAAATTGGCAAGCAAAAAAGCGGGTTACCTACATCACCCCATTTAAAAAGCATTTTTATTTTTATGAGAAAATACAAGTAGGAAACGGGATGAATTTTGGACCCTCTGGGGGGCCAGCTTTTTTCTTTTGTTTCCAACGATTTTACTCGTTGAAAACATTTTTGCTTACAAAAGTGTTCCAAAACTCTATCACCGGGAAAAATGTAGACCCTCAAAATGGAGTGATGGTTCTGGAAAAGGGTAAAGCCAGAGGGGGAATTGCTGCTTTCTGCCCGCTTGGGGCCAATAAAAGCTTTTTTCCCCGCTGTCCTCGAAGTGGATCCAAGTGGGGTTTATTTTGAAATATTGGCCTTGTACAAAACGGGAAAGGGGCCCAAACCCCAAAATCCCTCCAAATTAAAGGGGCCCTCTGCTGAAATGAACAGATCTATCCGGGAGGGGCCCCAGGCGAGAGATGAACGTCTTGCTCTGTTTCTCCTCCCTTGTCAAGAAACCCCCCGCAGATGAAGGGGGGGCGGGCAAACCAAGAAAGTGGAGCAAAACTCAAGGTGTGAGCGTCTTTTTGCCTCAAAACAGGATTTTTTGAAACCCCCTTACTGTAAACCAGTGGGGAGATACGGGAAGTGCTGAAAGCTTCCTGGCGCCTTTTTTGCAAGATTTCCCAACATGGTTCTTCAGGGTTAGCTTGGAGTAAAATTTTTCACCCCAAGGATATCAACTTTTTCTCCGGGTTTGCCAACCCATCCCCCCAATTCTTTCCTTACTACGCCCAGCAATCCCATCATGGGGGCCTAGAAACATAAACATTTGCGTTTCTCAGGTGCAAATGTTATTTTGCCATCATTTCCCCAAGCTGATATAGCTCCCCAGCGGGTGATTGATGAAAGCTTAGACAGTTGGAAATTTCCCTTCCCTCTGGATAATAAATTTGTCAGTGTACAGTCGTCTGCATATGCATGTGTTCGGGGAATGAGATGAAAAAAGGTCGTTAAAAGTAGACATTCCATAAAAAAAGGCCCCAAGCACGCTTCCTTGGGGGAACATTTCCCCAATGGGATGTCTTCCCTTACCCCTTCCTTTTGGAAAAACTACACTTGAATCAAACCATAAAGGGTAGTCACTGGGGAGACTTAGCTAGACCCTTGCAATTCCCCGGGGCTTGAATTTTTGGGCAAGGGGCCCTTTGGTGCCAAAACCCGGGTCGAAAGCGCCACAATGTCCCAGTGCTACCACACAGCTGACTTTGGATTAAACCAGTGACTGGGGGCCATTTAGTGGAGAGGTTTAACAACAGATCAGCAGCAAGTAACCTTTCCTGAAGAAATAATTGACGATAAACAAAGTATTTAGGGGTAGTCAAAAAACCCCTTTTCCCTTTTGTTTTGGGGGTTATTGTCCAAGGATCAAAACCAGTGTTTTGACGGGAGTGACACGGCGTATTTTCTGTTTTCCCTGCTCGGGCTCTTCTTTTTGTGAACAGGGACTACTTTCCCCCTCTTTCCATAGAGAGGGCCCATTTAAAATTTGTACTAAAGGGAGTGCTGAAAATGCGAGTTTTGAGGTGCTGCTAGCTTTTCTGCACATCTTCCAACAATCTTGGGGGCCCAAAATTGTCTGGGCCCACAGCCTTTTTTTTGGGCAAGCGATTTAAGTAGGAAAAAGCACCTCCACCTGCCTTATTGTCAAACCCCTGACAGTTTTGACACCGTTCTTTGGGAGCTAGCCAAAGGGTCCCTTGCTGGATCAGGGAAATTGCATTTTTGGAAACAAAATGTTTAGCAAAAAAGGGCCGCCCCTTTTCTTACTACAGTTTAAAGGGGGCCCATTTCCCTTTTGATTTAGGGGGGTGGAATTTAATTCCCCTCAGGCAGATAAACCTTGTCTGCCTTGACCGGGGGGACCAGGTTTTGGAGCCCCACCCTAAACCCGATCCAACCCTTTTTTTTTAGTGTCCCCCCCTTTCCCATTTAGCAAAGGCCCCCAAATTTTGAAACAACAAACCCCTATGCCTACAGGGTTTCATGGCAATTCCTGTTTTTTAGGGGGGTTTGGATTTTTCTTTTAAAACCCTTTGCCATGCTTTTTTACTTAGCATAGCAGCCTCCTACAAACGAAAACCAAACCAAGGGTTTATCTGTAGGGTTTGCACATATTGCCGGTGAGGAATGGTTTTTTGTTGTAATTAAGGATTTTCCAGTGAAGGCTTTTACTTGGTTGTCAAAATCCCCTTTAGAAGAGGGATTCCAGTCGGGGGTGGGGCGAGGGTCGACAAAGGGGTGGCCAAAAAAAAAAAAAAAAAAAAAAAAAAATTTAACTCTTTCCCAAAAGCCAGGTTGTGCGGGGACTCCCCCACCTCGTTCCCGTTTGGGGGTCTTAAAGTGAGTAAAAAAAGCCCTTTTGGGCAGACGATCCAACAAAGCCCCAGGGGTTTCCCAAATCCCATGCCTTCTGCCAGATCACTCACTACTGGTCAAGGGGGGGACCAGAGATATGAGTAGGGGAAAACAACAAGGTTTTCCCCCATGTCAAAAACTGCAAGAAGGGATCAAATCCCCCCTGTATTAAAGGGGCGGGGTTAGGTCACCAACAATTAAAATATGTTGACAGTTTGTTGAAACAGAAGGGAGTCAATATTTTCCCCTTTGGAAGTTGATAGGGTCGCTGTTTCCAAAAAGGGGGTCTGTACATTTTCCAGCTATTTCAGAGGTACTAGTTTTATTTCAGAGCTTGAAGAATATCATTTCAAGATGTTAGGGGGCCAAAAAACAATGGCTGGGGCTTTAACATTTTAGAGAAGCACACCCGCACACCTCCTCCTTGGGCCCCTTTCCTGTCCTTCTCAAACCATGAGGTGTATCCAGCAATTCTTGCAAAAATTTTTTGGGGGTCCCATCATCCAAAAATGTTTCCCAAAAACAGCTATCATGTCGGGTGGGCCCAGTGTTCACAAAACTATGTGTGAGCTCCCAACATTAGTAATGAAACCTCTAATGTTTTGGTGACAGGGGCTGATAGACTGGGTCCTCATATGGGAAAGGGGCACTTAGGTGGTGGGTGTGTTGGGGAATTTTAAGGTGCCGCCCTTTAAGAGGTAAGGGACTGAGGCAAACTGCAAAGGGGGAGTCTTGGGCCCTTGGGATAAGGCGCAATCCCCCCTGCTGGGGTTTGGGGGGAAAGGGGTAAACAATGGGTGGCCCGGGGAGAGTGTTCCAAACCCAAATTCCCAAAATCCTCGGTTTGTTTTTGAGAACAAGGTTTTCCCCAAACAGGGGCCCCGTCCCGTCAAGTTCCTTTTCCCCCGAAACTGGGCCCCACTTAAGTTTCCCTTTTTTGTAGCAGTAAAATTAAAAACCTGGTATCCGCAGGCAGTTTGTTTGGGAGTGTGCCCCCTTCCCCGGGACAGTGAGAGCCAGCCTAGGGGCCGGGAGGGTGGACCTAGATTTTGCACCTCCTGAGTTTTTTAGATTTGTCCTCAGAATTCCCGCCGGGTGGAAAATTTTTAGTGGGGGGGGAACCCGGGTTAGATGTCTTTTCCCCCTCCACGTCCTCGCCCCTCCCCTCCCGTTCTGACAGATGTGTCCCCTGCTGTTCGACTTCGGGGCGCATAGGTGAAACCGGTGGCAGTTAAAATTTCCCGGATCATTTAAAATGCACCTTTTTCCTGGGGGAGAAACTCCCCCGGGTCAGAACCGCTGACAACACTGCTAAAACCCGAAAAACAAAATAGTAAACGGGGGTGGCTGACAGGGTAGGAACAGAGTGGGATGTGCAACCGTCCCAATAGGGTTGGGGTGGCTGAAGCAAAAGAAGTCAGGGGTAGAGAAAAAAACAGATCCAAGGGTTCCCCCGTTTCTGGGGGAAAGGGGGTTTTTTTCCCCAGTGGTGGGCAAAGGAACTTGTTAGGAAAAACCCAAAAAGGGAGTGTTTTGAACTCTGCCCGTCTGTGGGACCTTAGCGATGACAGAAATTCCCCCCAGTTTTTTTAAACCCCCCAGTTAAGCTCAGTGTGGGACTTCCCGTCCCTTTTTCAATTTGTGGGCACCAAACAGCCCCAGCAGCTTACGGTTCCCCTTGATGCAGGTTGCACTGGCCTTCAAAAATACTTGAGGGTTTTCTTTAAAGAAATTTTGAGGAGCTCATGAAGTGCTTCCCGTGATTGGGTTATCTTAGCTTTAACTTTAAAAACCCAGCCCAAGAGGGCAGTCTTGGGTTTTTTGGACAAAGGGGGTCCCCTTTGTAGGGCTTCGGAAACCTTCCTCCTTACTTAGGGTTGTAAACCACATATACCCAAGGGTTTTGGATATCCTAAATTTTTTTGAAATTTTTTAACCTGGCTGCAAACAAAATTCTTCTTCTGGGAAAGCAATCTTTTGGGGCCCGTAGTTTGGGAAAAAGTTTGGGTCCTTACATCTAAAAGAAAATTTGGGGCCCTTGTGGTATACCCACAAACACGCCCCGTAACTACTGGGAAAAATTGCCCCAAAACGTAGATAAATTCCCTTTCATTTTTTCGGTGTGAAGTCATCCCAAGGGTGCTTGTAGGTTTGGGAATTTTACAGGGGAGAGAGAAAGGGGGGGGTGGTGATGTCGTGGGGGGGGTTTGGAAATGTTTGTTGGGGGGGGTGTTTAAAAGCCGGGTTTGGGAATGAGGGCGGGCCCGGGAGGGGGCCACTAGCTGGGAAATGTTTTTCCCTTTTCACTATCACTTAAAAACACTTTTAAGCTAACCACTTTTTTCCCCTAAAGGAAAATGTTTTCACAAATCACTGTGTTTCATTGTACCAGCCACGTTTTTTAAAAGCACCGATGCTAGTACATAGCACAAAAAAAACATATAAAAAAAATTAAAAGCTCACTCTGAAGGGAATAGTGAAAATCAATCCTAAGGGCCCGCTGCTTGGGCCTCTCCCCACCATGTCTTCACCATACCCCCACCCTTTAAAATCCCCTGATATTGCTTATATTTTCCTTTTAGTTTAAAGGGTTTTTAGAGGAATTTTACCCCATTTCCCATTTATCATCAGTATACGAATCTCCTCTCATAAATGGTCCCCAAATTCCCACAGGCAGTTCTTAGCTTGGATTTTTTCTTTGGAAAAGAAAAAATTTTGGGTTTTTTTGCAATACCTTATAGGGCCCCTTTTTTCCCTTTGTACTTCTTCCCTTTAGGTATGACAAACCCAGTTTTTTTTTCTCTAATTCAGTGATCCCCTCGGGTAAGTCTATTTTTCCCCCTTTAAGAAAAGAAAAGAAAAAGTTTCTTTTGGGTTTTTAAACCCCGGAGGGTTTGCCCCCCCAGGATAACCCAAAAAGTCAGTGCGTCATCCCAGGACTGTCTAACTTAAATTTTCCTTTTGGGGGCCCCTTTAAACTTGTCCCCCAATGAAAACCCACACCAGTCGACTAACACCCCCGGGACCTATTTTTTTTGGGTAGGGTTGGAAAAGGGCAAAAGGTGAAAAGGGAAAATTTTCCCGGGTTTCCAAACCCCCCGGGAAAAACGAAACCCCGGGGGCCCCCCTGGGGTGAAAACGGGGGGCTTTTGCCACCAACCCCCGGCATATTTTTGTTTTTAAAACAATTTTAAAAACCCCTTTTCTTCTTCTCTTAACCCTCTCCTAGCTCTCTCTTTTATATCGATCTTGTTCTGGGGTTTCCCAAATTTTTATGTGGGGTTTTATACATACCTTGTATGTTTTTCTTTTCAGCTTCTCCCAGGGACTGGGGGGGAATTTTGGGGCTTTGTCTGATTCCCGGGGTATGCGGGTACTCTTTGGGTTTTTTTTTCCCAGTCAAAAAACCCTGGTTTTTTAAAATTAAAACCTTTCTCCCAAAATCTCGTCTCTAACCCTTATGACGCAGTTTCCTAAAACCCCGAGTTAAAACTCATTTGAAAATTTTATGATGTTAAAATCAGAATACAGTAAAAATTTTTTTTTGGGACCCCTTTTTTGTCTCTGACCAAATTTTCCCCATTGTTTGTGAATATCAAAACCAGGGGAAATTTTATTTCTAGTGGGAATTTAATTACCTGTTGGTTTAATGATACTTTTCACAAAGCCTCATTAGTTTTTCCCGGTAAAGTGCCTGTTGAGGGCCCGGGGCTTCCCGGAATATTTCTGGTATAACATAATTTTCCCCCCAAACTTCCATTTTTTCATGAGGGGGATTAAAATCTTTCCGGGGGAAAATATTTGGGGTGGGATTTTTTTAGCCTATCCAGATAGCAAACTATCTTCCTTCAAACCCGTTTCTATTTGGCACATGCTTTGTATGTTTAAACATAAAAAGCAAACCCAAAAGCATAAACCAAATGAAAGAAAAACTATATTTATCATGAAACACAAAAACGATACTTGGGGGGACCAGAACAAGGGGTGCCCCAAAAGAAAACCCGAACCCCAATATTAGAAATTTGGGCAGTGAAGCTCACTCTCAGAGCCACAACTCAGTAAGTAAAAATGAATCCACATTCCCGAGCACTCTAGTGGTGTGTATGGGTAACAAATCTCTTAAAGCCATTTTAAGAATTTTCTTTCAAATTTTTTCCAGTTCCCGAACGTTAACCCTTTGACTGTCGCGGCCGTATATATACTTTTTACAGGAAACCTGTTTGACGTATATATACTTTATAAATTCTAGCGGGGTTCAAATCAAAACAAAAGAAAGCTATAGGCCCACATGTGAGAAATGGTCCCGTTTTGGTCAGTGTCACCAAAAAAAAAAATCCTGGGGCACGCAGTGCATAATGAGAAAAAAAAAACTCCGACCGTTTTTTTTAATTAAAATGCCGACTTTGTGGTCTATTTTCGTATAGTATTTATGGTTGTATTCTCGTTTTCTTGGTCTCATTTGATAGAATGGAAAACATATTATAGAAATAGAGGTGATTTTGATTGATTTTACTATAAAAATAACCTAGAAATGGAGCTCAAAATAGGGGAAATGTTTGATTTTTGCCAATGTTCAAAAGTAAACAAATGATGCCATTGTCCAATAAATGTCCAACTAGCCATTCTAATATGCAGTCATGAATGGGTTGATGTTATTTATACAATTATTACAGTATTGCAGTAGTCTGCATAATAGTAAGTCTTCTATTTTTTGTTTGAATAAAAATTCAAAATAGAAAGCAAGAGTAATATCAGAGGGGCCTGGAGACATGACTGATGAACAAAGAAAATGTTATTTTAGAGCCAGGAATGTCTGCATTGTTCATTCTGGACCTTATTTTGAAATTGTCATATTTTTTAGTTTTCATGAAATTGGCCAAATTGCAAATTTCTGACCACATTATTAGGTAGTTGAAATCGGTGAATGGGCAGTTTCTTATACTCAATCGATAGCAAAAATGGAGTTCTAAAGAAATAGCTATGAGTTTGGGCGACTGGAACAATGGAATCAGCGGAAAATAGGGCTCAAAGTGAGTGAAATTGCCGATTTGTAAACAGCGCCGAGGTCGCTAACTTTGCGAGAGCATAATTCCGTCAGTTTTCCATCAAATTTCGTTTATTTGGTGTCATTACAATCGGGAAAAGATTCTCTATCATTTCATAAGAAAAAAAATTTTTTTTTTTTTTTAAATTTTGCGATACCCGGAGACACTCTCAGGATTGGGGGTTGCGACAGTCAAAGGGTTAAAACCCTCAATCACCTTGGCATGTTTCATGTCTCTGGTGACAATAATTTTCACAGAAAATACTCACCAAGAGGCCCAGAGGGTTGACATCAGGAACATAAGAGCAGTTGACTGGGCCAGTAACTTGGGGCTGCTCCAGGAGGTACAGTAGATAATTACCTGGAAAAAAAAAAGGAGAGTCAAGGTGGAGTGAGGACCAATGCCATCTTGAGGAAGCGGTTATTTTTTTTTTTTCAGCAAACCGACCGTATCCCACCAAGGCAGTGTGGCCCAAAAAGAAAAACGAAAGTTTTTCTTTTTAAATCTAGTAATTTGTACAGGAGAAGGAGTTACTAGTCCCTTGCTCCTGGCATTTTAGTCACCTCTTACAACACGCATGGCTTACAGAGGAAGAATTCTGTTCCACTTCCCCATGGAGATGAGAGGAAATAAACAAGAACAAGAACTAGAAAGAAAATAGAAGAAAACCCAGAGGGGTGTGTATATATATGCTAGTACATGTATGCGTAGTGTAACCTAAGTGTAAGTAGAAGTAGCAAGACATACCTGAAATCTTGCATGTTTATGAGACAGACAAAAGACACCAGCAATCCTACCATCATGTAAAACAATTACAGGCTTTTGGTTTACACTCACCTGGCAGGACAGTAGTACCTCCCTGGGTAGTTGCTGTTTACCAACCTACTACCTGTAAGTGGTTATCTGTTGACAAAATTGTATGATGCATTATGATGCCTTTTAGTGGAAAAATTACTTGATAATTAGTTACTTATTTGTGAGGCTAATTATTTGTGTGGAACCTATTGCAGAAGTAATATGTTAGTAAGGTTACCTGTTCGTGAGTCTATCTTTTTGAGTCTACCTATTAGTGGGACTGCCTTTCTATCTATTCTTGGAAATATTCAACAGCTCATTTGTTCATTAAAAAAGTCCTTAAGAAGTAAACAATACAAGCAAATCTAATTTAATCAACTTATATTTTTTAAATGGGTTGAGATTTGATAAGAATATCAGTTTCAACAACTTGAGTGTAAGTTGGTAATCGCTGTAACTGAGCCCAAGATAATGTATTTCTCAATTATATATTATATTTAAGTGTTTTTACAGATTTTCAAGCAAGACTTCAACACTAAATGTGTAGCTGAGGTAAGTTTTGAATTGCTGATTTACAAAATTGATCTGAGATGCTCATTTGCAATCCTGGTTTGGCTACTGGTCAATATAGCTATTAGTTATTACCTATTACATGTTAAACTATGAGGACTTACATTTAATATGGTTCTGAATTATTTCCATCATTGTGGATACTATGTTTTTATAATGTAATAAAGAATGAAAATTGTTTTTTAGGAACTGGAAGACTTCTGGTTACCATTCAGTGTCATGGTGGGCCAGAGTATGACAATTTCAGCTTGCAGGATCTCTGAAGGGCCATTGTTGGAGATTCCATATGTATGCCTGACCTTGGGGCCCAAATGCTCCTCATGGGTGTATCCTTCAGAACGATGCAAGGTACGGTTGTACTCAATGTTCTCAGGAGATGACGACCTGCAAGCCAAGAGAGGAAGCAGTCAGCATTGTTTTCATAAAACACTTTTTGTTTTTTTTAACAAGTTGGCCATCTCCCACCGAGGCAGGGTGACCCAAAAAGAAAGAAAATCCCCAAAAAGAAAATACTTTCATCATCATTCAACACTTTCACCTCACTCATACATAATCACTGTTTTTGCAGAGGTGCCCAGAACACAACAGTTTAAAAGCATATATGTATAAAGATACACAACATATCCCTCCAAACTGCCAATATCCCAAACCCCTCCTTTAAAGTGCAGGCATTGTACATGTACAGTGGACCCCCGGTTAACGATTTTAATCCGTGCAAGAGGGCTCATCGTTATGCGAAATAATCGTTATGCGAATGAATTTTCCCCATAAGAAATAATGGAAATAAAATTAATCCGTGCAAGACGCCCAAAAGTATGAAAAAAAATTTTTTTTACCACATGAAATGTTAATTTTAATACACACAAACTGAAAAAGGCATGCACAATTACATGACACTTACTTTTATTGAAGATCTGGTGATGATTGATGGGATGGGAGGAGGGGAGAGCATTATCTTCTTACTGTTTAGAAGGGGAATCCCCTTCCATTAGGACTTGAGGTAGCAAGTCCTTTTCTGGGGTTACTTCCCTTCTTCTTTTAATGCCACTAGGACCAGCTTGAGAGTCACTGGACTCTGTCGCACAACAAATCTGTCCATAGAGCTCTGTACCTCCCGTTCCTTCAAGACTTTCCTAAAATGGGCCATAACATTGTCATTGAAATAGTCACCAGCACGGCTTGCAACAGCTGTGTCAGGGTGATTTTCATCTATAAAGGTTTGCAGTTCAACCCACTGTGCACACATTTCCTTAATCTTTGAAGTAGGCACAATGGATTCCACAACTGGCATAGGCTTCTCAGGGTTAGCCCCAAACCCTTCAAAATCTTTCTTAATTTCCATACTAATTCTCACCCTTTTTACCACAGGGTTGGCACTAGAAGCTTTCTTGGGGCCCATGGTCACTTATTTTCCAGAAACAGCACCGAAAACACTGTAATAATACGAAATATTCCGAGTGTATGCTTGGATGTTACCGCGGAGGCTGGCTGGTAAACAATGGGACGGCCGGCACATGTGAGGGCACGTTGGACGCGTCTCGGACGAAAATCGGTATGCGGGTTTTTAATCGGTATGCGCGGCAAAAATTTTGCGATAAAAGTAATCGTTATGCGGAAAAATCGCTATGCGATGCCATCGTTATGCGGGGGTCCACTGTACTTCCCATTTCCAGGACTCAAGTCCAGCTATATAAAAATAATTGGTTTCCCTGAATCCTTTCACTAAATATTACCTTGCTCACACTGCTCAGGTCCCAAATACCATTCGTCTCCAATCACTCCTATCTAACATGCTCACGCATGCTTGCTGGAAGTCCAAGCCCCTCGCCCACAAAACCTCCTTTACCCCCTCCCTCCAACCTTTTCGAGGACGACCCCTAATCCACCTTCCTTCCCCTACGATTTATACGCTCTCCATGTCATTCTACTTTGATCTATTCTCTCTAAATGACCAAACTACCTCAACAACCCCTCTTCAGCCCTCTGACTAATACTTTTATTAGCTCCACACCTTCTCCTAATTTCCACACTCCGAATTCTCTGCATAATATTTACACCACACATTGCCCTTAGACAGGACATCTCCACCATCTCCAACTGCCCCCTCGCTGCAGCATTTACAACCCAAGCTGCACACCCATATAAGAGTGTTGGTGAAGATTGAGACACTTGTGCAACATATGGGAATCTTTATTTAGGAAACGTTTCGCCACACAGTGTCTTCATCAGTCCAATACAAAGCAGAAAGGTGTAAGAAGAGGAGGAGTTTGAGGTAATCAGTCCCTCAGCCTGAAGTCAATGTGTTCAGTCCATCAATCTTGTAGAATGTACAGCATAGGGCCATAGACGTGGCTTATATACTGTAGTCAGGTGAGGCAAAGCAGGAGGAGGCGGGGTCATAGTGGTACTATCCACTAGTCGAAGTAGGTCTTCATCCAAAGGTTGGACAAGTTTGAAGAATTCTTTGTATCAAGATCCCATGATGATGCAGTGTCTGACAGTTGTGATGAATGGTTTTGGAAACTGACAAGTTGAAGATTGAGACACTTATGCAACATATAGGAATCTTTATTTAGGAAACGTTTTGCCACCTTTCTGCTTTGTATTGGACTGATGAAGCCACTGTGTGGCGAAACGTTTCCTAAATAAAGATTCCCATATGTTGCATAATTGTCTCAATGTTCAACTTGTCAGTTTTCAAAATCATTCATTGCAAGAGTGTTGGTACCACTATACTTTCATACATTCCCTTCTTTGCCTCCATGGATAACGTTTTTTGTCTCCACATATACTACTTCAATGCACCACTCACCTTTTTTCCTTCATCAATTCTATGGTTAACCTCATCCTTCATACATCCACCTGCTGACACATCAACTCCCAAATATCTGAAAACATTCACTTCTTCCATACTCCTCTCCAATTTGATATACAATTTTTCTTTATCTAAATCATTTGATACCTTCATCACCTTACTCTTTTCTATGTTCACTTTCAACTTTCTACCTTTAGACATTCTCCTAAACTCATCCACTAACCTTTGCAATTTTTCTTTAGAATCTCCCATAAGCACAATATCATCAGCAAAAATTAACTGTGTCAATTCCCATTTTGTATTTGATTCCCCATAATTTAATCCCACTCCTCTCCCCAACACCCTAGCATTTACTTCTTTTACAACCCCTCCCTCCCCTCTATAAATATATTAAACAACCATGGTGACATTACACATCCCTGTTTAAGACCCACCTTTACCGGGAAGTAGTCTCCCTCTCTTCTACACACCCTAACCTGAGCCTCACTATCCTCATAAAAACTCTTTACAGCATTTAGTAACTTACTACTTATTCCATATACTTGCAACATCTGCCACATTGTTCCCCTATCCACTATCATATGCCTTTTCTAAATCCATAAATACAATGAAAACTTCCCTACCTTTATCTAAATACTGTTCACATATATACTTCAATGTAAACACTTGATCTACACATCCCCTACCCACTCTCAAACCTCCTTGCTCATCCATAATCCTACATTCTGTCTTGCCTCTAATTCTTTCAATAATTCAATTCAATTCAATTCAAATTTATTCTCTATAATGGTTACAATGTGGGGTTTACAGGTTTTGGGTATTTTGTGGTTTACATGTTATAAAATACTAATTACAGAGGGGGCCACTAGGACACCTAGCATGGCTAGGTATTTCGAGCAGACTTAGATTAATTCTTAACATTAAATCCTTACAGATTATGGTATTAAGGCTAAGTGACTACATCCTAATTTGTGAGTTTAGCAATATGAATGCTTTTGTTTTGGCACAATACAAGGTGTCTATACAGTGGACCCTCAACCAGCGATATTAATCCGTTCCTGAGAGCTCATCGTTAGTCAGAATTATCGTTAGTCAAGTTAATTTTCCCCATAAGAAATAATGGAAATCAAATTAATCCGTACAAGACACCCAAAAGTATTGAAAAAAAAAATTTTACCCCATGAAATATTAATTTTAATACACACAAACTGAAGATTACATGCACAGTTACATGACACTTACCTTTATTGAAGATCTGGTGATGATTGATGGGATGGGAGGAGGGGAGAGGTGTTAGTGTTTAGAAGGGGAATCCCCTTCCATTAGCACTTGAGGCAGCAAGTCTTTTTCTGGGGTTACTTCCCTTGTTCTTTTAATGCCACTAGGACCAGCTTCAGAGTCACTGGACTTCTGTCGCACAACATATCTGTCCATAGAGGCCTGTACCTCTCGTTCCTTTATGACTTTCCTAAAGTCGTTCACAACAGTGTCAGTGTAATAGTCACCAGCACGGCTTGCAGTAGCTGTGTCAGGGTGATTTTCATCAAAAAAGGTTTGCACTTCAAGCCACTTTGCACACATTTCCTTTATCTTAGAAGTAGGCAACTTCTTCAATTTCTCTCTCCCCTCCTCCGAAGCAGTTTCCTCAGGTGTGCCCTCTTGCTGTTGAAGATGATCTAGCAGCTCATCAGTGGTTAGTTCTTCATTGTCCTCCACCACCAACTCTTCCACATCCTCCCCACTAACCTCCAACCCCAAGGACTTCCCCAATGCCACAATGGATTCCTCAACTGGCATAGGATTCTCAGGGTTAGCCTCAAACCCTTCAAAATACCTTTTGTCTACACATTCTGGCCACAGTTTTTTCCAAGCAGAGTTCAATGTCCTCTTAGTCACTTCCTCCCAAGCCTTACCTATAATGCTTACACAATTGAGGATGGTAAAATTATCTTTCCAAACTCTCTTAGAGTCAGTTGAGTTTCTGAGGTCACTACAAAGCACCTTTCAAACAGCTTTTGTGTACAGTTTCCTGAAGTTGGAAATAACCTGCTGGTCCATGGGCTGCAGGAGAGGAGTGGTATTAGGAGGCAAAAACTTCACCTTAATGAAGCTCATGTCCCTAGAAAGTCGCTCTGCCAAGTCTGAAAGATGACCAGGAGCATTGTCTAATACCAGGAGGCACTTAAGGTCTAATTTCTTTTCAATTAGGTAATTTTTCACATTGGGGCAAATGCATGATGTAACCAGTCATAGAAAAAGTCCCTAGTGACCCATGCCTTACTGTTTGCCCTCCACAGCACACACAAATTAGCCTTGAGGGCATTGTTTTTCCTGAACACTCTGGGAGTTTCAGAGTGATACACCAATAAAGGCTTCACTTTGCAATCACCACTAGCATTGGCACACATCAACAGAGTAAGCCTGTCTTTCATAGGCTTATGTCCTGGGAGTGCCTTTTCCTCCTGAGTAATGTACGTCCTGCTTGGCATTTTCTTCCAAAACAGGCCTGTTTCGTCACAATTAAACACTTGTTCAGGTTTCAGTCCTTCACTGTCTATGTACTCCTTGAAGTCCTGCACATATTTTTCAGCCGATTTGTGGTCCGAACTGGCAGCCTCACCATGCCTTATCACACTATGAATGCCACTACGCTTCTTAAATCTCTCAAACCAACCTTTGCTGGCCTTAAATTCACTCACGTCACTAGTTGCTGGCATTTTTCTAATTAAATCGTCATGCAACTTCCTACCCTTTTCACATATGATCGCTTGAGAGATGCTATCTCCTGCTATGTTTCTCGTTTATCCACACCAATAAAAGTCTCTCAACATCTTCTATCACTTGCGATCTCAGTTTCGAAAACATAGTTGCACCTTTGGCAAGAACAGCTTCCTTGATTGCCGTTTTCTTGCCCACAATAGTAGCGATGGTTGATTGGGGTTTATTATACAACCTGACCAGCTCAGAGATACGCACTCCACTTTCATTTTTATCAATGATCTCTTTCTTCATCTCCATAGTAATTCTCACCCTTTTTGCTGTAGGGTTGGCACTAGAAGCTTTCTTGGGGCCCATGGTGACTTATTTTGCAGGTGCAATCACTAAAAAGGCTGTGATAATATGAAATGTTCCAGTTGTATGTTTGGAAGCGACCGCGGTGGCTGGCTGGCTTGTAAACACTGGCACCAAAGGGACAAGTGAGGTGCACTCAGGCCAAAGTGGACGCGTATGGTATGGAACGAATAGCGCTGGTCGGGTTTTTAAGCGCTAGTCGAGGCAAAATTTTTGCGTTAAAATGTATCGCTAGTCAGATTTATCGTTAATCGATGCCATCGTTGGTCGAGAGTCCACTGTATTTGAGTATCATAGGCAAACTTATGACTAGTTAGGATTTATTATTTTAAGATTAAGATTAGTATTTCTGGGTTTATAGTCAGTGGGTGAGCGAGTGTAATTTTGAACCACCAGGTGCTTATCATGTAGTTAGTTGTCAGGGTGGATCAGGGAGATAAGATGTTTTCTAACTGTCGTTTTGAAAGTGATGAATGTGTCTGCAGTTCTAGAGTTTTCAGGTAGGGTGTTCCAGATTTTAGGTCCTTTGAAATACATTGAATTTTTGTAAAGGTTTAGTCGAACAGGGGGAATGTCAGAGATGTTTGTGCTGTGTTATGCCTGTGGATCCTGCCCACAACAAATCAAGAAAGCATTTTAGGTCAAGGTTAATATTGGAATTAAGGTCCTGTAGATATAGACTGCACAGTAGTAGGTGTGATGTTCTGAACGGGGGAGTAAGTTTAGATCTATGAAGAGGGGGGGGGGTGTGTTGCCAGGGATGGATTTAGTGATTATTCTTACTCCCAGCTTTTGTTGGGTTATTATTGGCTTTAGGTGTGTTGCTGCAGTTGAACCCCAAGCACGGGATAGCATAGGTGAGGTATGGATATATAAGTGAATGGTATAGTGTGAGAAGGGCAGTTTGCAGTACGTAGTATCATATCTTGGAGAGAATCCCTACTGTTTTGGATACTTTTTTTGTTATGTGTTGGATATGGGTGCTGAAATTTAGGTTGTTGTCGAGGTATAGGCCATGGAATTTGCCTTCATTATGTCTGGCAATCAGAGTGTTGTCGATCTTAATGTTAAGTTGCGCAACACCTGCTCTGCTACCAAACATAATACGTATAGTAGGTTTTGTCAGAGTTAAGTGTAAGTTTATTGGTTGTCATCCAAGTCGGTATTTTGAGCAGCTCCTCTTTAACAATGGTGTTGAGAGTGGCAAGATTAGGGTGGGAGATGACATAAGTCGTGTCGTCAGCAAAGAGAACGGGTTTTAGGTGTTGGGATATGTTTGGAAGATCATTGATGTAAATGAGGAAGAGCAGGGGTCCAAGAACACTTCCCTGCGGAACTCCAGTATCAAGGGGCCCGTATTGATGAGGCGCTTTAATGGTGACATACTGATACCTATTAAAAAGGGTAGGATTTAAAATATGCAAGTGCATGGCCTCTTATACCATAGTGGTCAAGTTTGTGGAGTAGGATGCCGTGGTCTACTGTGTTAAATGCTTTTCTTAGGTCAATAAAAATTCCTAGAAGATATTCTTTTATTTTCCAATGCTGTGTAAAGCAGGTCTAGCTTTTTTATAATTGCATCATTAGTGCTTTATTTTCCTGAATCCAAATTGGCGGGTTGAGTATGTTTTGTGACGTTATAAATGAATATAGTCTCCTGTGCACGAGTTTTTCGAAGATTTGGATAGCAATGGTAATTTTGATATTGGCCTATAGTTGTTTACGCCTGTAGGGTCACCACCTTTATGTATTGGTGAACCCTTGCTGTCTTGAGTAGTGTCGGGAAAGTGCTAGTTTCTAGTGACTTGTTAAAAAGAAAAAGTAATAGCATGCGAAAGGACATGGGCCGCTCGCTTGTACAATAATGGGGGGACGTGAGACAGATTCCCCGAGTTATTTTTAAGGATTTTATAATCGCGGTGACTTCAATGGGCTCAGTTAGTACAAGATAGAAGGAATTTGGAAATTCCCAATCTAGGGTCCCCGGCACCGCATTAGTACGTGGGATTTTACTGGTGAGATTAGATCCTATGTTTGAGAAGAAGTCGTTTATCTTGTTACTGTATCAGTGGGATGCAGTGGTGTTTCATGAGGTTTAGTTTAGAACAATATTCTTTTTTTTTTTTTCAGTTTGTGGGTCCCCAGAATCTGGGAAAGTGTTTTCCAGGTCTTTTTATATCTCCTCTTGTGTCAGTGAATCTGCTAGAGTAGTACAGTTGTTTGGCTTTCTTTTTAATTTGGGGAGAACTGTTGAATACTGTTTAAGAAAATCTTTGTGTATTAAGCCCTGCTATATTGCTTTTCATATTGGTGTTCTTATCAATGGATTTCAGAATGCTGCTGGGGTTAGCCATGGGCAACCAAGCCGTTTAATTTCGTGATCTGTTTCGTTTTTTTAGGACAATGTTTGTTGTAAAGTCTAAGTATTTTGTTAAGAAAAATGCCCTGTCCAATCGTCAATATCATTGGCATTGGAGAATTCTGTAGGCCAGTCAACAGTCTCTAGGTCTGCTGTGAAAATCCTTATTGAGGCCTCGTCATGGAGTCTAAATGAACTTTGTTGTATTTGAGTGGTGGCTTACTAATGTTTGTTAAGAGGAAGATTGGGTATGGTCAGTAGTGCTGTCTGTGATTATCCCTGATTTTTAAGGGGGGGTAGTACATTGGTTTCCCTATGTGGTCTATTATGGTTGCACCTGTCTCAGTCAGCCTGGTTGGTTTAGTTATTGTTTGGTATGAGAAGTGCGTTGTTCATATTGTTGATGAAAACATTACAGCTGATCATCTGGTAGGCCAAGGTTGATATTGAAGTCTCCAGCTAAGAGAAGGTGGTGCTTGTTTTATTTGTCTGTTTGTTATTAGTGACTTTAGATTCTCACCCGAAGTTTGGGATTTTGTGTGGGGTATCCGGTAAATGGCACTGATTGTTATAGGCGTCTTGAGGTTTTTTACAGTAAAATTATCAAAAATGTATTCCCCATATTCATCAATAAAGCAATTAGTGCTAATACAAGATAGTTGGTTAGAGTAATAGATTGCAGTACCACCCCCAACTTGGTATGGTCTGCAGTTGTGGATTGCTGTGTATCCTGGTAGTGGGTAGATATCAATTGTGTCCTGCTTAAGCCAGGTCTCAGTATGAATAATGCAGGAGAAAGGTGTCTTTAGTGACTCAAGGAGTACCAGGAGGTCATCATAGTGTTTGCTTAAGGACCTGATGTTGTAGTTAAGAACTGATAGACTTTTCCTGGTATACTCAGTAAACTTATTCCTCTATAACTTATACAATCTCTTTTGTCCCCCTTCCATTTATATAAATGAATTATACATGATAGGTAGTAGGCTGGTAAACAGCAACCGCCCAGGGAAGTACTACCGTCCTGCCAAGTGAGTGTAAAACAAAAGCCTGTAATTGTTTTACATGATGGTAGGATTGCTGGTGTCCATTTTTCTGTCTCATAAACATGCAAGATTTCAAGTACGTCTTGCTACTTCCACTTACACTTAGGTCATACTACACATACATGTACAAGCATATACATACACACCCCCAGGGCCGGATTACCGCATAGGCAAACTAGGCATTTGCCTAGGGCCCCGCGCATTTGGGGGCCCCCGCGGTCCAAGGGGTTCAGGGGCTCATCCAAGACTGTGCACATGGTGCAAGTGCAAAGGGGTCCCTACCTAAAAAGTTCAAGTGTTTGGAGAGTAAAATTGATTTTTAAAAATTAATCAAAACAAAAATAAATAATGAAATAAAATAAAATAAAAATAAATAAACCTAACCATAGATGGCAACACTCAACACGCCTTTGTTTACATCAGAACAGCTGTGTTTTCCCGCTGATGGGTGAGTATGGGAGATTCCTCTCCAATTTTTCTGTAAATTTATATGATTGATAGTCTTACGCATGATGCAAAACAATAATGGTCAGTGATTTATAAAGGGAATAATAGTGCTGTAGTGGTTTTGCTGAATATAAAAGGTACATGATGTCACTACTTTAATAGCCTAATCTAGTAATACTATACTGTCTTGAGTTATTCTCTTTAAAATGCATGATTTAACAAGAAGTTATAATGGCTGTTGGTAAAGTTTTGTTTGTCTTGATGTACTTTCCCTATTAAATTTAATCTAAATAGCCAGAATGTATTTAATTAGACCCAAAAAAGGCTCACACCGATCCCCCCCCCCCACCCCCAAGCTGGAAAGGGTCGCTTCGCTTACCCCCAACTCAAAGGGCCCCGCCAATCTGAATAGCCAGGGCCCGGAGACTTCTTAATCCGGCCCTGCACACCCCTATGGGTTTTCTTCTATTTTCTTACTAGTTTCTTGTTCTTGTTTATTTCCTCTTACCTCCATGGGGAATGGAACAGAATTCTTCCTCCGTAAGCCATGCGTGTTGTAAGAGGCAACTAAAATGCCGGGAGCATGGGCTAGTAACCCCTTCTCCTGTATATATTACTAAATGTAAAAGGAGAAACTTTCGTTTTTCCTTTTGGGCCACCCCGCCTCGGTGGGATACGGCCGGTGTGTTGAAAGAAAGAAGAAAGAATTATACGTGCTCTCTGCCAATCCCTAGGTACCTTCCCCTTTTTCATACATTTTCCTCTTTCAACAAACCGGCAGTATCCCACCAAGGCAAGGTGACCCCAAAAAGAAAAATGAAAGTTCCTCTTTTCAAATTTAGTAATTTATACAGGAGAAGGGGTTACTAGCCCTTGCTCCTGCCATTTAGTGGCCTCTTACAACAGCATGGCTTACAGAGGAAGAATTCTATTCCCACTTCCCCCATGGAGATAAGAGGAAATAAACAAGAACAAGAACTAGAAAGAAAATATAAGAAAACCAGAGGGGTGTGTGTTATATATATATATGCTTGCACATGTATGTATAGTATGACCTAAGTGCAAGTAGAAGTAGCAAGACGTACCTGAAATATTGCATGTTTCTTTCTTTCTTTCAACACACCGACCGTAATCCCACTGAGGCGGAGTAGCCCAAAAGGAAAAAATGAAAATTTTCTCCTTTTACATTTAGTAATATATACAGGAGAAGGGGTTACTAGCCCCTTGCTCCCGGCATTTAGTCGCCTCTTATGACACGCATGGCTTACGTAGGAAGAATTATGTTCCACTTCCCCATGGAGATAAGAGGAAATAAACAAGAACAAGAACTAGAAAGAAAATAGAAGAAAACCCAGAGGGGTATGTATGTATATATATGCTTGTACATGTATGTATAGTGTGACCTAAGTGTAAGTAGAAGCAGCAAGACGTACCTGAAATCTTGCATGTTTATGAGACAGAAAAAAGACACCAGCAATCCTACCATCACATAAAATAATTACAGGCTTTAGTTTTACACTCACTTGGCAGGATGATAGTACCCTCCTGGGTGGCTGCTGTCTACCAACCTACTACCTATTTTCATACATTTATTAAACAAAAATACCAACCACTAACACTATACCCCCCCCCTGCTTTTAACATTTCTTTTCATGATCCTGTCAGTTCCAGCTCTTTACACCCTTTCATCTACATAATGCCTCACGCACCTCCCCCCACACTCACATCCTGTTCTTCCCTTTACTCCTAAAAGATGGTATACCTCCTTGGCCAGTGCATGAAATTAAGATAAGATAAGATAAGATTTCGTTCGGATTTTTTTAAACCCCCGGGGGGTTAGCCACCCCGGATAACCCAAGAAAGTCAGTGCATCATCGAGGACTGTCTAACTTATTTCCATTTTGGGGGCCTTAATTAATCTTGTCCCCCAGGATGCGACCCACACCAGTCGACTAACACCCGGTACCTATTTGCTGCTAGGTGAACAGGGCAACAGGTGTAAGGAAACGTGTCGAAATGTTTCCACCTGCCGGAATCAAACCCGGACCCTCCGTGTTGAAGCGGGAGCTTTAGCCACCAGGCCACCGGGCCTCCCTTTCTTCATCGACATTTAAAAGTTCCTCAAAATATTCCCACCATCTACCCAAATACCTCCATCTCCCCATGTACTAACTCCCCACTCTGTTTTTAACGACAAATCCATTCGTCCTCTAGGCTTTTTTAACTTGTTTATCTCACTCCAAAATTTTTTCTTATTTTTCATCAAAATTCTTGACAGTGGGCCCCTCCCACTCTATCATCTGCTCTCCTTTTTCACTCTTCACCACTCTCCTTCACCTTTCTTTTACTCTCTATATACTCTGCTCTTTTTATTGTAAAAACCTCTCATAAGCTACCTTTTCCTCTTTTATCACACCCTTTACTTCATCATTCTACCAATCACTCCTCTTTCCTCCTGCACCCACCCTCCTATAACCACAAACTTCTGCCCCACATTCTAATACTGCATTTTTAAGCCTTTCAGGGTTTCCGACGTACTAGTACGGCTTACGCACCAGGGTTATTGAAGTACTAGTACACCTGAATTCTAGCGCCTTCAGATCTAGCAAGAGAAAGCTGGTAGGCCTACATATGAAAGAATGGGTCTATGTGGTCAGTGTGCACAGTATAAAAATAAGCCTGCAGCACACAGTGCATAATGAGAAAAAAACTCCGATGACATTCTTCTTTGCAAATATACAGGGTCTAAAGCCAGCAACAAACAACAAAATACCTTTCATCCGTGGACTGCTTGCAGAGGCAAAGGCAATGTTCGCGGCTTTCACTGAGACCCACATAAAGGATCACTTGGACAACGAAATATGGATCCCAGGTTATGACCTATACAGATGTGACAGAGTGAACAGGCAAAAGGAGGGGGTTGGCCTGTACATTGCAGAGTCACTTGTTTGCACAGAACTGCTAAATGCCTCAAATGATGTAGTGGAAGTTTTTAGCAGTAAAGGTCGAGAACCAAAACCTAGTCATTGTGGTAGTCTACAAGCCTCCGATGCAACATCCCAGCAATTCCAGGAACAGCTGTTAAAAATTGACCACTGTCTGGAAAATCTTCCAGCTCCTGCACCCAACATCTTGCTCCTGGGGGATTTCAACTTAAGGCACCTAAATGGAGGAATTAGCAAATAATATTGTGCAGTAATAACACCAGGAGGCAGCTCTGATGAAAACTCACACTCACATGAGCTTTTAAATCTCTGCAAAAAAAATTCAATTTAAACCAGCAAATAATAGAGCCTACTAGACTGGAGAATACACTAACCTCATCTTCACTAACAATGATGATCTGATAAGAAATGTCACCATATCAAAAACAATATACTCAGATCACAACATCATTGGGGTTTTTCAGACATGTAGCGTGGAGCCCCAGACCGACATAATGAGACTAGTCACGAGGGAGCATTCACCAAATTCAACTTCAATAAAAAAACATAAAGTGGGACCAAGTAAACCAAGTCCTAACCGATATAAGCTGGGAAGATATACTAAGCAACACAGACCCCAACGTATGCCCAGAACAGATTAACTTGGTGGGACTCGATTATGCACAAGGGTTATTCCTCTAAGAAAAAGGAGGAGTAGATTTTAAAATAGAAAAGACAGGCGCTCCCTTTACAGGCGACGGGAAAAAAATAACGAGCGGCTAAAAGAGGTCAATATATCTGAAATGCGAAGGAGGCACTGGTCAGAGAAATAGCAAGCATCAACTCAAGCTAAAAGGGAAACTATAGGAATCAGGAATCGCGGGAAGAACTAAAGCCATAAATGAAATCGAAAGAAACCCAAAGTATTTTCTTCTCCTATGCCAAATCAAAGTCGAGAACAACATCCATATTGGGCCCCTACTTAAATAAGATGGGTCCTACACAGATGACAGCAAGGAAATGAGTGAGCTACTCAAGTCCCAATATGACTCAGTTTTTAGCAAGCCGCTAACCAGACTGAGAGTCGAAGATCAAAATGAATTTTTTATGAGAGAGCCACAAAATTTGGTTAACAACAAGCCTATCCGATGTTATCCTGATGCCAAATGACTTCGAACAGGCGATAAATGACATGCCCATGCACTCTGCCCCAGGGCCAGACTCATGGAACTCTGTGTTCATCAAGAACTGCAAGAAGCCCCTATCACGAGCCTTTTCCATCCTATGGAGAGGGAGCATGGACACGGGGGTCGTCCCACAGTTACTAAAACAACAGACATAGCCCCACTCCACAAAGAGGGCAGTAAAGCAACAGCAAAGAACTACAGACCGATAGCACTAACATCCCATATCATAAAAATCTTTGAAAGGGTCCTAAGAAGCAAGATCACCACCCATCTAGAAACCCATCAGTTACACAACCCAGGGCAACATGGTTTAGAACAGGTCGCTCCTGTCTGTCTCAACTATTGGATCACTACGACAAGGTCCTTAAATGCACTAGAAGATAAAAAGAATGCAGATGTAATATATACAGACTTTGCAAAAGCCTTCGACAAGTGTGACCATGGGGGTAATAGCGCACAAAATGCATGCTAAAGGGATAACAGGAAAAGTCGGTCGATGGATCTATAATGTCCTCAGTAACAGAACACAGAGAGTAGTCGTCAACAGAGTAAAGTCCGAGGCAGCTACGGTGAAAAGCTCTGTTCCACAAGGCACAGTACTCGCTCCCATCTTGTTCCTCATCCTCATATCCGACATAGACAAGGATGTCAGCCACAGCACCGTGTCTTCCTTTGCAGATGACACCCGAATTTGCATGACAGTGTCTTCCATTGCAGATACTGCAAGGCTCCAGGCGGACATCAACCGAATCTTTCAGTGGGCTGCAGAAAACAATATGAAGTTCAACGATGAGAAATTTCAATTACTCAGATATGGTAAACACCAGGAAATTAAATCTTCATCAGAGTACAAAACAAATTCTGGCCACAAAATAGAGCGAAACACCAACGTCAAAGACCTGGGAGTGATCATGTCGGAGGATCTCACCTTCAAGGACCATAACATTGTATCAATTGCATCTGCTAGAAAAATGACAGGATGGATAATGAGAACCTTCAAAACTAGGGAGGCCAAGCCCATGATGACACTCTTCAGGTCACTTGTTCTATCTAGGCTGGAATATTGCTGCACACTAACAGCACCTTTCAAGGCAGGTGAAATTGCTGACCTAGAAAATGTACAGAGAACCTTCACGGCGCGCATAACGGAGATAAAACACCTCAATTACTGGGAGCGCTTGAGGTTCCTAAACCTGTATCCCTGGAACGCAGGCGGGAGAGATACATGATTATATACACCTGGAAAATCCTAGAGGGACTAGTACTGAACTTGCACACGAAAATCACTCACTACGAAAGCAAAAGACTTGGCAGACGATTCAACATCCCCCCAATGAAAAGCAGGGGTGTCACTAGCACGTTAAGAGACCATACAATAAGTGTCAGGGGCCCGAGACTGCTCAACTGCCTCCCAGCATACATAAGGGGGATTACCAACAGACCCCTGGCAGTCTTCAAGCTGGCACTGGACAAGCACCTAAAGTCGGTTCCTGACCAGCCGGGCTGTGGCTCGTACGTTGGTTTGCGTGCAGCCAGCAGCAACAGCCTGGTTGATCAGGCTCTGATCCACCAGGAGGCCTGGTCACAGAACGGGCCGCGGGGGCGTTGACCCCCGGAACTCTCTCCAGGTAAACTCCAGGTGTTTTTGGTTTAAACAAGCGACTTTGCACTGTATTTTTGTATGGTATTTATGGTTGTATTCTAGTTTTCCTGGTCCTATTTTATAGAATGGAAGACATTTTACAGAAATTGAGATGATTTTGATTGGTTTCACAATGAAAAGTACTTTGAAATTGAGCTCAAAGTAGCAGAAATGTTCGATTTTTGCCGAAGTTCAAAAGTAAACAAATCATGCCACGCATCCAATACATTTCAACTGGTGAGCCTAATATTCTTTCACAAGTGCGCTGATATTATTTATACCATTTCTACACTAATGCAGAAGTCTGCATAACAGTAAATCTTTTAATTTTTGTGAGTATAAAAATTCGAAGTGGAAAGCAAAAGAAATGTAAGAGGGGCCTGGGGACATGACTAATGAACAGAGGAAATGTTATTTTAGTGCCAGGAATGTCTGTCTTTATTCTGGACCCTATTTGGAAATTGGCATCTTTTGAAATTTGTGTGAAATTGGCAAAACTGCTAATTTCTGATCATTTTACAGGATAGTTGATATTGGTAAATGGGTGGTTTCTTGTACTCATTCGATAGAAAAAATGGAGTTCTACCAAAATAGTTATGATTTTTGTCAACTAGTACACTGGAATTGGCAGAAAATAGGGCTCAAAGTGGGCGAAATCGCCAATGCGAAAACATCGTCGAGACCACTAACTTCGTGAGAGCATAATTCCGTAAGATTTCCATTAAATTTCATACTTTTGGTGTTATTATGATCGAGAAAAGATTCTCTATCTTTTCATAAAAAAAAATCTTTTTTTTTTTTTTCCGAAAAATTTTCAACCCTGAGAACAAGTTTAGGAGAGGGCCTCTCGACCCCAAAAGGGTTAAAACTATTCCAACCCTCTTCAAATCCCCCCCACTACTCATACTTGCACTAGCCCACCTTTCTGCCAATAGTTGCTTATATCTCACCTGAACTTCTTCCTCCCTTAGTTTATACACTTTCACCTCTCTCTTACTTGTTGTTGCCATTTTCCTTTTGTCCCATCTACCTCTTACTCTAACTGTAGCTACAACTAAATAATGATCCGATATATCAGTTGCCCCCTCTATAAACATGTACATCCTGAAGCCTGCCCATCAACCTTTTATCCACCAATATATAGTCTAACAAACTATTTTCATTACGTGCTATATCATACCTTGTATATTTATCTATCCTCTTTTTCATAAAATATGTATTACTTATTACCAAAACTCTTTCTACACATAGCTCAATTAAAGGCTCCCCATTTTTATTTACCCCTGGCACCCCAAATTTACCTACTACTCCCTCCATAACATTTTTACCCACTTTAGCATTGAAATCTCCAACCACAAGTACACTCACACTTGGTTCAAAACTCCCCACACACTCACTCAACAATTCCCAAAACCTCTTTCTCCTCTACACTTCTCTCTTCTCTAGGTGCATATATATATATGCTAACTATAACCCACTTTTCACATCCAACCTTTTTTTTAAACTCCACATAATCCTTAATTAATGCATTAAAAATCCCTCTTTTCCTGCCATAGCTTATCCATCAACATTATTGCTACTCCTTCTTTAACTAACTCTATTTGAAACCCCTGACATAATCCCATTTACTTCTCTCCACTGAAACTCTCCCACCCCCTTCAGCTTTATTTCACTTAAAGCCAGGACATCAAGCCTCTTCTCATTCATAGCATCCACAATCATCTCTTTCTTATCATTCGCACAACATCCACGCACATTCAGACATCCCACTTTGACAATTTTCTTCTTCTTCTTCTTCTTCTTTTTAGTAATCTTTACAGGAAAAGGGGTTACTAGCCCATTGTTCCTGGCATTTTAATATTATTTTAATATTATTTCAGAGTACATGATTAGCAGCACAATATAACAGTACCAACTCAAGCCAAACATATCCCATCTCACTCATAATCACTACCTATCACAGAACTCCCACATGACTCACTTATTCAAAACCAACATTAACTTAGCAACATACCCATAAAGAATAAGATTGGTGTTCACATCAACAAGGATATTCTTGTAAGCAACATTGTCCCCACGATGCCTAGCTTCCTCGCTATTGGTGCTGTTGGCTGTCACTAGGAACTCAAAACGGGGGTCTTCCAGTGAGCCAGATTTCTGCTGGAATAGTACTATGAAGTGCACCTGTGGGAGGAATGGTAATAACAATGTGAAATATCTTAGCATGAAACTCAAGTCAAATCAAAATTAATGTTATTTATTCATTTATATTTTCAAAATTTTAACTCAGTCTCATTTTATAGCTACTTACTTCCCTATATATATATACATGTTTTATACATAATATATATATATATATATATTATATATATAATATAAAATATTTATATATAATATTTTTTTTTTTTTTTTTTTTTTTCAACAAGTCGGCCGTCTCCCACCGAGGCAGGGTGACCCAAAAAAGAAAGAAAATCCCCAAAAAGAAAATACTTTCATCATCATTCAACACTTTCACCACACTCGCACATTATCACTGTTTTTGCAGAGGTGCTCATAATACAACAGTCTAACATAAACATATAAAGATAACAACATATCCCCCAAACTGCCAATATCCCAAACCCCCA
>NC_069400.1:109782933-109811736 GCF_026875155.1 Cherax quadricarinatus
CAGAGGTTTGTCGATCTTAATTTAAGTTGCGCAACACCTGCTCTGCTACCAAACATAATACGTATAGTAGGTTTTGTCAGAGTTAAGTGTAAGTTTATTGGTTGTCATCCAAGTCGGTATTTTGAGCAGCTCCTCATTAACAATGGTGTTGAGAGTGGCAAGATTAGGGTGGGAGATGACATAAGTCGTGTCGTCAGCAAAGAGAACGGGTTTTAGGTGTTGGGATATGTTTGGAAGATCATTGATGTAAATGAGGAAGAGCAGGGGTCCAAGAACACTTCCCTGCGGAACTCCAGTATCAAGTGGCCGTATTGATGAGGCTGTCTTTAATGGTGACATACTGATACCTATTAGAAAGGTAGGATTTAAAATATGCAAGTGCATGGCCTCTTATACCATAGTGGTCAAGTTTGTGGAGTAGGATGCCGTGGTCTACTGTGTTAAATGCTTTTCTTAGGTCAATAAAAATTCCTAGAAGATATTCTTTATTTTCCAATGCTGTGTAAAGCAGGTCTAGCATTTTTATAATTGCATCATTAGTGCTTTTATTTTTCCTGAATCCAAATTGGCAGGGGTTGAGTATGTTTTGTGACGTTATAAATGAATATAGTCTCCTGTGCACGAGTTTTTCGAAGATTTTGGATAGCAATGGTAAGTTTGATATTGGCCTATAGTTGTTTACGCCTGTAGGGTCACCACCTTTATGTATTGGTGTAACCCTTGCTGTCTTGAGTAGTGTCGGGAAAGTGCTAGTTTCTAGTGACTTGTTAAAAAGTAAAGTAATAGCATGCGAAAGGACATGGGCCGCTCGCTTGTACAATAATGGTGGGACGTGAGACAGATTCCCCGAGTTATTTTTAAGTGATTTTATAATCGCGGTGACTTCCATGGGCTCAGTTAGTACAAGATAGAAGGAATTTGGGAAATTCCCATCTAGGTAGTCCCCGGCACGCGCATTAGTACGTGGGATTTTACTGGTGAGATTAGATCCTATGTTTGAGAAGAAGTCGTTTATCTTGTTAGCTGTATCAGTGGGATGCAGTGGTGTTTCATGAGGTTTAGTTAGAACAATATTCTTTTTTTTTTCAGTTTGTGGGTCCCCAGAATCTGGGAAAGTGTTTTCCAGGTCTTTTTTATATCTCCTCTTGTGTCAGTGAATCTGCTAGAGTAGTACAGTTGTTTGGCTTTCTTTGTTAATTTGGTGAGAACTGTTGAATACTGTTTAAGAATATCTTTGTGTATTAAGCCCTGTCTATATTGCTTTTTCATATTGGTGTTTCTTATCAATGGATTTCAGAATGCTGCTGGTTAGCCATGGGCAACCAAGCCGTTTATTCGTGATCTGTTTCGTTTTTATAGGACAATGTTTGTTGTAAAGTCTAAGTATTTTGTTAAGAAAAATGCCTGTCCAATCGTCAATATCATTGGCATTGGAGAATTCTGTAGGCCAGTCAACAGTCTCTAGGTCTGCTGTGAAAATCCTTATTGAGGCCTCGTCATGGAGTCTAAATGAAACTTTGTTGTATTTGAGTGGTGGCTTACTAATGTTTGTTAAGAGGAAGATTGGGTAGTGGTCAGTAGTGCTGTCTGTGATTATCCCTGATTTAAGGGGGGCTAGTACATTGGTCCATATGTGGTCTATTATGGTTGCACCTGTCTCAGTCAGCCTGGTTGGTTTAGTTATTGTTGGTATGAGAAGTGCGTTGTTCATATTGTTGATGAAATCAGTTACAGTCTGATCATCTGGTAGGCCAAGGTTGATATTGAAGTCTCCAGCTAAGAGAAGGTGGTGCTTGTTCATTTGTCTGTTTGTTAATTAGTGACTTTAGATTCTCACTGAAGTTTGGGATGTTTTTTTTGGGGGAAATCCGGTAAATGGCACTGTTTGGTTATAGGCGTCTTGAGGTTTTTACAGTAAAATTAAAAAAAATGTATTCCCCATATTCATCATTAAAGCAATTAGTGCTAATACAAGATATTTTGGTTAGAGTAATAGATTGCAGTACCACCCCCAACTTGGTATGGTCTGCAGTTGTGGATTGCTGTGTATCCTGGTAGTGGGTAGATATCAATTGTGTCCTGCTTAAGCCAGGTCTCAGTATGAATAATGCAGGAGAAAGGTGTCTTTAGTGACTCAAGGAGTACCAGGAGGTCATCATAGTGTTTGCTTAAGGACTTGATGTTGTAGTTAAGAACTGATAGACTTTTCCTGGTATACTCAGTAAACTTATTCCTCTATAACTTATACAATCTCTTTTGTCCCCCTTCCATTTATATAAATGAATTATACATGATAGGTAGTAGGCTGGTAAACAGCAACCGCCCAGGGAAGTACTACCGTCCTGCCAAGTGAGTGTAAAACAAAAGCCTGTAATTGTTTTACATGATGGTAGGATTGCTGGTGTCCATTTTTCTGTCTCATAAACATGCAAGATTTCAAGTACGTCCCTTTCTACTTCCCCTTACACTTAGGTCATACTACACTAAAATGTACAAGCATATACATTTCACACCCCCAGGGCCGGATTACCGCATAGGCAAACTAGGCATTTGCCTAGGGCCCCGCGCATTTGGGGGCCCCCGCGGTCCAAGGGGTTCAGGGGCTCATCCAAGACTGTGCACATGGTGCAAGTGCAAAGGGGTCCCTACCTAAAAAGTTCAAGTGTTTGGAGAGTAAAATTGATTTTTAAAAATTAATCAAAACAAAAATAAATAATGAAATAAAATAAAATAAAAATAAATAAACCTAACCATAGATGGCAACACTCAACACGCCTTTGTTTACATCAGAACAGCTGTGTTTTCCCGCTGATGGGTGAGTATGGGAGATTCCTCTCCAATTTTCTGTAGTTTATATGATTTGATAGTCTTACGCATGATGCAATAACAATAATGGTCAGTGATTTATAAAGGGAATAATAGTGCTGTAGTGGTTATGCTGAATATAATAGGTACATGATGTCACTACTTTAATAGCCTAATCTAGTAATACTATACTGTCTTGAGTTTATTCTCTTTAAAATGCATGATTTAACAAGATAGTTATAATGGCTGTTGGTAAATGGTTTTGGTTGTCTTGATGTACTTTCCCTATTAAATTTAATCTAAATAGCCAGAATGTATTTAATTAGACCTTAAACAGGCTCACACCGATCCCCCCCCCCCACCCCCAAGCTGGAAAGGGTCGCTTCGCTTACCCGTAACTCAAAGGGGCCCCGCCAATCTGAATAGCCTAGGGCCCGGAGACTTCTTAATCCGGCCCTGCACACCCCTATGGGTTTTCTTCTATTTTCTTACTAGTTCTTGTTCTTGTTTATTTCCTCTTACCTCCATGGGGAAGTGGAACAGAATTCTTCCTCCGTAAGCCATGCGTGTTGTAAGAGGCAACTAAAATGCCGGGAGCATGGGGCTAGTAACCCCTTCTCCTGTATATATTACTAAATGTAAAAGGAGAAACTTTCGTTTTTCCTTTTGGGCCACCCCGCCTCGGTGGGATACGGCCGGTGTGTTGAAAGAAAGAAGAAAGAATTATACGTGCTCTCTGCCAATCCCTAGGTACCTTCCCCTTTTTCATACATTTCCTCTTTCAACAAACCGGCAGTATCCCACCAAGGCAGGGTGACCCAAAAAGAAAAATGAAAGTTCCTCTTTTCAAATTTAGTAATTTATACAGGAGAAGGGGTTACTAGCCCCTTGCTCCTGCCATTTTAGTGGCCTCTTACAACATGCATGGCTTACAGAGGAAGAATTCTATTCCACTTCCCCATGGAGATAAGAGGAAATAAACAAGAACAAGAACTAGAAAGAAAATATAAGAAAACCCAGAGGGGTGTGTGTATATATATATATATGCTTGCACATGTATGTATAGTATGACCTAAGTGCAAGTAGAAGTAGCAAGACGTACCTGAAATATTGCATGTTTCTTTCTTTCTTTCAACACACCGACCGTATCCCACCGAGGCGGAGTAGCCCAAAAGGAAAAAATGAAAATTTCTCCTTTTACATTTAGTAATATATACAGGAGAAGGGGTTACTAGCCCCTTGCTCCCGGCATTTAGTCGCCTCTTATGACACGCATGGCTTACGTAGGAAGAATTATGTTCCACTTCCCCATGGAGATAAGAGGAAATAAACAAGAACAAGAACTAGAAAGAAAATAGAAGAAAACCCAGAGGGGTATGTATGTATATATATGCTTGTACATGTATGTATAGTGTGACCTAAGTGTAAGTAGAAGCAGCAAGACGTACCTGAAATCTTGCATGTTTATGAGACAGAAAAAAGACACCAGCAATCCTACCATCACATAAAATAATTACAGGCTTTAGTTTTACACTCACTTGGCAGGATGATAGTACCTCCCTGGGTGGCTGCTGTCTACCAACCTACTACCTACTTTCATACATTTATTAAACAAAAATACCAACCACTAACACTATATCCCCCCCTGCTTTTAACATTTCTGTCATGATCCTGTCAGTTCCAGCTGCTTTACACCCTTTCATTCTACATAATGCCTCACGCACCTCCCCCACACTCACATCCTGTTCTTCTTCACTCCTAAAAGATGGTATACCTCCTTGGCCAGTGCATGAAATTAAGATAAGATAAGATAAGATTTCGTTCGGATTTTTAACCCCGGAGGGTTAGCCACCCAGGATAACCCAAGAAAGTCAGTGCATCATCGAGGACTGTCTAACTTATTTCCATTGGGGTCCTTAATCTTGTCCCCCAGGATACGACCCACACCAGTCGACTAACACCCAGGTACCTATTTGCTGCTAGGTGAACAGGGCAACAGGTGTAAGGAAACGTGTCGAAATGTTTCCACCTGCCGGGAATCAAACCCGGACCCTCCGTGTGTGAAGCGGGAGCTTTAGCCACCAGGCCACCGGGCCTCCCTTTCTTCATCGACATTTAAAAGTTCCTCAAAATATTCCCACCATCTACCCAATACCTCCATCTCCCCATGTACTAACTCCCCTACTCTGTTTTTAACTGACAAATCCATTCGTCCTCTAGGCTTTCTTAACTTGTTTATCTCACTCCAAAATTTTTTCTTATTTTCATCAAAATTTCTTGACAGTGCCTCTCCCACTCTATCATCTGCTCTCCTTTTACACTCTCTCACCACTCTCTTCACCTTTCTTTTACTCTCTATAAACTCTCCCTTTTTTTATTGTAAAAACCTCTCATAAGCATTTTTCCTCTTTTATACCCCCTTTTACTTCTATTCCACCAATCACTCCTTTTCCCTCCTGCCCCCCCCCCTCCTATAACCAAAAATTTTCTCCCCCACATTCAATACGCATTTTTAACCCTTTTTCGGGGGTTTCCCGACGTACTAGACGGTTTACGCACCGGGGTTATTGAAGTACTAGTACGCCTGAATTCTGGGCCCCTTTCAATCTAGCAAGAGAAAGCGGGGTGGGCCCACATATAAAAAGGTCTATGGGGCATGTCACAGTATAAAAAAAGCCTGCAACACACAGTGCAATGAGAAAAAAACTCCGATAAATTTCTTCTTTGCAAATATACGGTAAAAACCAGCAACAAAAAACAAAAACCTTTAAATCCGTGGACTGCTTGCAGAGGCAAAGGCAAATGTTCCGCGGTTTTTCACTGAGACCCACAAAAAGGGTCATTTGGAAAACAAAATAGGATCCCAGGTTCAGCCTATAAGATGTGACAGATGAACGGCAAAAGGAGGTTGGCCTAAAACATTGCAAGTCACTTTTGCACAGAACGCAAACCTCAAATGATTAGTGGAAGTTTTAGCAGTAAAGGTCAGAACCAAAACCTAGTCATTGGGGTATCTACAAGCCCCCGGATGCAACATCCCAAAATTTCCCGGAACAGCTTTTAAAAAATTGACCACTGTTGGAAAATTTTTCCAGCTCCTGCACCCAAACATTTGCTCCGGGGGGGATTTAAACTTAAAGGGCCCCTAAAAGGGAGGAATATAGCAAATAATATTGTTGCAGAATAACCCCAGGGGGCGCTCTGATGAAAACTCACACTCACAAGTTTTTAAATCCTGCAAAAAATTTAAATTTTAAAACCACAAAAAATAGAGCCTCTAACGGGAAATACACTGACCTATTTTCACTAACAATGAGATCGATAAGAAATGTCCCCAATCAAAAACAATACCAAATCAAAACATCTTTGAGGTTCAACAGTATGCGGGGGAGCCCCAACCGACAAAAGAGACAGTCACGGGGGAGCATTCCCCAAAAATTCAACTTCAAAACAAAAACAAAAGTGGGACCAAGTAAACCAAGTCCTAACCGATAAAAAACGGGGGGGGGGGGGGGGGAAGATAACAAAGCAACACAGACCCCAACGTACCTAGAACAGTTTTAACTTGGTGAAATCGATGTATGCACAAGGTTTACCCTAAGAAAAGGGGGAGTAGATGAAAAATAGAAAGAGACAGGCGCTCCCCTTTAAGGGCAGGGAAAAGAATAAAAAGGGGGGCGGCAAAAGAGGTCAATATATCTGAAATGCGAAGGAGGCACTGGTCAAGAAAAGCAAGCATCAAAACTAAAGCAAAAGGAAATCTTATAGGAATCAGGAATCGGGGGAAGAACTAAAACCATAAAAAAAATCGAAAGAAACCCAAAGTATTTCTTCTCCTATGCCAAAATCAAAGCGAGAACAACATTAAGTTTTGGGCCCCCTATTTTAAATAAGATGGGTCCTACACAATACAGCAAGGAAATGAGTAGCTACTCAATCCCAATATGACTCAGTTTTTAGCAAGCCGCTAACCAACTGAGAGTCGAAGATCAAAATGAATTTTTTAGAGAGACCCCAAAAAATTTTGGTTAACCAAGCCTTCCGATGTTACCTGATCCAAATGACTTCAAAAGGGAAAAAATGACATGCCCATGACTCTCCCCGGGCCAAACCATGGAACCGGGTTTTCATCAAGAACTGCAAGAACCCCCATCACGGCCTTTTCCATCCTAGGGAAGGGAGCAGGACACGGGGGTCTCCCACAGTTACAAAAACAACAGACATAGCCCCACTCCACAAAGGGGGCATAAAGAAACAGCAAAGAACACAGACCGATACACTAACATCCCTATCATAAAAATCTTTGAAAGGGTCCAAAGAAGCAAATACCACCCTCTAAAACCCCATCATCACCCCAACCCCGGGCAACAGGGTTTTTTAGAACAGTCGCTCCTGTCCTGCCAACTTTGGATCACACGACAAGGTCCTAAATGCACTAAAGAAAAAAAATAATGCAGATGTAATATATACAGATTTGCAAAAGCCTTCGACAATGGGGCCCCCATGGCGTAATAGCGCACAAAATGCAGCAAAAGGGTAACAGAAAAGTGGGTCGAGGATCTATAATGTCCTCACTAACAAACACAGAGAGTAGTCTCAACAGAGAAAAAGTCCGAGGCAGCTACGGTGAAAAGCTCTGTTCCCACAAGGCACAGACTCGCTCCCATCTTGTTCCCCCCATCCTCATATCCACATAGACAAGGATGCAGCCACAGCACCGTTCTTCCTTTGCAGATGACCCCCCGAATTTGATGCAGTGTTTTCCTTTGCAGACACCGCAAGGCCCAGGGGGGACATAAACCCCGAATCTTTCATGGGGGGCAGAAAACAATATGAAGTTCAACGTGAGAAATTTCAATTACTCAGAAGGAAACACGAGGAAATTAAATCTTCATCAAGTACAAAACAAATTTTGGCCACAAAAATAGAGCGAAAACCAACGTCAAAACCGGGGGTGATCAGTCGAGATCTCACCTTTAAGGACCATAAAAATTGTATCAAACGCACTGCTAAAAAAATGACAGGATGATAATGAAACCTTCAAAACTAGGGGGGGCCAACCCAGATGACACTCTTTAGGTCACTTGTTTTTACTGGCTGGGAATATTGCTGCACACTAACACACCTTTCAAGGGAGTGAAATTGCTGACCTAGAAAATGTAAGAGAACCTTCACGGCGCGTTAAAAGGAGAAAAACACCTCAATTACGGACGCTTGAGGCCAAACCCGTATTCCCTGGAAAAGAGGCGGGAGAGAACATGATTATATACACCTGAAAAATCCTAGAGGGGCTAGTACTGAACTTTACACGAAAATCACTCACAAAAAAACAAAAAACTTGGCAAAGATTCAACATCCCCCCAATGAAAAAGGGGGGTCCTAGCACGTTTAAAAGACCATACAAAATGTCAGGGGCCCCAAACTGCTCAACTCCTCCCAGCATACATAAGGGGGGTTACCAACAAACCCCTGGGAGTCTTCAAGCTGGCACGGGCAAGCACCAAAGTCGGTTCCTGACCCGCCGGGGTTGGCTCGTAGTTTGGTTTTCGTGCAGCCACAGCAACGCCGGGTTTATCAGGGTCTGATCCACCAGGAGGCCTGTCCAACCGGGCCGCGGGGGGTTGACCCCCGGGAAATCTCTCCAGGGAAACTCCAGGTTTTTGGTTTAAACAAGGACTTTGCACGTATTTTTGTTTTGGGATTTATGGTTTTATTCTAGTTTTTCCCGGGCCTATTTTATAAAAAGGAAACATTTTACAGAAATGAGATGATTTTTATTGGTTTTCACAATGAAAAGTACTTTGAAATTGAGTCAAATAACAGAAATGTTCGATTTTTGCCCAAGTTTAAAAATAAACAAATCAGCCACGCATCCAAAAACATTTCAAATGGGAGCCTAATATTCTTTTTCAAGTGCGCTGATATTTTTTTATACCATTTCTACACTAAAGCAGAAATCTGCAAACAGTAAATCTTTTTAAATTTTGGAGTATAAAAAATTTGAATGGAAACAAAAGAAAGTAAAAGGGGGGCCCGGGGGCATACAATGAACAGAGGAAATTTATTTTAGTGCCCGGAATGTTGTCTTGTTTTTTTCTGGACCCATTTGGAAATTTGGGATCTTTTTAAATTTGGTGTGAAATTGGCAAAACTGCTAATTTCTGATCATTTTTAAAGGGTAGTTTGATATTGGTAAATGGGTTTGGGTTTTTTGTACCATTCGATAAAAAAATGGGGTTCTACCGAAAAATTTTTGATTTTTGTCAACTAGTACACTGGAATTGGCAGAAAAAGGGGTCAAAGTGGGGGAAATCGCCAATGCGAAAACATCGCGAACCACTAACTTCGTGGAGCATAATTTCCCTAAATTTCCATTAAAATTTTATAATTTTGGTGTTATTAGATCGAGAAAAATTACTTACTTTTCATAAAAAAAAATTTTTTTTTTTTTTTTTTTTTTTCCGAAAAATTTCAACCCTGAGAACAAGTTTAGGGGAGGGCCTCTCGACCCCCCAAAAGGGTTTAAAAATATTCCAACCCTCTTCAAATCCCCCCCACTACTCATACTTGCACTAGCCCCCCTTTCTGCCCAAAATTTTCTTTATCTCACCTGAACTTCTTCCTCCCTTAGTTTTTACACTTTCACCTCTCTCTTACTTGTTGTTTTCCATTTTTTCCCTTTTTTCCCCTCTACCTCTTTCTCTAACTGTACACAACTAAATAATGATCCCATATATCAGTTGCCCCCTCTAAAACATTTCATCCGAAGCCTGCCCATCAACCTTTTTTTCCACCAAAATATAGTCAACAAAAAATTTTCATTTCGTGCTATATCATACCTTGTATATTTACTATCCTCTTTTTCATAAAAAATTTTTATTATTACCAAAACTCTTTCTCACAAGTCAATTTAAAGGCTCCCCATTTTTATTTACCCCTTTTCACCCCAAATTTACCATACTCCCCCATAACATTTTTTTCCCACTTTAGCATTGAAATCTCCAAAACCCCAAGTCACTCACACTTTTTCAAAAATCCCCACACACCACTCAACAATTCCCAAAACCCTTTCCCTCTACACTTCTCTCTTTTCTAGGGGGCAATATATACTAACTTTAAAACCCCCTTTTCACCCAACCTTTATTTTTACTCCACATAATCCTTGAATTAATCATTTATACTCCCTCTTTTCCTGCCCTAGCTTACCATCAACATTATTCTACTCCCTTCTTAACTAACTCATTTTAAACCCCCGACATAATCCCATTTACTTTCTCCACTGAAACTCTCCACCCCCTCGCTTTATTTTACTTAAAACCAGGGCATCAAGCCTCTTCTCATTCAAGCACCACAATCACTCTTTCTTTTCAACGCACAACTCCACCCCATTTAGACATCCCACTTTGACAATTTTTTTTCTTTTTTCTTCTTCTTCTTTTTTGTAATCTTTACAGGAAAAGGGGTTTCTAGCCCCTTGTTTTCCCGGGATTTTTAAAATTATTTTAAATTATTTCAAGTAAAAAAATTAGAAAAAATATTATAAAAAAAAGTACCAAAAATCAAGCCAAAACATAACCCATCTCACTCATAATCACAAACCCATACAAACTCCCACATGACTCACTTATTCAAAACCAACATTAACTAGGGAACAACCCAAAAAGAATAAGATTTGGGGTTCACATCAACAAAGGGTATTTTTTGAAGCAAAATTGTCCCCCCCGTGCCTACTTCCTCGCTATTGGGGCGTTTGGGTGTCACTAGGAACTCAAAACGGGGTCTTTCCCGTGGCCAGTTTTTGCTGGAAAAGTACATGAAGTGCACCTTGGGGGGAATGGTAATAAAAATTGAAATATCTTAGCAGAAACTCAAGTCAAATCAAAATTAAAGTTTTTACATTTATTTTTTCAAAATTTTAACTCATCTCATTTTATAGTACTTATTTTCCCCAATATATATACATGTTTTTAAAACATTATATAAATATATATATATATATATTATAATATACATATAAATATATATAAATATATATATAATAATTATATATATATATATAATATATTATTAATTTTATATAATATTTTTTATTTTATTATCACCCCCCGCCGATTCCCACCAAAGGGAGGGTGGGCCCGAAAAAGAAAAACTTTTAAAACCCTCATTCACTCCATCACTGCTTGCCAGAAGGGTGCTTTACACTACAGTTTTTTAAAACTGCAACATTAACACCCCTCCTTCAGAGTGCAGGCACTGTACTTCCCATCTCCGGGACTCAAGTCCGGCCTGCCGGTTTCCCTGAATCCCTTCATAAATGTTACTTTGCTCAACACTCCAACAGCACTCAAGTATTAAAAACCATTTGTCTCCATTCACCCTATCAAACACGCTCACGCATGCCTGCTGGAAGTCCAAGCCCCTCGCACACAAAACCTCCTTTACCCCCCCCCTCCAACCCTTTCCCAGGCCGACCCCTACCCCGCCTTCCTTCCACTACAGACTGATACACTCTTGAAGTCATTCTGTTTCGCTCCATTCTCTCTACATGTCCGAACCACCTCAACAACCCTTCCTCAGCCCCCTGGGCACAGTTTTGGGAATCCCGCACCTCCTTTCCCAACTTCCAAACTACGAATTCTCTGCATTATATCACACCACACATTGCCCTCAGACATGACATCTCCACTGCCTCCAGCCTTTTTCCTCGCTGCAACTTCATCACCCACGCTTTACACCCAAATAAGAGCGTTGGTAAAACTATACTCTCATACATTCCCCTCTTTTTCCTCCAAGGACAAAGTTCTTTGTCTCCACAGACTCCTAAGTGCACCACTCACTCTTTTTCCCTCATCAATTCTATGATTCACCTCATCTTTCATAGACCCATCCGCTGACACGTCCACTCCCAAATATCGAATACGTTCACCTCCTCCATACCCCTCCCCCCCCCAATCTGATATTCAATCTTTCATCACCTAATCTTTTTGTTATCCTCAAAACCCTTACTCTTTCCTGTATTCACCTTTAATTTTCTTCTTTTCACACCCTAACCAATTAAACCCCCAAATCTCTGAAAAAAAACTTCTTTTCAAAATTTCCCCCAAGAGCACAGTTCATCGGCAAAGAGCAGCTGTGCAACTCCCACTTTTTTGGGTTTTTCTTTATTTTTTAACCCCCACCCCCTTCCAAACCCTCGCTTTTACTTCTCTTCCCAACCCCATCATAAATTTTTAAAAAAACCACGGTGACATCACACATCCTTGTCAAAGGCCTTTTTAAAACGGGGAAAAATTTCCCTCTTTCCTACATACTCTAACTTGAGCCTCACTATCCTCGAAAAACTCTTTACGCTTTCATAACCTACCCCCAACCATACACTTTTCAACATCTGCCCCATTGCCCCCCACCACCCTGTCAACGCCTTTCCAAATCCATAAAGCCACAAAGACCCTTTAGCCTTATCTAAATACTGTTCACTTAAAAATTTTTTTCCAAACACCTGGTCCACAAACCCCCCCTATTTTCCAAAGCCTCCTTTTCATCTGCTATCCTATTCTCCGTCTTACTCTTAATTTTTTTTCCCAATTTTAAAAATCTACCATACATTTACCAGTACGTGCTTATGGGAGATTCTAAAGAAAAATTTTCAAAGGTTTTGTGGATGGTTTTTGGGGTGTTGTAAAGGTAAAAGTTGAAAGTGAACTAGAAAAAAGTAAGGTATAGGGTTCAAATGATTTAGATAAAGAAAAATTGGATATCAAATTGGGGAGGAGGAGTGGAAGAAGTGAATTTTTCAGAACTTGGGAGTTGACGTGTGGGCGGTTTGGATTTATAAAGGATGATTTTAATCTAGAATTGAGGGGGAAAAAAGGGGATGGTGCTTTGAGGTAATGGGGATAAAAAAAACTTACTATGGGGCAAAAAAGGGGGAATGTATAAAGATATAGTCCCAAACACCTTATAGGGGTGTAAGCTGGTGGAAATGCAGCAGCGAGGGGGAGGGTTGGGAGGCGTGGAGAGTCCTGTTTAAAGGGAAATGGTGGTGTAAATTTTTATGCAGAAAATTCGGATGTGGAAATTAGAAAAGTGGGAGTTAATAAAAGTATTAGTCAGAGGGCAGAAGGGGCTTGTTGGGGGGTTTGGTCTTTTTAGAAGAAGGGATAAAAGAGAATACAGGGAAGCATAAAACATGGGGGAAGGGAAGGCGGGTAGGGTGCCTCAAAAGGGTTGGAGAAGGGGGTAAAGGAGTTTTTGGGTAAGGGGGTTGGGCTTCCCCAAGCGTGCGTGAGCGTTTTTAGGAAAATGAAAGGAGACAAAAGGGACTTGGGGCCTGACATCTGTTGGGGTGTGACCCGGGGAATATTTTGTGAAGGGGTTCAGGGAAACCGGTTATTTTTATATAGTCGGGGGGTTGAGCCTGGAATGGGGAATACAAAGCCGCACTTTAAAAAAGGGGTTTGGGAATTGGCATTTTTGGAGGGTATGTTTTTGTATCTTTATGTGTGTATGCTTTAGATGTTGTATTGACACCTCTGCAAAAACATGATAATGTGCGAGTGTGGGAAAGTTTTGAATGATGATAAAAAATTTTTTTCTTTTTGGGGATTTTCTTTCTTTTTTTTTGGGTCACCCTCCTGGGTGGGAGACGGCCGACTTGTTGAAAAAAAAAAAAAAAAATATATAATGTAGTTATGTTATTTGGGTAGAAGCAACCGCCCAGGGAGGTACTACCGCCGCCAAGTGGTGTAAAACGAAAGCCTGTAATTGTTTACATGAGGGGGTTTCGGGTTTTTTTTTCTGTCTCATGAACATGAAATTTTTTTCGGGAAACGTCTTGCTACTTCACTTAAAACTTAGGTCACACTACACAACAGAAAAGCACATATATACACACCCCTCGGGTTTCTTCTATTTTTTTTCATTCTTTTCTGTTTATTTCCTTTACTCCAGGGGAAGTGGAACAGAATTCTTCCTCCGAAGCCATGCGTTTGTAAAGGCGACTAAAATCCCGGGGGAGCAAGGGCAAAAACCCTTTCTCCTTATTTTACTAAATGTAAAAGGAGAAACTTTCGTTTTTTTTTTGGCCCCCCCGCCTCGGTGGTAGGGCCCGGTGTGTTAAAGAAAGAAAGATATATAGAAGGTTGGTAGACAGCAACCACCCAGGGATACTACCGCCTCCCAAGTGAATGAAAAACAAAAAACCTGTAATTGTTTTACATAAAGTGGGATTGCGGGTGTTTTTTGTCTGTCTCAAAAAATTGCAAGATTAAGGTATGTTTGCTACTTCTACTTACACTTGGGTCACCACACATACAGTACACGTTTATTTATACACACTCATCTGATTTTCTTTGATTTTATCTTAATAATTTTTTGGCTTTTTACTTTTCCTTTTATATCCTGGGGAAGGGGAATAAAATCTTTCCTCCGAAGCCATGGGGTTTTTAAAAGTCAACTAAATGCCGGGAACAATGGGCTAGAAACCCCCTTTTCCTGTAAAGATTACTAAAAAGAATAAAAGAAGAAAATTGTAAAAGTGGGAAGCTAAATGTGCGGGGATTTTGGGGGCAAATGTAAGAAAGAGATGATTTGGATTTTTAAAAATAAAAAGAAGCTGGATGTCCGGGCTTTAAGTGAAACGAAGCTGAAGGGGGTGGAGATTTTCAAGGGAGAGAATAAATAGATTAGTCGGGGGGTTTCAGATAGAGTTAGAGCTAAAAAGGAGTAGCAAAATGTTGAAGGATAAGCTATGGCAGGGAAAAAGGGGCTAAAATGTATAAATTCAAGGATTTTGGAGTAAAATAAAGTTGGGGTGTGAAAATGGGATAAAGCGTGTATATACCTGGAGAAGAAAGAAGTGTAAGGAGAAGAGGATTTTTGGGAAAATTTTATGAATTTCGGGGGGGTTTTGAATCAAATGTGGAAATATGGTGGTTGGGGGTTTTTAATGCTAAAGTGGGGAAAAAAGTTATGGGGGGAGTATAGGTAAATTTTGGGGTGCCAGGGTAAATTAAATGGGGTCCCTTTTAATTGAGCTATGTGTAAAAAGAGATTTTTGGGAATAATAATACATATTTTAGAAAAAAAGGAAAAATAAATAACAAGGTAATGTAGCACGTAATGAAAATTTGTTAGATTTTTATTGGTGGAAAAAGGTTGAGGGGGAGGGTCAGGATGTACATGTTTATAGAGGGGGAACTAAAATCATTTATTAATTAGTTGTAGCTACAGTTTGAGTAAAAGGTAGATGGGGAAAAAAAAAGGGGGCAACAACAATAAGAGGGGGGTGAAAGTTAAAACAAGGGAGGAGGGAATTTTGGGGGATAAAGCGATTTTGGCAAAAGGTGGGGTATCAAAGATGAGAGTGGGGGGGTTTAAGAGGGTTGGAAAAGTTTTAAAAATGCAGAATTAGAATTGGGCAGAAGTTTGTGGTTATAAGGGTGGGGCAGGGGGAAAGAGGAGGGTTGGTGGAAGATGAATAAAGGGTGGATAAAAGAAAAAAGTTAGCTTATGAGAGGTTTTTACAAAGAGAATGTTATAAAGAGCAGAGTATAGGAAGTAAAAGAAAGGTGAAAGAGTGGCAAAAGGTGCAAAAAAGAGCAGATGATAGAGTGGGAGAGGGGCTGTCAAAATTTTAATAAATAAAAAAAAATTTTGAGTGAGTTTAAAAAAATTAAGAAAAACCAGGAAAGAGGATTTTCAGTTAAAAAAAAGAGTAGGGGGGGTAGTAGATGGGGAGAGGGGGTGTTAGGTAATGGCGAGAATTTTGAGGGAAATTTTAAATGTTGAGGGAAAAAAGGGGGGCGGTAATTTTTATGCCTGGTCAGGGAGGTATACCCTCTTTTAGGAGAAGAAGAGCAAAAATGTAAGTGGGGGGAGGGACCGAGGCATTACTAGAAGAAAAGGGGGAAAGCACTGGAACTGATGGGATCATGACAGAAATGTTAAAAGCAGGGGGGGATATAGTTTTTGGAGTGGTTGGTACTTTTTATTTAATAAATGTATGAAAGAGGGGAAGGTACCTAGGGATTGGCAGAGAGCATGTATAATCCCTTTATATAAAGGGAAAGGGGACAAAAGATTGTAAAAATTAAGAGGAATAAGTTTATTGATATCCCCGGGAATAGTGTAGGGTAAGGGTTAATTGAAAGAATTAGAGGTAAGACAGAATGTAGGATTGCGGATGAGCAAGGAGGTTTCAGAGTGGGTAGGGGATGTGTAGATCAAGTGTTTACATTGAAGCATATATGTGAACAGTATTTAGATAAAGGTAGGGAAGTTTTTATTGCATTTATGGATTTAGAAAAGACATATGATAGAGTGGATAGGGGAGCAATGTGGCAGATGTTGCAAGTATATGGAATAGGTGGTAAGTTACTAAATGCTGTAAAGAGTGTTTATGAGGATAGTGAGGCTCAGGTTAGGGTGTGTAGAAGAGAGGGAGACTACTTCCCGGTAAAAGTAGGTCTTAGACAGGGATGTGTAATGTCACCATGGTTGTTTAATATATTTATAGATGGGGTTTGTAAAAGAAGTAAATGCTAGGTGTTCGGGAGAGGGGTGGGATTAAATTATGGGGAATCAAATTCAAAATGGGAATTGACACATTTACTTTTTGCTGATGATACGTGCTTATGGGGGATTCTAAAGAAAAATTGCAAAGGTTAGTGGATGAGTTTGAGAATGTGTGTAAAGGTAGAAAGTTGAAAGTGAACATAGAAAAGAGTAAGGTGATGAGGGTATCAAATGATTTAGATAAAGAAAAATTGGATATCAAATTGGAGAGGAGGAGTATGGAAGAAGTGGAATGTTTTTCAGATACTTGGGAGTTGGACGTGTCGGCGGATGGATTTATGAAGGATGAGGTTAATCATAGAATTGATGAGGGAAAAAAGGTGAGTGGTGCATTGAGGTATATGTGGAGTCAAAAAACATTATCTATGGAGGCAAAGAAGGGAATGTATGAAAGTATAGTAATACCAACACTCTTATATGGATGTGAAGCTTGGGTGGTAAATGCAGCAGCGAGGAGACGGTTGGAGGCAGTGGAGATGTCCTGTCTAAGGGCAATGTGTGGTGTAAATATTATGCAGAAAATTCGGAGTGTGGAAATTAGGAGGTGTGGAGTTAATAAAAGCATTAGTCAGTGGGCAGAAGAGGGGCTTTTGAGGTGGTTTGGTCATTTAGAGAGAATGGATCAAAGTAGAATGACATGGAAAGCATATAAATCTATAGGGGAAGGAAGGAGGGGTAGGGGTCGTCCTCGAAAGGGTTGGAAAGAGGGGGTAAAGGAGGTTTTGTGGGCGAGGGGCTTGGACTTGCAGCAAGCGTGCATGAGCGTGTTAGATAGGAGTGAATGGAGACGAATGATACTTGGGACCTGACGATCTGTTGGAGTGTGAGCAGGGTAATATTTAGTGAAGGGATTCAGGGAAACCGGTTATTTTCATATAGTCGGACTTGAGTCCTGGAAATGGGAAGTACAATGCCTGGACTTTAAAGGAGGGGTTTGGGATATTGGCAGTTTGGAGGGATATGTTGTGTATCTTTATACGTATATGCTTCTAAACTATTGTATTCTGAGCACCTCTGCAAAAGCAGTGATAATGTGTGAGTGTGGTGAAAGTGTTGAATGATGATGAAAGTATTTTCTTTTTGGGGGTTTTCTTTCTTTTTTGGGTCACCCTGCCTCGGTGGGATTTTTTTTTTCAACAAGTCGGCCGTCTCCCACCGAGGCAGGGTGACCCAAAAAAGAAAGAAAATCCCCAAAAAGAAAATACTTTCATCATCATTCAACACTTTCACCACACTCGCACATTATCACTGTTTTTGCAGAGGTGCTCAGAATACAACAGTCTAGAAGCATACTCATATAAAGATACACAATATATCCCTCCAAACTGTCAATATCCCAAACCCCTCCTTTAAAGTGCAGGCATTGTACTTCCCATTTCCAGGACTCAAGTCCTGTGTACATATTAATTTATTTATTATATTTACTTATGGCCTAGATTTCCATTTTTTTTTTTTAACAAGTCGGCCGTCTCCCACTGAGGCAGGGTGACCCAAAAAGAAAATACTTTCATCATCATTCAACACTTTCACTTCACTCACACATAATCACTGTTTTTGCAGAGGTGCTCAGAATACTACAACAATTTAGAAGTATATATGTATAAAGATACACAACATATCCCTCCAAACTGCCAATATCCCAAACCCCTCCTTTAAAGTGCAGGCATTCCATATTCTTACTTTTTAATGGCTGAACTCCTCAAGGAAGGCTCTCTGACATCTGATTTCTTGATTTCAACTCTTTATTGAGAATATCTATTTAGATATTCTGTACACAAGGGAAAGAGGGGAAAGAGGGGAAAGAAAGGGAAGTAGAGAGGAAGGAAGGGAGGAGAAAGGGAGGGAAGGAAGGAGGGATAGAGGATAGGTGGGTGGTTAGAACCAATTAATGGCTTATGAAAATGTTCCCTCAAATATCACTCTAAACTGGTTTATATTGACATTCACTGGAAAGACTTAATAGAATGAACAAATCTGGGCATGGTAAATCCAAGGAGCCTATTTTTGAATGAAGTCCTATGCTTGGTTTTCAATTTAAGTGTGTATGCCAAATCAAAAGAAACTGAACACACAGCCAGAGTAAGCTGGGTTGTTTCAACACAAAGTCTCGACTAGGAATGGAAGGAGAAAAGGAAATAGTAATATGGATGTATATATTCACAGGTTCATAACATGAGCACTTTAATCCAGACAAAGACAGACTGGAAGGAGGAGGAGGAGGATTTTGTTTTTCTCAAGTGTCCTTTAAGCAAATTCATATAATTTTTGTATAGTATAATGATTTGCTGCACATGTAGAAATCTCATATTTTTGGGGGTAAATATTAGTTAAGAAATGTGGAATGAATCCCTATATGTACTTTGTGTGTTATAACGAATTCGATTTACGTGAATTTATTGTATGCACCATGGGCCAGGCACACATCTATTGTACAGTGATGAAGCCCATATAGCGTACATAAGCATTAATACACTGCTCTTAAAATTTAATTTAATAAACTGCAACTGTCTACTGTATGTTTCCCAGCCTCACATACATCTATACATTATTTTTCAAATAACATAAAGTTTAAGTATCACCATGGGGAAGTAGAACAGAATTCTTCATCTATAAGCCATGTGTGTCGTAACAGGCAACTACTTCAGTGGAATACGGCCAGTGCATTGAAATAAAGTTTGAGTAGCACTAATGTATTGCACTGCAGCACATCCCTGCAAGCTTGAAGGTTAGTCAATGATGATATTAATGCAAACAGAACTGGTCCATTTCTACAAGAATATAAAATAAATGAACTCATGCAGAAAATCATACAAACATTCAAATAACAAACATCAAAACAGAAGTCTGCACTAATACATATGAACTGTAATGAGATCCCACAAAAATACATAAACAAAAGACTAGTCCCATGCCTGCTTGTAAAATGAGAATGTTTCTTAACTTACACCCTTGTGCCTGGGTAGTGGGTTGCCAATATCACAGATGAGGGTGGTGTTGGCACCCATGGTGCGTGGGGAGCAGGTAACGGAGGTATTATCCTTAGCAGCAAAAGTGTTATACAGCAGACCAGCAGGAATAGGTATGTAAACTTTTGCCTCAAATGCATCATCAGCATTATTGACCACTCTTACATCCACCTCCAGCTGCTCCTTCTTCCGAAAAACAAAAGTGTCTGGCCTGAAAAATGAGCATGAATGATAACAGTGAGTTAGGCCTAGGAGGCGACTATACCAAAATCCCTCTTTAGGTATTAAATGAAAGCTATGAGTCAAGCCTAGCAAGTAACTATGGTATTTAATTCTCTCAACTGACACTGCTTTATGGAAGGAAAACAAGGAGGCTTATACAGAAACTAAAATAAATTGCAATGTCTATTTCTTTATATAATCCTAGTGTCCGATGAAAGTGAATCACGAGTACACCAAATATCACACAAAATAAACAATTTCAAAAAATGTTCATCACAAAGAATAGATATACAGGAAGGCTCCATTTATACAGCAGGTTAGGTTCCGGGTTACTGCTGTAAAGTGAAACACAGGCCCCCCACTCCCTTTCTTTTTTTTCACTTTCAAATGCAAATAAAAGACTGATAACATGTTTACGTTATCATATATTAAGCGAGGAATTGAGCAAAGCTTAAAAAATGCATATACAGTGCACACATTACTTACCTTAAAATATATCTATACTTAGCTTATAGTGAGTGGTGAGTATATTCATTGTAGGTAGCCTGAATAAATGAAGAATGGATATAATCGAAAACCACTGCATTAGCCAAAGATTGTAAAGCAAGGCTCTCCTGTACAGTATAATCTCAACTACAGATTTTCTGAAAGCAAACAATAAAAAAAGGGACTCAAGCATAGATTAAAGGATGAAGAAGAGACTCACGCAGTAAAGGTGAGAATGAGGTCAGGGATGCAAACATTGTCATCTCCACAATTCTTCTGGATGGTGAGGGAGTCTGAAAGGGCGAGCTTCTGACGCTGATTGAGGATGGGTGTGAGGGAGCGTGGGGTCCTGCGGTACTTGGGCTCCACCAGCTGATACTTAACCTCAGCACCGATAGGCGTCAATTTGTCTGTCAGTGTCGGCTGTTGAGAAGGGGTGACAAGGAAGAGAGCTACTTATATTATGATTAGTTTAGTTTTAGTATCATTTGTGTGATTACAATTTGTAGTTTCAAGAGCATATGTATGTTTGTGGTGTTCTGTTCTCATTGTTAAGATCAAGAACAATATAATTTCCAAAGGTTTTAGTATACACTGCCTCAAGTTACTACTATTTGTTAAGAAATATTTCCTAGTAACCTTTTGGTACTACTTTCTCATAGTTTACAATTGAAGAATGCTAAAAATTATGCTCATCTATCTTTAGTCCAGCTTCAAGGTTCATCTCTCTTAGATCTTTAAATTATTTTGCAAGATTTTTTCCAAGCCTTTCCTTAATATGTATATGTAAAAAATTTATGTGAACACCACAATACAGATGCAATCACCATAGTTGGTGGATACTTTTTGCACCTTCACACAATTGATGGTTGGAGTACCTGCTGCCCTTACACCACTACTCAACACCTAGGCAAGAGTCAACATTCAAGAACTTACTGCAACATACACCTGGTGCAGCTGACACCTGGGGATTTCCTTCTCAAGCTGGATTGTTTCTTTCAACATCCACTGGTCAGTGTTGAGGAAGAAGATGCGTGCAGTATTTACTTTACCATCCAATGTGTACTCCACGTCCAGTTCTGTGGGATGAAAGACTCAGTGTTAATTTCTTAAGAACATAACAAATTTGTTTCTGTCTTAAAAACAGAACATTTTTGCACTTTAATTATGAGCAAAACACATTTGTTTCTTTCCAGAAAAATAGAGAACACTTCATAAATAAAAAGAAGTTGAGGAGAAACATATTAAAATTCTATTCCTTTAAAACATCTTGCTTGTTGATTAAAAGCTTCTCGAACATCACAGCCACAGAGGCCCCAACAAACTATCTACCTTTTTTATATCTTTATTTACCACAAGTACATGTACAAGTACATGCCTCGGTGGGAGACGGCTGACTTGTTCAAAAAAAAAAAAAAAAAACATGTACATGGTATACAGCCCTAGCTGACATCAATGACATACTACTATATAGAAAGCCGCTTGTTATGCTGAGCATTTTGGGCAAATTAGGTCAGTTTTTGTCCCAGGATGTGACCCACACCAGTCTACTAACACCCAGGTACCCATTATACTGATAAGTGAACATGGACAGCCGGTGTGAGGAAACACGTCCGATGTTTCCACCCCTTCGCTGGGAATCAAACCCAGACCCTCAGTGTGAAGCGAGAGCTTTTGCCACCAGGCCACTTTATCTTTCACAGACCCATCTGCTGATATGTCTACTCCCATGTATTTGAATACATTCACTTCTCCCATACTCCCTTTAATCTGATATTTGCTCTATCATGGCCTAGACTTTTAGTCACTCCCATAACCAACAGCCAGATCAATCAGGCTAATAACCAAAAGGCCTGTTCCAGGACCAGAACAGGCCTTTACATATCCTCCAAAATTTTTCAACCAACTCTTGTAATATGTTTTCAGTCTCCCAAAAGAACTGTTATCAGTAAAGAGCAACTGTGACAGCTCCCATTTTGTATCAGATCCAATATCATTTAATTCCATGCACCTCTTCCAAAACCCTAGCATTCACTTTTACAATAGCATGTATAAATATTAGACAACCATGGTGACATCACATAGCCTGTCTAGGAAATAGTCTCCCTCCCTCCTACATGCCCTAACCTGATCCTATCCACATAAAAAATCTTTACTGCATTTAGTAACCTACTGTTTATTACATACACCTGCAACATAGCTTTAATTCTTTCTACTATATGCCTTTTCTAAGTCTATATGTGCAACAAACAGCTCTTTACCCTTATCTAAATGCTGATCACTTATATGCTTCAATATGAACACTTGGAAGGAGAAAGGAAGAGAGGGGAAGAATGAGAGGAAGATGGGTAAGACTTCAAGGGACTGGAAGCAAGCAGTGTGTAGGTTCTAGTCTGCCTCTCACAATGTAACCCAGCACAAACCTTACAGACTACAACACTTTACCAATGTGAAAACTCAAGAATAAATGTAATTTGATTTGTTCATGTCACATAACTGTGAATCATAGAGTGCCTTACCAATGTCTTCAGGAACTCCAAGACCACCATAACCCACACAGAATTCAAGGGGAACACAGGTGACAGGTCTGCCACTCTGGGTGCGGCAGCCAGCCTCCAGGCTTGCTCCAGATTCTATGTCGATGATCTTGCCCTCTGACAGGAAGGTGAGGCTGTGATTTAGCAGATTCACAATAGGCCGGGATCTGCAGTGGAATCAAAGAAGCAGAAGTTGGTGGGAGGGTAGTGGATGAGAAACCAAGTGTGAGGGTAACTAAAATACACTGTTATGTACACTATTATTATTTTTTTTTTTTTAACAAGTCGGCCATCTCCCACCAAGGCAGGGTGACCCAAAAAGAAAGAAAATCCCCAAAAAGAAAATACTTTCATCATCATTCAACACCTTCACCTCACTCATACATAATCACTGTTTTTGCAGATGTGCTCAGAATACAACAGCTTAGAAGCATATACGTATAAAGGTACACAACATACCCCTCCAAACTGCCAATATCCCAAACCCCTCCTTTAGAGTGCAGGCACTGTACTTCCCATTTCCAGGACTCAAGTCTGGCTATATAAACATAACCGGTTTCCCTGAATCCCTTCGCTAAATATTACCCTACTCACGCTCCAACAGCTCATCAGGTCCCAAATACCATTCGTCTCCATTCACTCCTATCAAACACGCTCACGCATGCCTGCTGCAAGTCCAAGCCCCTCACCCACAAAACCTCCCTTACCCCTTCCCTTCCAACCTTTTCGAGGATGACCCCTACCCCGCCTTCCTTCCCCTACAGATTTATACGCTCTCCATGTCATTCTACTTTGATCCATTCTCTCTAAATGACCAAACCACCTCAACAACCCCTCTTCAGCCCTCTAATACAGTACTTTTATTAACTCCACATTTCTCCTAATTTCCACACTCCGAATTTTCTGCATAATATTTACACCACACATTGCCCTTAGACAGGACATCTCCACTGCCTCCAACCACCTCCTCGCTGCTGCATTCACAACCCAAGCTTCACATCCACATAAAAGTGTTGGTACTACTATACTTTCATACATTCCTTTCTTTGCCTCCATAGATAACGTTTTTTGTCTCCACATATACCTCAATGCACCACTCACCTTTTTTCCCTCATCAATTCTATAATTTTTTTTTTTTATATTTTATTTAAAAAATACATCACAGCACATAAAAAATAACAAAACAGGCCTTATCTGTCAACAAATGTAATAAACTTTCCATGGCCATATAATACCACATACAAATATAATAATTATACATCATGTAACAAATATTATCTACTGAAAACACACACAGTAGCCAAAGGAGAGAATTGATACATACTTCCGTACTAACTACATCAAAAGTAAAACCAGATATTCTGTACTATGACTTAACGTCATAAGGTACTAACTCAAAAGAGTACAGTATGTTACACACCGTAACCCTGCAAACAAACCCCCCTTCCCCAGACCATAACCCCCCCCCTATCTGAAAGTACAACATAAATCAGAACACAAAAGGGGACAAAATAAATTAAGTTAACCCTAACACATCTATTATGCTATCCAAAAGTATGAATCTTACGACACGTAAAAATTTATGAAGCATAAACTACAATGATACATCTGTTCCCTAAACTTAAAATGGTAAGGTTAAAAACTGCCTCACGGCTTACAAAACAAACTGCAAGTGCAAAAAGTACATTATGTAAAAAATGGACATTTTGTTTTCTAACATTGGTTATAAAGAATTTCCTGTAGTCAAATTACATTAACAAGATCCGTCCACATCATAACTCACACGACCAACGATACCGTAATATATAATGGTTAATACACCTTACACACAAAAAAAGTATTGACAATGGTTTTATACTCGGACACAACACATTAAAACATTATTAAAGAACATTTTCTAACATGTTGTATATACAAATGGCAAGCACACATGGGTAAGTATATAGACTGTATAATAATCATTGTGTTAAAAAACCAACACACACAATAACATACACACACAAGCACACTCATACACACTAACATAGATATAGGTATTAATGAATCGACGACGAAAACATCCAAATATAACAAATACGATGTGTTATATTACATCTCAACAATAATGTAATCAATTACATGCAATATCATATATTACATGTAATAGGAAAACACATCTATACAAATACTAATGATTGGTAAAAAGGGCAAAACTCTTAACGTTCTGCACATACAAAATTTTACATTTTTATTAATGACATCATCACATTGGAGATATACATACAACATTGGAGACATACATGCAACATTGGAGACATACATACAACTTTCACAAACACAAGACATTTACACACAATTAAACGCAGCTGACCAGCCCGTTAGATTACCCACTGAACAAACACAAATTATCTCAAATCCTTTAACTCTAACGCTCTATATGCAGACGGGAAATCTTTCTCCCATCATCCCTCATGTACCAACTGATTTCAACACTTAGTTCTAAGAATTGTTCCCGCTAAAACCCGGATTCTGCTATTACCTTCAACATGTCTCATAGCCCATGACACATAAATATAATCGGCTACGACATACGACAAAATGCACGTTGTACACAGATGTCAACCCCACCCACATCAAAACTCAACGCCCAAAATACCGACAAACCTCCCCCCCCCTACCATTCGTAAAACCCTGCTTAACCACGCACGTACTATACCTAAATTTTCACAGAAAAACACAACATGAAACGCTGATTCGTCCTCCCCGCACACTGAACAACTCCGTCCTCCCTTTCACTCCGAGTAGACAACACCACCTTGGACGGCAGAATCCCATGCAAAAAAATTTAAAAACCACTTCGCATACTCAAGGAAGGAGACGTAACTGATGAACCCGCTCCATATATCACACACCACGCGTACAGGGGAACATTCCCTGAACTCTCACCTCAACTTTCACCATACCCACTCTTTCCAAAGTACTCAATTTAACGCTCCGCACGTCTCGCATGCACAGTAACACACGTAACATCGTATCGCACCTGATTACATCTGCCGATCCATACCACCTGCGCAGGTCACGATACATTTCTGTTAAACCACCGTGCCTGCCACCCAGTCAGAGAAAACGACGTTTCACATAACAAGCAATGACTCGGTCTCTTAAAGGAACAAGACCTAACCCTCCTTGATGCATTGGTGTCTCTACCACCGCTCTTGTGAGCCAGTCGCACCCTGAGCCCCACAGAAATCTATAAACTCTATTTAAAAGATGTTTGATATCCTTCTGTATTAGGGGATACAGCGCAGCAACGTGCCAAACTTTACTATAAAGAAGAACATTAATTACTATCGCCCACTGGTGTAGGGTTAAATGTCGTGGCCTAAGACTATTTAAACGCCTCAAAACACTATTTACCACCCTCCCCGAATTACATGCCCTCGTCTTATCAACCTCCCTCATATACCGTATACCACATATATTAACAGTCAACCACCGTCCACGTCTCTATACCTACCTCCTCTCTCGCCCAATCTCCCAACTTCATAATCTTTGATTTTTCTTTGTTAACCCGCATTCCTGTTGCCTTACCAAATACATCTACAAGTCTTCCCACAAAACTCAATTGCTCCCTCGTACATAATAGGACAGTTGTATCATCTACATAACCTACTATGGCAGGTCGATCACTACCCGAACCCCACAACGAATCTACTCCCCGCCCACAAACTGTCCAATAAAAAGGGTCCTGCATGCAAGCAAAGAGCATTTGAGACATAGGGCATCCCTGCCGAATGCCTCTATTTAATTTGACAAAGTCTCCTAAAATTCCCATTAAATTTTTACTTGAAACCCAGCACCAATATACAAAGAACGAGCCCACATGATGATCTCATTACCAAAACCCTGCCACTTCATAAACTTCCACAGCACATCCCTTTCTACACTATCAAAAGCAGCTTGCCAGTCTAAAGCCAAACACACCAAACCCCCCCCCCTCGTTTTCCCCAAACCTCGACAAACTCCCTGATATTCCATGACCATCATACATTGTCCTACCTGGCATGCCAAAACTGACCCTTATGTATTACCTTGTCAAACACTTTCTTAATCCTATTCATTAAAATTTTTGCATATAATTTATAATCACTACACATTAGTGATATTGGTCGGTAATCCTTAAGTGATACGGGTATGTCACATTTTTTAACTAACACCAAAACCGCCGTACTCTGAGACAAACCTAAACGACCCCCTCCTTCATCGCATTGAGTAAACGTACCAGAAAGTCCGTATGACCTCCCAATGTTGAATATAAAATTCACATGGAATGCCATCAATACCTGGCGCCTTACCCTTGCACATTCCCTGCAAAGCCTCCCACACCTCAGCTTCAGTTATAGGCCCACCCATGAGAAAGCGATCATTATCATTCAACTCACATCGTACATTCCTGCCCCAATTCCCGTATTGCATCCACGCTTACATCTTTATTTAGCATTTTGAGATTAAACCATTTATCAACATAATAGCTTATTCCTTCAGTTGTTGTTACAACCTGACCCTCACTATACCCTTCAACGCCATCCTGCACCACTAAACTCACGATTTCGGTCGCCTTCCTCCTTTGTGTCTGACTACGTAAGACACAAGCGGACGGCTTATCACCCCACACAGCCTCCTCGACTCCACTCGAAATACGCGCCCCATCAAAAACCGTATTTTTCAGCACCTGGATGTGTTCCTTTAGATTGTCAATCTCGTCCACTGGGTAAATTCCAGATACCTCCCCTTGCGCATAACAGTGCTGTAAAGAACCCTCCAGGTACCTCAAAAATCCATACTCCAATCGAGAGGCCTCCTTACCCCGATGTACATAAAAATCCTTAATGCGAGGCTTCATAACCTCGTCCCATTGTCGCACTAAATCACTACCTTCCAAGGAGTCTACTCCCATAGACGTCCATAAGTGCGTGAAGAGTGTCTTATCTTCCTGCACTTTGAAGTAAACGAGTATTTAACTTCCAATATCCTTTAAAACGAGTCGGGAGACCTCTCCAGTCGAGCTCTACGAGAACACCGCGATGGTCGGAGAAATACACATCTAACACACGCACTTTGGTTACAACTACCCGCCGAGACACATATACCCTGTCTAAGCGCGCAGCATAGTCCTTACGCACGAAAGTGTGCTCAATCCCTAAGTCACTGCTTCCACTTACATCCACCAACCCCAGCCCAGACAACAAATCACCCAAAATAATCGAACAATAACCCGCTCCCCTCGGTTCTACGTCTTTACGGCGCACCACACAGTTCCAGTCGCCACCAACTACTGTTATATCAGGCAGAGATCTCAAATAGTACACAAGAACATCGTTAACAAAAGTATTTTTAATATTAACATCATGTTCAGCTGGCCCATATACTCCTACAAAACCAACCCGTTGAGTACCCCACTCACCTATGACGCGTACCACGCGACCCCCCCCTCCTTCCTCCCAATGTTTCATCACGAACGGCTGGTCGCTTTTATTAACACAGCCACACCACCTTTCAAACGACTCGAGTGAGCCATATAAACATCATAACCATCTATCGCAAACGAACTTCCAACTTTATGGTTATGTTCTTGCACGAAACATACATCTACTGCAAAGCGATGCAACCACTCATGACCTGCACTTGCCTTCTGTTATTTTTCATACCATTAACATTTATGTTATACACCTAACTTTGCTAACGGTGGCTTTCCTCGAGGGACCACCACACCCTTTTTCCCTTTATGTTGACTAACGCCTAAGGCGCCACCTTTACCTTGTACATTCTCTGTTATATTACTCGCTGTCCTGGAACCACGCGACGCCCCACCCGTGACTTCCGACCACGTCTTCTTCCAGAGCGCTGTCCAGGGGTCAAGACATCGTCGGAGTCGGGCGGGGTAGCCGCACGCTTCCTAGAAACAGCATCCTCAGCTTTATCAGGACCTGTAATGTTCTCCTTGTGAACTTCTACCGCAACAGTATGAACTCTCGGACCTTCTACCTCACTTACGTTAATTAACTGATCGACTCCTTTAACTGTGTTCTCTCCTCATCTGAACACTCCAACGCAGGCACACACGGCACAGAATCATACTCCTGCGAGCTAAAAGGTCGCTCAATGTCGATACAATGTTAGCTTCCATGTCAGCATCCTCTCTTGCTTGGGGCTCTCACGTCCACCATGTTCTA
>NC_069400.1:109812236-109837435 GCF_026875155.1 Cherax quadricarinatus
TTTAAATGGCTTCTGTATTTAAGCCTGGATTCCACCCCTAATAACATTTAAAACATTTTCTCCCATGGAATTTACCCAAAGCTATATTATTAAAGCGTATATTGAGTGCAATTATTTGAATTGTGTTAACAGTGAGTACTAAACCATTTATTTTTGGGCAGTAATAACTTAAAATACACTGAAGAAACTGTAACAAACTTATGTTGTTAAAAAAACGTAAGTGGTATTTTTTTAAATTTTCTGACTATATTTGGACCAGTAAAACAAATGAGTGTTACCAAGTGCCAGAACACCAACTCGACTGGTGTATGATGATCATTATCAAGACAAACACTCCTCTAACAGACATTAAGTATGAGTTTCCCCTTAACTTCAAATTGATGTGAAGATAAACTAGTCACAACTAATTGTTAGAACCAGCCCCAAAAAATTAAAAATTAGAAATTAAATGAGTAAATATCAATACGTTTTATTTATAATCTCAAAGGATAATATCACAAGTGTTACTCAGGGGTAAGAAATCACATATGTTAATCTTGAGAGTTATCCAAGTTAAAGATATTCATACTTAAGTTGCACTTCTCTGTCAGATTTGCAATGAGATCTAAACTCCAAAAGCAATGCAAGACATTCTTTTGAAGTTAGCCTTGAAATGGGGGGCAATCGAACTTCCAGAGGAGGTCCTCCCTCTGGATTCTTACAGAGTCTATCTTTCTCAAAGTCAAGTTATGAGAACAAAGAAAGATAAATTTATTTCTTCACATCTAATATCACTAAATTTAACCTGGTTTCAGATTAAAATATTAAGTGTGTGGCCTAACTGCAAGTGGTGGCCCACTAGCAACCAAAAACCATGTTTCATCACATTTTGTATGTAACATATTTCATTTACCACTTTCCCAATTTGCATAAAACTTACTGCATATAATTCACATATACTTTGTTTTAGTTTTTTTATCCTTTCTAACACCAAAAAATCAGTTTTAATTGGTTAAAAAACAATTTCCTGTCAATTTCACATTTCACTTAAACATGCACTAACTGAATCATAAAGCTTCATCTCCAGGAAAATATGGACGTGTATATAAGTTGTAGTTGTGGCCATTGACACCATTGTGATTGTTGCGCCCTGAGGAGGGTTCAAGGTTGAGCATCCTCGCTGTTTCCTGTGTGCTGCTCAGGTCTGTTCCTCTTGAAGTACCACACTGTGAAGGAGGCCAAAGTTTGGCTTAATCAAGGCAAACAAAATATAAATGTGCAAAGTAAAATAAAAAGGACAAAAAAGCAAGGCACAAGAAAACGTGTTTGGGAAAAGACTTGAATGTGACACGAACTGATAGTCAACCACCAAGTTATCACTTCCAAGCAAGGATACAACAATAAAAATTATCCAAAATCATAATGAAAGAACTATACAAACTTAAATACTTTGGCCATAAAACTACTGCTAGGCATCAAATAAAAGGTAACCAAAACCTGCACAATGTGGCACACTATCACTCGCATGCATCAACCAACGTAACTGTGAAGTGAAGTGAGTAACAGAAGAATAAGATGTGTGATATTTAAACAATTAATCAGAGGCAGACTGTGGCCCCCTTCGCCTGAAGAAACCGAGCTGGAAGGGAAAGGGGGAAGAGACAATAGGAACAACTCGCATAGTTTAATAACTTTCCCCTAACTCAGTAAATTTCATCATGGTGAAATACACTATAGTAGTCAACTCAATCTTATACCAACTATAGTATACAAATTGTTTGTTTTTTAAGTATTCATAGCTATTAAATTTTTTATGGCATCCATTACATCACTGCTAAAGCCTATCACAAAAAAAAATAAATAAATAAACATATATATATATATATTTTTTTTTTAACAAACCACCGTACCCCCCAAGGCAGGGTGGCCCAAAAAAGAAAAACGAAAGTTTCTCTTTATAAATTTAGTAATTTAAAAACAGGAGAAGGGGTACTAGCCTTTGCTCCCGGCATTTTGGTCGCCTCTTACACACGCATGGCTTACGGAGGAAGAATTCTGTTCCACATACATTTTTACATTTTAATAATTCATATTAAGCACTAAATCCATGTGGGTCATTTAGCACAAGACACGGTGGAGGCTTGATCCTCCGTCTGCTGAGCACAAGACAGACGTGCTTTTATTTGTACTCACCTATAGGGCCCCTATTACATATACAAAAAGGGGCAATAAATTTGTCAAATTTGTCATCCCACAAGCAAACTAACATCAATTTAAATTTGAAATCACTTCAATAAAATCAAAAAATTCCAGCTAAACATAATAATTTGTTTCTTTTACAATAGTGCAGAATATTTTTGCTTCTTATTTCAAGAAAAATGAGGTGGGTATAGACTAACCTTCCAGAGGATGAGAATGATGAGGAGGAGGATGAGAATACCAGCAAAGAGTGGGCCAGACAATGACCCACCAGGTACCCGTGGCGTTTCATTTCCCGGGACTTGGCCGGGGACACTGGCGTTGTCACATCAAGGACTCGAACCTGCACACCCACAGCAAGATGTATGTGGGTTTTCATCAATATTTTCTCTATGGTCATTTCCCCCACTGTAGGCAATAATACCTCTCCTACTGATTTTGATCGATTAGCAATTTTACCTTCCTTTTTGACACTGAAACTCAGGAAGTGGTATAATACAGAGCAAATATAGTATTCTAAGACTTCACACTGAAAGGTGAAAAAAAGAAAAATTACCATTTTAGTCAAATTAAATTTTTTTTAAGGGAGTGGATGACCATTTTTCTTAGTTTAAAAAACTTTATTTCTGTTTAACTTACCCTGACTGAGGTAGCGATTCATTCAGTAATAAAGAAAGGAAGAGTAGTTGAGTGCTGTACTTACGGGAAGGTACGCAGGGCTGACTCCATGTGGCAGAGACCTGACTCTGGCAACCATCTACTGGTGATGCTTAGGTCCTCATATGGGTACTGCAGGAGATGCCCCTCAACACAGCAGGAATAGGAGACCAGGCAAAGTTCACAAGAATGTAGATGAGAATATCACAAGACCAGAGTTAAGTGGTACAAAATCCAGATGTTGATGTTAGAACATCAGAATGGAAGCCACAGGTGATTCCAAAATTGTTGCAGGAAGTCGAACAGATGATGACAGATGACGATAATCGACAAACATCAGTGGCCCAACAGTAAAGCAGTGGAGAATAAGGGTATTCAATTAGTGTTGTGCTATGACTCTACTACTGATGACTGACTGAATGGAATCAGTGTCCACTTCTGGGCTGTGCAAATCACAAGAATAAATGTAAATAATGTACCTTGACTTGGTGGGAAATGGCCAATGTGTTAAAAAAATTAATTGTGTAAAAAAGGCAATATAATACCTTTGTGAGAACTTAGTAAGAAATATAATAATTTATAAGATGTAAGAAACTCAGGGAGTCTGGTGATCAAGGTGGCTAAAACTTATCACCCACAACAAATAATAACCAACTTCCTCAAAGTATTAATGGCAGAATTTCCCTACACACAAATTAGGTAGATAAATTCCTTCTTCTATCACTGTCAGATAGCTGATTAATACCTGTGATACACCTGCAACTACTTTCAAGCATTCTTCTATCCTCGCAGCCTGGCCTCAGGCCAGAATTCTAATGTCAACTGTCTAATCATGTGACCTGAAGAGCCACAAAGTCATAATAACTCAGCTAATCAGGCACATATAAGAGAAATAGTGAACTAGTGTCCTTTTGAATACTGTACATAGAATTATAAGCTTTTATTACCGCAACAATAATAAAACTATGATTTTTTCATGACTCCATAAGTTGTTATAGTATTATAGGTATACAATCAGACAATAAAATAAATTATTACCAGTATGCTACATTCTGGCTTGTAATATTGTGTGTTGATGTCAAAGTGCAAAAAGCAAAGGGGCTTTATTCATGTTCCATTTACAGATTTTTTCCAGACTTGCTGATTATTATGATATTATAATAATGTGTCTATAACTCAGATGATTTTTCTATGATAAAGCCAGACACCTGAAATAATATTATTTCATCTTCAGTATTTGGCATAGAGTAAATACACTATAACTGTGGGCATGTTTTGAGTGAATATGTATACACCAAGAGCTTACTTGAAGTCCTCTTTTTAACCCTTAAACTGCCCAAATGTAGATCTACGTTCATCTCACGTAGTGCTCTGAACGTAGATCTGTGATTTTTTTTTTACATGCTTTCTTATGGATAAAATCAAGGTCGGAGCGCTATGTGTGAAAACATAGATCTACATTTGGACAGTTGAAAGGTTAAGGATTAAAGTTCTATTTGTATAGTGTCTAGTGTGGTTAAAGGCTACTAGATTTAAAGCCTGTCGACTACATTGATGACACTAAAGCCTGCATGGTAACCTTTCTGCCACAGACCAAGAATACCTGAATCCCTAAAATAGGGTTAAAGCACTCTCACATATATACACAAAGAGAAATGCACTCTTCAGTGTATATATCCTATACTGTTTGTGTGAATTCTGGCCTTATGACCCTCCTAGTAGATGATAGGTCCCAAACAAAAACTCCTAATGGTGTGGTGAATTGACACAATTGTTACAACCAAGAGCATCATTAGGTAAATGGTAGCTTCGCTGGAGTTTAAAAAAATTAGCCTAAATAAAGAATAAAGTGACACATTGCCTGCTTAACTTGAAGAACAAATTCAACTCACTGGACATGAACTTATGGGGGGAGGGTGGGGGGGGGGATTGTAAGTCAACGTGAGATGAGGATCTGAAAGATTACCTGTCAGAGAAGCCGTGATTCTCACTGTAAGATGGTTTAACCTTTTTTTTGTGGAGAACTTTCTCTATGAAAGATGAGTCATCTGCCATGGGGAATCTTCCATCAGATACCATATTTCTTTCATAGGGAATCTTCCATGAGGGATAGAATTGTTTTGCCATGATGCTAGATACTGCCCTGGCCCCACCCCTCTAAACATCTTTAACTTTACCAACATTTTCTTTGATACAGGTATTCATTGGTTAACATTTATTATAAATTGGCGTTACATATTTTCATATTCTAGGAATTTGTTTTTACTGTTAAGTTCGATAGTATTGCAGTAAAAAAACAGTCCATCCACTTAGAAAACAATGAGAATCCTTAGAATTCCTCTTAAATCATCCGACTAAATTACACATTTTATTATAGAATGTGGTAAAACATGGCATATACTCTTTACGAGATCCTTCACAAGTGGATCCTAAAAGGGATAGAGAATTGGAATAAGTAATGTAATTAGCTTAACTACTAGCTACAAAACCTAGAGCTACAAAACCAATAGGACAACTCTAGAAGGAAGAAGGCAGATGTCATGTCTACAATACCCAGAAAAAATGTGGTGTCAATGATCTACTCTCCCTAGAAGAGGGAAAGCAGATGCAAACAATCTCTTCTACACAGGAAGGAAAACTGATAGTGCAAATTTTCCTAGTCTATACCCAACTATGAGGGTGAGGGGACGAACACGCATCTATTTGGTTTTACATTTTCTCCTCCCAGCCAACACAGTCACTGTATGACATGGAACCAAAAATCAATATCATCACGTCCACATGGTTTCAAAATAATTCTCTCTTAATATCTGCTACAGAATTCCATCACCAAAGAAGAAAAAGATGTTAGTATTTGTAGATGTCCCTGAGCTTTCATAAACATCAACAGCTGTTTTAATGGAGTAAAACCAAGTGTAAACAATATATTGAACTCTATTTGTCACATTATTAATAATAAATTTACAAAATAATGCTGTGACAGACACAATACTTAATCAAGCTTAATAAAGTGTGGCAGGCATTTGCTTAAGTCAACTACAAGAGCCAGTACACTGCTGCGCAGTTGCAGCAGTGCTGAAACTAACCCACAATATATCAGTACACTTTTGCAGTAGCAAGTACTCTCTCTACCAGTAATAAAAAAAAATTTTTTCTTTTTTTCTTTTTTATAATTATTTATAAAGAAGAACTAACTACATTTGAAATATTTATAATCCTTTGGTAAATAGATGTTCCACATGGTTATCCTAGTCTGAATGTTTTAGTGTGTGATACAATGTATATGATGCTTGATCCAGTATCAGGACACTGATCTTTCCCATTATTGAACATCTTAGGTTCACAATAACAGTTACCTATGAAAAAACTTATTGTAGAATCATTCTTGCTCTAATATCATAACCAATTACCAGTGACACAATATTCTAATTGTAACAGAATGAAGAAAAAAATTGAGATTTAAGCACTGCTAAGATAATAAAGAATAAAAGAAATGTAGATATAAACTCATTATGTGAGAAATTATGGCAATGGCTAGACATTAACAATCACAAACACCATATGATGGGGTCCTTGTGAAGACTGTCGTTTGCCAATTGTTAAATAAGATTAATGATAATAACTCAGCTGGTAACCACAGGGAAAGCTCTCTTGGAATTTTGTCCTGAAATATGAGTGAGGGGATCAGCATTGACTGGGTATTTGGACATTATAGAGAAGACAACAGTATCTCTACATATAAAGTTTGTACTTCGTATTATCTGCCATTAAAAAAATTTGAAAGTTACTTCATGAAGTTCTCAATGAAATATAATAATGGGAATATAACAAATAACTGTACTGAGAGCAGTAAATGCACATTCAAATATGTCCTACACTCAATTGCCACTGTGATAATATAAAAAGGTATGCATATGATACTCCCCCAGTTACTGATCCCTCTAAATAGTATTACATTAACACGGAGGTTATCGCAGATGTTTATGCCTGACATTAATATAACATATAATATATACCTCAACCAGAAGATGTACATTGGTCCTGAAACAGAAGATGGTGGAAGCTTTGTCAGCTAATCTATTGAATCTATTCCTTAACTTGATTAATTACCACCATAATGCAAGCTGCTTCTCAAGGTTCATCTTTCAAAATTCTATCATAGTAAATTTTGACAATTTAGTCCTTAAACAAAAATTATATGCACAATGAAAGCTCGCACCACACTAAGAAATATTGGCACTTGACAGATATACTACAGTATCTACAGTGTCTGTACTTCTGAAATATTAATGTAAGAAGCTGAAAATTTTTATAATCTATGTTTGGGCTTTGCCTGAGGAGAATGATGATGAAAACAGGGAATGCTATGATGGCCAATTACTAACTCGGGTGCAATAAATGAAAGTTAAGTTATGTTATGAGAGAAAAAGGAAATTGAAAATAGTTTTCCCATAATCCATTATGCAATTTTTTAATTATATAACTGACAAAGATCCCAAATGGCTTAAATCAGTTTGTAAGGAACGTGGACTCTTTCAAACAGTTTTTGCTACTATTGTAACAGATAGAAACCTATAAGCACTAATTATTAAATATTAATTTTTTTTCATTAATATTGGTGTAGTAATGTCCTTGTAGTTTAAGTAGGAAAAAAGAGCACATTGGGAGAGAGTAAATATAATTTTTTTAAAGTATGTTCTGGTCTCCTGTTTAGTAGAGAGGGCTACAATCAGACTAGAGAGCCTTTCGTGCACCCCACCAGGCAGTGTGAGTACTAGACCCCACCAGGCAGTGTGAGTACGAGAGACCCCACCAGGCAGTGTGAGTACTAACCCCACCAGCAGTGTTAGTACTAGACCCCACCAGGCAGTGTTGAGTACTAACCCCACCCAGGCAGTGTGAGTACAAACCCCACCAGGCAGTGTGAGTACTAGACCCCACCAGGCGTGTGAGTACTAGACGCCCACCAGAAGTGTGAGTACTAGACCCACAGGCAGTGTGAGTACTAGACCCCACCAGGCAGTGTTAGTACTAGAACCCCACCAGGGCAGTGTAGTAACTAGACCCCCCAGCAGTGTGAGTACTAGACCCCACCAGGCATGGTGATACTAACCCCACCAGGCAGTGTGAAAAATAGACCCCACCAGGCAGTGTGAGTACTAGACCCCACCAGCATTGTGATACTTAAGACCCCACCATGCAGTGTGAGTACTCTAGACCCCACCTAGCAGTGGTGAGGTTCTAGACCCCACGTCAGGCATGTGAGTACTAGACCCCACCCAGGCAGTGTGATTACTAGACCCCCACCAGGCAGTGTGAGAACTAACCCCACCAGGCAGTGTGAGTACTAAAACCCCCACCATGCAGTTGTGAGTACAGACACCACCAGGCCAGTTGAAGTACTAGACCCCACCAGGCAGTGTGAGGTACTAGACCCCCACCAGGCAGTGTGAGTTACTAGAACACCACCAGGCAGTGTGAGTACTAGACCCCACCAGGCAGTGTGAAGTCTAGACCCCACCTCAGGCAGTGTTGAGTACTAGAACCCACCAGGACAGTGTGATTACTAGACCCCACCAGCAGTGTGAGTACTATACCCCACCAGGGCAGTGTGAGTACTAGAACCCACCAGGCCAGGTGAGTACTAGACCCCACCAGGCAGTGTGAGTACTAGACCCACCAGTCAGTGTGAGTAATAGACCCCCACCAGGCATGTGAGTACTAGACCCCACCAGGCATGAGAGTACTAACCCCACCAGGCATGTGAGTACTACTAACCCCACCAAGGCAGTGTGATGTACTAGACCCCACCAAGGCAGTGTGAAGTACTAACCCCCACCAGGCATGTGAGTACTAGACCCCACCGAGGCAGTGTGAGTACTAGACCCAAACCAGGCAGTGTTGAGGTACTAGACCCCACCAGGCAGTGTGAGTACTAGACCCCACCAGGCAGTGTGAGTACTAGACCCCACCAGGCAGTGTGAGTACTTTGAGACCCCACCAGGCATGTGAGATAGACGCCCACCAGGCAGTGTGATGTACAAGACCCCACCAGGCAGTGTGAGTACTAGACCCCACCAGGGCAGTGTGATACTAGGTACTGTAGCAGTATAACAACACAACAAACTGTCAGACAAAAATTCAATGCAACACTTACGCATTTTATCAGTAAAAAGTTTCACACCAATTGGTGAAGCATCTGATAAAATGTCATCAATTGTTGCATAGAGTCTTTATTCACACCCACAGGTATTGAAAAAGCATGCAAGCTGCAGCTACAACAATAACAGACCAAATATTCAAACCTCAATGAAATATGCTAATTAAGTGATGACCTTTAAAGTTTTATCCAAAAATGATAATCAAAGAAATAAAGGCATATCCCATATCCCAACAGTTTATTTTGTAATATCTGTTATACAAGTAACAATAAATATATACGAGTATTCCTAATTACCTTCAAAGAAAGTATTTTACAGACTAAAATACAAAATCCATTTGGATTGATCTGGAAGTTTGTGGAGCAACAGCTAATTTATGAGTTACTAAACATCAAGAAAGGTATCAGTAAATAAAAAGTGCTCTTGAAGTGAGACCTATGGAACATCTTCAACTATTCAAAGATTTAACCAGAAATCATTCACTAATAACATTGGAAAAAATGGCTACAATGTGGGATAATATAAGATCAATATCATGCAATCAATATAACATAATATGTATACATGTGGTCCAACACATCACTGGAATATAGGCATTGTATACAGCATTCTTGCATATTTACTTCTAATACAAACAGATACACATGAAAGAAATAATAACAACATTCATAATCTTGGTAAAGCAATTAAACAATTGTTTCCAAGTGGAAATGTATTGTACCTATCCTATATGCTGTCTGTTGTCTGAGATTCTACCTGATGTATACCTACATGTAAGTATTACAGCTGCAGTAGTAAATTGGTTTTACTTCAAATCAAAATTGGCTAAATAACCCAAAGCAATGTAAAAAATGTCTCAATTTATATAAAAACTCCTTCATAAAATTGGTATACACTATTTTTTATTACAAAGAATACTCTGTTTGGGACTACAAATTTTACAATAAAATGTGAATTTCCCAATTTTTTGGATGTTAATTCAATACTTTTATTCACTATCAAAAGTTTTATAAGATGGGGGTGCATGGGTTTCGGATAAATATGGTTTGGTATTGCACACGCTAATAACGGTTAACCACCCTGCTCTAAACACAGTACATCAAAACGTCTTAATACATTTGAGCCGTTTTCCTCAAATGCTTCCGTATCCAGCCTTTCACGTGCACTTTCTGACCTTCATTAGAGAGAATTACACTTTCCAGAATACTTTAATGGTGGTAGAAACATATTTATTGTATAAGGGAGAAAATATAACATTTTCATAGCTACAATATTCTTCACCTTAAATCATGATCATTATTTGAAACTGCTGCCCTCTTAATTAGGTTTTTTTTTTTTTTTTGGACACAAAAGCTCAGGTTAATGAATCTAGTGCCTTACCTCAGCCTGTGTGGTGCCTACAAGTCTAGAATGAACATAGATGTAAAGTGTGTCCATCTTCCACAAAGGACCAGCTTAAGCAATGGATCCCGCGTACATTTGGTCGGAACCCCAATAGTTGTCTGGGATAAAACAAGAGTAAGTGTCAGGCACTGTATAATATTTATTTAGAAATTGTACCCCTAAAAGCAATTTATAAAAAAAATTCAGATATAGTACTTATGCATCAAAAATAAATTTAAAAAGAGTAATCTTATCTGACAATATATAATACAGGATTCCTTCCTTTCTGCAGATTTGTTTTGTGTAAATTCACTATGTTGGTGACCTTACTTCCACCAGAATTTGCTATATGGGGTAGAAATTTTTATCATTATGTGACTGCTAGGGTGGTTGCAGTATGTTTTTTGCTCATATGAAATTACACAACTCCAGCAACCACTTGACTTTTTAACAATAACTCTTTCAATATCACTCCTAGTTTATACTGACATTCATAAGAAAAACTTTAACAGATAAAAACAAATTTGGGCAGTAATCGAAAAAGCATATTTTTGAATGAAAACCTATGGCTGGTTTTTCAACTGAAGGTGCCTTATGCCAAAATAAATCAACACCACTCAAATGATATTTGAAGAATACAGTGGACTTCCCTGGGTTAACGATATTCTTTCCACTCCAGAAGTAATGTCAGGTGCCAGTAACTGACGCGAATTTGTTCGCCATAAGAAATATTGTGAAGTAGATTAGTCCATTTCAGACAACCCAAACATACACGTACACACGCACTTACTTAATAAGCACTTACATAAATGGTCGCATTCGTAGGTAATCGGTATGCGGGGTCCACTGTATATCTTTTTAAATATGACTTTAAACCAGTTATTTGACCTTTGCAAGAAATAATGACTAAACAAGGTAGATAGAAGTGGATGAGGAAAGAAGTGTTTTGTAATGGGGATGGTTTTGTTTGCAATCCGTGTCAATACGATTTCTTAGTCAAGTCCGTGGTGTTGGAGTGTGAGCCAGGTAACTTTCATGAAGGGATCAGGAAAATTGATTAGCCTAACTCAAATTCTGGAGGTGGACAAGGTCATGCCTGCCTCGAAGGAGGGGGGATGTAGCAGTTGGAGCATAATCTGAATTGGTGATGTTAGCACACTTCTACAAAGACATGGATTAAATGAATGATTACCCTCAGACTGCAACATACTCCCACCTCTCTTTACATACAGGCAACTAAATAAAACAAAAATTTTTGCAGAAGCTCTCTTAATGTATAAATTTTATATTTTAACTGCATGCTGTACCTTATTAACTGTCCACTTGACAGAACTTTGGAAGAGCAGATCATTATTTGTTACATATAAATATTTTTGCACTTTAATTTTTAGTTGCATTATTTTTTTTTTTTTTTTTTTATTTATCAAAAAATGTCTGATGTTCACCCAACATTCATTTTTTTTTAACATGTCAGCTGTCTCCCTACCGAGCAGGGTGACATTCATTTTTGTTGCTATACATTATAATAAATACAAAAAAGCATGTGGAAGGACAATGATAGTACTTTACCTCAGATTCCGAGTCTATCTTTTTATTTGCCTTTCTTTTTTGTCGTGAAATGAGATCATTCCTCTTTTGTTAAATAACTTGGAGGAGCCTGAATATGACTGAAGCTTTTGCCTTTGCTAGAGAGAGGTAGAAGAATGTGAGTAAGGATGTTATGATGATGATGATGATGATGATTTCTCACCACTGGAGTAAAAGTTGACCCCCTGAAGATTCTGGTAGAAAGTTGTTTCCCCAGCACCTACAGCCTCTACCATCACTCCCAGAGAGAGATACCGCTGTAGTTCTCTTCAGCCACTGTTCCCCTCGTACTTGTTCTTGTGTGGAGTTTTCTCAAATTCGCATTCATTTCTTTCTCATTCAGAGCTGGGGACAATACATATGAATGTGGTTAAACTATATAAAATAAAAAAATTAATTATATACACCATTGTAAGACTCATATTTATGCTGCACATATACCACATACCTTTATAACTTGAAATAACTTTGAAGAGTTTCAAGAGCTTCATATTCTCTGAGCCCGGTCCCAGGGCCAGGCTCATCTAGTAACTTGCCTGGGGGGGGTCAACCAGGCTGTTGCTGCTGAGGCCTCTGCCCCACATAACCTTCACAGCCCTGTTGATCTGGGCACTGTGAAGATACTTGTCCGGTTTCCTCTTTGAAAGGCTTTTACATTGTTCCAAGCCATGGTTTCTGATATCTTCTGGTAAGATGTTGAAAGTCTGGGACCCGGATGTTGATCCAGTGTTCCCTTAAATGTCCCCTACCACACACCCCTGCTCCTCAGTGGGTTGAATTTACACTTCCTCCCAAAACTCTCACTCCGTATGTTGTTATGGCAGAGGTGCAGATTTGGGACCAGGCCCTCGAGTATTTATCCAGGTATACTAGAATATCAATGTATCTCTCTCCTCGCTCAATGAATTACATGTCAAGACTTGCAGGTGGTTCCAGTAGTTTTAGGTGCTTTTACACCGCTCTTGTGAGCCATAAAGAATCTCTGTACTGGATTTGTTCCAGCTCCGATATTTCCCTGCTTTGAACAGCGGTCCAGTCAATGAGCAATAATCTAAGTGAGGAAGCCAGCTAGCGATTTGAAGGTGTCACCATCAAGATTTTTTCCCTTGTTTTTAAAAAGTTTTCAATATCCCCCTGTCTTCTTCCTGTCTGTTGTGATCTTTGTTTTGTAATGGACTTTAAAAGAAAGGTCCACTGACATAATTATTCCCAGGTCTTTACGTGTTCCTTACGTTCCCTATTGTGACCCCTCTTGATTTTTGGTATATAGTGTTCCTTTTGAGTTCTTCATTCTTTCCATACTTAAGAAAATAGCTGGAACTTATCAACATTGAACGTCAAAGTTTTTGTTTTTTTTTTTTTTTTTTTTTTTTTTTTTTTTTTTTTTGTTGTTGTTCTCACACTGCCTGCTGGTAAAACTCTGTTTATGTCTCCACTACCATAGTGGCTTTCATGTTTATTTTAGTGTCATCTGCAAATGATGATACAAAAGTGTTGGGTGTTTTTTGTCTATGTCTGCTATGAGGATGAGAAACAGCAGAGTTGCCAGGACATTGCCTTAGGGCACTGAGCTTTTTGACCCCTCGCTGAAGCTGGATCTTGGCCTGTTTTATTGGGCTACTTTTTGTGTTTGTGCGTGTTAGAACCCGAAATATCCATCCGCCTACCTTCCACCGTAATGCCCTGGACCTCATTTTGTGTGCTATCACTCCATGATGCATTGTCAAATGCCTTTGCAAAATCTGTGAAATCACTCTGCATTTTTCCATTGTCTTCCAATGCCTCCGTAATTCGTCATAATGGTTTCAGCAGGTTGTGACAGGGCATATCATCCTACTCTTTAAACCATGCTGGTTCAGGTTATTTTGGTTGTTCTGGTCCATGAAATTTGTAATCTGCCATCTAATCACTCTGACTGGTCTGTAATTTTTTAGCTAGTGCTCTACTACTCCTTATGCAAAGGAGCTATGTCTGCACTCTTTAAGGCCTCTTAGGAATTTCACCTAGGATCTAAGCTCTTTCTCCAAAGAATACTGAGGGCTTGTGCTAGTGCTACTTTCACTTCTTTACAAATAGAGCATTCCAGAACTCTGGTCCAGTGCTGAGTGAGTGGCATGTTTTCCATTTCTTTTTCGAAAACTAATGGATGTTTTTATACTAATGTTTGTTAGTTGTCCTGCGCGGAGCCTTCCTGGAGTGAAAAAATATTTCTGCATTTTCTACCATTGCTGAACACCGAACTACCCATACTGATCCTTTTTTTTTTTTCTTTTTTTTTTTTTTTCTTTGTTTTTTTAAACAGGGTTTTGACAAGGTTAAGGAGCCCTAGCTTTATTGACAGCTATTTACAGGTTAAGGATTCTACTTTATTGGCAAGCTAAGAAGCAGTTACCTAACATCAGCTCATTTGTAAAGCATTTTTATTGTTATGAGACATACAAGAAGAAACAGGATAAGTGGAGCCATCGTGGAGCCAGCAATTTTCTTTGATCAACTGACTTTATCTCGTTGACATCATTATCGTACGAATGTGTTCCATACTCTAGTCATCCTGGTGTATGGTATATCTCAGATGGAGTGGATGTTCTGGAGAAGGGTACAGCCAGAGTGAAGTTGCTGCTTTCTGCCCGTCTTGTGGCATAAAAGCTTGTTTCAACACGCTGTCCTCAGAAGTGGATCCAAGTGTGGTATTTTGACAATAATAGGCCTTGTACAAACAGTAAGGCCACCCACATCCCTCCTATGTTGAAGGCTCTGCTGAATGAACAGATCTATCCAGGATGGGTCCAGGCGAGAGATGAGACGTCTTGCTTCTTTCCAGGGGCTGGCGTCAATCAGTCTCAGATGAGATGGGGGGGCAGGCAAAACCAAGAAGTGGAGCATACTCAAGGTGTGAGCGTACTTGTTTCCTCGTACAGGATCTGCCAAACCCTACGTCACAGATGGGAGATACGGGCGAAGTGCTTGAAGCTTCCTGCTCCTTGTTTGCAAGATTTACAACATGGTTCTTCATGGTTAGCTTGGATCAAATTCACCGCCAAGGATATCAACTTCTTCTCCCAGGTGCCAACATCCTCCCATTCATCCTTACTACTGCCCCAGCATTACGTATCATGGTGCCTAGAGACGAACTCATTTGCGTTTTCTCAGGTGCAATGTTACTTCCATCTATTTCCCCAAGCTGATATAGCTCCAGCTGTGATTGATGTAGCGTTAGAGCAGCTGGCCTTTCTTCTCTTGGATAAGTGAATGTCATGTACAGTCCTGCATATGCATGTGATCTGGATGAGTGAAGAAAGGTCGTTGAAGTAGACATTCCATAACAATGGACCCAGCACGCTTCCTTGTGGAACACATGCCCCAAGTGAGGATGTCTTGCTGATTCCATTCCATTGAGAACTACCCACTAGAGATCTACCTATGAAGGTAGTCACTGAGGAGACATAGCAAAGAGCCTGCAATTCCCAGTGCTTGAAGTTTTGCTAAGAGGGCCCTGGTGCCACACCCGGTCGAAAGCGCCAGCAATGTCCAGTGCTACCACACAGCTGACTTTTGGATTCATTCCAGTGACTGGTGCCACTAAGTGGAGAGGTTTAACAAAAGATCAGCAGCATAGTAACCTTACCTGAAGCCATATTGACGATCACAAAGTAGTGATGGTAGACAAAAAACTCTGTCCATTTTCTTGAGATATTGTCCAAGGATCTTACAGTGATTGACAGGAGTGACACTGGTCTGTAGTTGCCTGATTTCTGCTCTGCTCTCTTTTTGTGAACAGGGACTATATTCGCGCTCTTTCCATAGAGAGGGCCATTTACTCTGTACTAGGCAAGTGCTGAAAGATGCGAGTATAGAGGTGCTGCTAGCTGGTCTGCACAACTTCCTCAACATCTTGCTCAACTTGTCTGGGCCCACAGCCTTTTTCTTGGTCAAAGCGATTTAAGATAGGAAAATGCACCTCCTCCTGCCCTTATTGTCACCACTGACAGTTTTTGACAACCGTTCTTGCAGCTAGCCCAGGAGGGTCCCTTGCTGGATCAGGAACTTGCCAGTTTGGTAGCAAGTGTTCAGCAAAGAGGTCCGCCTTCTCTGACTACTAGATAGAGGTGTCCCAATCCTGTCGTTTTAGAGGTGGAATAAGTTCATCAGGCAGATTAACCATGTCTGTCCTTGACCAGGGACCACCAGGTTTTTGGAGCCTACCCTACCTGATCTAACTTTCTTTTAGTGACCACCTCCATTTAGCAATGGCCCCACTTTTGAACATCACCCATATGCCTACAGCTTGCCAGTGTGCAAGTTCCTGTTATAGTTGTAGGATGTCCTCTTGATACCTTCGCCATGCTTTGTACTTACAGTAGCAGCCTCTCTACAACGAAAGCCAGACCGAAGGCTGATCTGTAGGCTTCGTCACAGGATTGCCGGGTGAGGAAGGTGGTCTGGTTAGGATGAATGGATTTGTCCCAGTGCGAAGGCTTTCACTTGGTTGTCAACATCCCCTTGGAGAAGACATTCCAGTCGGTGGTGGCAGAGCTCAGAGCAAAGGGCTGGCCAATTTATCCCTTTCCCATAGCCAGGTTGTGCGTGTGGACATCCACACCTCGTTCTGTTGGGATCTTAAGTGTCGTAAAAACAGCCTTGTGGTCAGGACGAACCAACATAGCCAGGGGTTTACACGTTACTATCCTTTCTGCCAGATCACCACATACTGGGTCAAGTGAGGAGCCAGAATATGAGTAGAGGAAATCAACCAAGGTTTCTCATGTCATAACACTGCAAGAAGTCATCAAAGTCCTTCTGTATACGTGCTGGTTGAGTCACCACAATATAGATATGTTGACAGTTGTGTTGTAGCAGAAGGGAGTCAATATTTCCATTAGAAGTTGATAGGGTCAGCATGTTCGCCACTGATGTCTGTAACATTGCACATGCTAGTACAGAGGTACTATGATTATACAGAGCTTGAAGAATAGCATTTCAAGAATTGTAGGGGTGGAAACATCAATTGTGCTGGGCATGAACACTTTTAGAGAGCAACAGCAGCCCACTCCTCCTTGCCCTTCGCCTGTCCCTTCTCATCCAGAAAGGTGTAGCCAGCAATACTTGGCAAAATTTTCTGGAGTCCTATCATCCAAAAATGTTTCAACAACAGCTAACATGTCGGATGTCTATTGTACACAAAACTATGTGTGAGCTTCCCCAACAATAGTAATGAAACCTCTAATGTTGGCTGACAGGATGCTGATAGACCTTTGGGGGGCCTTCCTCATGATGAAGTGGTCACTTGAGGTGGGGGTGTGTAGGGAATGTAAGGTCCTGCCCTTGAGAGAGGTAAGGTACTGGGCAGCTGCAGGGATTTCGGTCTGTGGGGTCTTGTATACGGCGGCAATCCCACCTGCTGGGCTGGGATAGGGTAGTAGCTAAGTGCGGTGACGTGTGAAGAGTGTTCACCAATTCAGAGATCCTGCTGTTAGTTCCTGAGAACAGGTCTCTAAAACAGATGGCCCTGACTGTCAAGTTCCTTTTTCTTCCGAAACTGGTCCTACTTTATTCCTTTCTTGTAGTCAGTAATTACACCTGGTATCTCGCAGGCAAGTTGTGCAGTGTGCCCCTTCACGGTGGACAGTGAGAGCACAGTCCTAGGTGCCTGGGAGTGGGGTGGACTAGGATTTGAGTTGAGCACCTCCTGAGTTTCACAGATGTTGTCCTCAGATTCTGCCGCTGGAACTGTGTTAGTGGAGGTGAACTGCTGTAGATGTCCTCCTCCTCCCGTCCTCTGCCCCCGTCCTCTACCAGATCTGACAGATGTGTCCCTGCTGACGTACTTCGGCGCAGTAGTGATCAGGTGCAGTGATAGTTTCCCTGATCATTAACTGCACCGTCTCTGGTGGGAGAAACTCCTGGCTCCAGAACTTGCTGACGAAGCACTGCTACAGATTCCATAGAATAGTATCGGCAGGTGTGCTGACAGGTGTAGGATCAGAGGATGTATGTGTGCACTGTCCAGTAGGCCTGGCAGTGGCTGAAGCAGAGATGTCAGGTGTAGGAGAATTAACAGATCCAAGGCTCCCTCGTTTTGCTGGGAAGGGGATTGTTCCTCTGTGGTGGTCAGAGGAACTGTTTAGGATTCCCAAAGTCGTGTTTGAACTCTGTCATCGGTGGGCCTTAGCGATGACAGAATTTCCACCAGTTTTGTTTTACCCCCGATTAAGCTCAGTGTGGACATCCAGTCTTTGTCTATAGTGTCATCCCCATCAGCTGAGGCAGCTTTATCGTCACTTGATGCAGGCTTGCACCTGGCCTTCTACAATAGCCTGTAGGTTTATCTATTGATTTGAGGAGCTCATTGAAAGTGGCATCCTCCTGTGATGGATTTATCCTTAGCTGCAACTTTACAACACAAGCCCAAGAATTGCAGTCTTGATCTTTGGACAGGAGTCCCTTAGTAAGGTCTTCTGAACCTTCCCTCTGTAGACTCCAGGCTTGTACCACATATACCACAGGGTTATGGATATCCTTAAATTTTCGAAATTTCAACCTGGCTGCAACAAAATTCATCTTCCTGGTAATGCAAATCTGTGTGCAGTAGTTGGAACAAGTAGGCTCCTTACATCTAAGAAGAATTATGTCCCTTGTGTATACCCACAAACACTGCATTAACTACAGGGAGGACAATAGCCAGATAGCGTAGATATTCCTTGCATTTTGCGGTGTGAAGTCATCCAAGGATGCTTGTAGTTTGAATTCACAGGAGAGAGAGAGGGTGGGTGGTGATGTTCGTGGGTTGGGGGTGGAGTGTCGTGGGTGGGGGTGTTTATAGCCGGGTGGGTAGTGAGGGCGGGCGGCAGGGGCCAACTAGCTGGAAGTGTTGCCTTTCTCACTATCACTTAATAGACACTGTATATGCTATCCACTTTTCCACTAAAGGGAAGATGTATACCAAATCACTGTGTTTGCAATTGTACCCACCACTTGTTATAAATCACCAGATCTAGTACATAGCACAAAAAAAAAAAAAAAAAAAAAAAACACATATAATATTATACGCTCACTCTGAAGGCAATAGTGAAGTCACTCCTAAGGCCTGCTGCTGTCCTCTCACACCATGTCTTCACCATACCACACTTAATATCACTGATATTGCTTATATTCACTTCAGTGGAGGATTTCAGAGGATTTCACTCATTTCCCATTCATCATCAGTATACGAATCTCCTCTCAGTAGTGGTCCAATTCTACAGGCAGTTCTTAGCTTGGATTTTGCGTAGGAATAGAAATATTTTGGGTTTCTTGCAATATCCTGTATAGCCCTTTGTTCCCTTTGTACTTCTTCTGTGAGGTATGACATCCCGAGTTTTTGCTCTAATTCAGTGATCTCTCGGCTAAGTCTATTTTTCCTCTGTTAAGATAAGATAAGATAAGATTTCGTTCGGATTTTTAACCCCGGAGGGTTAGCCACCCAGGATAACCCAAGAAAGTCAGTGCGTCATCGAGGACTGTCTAACTTATTTCCATTGGGGTCCTTAATCTTGTCCCCCAGGATGAGACCCACACCAGTCGACTAACACCCAGGTACCTATTTGCTGCTAGGTGAACAGGACAATAGGTGTAAGGAAACGTGTCGGAATTTCCACCCGCCGGGAATCGAACCCGGGCCCTCCGTGTGTGAAGCGGGAGCTTTAGCCACCAGACCACCGGCATATTTGTGTTTTTAAGCAATTCAATAACCCGTTTTCTTCTTCTCTACCATCTCCTATGCTCTCTCTCTATATCTGATCTTGTTCTGGGTTTCCTAAATATTATGTGCTTCATACATACCTTGTATGTTTGTCTTTTCAGCTTCTCTAGGCACTGGTGGGGATTTAGGGTGCTCGTCTGATTCCCAGGGTATGTCTGATAGCTCTTGGTTTATTTTTTCCCAGTCAATTCCATGGTTGTTAAAATTAACCTTACTCAACATCTCGTCTCTAACATTAGTGACGCAGTTTCCTAACCCTGAGTTAATACTCATTTGAACTTCTATGATGTTATGATCAGAATACATGTATATTGTTTTTGTACCTGTTATGTCTCTGATCAGTTCCTCATTGTTTGTGAATATCAAATCCAGGGTATTTTCATTTCTAGTGGAATCAATTACCTGTTGGTTTAATGAGTACTTTTCACAAAGCCTCATTAGTTTCCTGGTATGTGCCTGTTGAGCCTGGGTGCTTCCCGGAGATATTTCTGGTATAACATTATGTTGCGCCATCTTCCATTTTACATGAGGGTGATTAAAATCTCCAAGGAGTAAAATATTTGGTGTGGGATTTTCTAGCCTATCCAGATAGCTATCTATCTTCCTGCACCTGTTTCTATTTGTGCACATGCTTATGTATGTAATCATAAAAAGCAATCCTAAAAGCATAAACCAAATGAAAGAATACTATATTTATACATGAATACACAAAAACTGATACTGGAGGGACCAGAACAAGGATGCCCAGATAGAACCTGAACCCCAATATTCAGTATTAGGGCAGTGAAGCTCGACTCTCAGAGCCACAGCTCAGTAAGTAAACTGACATCCACATTACAGAGCACTCTAGTGGTGTGTATGCTAACAAATCTCTTATGCCATTTGAAGAATTGCTTACATTATTTCCAGTTCCAGAGACATGCTTAACCCTTTGACTGTCGCGGCCGTATATATACATCTTACGAGGTACCGTGTTTGACGTATATATACTCATAAATTCTAGCGGCTTCAAATCAAGCAAGAGAAAGCTGATAGGCCCACATGTGAGAGAATGGGTCTGTGTGGTCAGTGTGCACCATATAAAAAAATCCTGGAGCACGCAGTGCATAATGAGAAAAAAAAAAACTCCGACCGTTTTTTTTAATTAAAATGCCGACTTTGTGGTCTATTTTCGTATAGTATTTATGGTTGTATTCTCGTTTTCTTGGTCTCATTTGATAGAATGGAAAACATATTATAGAAATAGAGGTGATTTTGATTGATTTTACTATAAAAATAACCTAGAAATGGAGCTCAAAATAGGGGAAATGTTTGATTTTTGCCAATGTTCAAAAGTAAACAAATGATGCCATTGTCCAATAAATGTCCAACTAGCCATTCTAATATGCAGTCATGAATGGGTTGATGTTATTTATACAATTATTACAGTATTGCAGTAGTCTGCATAATAGTAAGTCTTCTAATTTTTTGTTTGAATAAAAATTCAAAATAGAAAGCAAGAGTAATATCAGAGGGGCCTGGAGACATGACTGATGAACAAAGAAAATGTTATTTTAAGCCAGGAATGTCTGCATTGTTCATTCTGGACCTTATTTTGAAATTGTCATATTTTTTAGTTTTCATGAAATTGGCCAAATTGCAAATTTCTGACCACATTATTAGGTAGTTGAAATCGGTGAATGGGCAGTTTCTTATACTCAATCGATAGCAAAAAGGGAAGTTCTAAAAAATTTAGCTATGAGTTTTGGGCGACTGGAACAATGGAATCAGCGGAAAATGGGGCTCAAAGTGAGTGAAATTGCCGATTTGTAAACAGCGCCGAGGTCGCTAACTTTGCGAGAGCATAATTCCGTCAGTTTTCCATCAAATTTCGTTTATTTGGTGTCATTACAATGGGGAAAAGATTCTCTATCATTTCATAAAAAAAAAAAATTTTTTTTTTTTTTTTAAATTTTGCGATACCCGGAGACACTCTCGGATTGGGGGTTGCGACAGTCAAAGGTTAAAACCCTCAATCACCTTGGCATGTTCATGTCTCTGGTGACAATAATTTTCACAGAAAAATACTCACCAAGAGGCCCAGAGGGTTGACATCAGGGAAAATAAGAGCAGTTGACTGGGCCAGTAACTTGGGGGTGCTCCAGGAGGTACAGTAGATAATTACCTGGAAAAAAAAAAGGAGAGTCAAGGTGGAGTGAGGGACCATGCCATCTTGAGGAAGCGGTTATTTTTTTTTCAGCAAACCGACCGTATCCCACCAAGGCAGTGTGGCCCAAAAAGAAAAACGAAAGTTTTTCTTTTTAAAACTAAATTTGTACAGGAGAAGGAGTTACTATCCCTTGCTCCTGGGATTTTAGTCACCTCTTACAACACGCATGGCTTACAGAGGAAGAATTCTGTTCCCAAATTTCCCCCAAGGGAGATGAGGGGGAAATAAACAAAAAACAAGAACAGAAAGAAAATAGAAAAAAACCCCAGGGGGGTTGGGGTAAAATATGCTATTACATGTATGCGTAGTGAAAACCTAAGTGTAAGTAAAAAGTAGCAAGACATACCGGGAAATCTTGCTGTTTATGAAAAAGGGGACAAAAGACACCGGGCAAACCCTCCCAAATCAGAAAAACAATTACAGGCTTTGGGTTTAAAACTCCCCTGGCAGGACAGAAATTACCTCCCTGGGTGTTGCTGTTTCCCAAACCTAATTCCTGAATTGGTTATCTGTTGCCCAAAATTGTATGATGCAAAAAGACCCTTTTGGGGAAAAAAAATTACTTGATTTTTTATTTATTTATTTGTGAGGCTAATTTTTTGTGGGGAAAACCTATTGCAGAAGTAATTGTTTGAAAGGGGTTCCCTTTTTTCGTGAGTCTATCTTTTTGAGTCTACCTATTAGGGGATCCCTTTCTATTTTCTTGGAAATATTCAACGGGCTCTTTTGTTCATTAAAAAACCCCTTAAAAGTAAACAATACAAAAAATTTAAATTTTAAATTTCAACTTATTTTTTTTAAATGGGTGAAAATTTAAATAAGAATACCCAGTTTAAAAACAATTTGAGTGTAAGTTGGTAATCCCCTTGAAACTGACCCCAAGATAATGAAATTTCTAAAATTATATATTTATTTAAGTTTTTTTTACAGATTTTAAGCAAGACTTAACACTAAATGTGTAGCTGAGGAAAAGTTTTAAATTGCTGATTTAAAAAATTGATCTGAGATGCCCCTTTTTCCCAATCCTGGTTTGGTTTAGGGTCAATAAAATATTAGTTATTACCTATTACATGTTAAACTTGAGGATTTTACTTTTTAATAGGGTTTCAAATTTTATTTCCACCCATTGTGGATACTATGTTTTTATAATGTAATAAAGAATTTAAAATTGTTTTTTTGGGAAAATGGAAAAAATTCTGGTTTCCATTCCGTGTCCATGGGGGGCCCCAAAAAATGGAAAAATTTTTAGCTTGCAGGATCTCTGAAGGGCCATTGTTGGAGATTTCCATATGTATTTCCCGACTTGGGGCCCCCAAAAGCCCTCTTGGGGGTATCCTTCAGAAAAAGATGCAAGGGCCCGGGTTTTAAATCCCAAAGTTCTCAGGAGGGTGGGCGACCCGCAGCCAAAAGAGGAAGCAGTCAGCATTGTTTTCATAAAAAACCCCTTTTTTTTTTTTTTAAAAAAGGGTTTGGGCCCTTTCCCACCGAGGCAGGGTGACCCAAAAAGAAAGGGGAAAAACCCAAAAAAAAAAAATACTTTCATCCCTTTATTCAAACCCCTTTTAAACCCCACTCATACATAATTTACTGTTTTTTTCAGAGGTGCCCGAACACAACAGTTTAAAAGCATATTGTATAAAAATAAAAAAAATATCCCTCCAAACTGCCAATATCCCAAAACCCCCCCCCTTTTAAATGCAGGGTTGTCATGTACTTTCCCCTTTTTAAAACCAAGTCCAGCTATAAAAAAATAATTGGTTTCCCTGAATCCTTTCACAAAATATACCTTCCCACATGCTCAGGCCCCCAAATCCATTCGCTCCTTCCTTATCAAACATCCATGCATCTTGCTGGAAGCCCAACCCCCTCCCCCCAAAAAAACCCTTTCCCCCCCCCTAAAACCTTTTCGAGGACGACCCCTAATCCACCTTCCCCTTCCCTAGATTTACGCTTCCATGTCATTTACTTTGATCTTTCTCTCAAAAATGACCAAACTACCTAAACAACCCCTCTTCCCCCCTTGCAATCTTTTTTTTCCCCCACCTTTTCCAATTTCCACACCCCGAATTCTCTGCAAAATATTACACCACACACTCCCCCCTTAAAGGACTCTCCACCCCCCAAACCCCCCCCTCCTGCACCCTTTAAACCCCAAGTGCCACCATATAAGAGTTTTGGTGAAGATTGCAACTTTTGGGAATCTTTTTTCGGGAAAACTTTTCGCCCCAGTGTCTTATCAGTCAATAAAAAGCAAAAGGTTTAAAAAAAGGAGGATTTGAGGTAACAGCCCCTCGCGAAGTCATGTTTCAGGTCCTAAATCTGTAAAATGTCCCAATGGGCCCATAGACTGGTTATTACTGTGTCAGGTGAGGCAAAGCAGGAGGGGCGGGGTCATATTTGGTACACCACTATCAAGTAGGTCTTCATCCAAAGGTTGGACAATTTTTGAAGAATCTTTGTATCAAGATCCATGATGATGCGTGTCTCGTTGTGAGAATGGTTGAAAACTGACAAATTGAAGATTGGACACTTTTGCAACATAAGGAATCTTTATTTAGGGAAAAGTTTTCCCCTTTTTGCTTTTTTTTGGGCTGATGAAGCCACTGTGTGGCGAAATGTTTCCTAAAAAAAGATTCCATATTTCATAATTGTCTCATTTCATTGTCAGTTTTTAAAAAATTTTGCAAAGGTGTTGGTACCCCTATACTTTATACATTTCCCCTTTGCTCCCCTGGTAATTTTTTTTTTTCTCCACATTACTACTTCAATGCCCCATCACCTTTTTTTTTCCCTTATCAATTCTTGGGGCCTCATCCTTCATACATCCCCCTGTGACACATCAAATCCAATATCTGAAAAACATTCACCTTTTTCCATTCCTCTCCAATTTTATATACAATTTTCTTTTTAAATCATTTTATCCCTTTATCACCTTACTCTTTTCTATTTCACTTTTTAACTTTCACCTTTAGACATTCTCCTAAATCATCCACTAACCCTTTTCAAAATTTTTTTTTAGAATCTCCCCTAACCAATCGTTAGGCCCGGTGGTTGAGGGGAGAGGCGTTTGTGTTGGGGAAGTCCAGGCTTCTATACAGAACTGCTTATCCACCCGATGATAACTCACATGCAAAAAAATTTTTTGGGGCGCAGCTGAATTGCTCTGGAACCTTTTTTGTGTGAACTGTGATGTGATATACCTGTGAAAAAAAAAATGTTGATTTGAAATGGCTGTAGGGGGTTCCCCCCCTACTCCCCCCTCGCCTGTTCCCCCCTTCCCCGATTT